>WIUZ02000006.1:0-1200000 GCA_015956445.1 Thelephora terrestris
GTGGCTCAATATGGAAGGCCCTACAAACGTCCCGATGCCTCGACTACCCTCGCGCAGTTAGCTTCCGCCTCTCCTAGCCCCTAAGTAACGTCACTCACCAACCACGCCGACAAGTGATCCGCCCACGGCCCTCGTAGCTCCTTCTCTTCCTCGAGGCGCCCCTCCAGAGTCTTGAGCCGCCACACCGCCAGTACCGACTGCCAGACGAGGTTCACGCAGTCGGGAGACCCCGCGATGAGCTGCCTGATCTCCGGCTTCGACCACTCGTCTTTCTCCGGAGGAAAGAGACAGTCCTCCCCTAGTTGATCGAGCTCCGCGAACGGCGCGATCCCGTTGGGTCCCTTCGACGGAGTCCAGTCGCCAGCATAGTCCATTGAAGAGTAGAGAGGTTGTCGAGAGAGTCTGCGAAGAAGAGAGGTGATGATGTGGCAGCGAGAAGTTTTTCCTTTTGTCTCGCGCACTTACCCGATTCGAACGCCTCGTGTCAGCCTCGTGTTCGCCTCGCGCCTCCCTCGTGGCAACCAGGGATGGTTGATATCTCAAGTCCCGAGGAGATGACCTGACTCCGTTTTCCTGGCCCTCCGACTCAGATCCATCACCCATCCTCCCTCCAGCGATTCGGGTCCCTTCCCCACCTGCCTGCCCTGTGTCGCGACGTATCGCGAGCCTCCCTCCTCGACCTGACGCTCCATCGACTCTCGCCAGTCTCCCGCCAGTCTCGCGACCTCCCGCCCGTCTGGACTTCACCAAAACTCTCTAAGTCCACATTCCGAGTCCGGCTTCCCCGATCCCGCGTGCCCTCCGATCACTTCCGCCTCTCGACAATGACTCGACCCCTTGTTCGTCGTTGTTCGGATCCCCCGCATCGGTCCGTCGTCCCGACTCTGGAACACGTGCCTCCCGCTCCTTTGTTGCACGTCGACGCCGCCCCGATCCTCTCGCCGCGTTGCCCGACTCCCGCCTGTTCCACTTCAGCCATCTTTTGACGTCTTGGTTCGATCATCCATTCTGTAGCTTCGTAGTTTCCCACGATGCCTTCATTCCTCCCTCACCCCTTCCCGCCGCCTTGTTCGTTCCTCCCGCGTTCTTGTTCTCTCTATCCGATCCGCTCTTCGCTTTGTATGACCTCCCTACGCCCTTCACGACCTTCACGACTCCCGTTCTCTCGCGACGTTCGCTTTGTTCACTTCTCTTTCTCCCTCTTTTCATGTTCTACTTTCGACCTCTCTCTCTACCCACTATATAAGTGTCAGTAGATAGGCCTGGTTCGAAAAACGAAGTGCAGTTCCCCCTTTCCCTCTAAAGTTCAACTCAGCCTTGCGCTGTCTAAAGCCCTCAACACTCTTCGTTCCTCGCGACCAAGTTCTCTTTGAGCGCAGTGCTCGAAGAACCCTCTAGCTTTTCTCTTTCCTCGTCTCGACTTCTCTCGACGTGAAGCGCAGTGCTTCTCGACCTTCTCTACTCGTCTCGCGAGCGCAGTGCTCTACTCCAGTCTTGAGCGCAGTGCTCAGCTCTTAGCTCTTCGTGGCGAACGCAGTGTTCACCACCTCTACTAGTTTCTTCTCGTCTCAGGTATTCTCTCGTTCTCTCGTCTCGCGCTGATAGCTTCCTTCTTAGCCACCTATCCCGCCGCGACCCTCTTCGTCGCGACGCTTGTCTATTGAGACTCTACTCTATCGCCACCATTTCCTATTCCCTCCCTACTTCTCCCTACTTCTCCCTACTTCTCCCTACTTCTCCCTACCTCTCCCTACTCCTCCCTACCTCTACCTGCTTTACCCTACCGACGTCTGCACAACCGGTCACCCACACCCTTCAGCTCCCTCTTCTTGCTACGTGTTCCCACGACTTAGCGAGACTGGGTAGTTCAACGTCTCTCTGCCTCAGCTGTCTCCTTCTCTTCCTCCTCCATTTGCTGCCTCCACGTCTTGAAGCTTGGCAAATGCGAGAGGGGGCCCAGGTCTGCATTTTGATACCGTGATGGCAGTCGACGCCTACGGCCGTGGCGACCTGTGGAAAGCAGGGTCGCATCAGCAGGTGGAGAAGGTGCGTCTATTGGTGGGGGGGGGACAATTGTTTGCCCATCATCCTGGAAATTGTGAGTCGTGTGTGTTTGCTAAGTCTATCTCCACAGCACACACCTCAAGATCAATGTCCTCAGGTTCTGTGACCTCTGGGGCGATGCCCAGATGCCCAGAGGAGGAAATCTTGCGACGTTTGGCCTGCCGGTAGTCATCTTCACGCCGTTGGACCTCTGTACCGACTGAGGCAAGTCCGGCTTTGGCCTTCTTGCAAGTCTTGAGATGCGCAGTAAGTGCTCTGTCACTTTTTGCTCTAATGCTGCACCCTTCAGCAGGACAAATGAGCATGGTGCGCACACGCTGGCAGGTATGGAGAGGGTTTTTTTCTCAGTAAGGAATTTTTTTTGTCGCGCAAACCTCAGCTTTTTCTCCGATTTCATTCGATCATATCACACTGCTCTCTTTTCTCTTCCACCACGTCGCCTCTGCTCTCCCACCACGTCGTCTCTTTGCTCTCCCACCATATTGTCTCTCCCTCCTCTCATCCTGCCTCTTCATTTCCGCTCTCGCTCTTTCCGATCTCTGTCTCATCAGTCCTGATTGGACTGATCTCGCGTAGATCAGAGATCCCAATACCATCATGACACGACATCGGGGATCCAAAGAGGCAGTCGTGGCAAAGAAACGTCCAGGAAAGCGTTTCAGTTTCATATCACTTGGCTCAAAAACCAAAGGGTATGTACATCAATTCCTCTACTCTTTATGAGCTAACGACGGTCTTCAAGGTGGGACAAAAACCCTCCGGCAAGGGATTGCCCATACTTCGTTTTTGGAAAACGTCTGCAGAGGTCATTGATGGGTTTCGGATCCCTCATGACCGCCATCTATTCCCAAGAAATGATCACCGAAGCCACCCTCAATGCGATGCATGGCACCTTGGACCCAGGTAAAAGCAATATGCGCTATTTTCATGAGCGCCTGGGATTCCATAGGTCTGTTTAAGGTGTAACCTATCCTAAGGTTTACCACTAACGAAGAATCCTAGGGATGGCGTCACTACTGAATACAAAACGCTGTGCAGGGCCACAGCGGCCTTACTTCGCCACTTCCCAGATATCAAAAAAGATATTGCGCAAGCTGGACAAAACGACAAACCGCTCATCGAGAAGATCAGGAAGGTATGTATTGATATCGTCACTTTCTATGCGACTATATGCGCATATACGTGACAAATACTGACACCTATTTACAACAGGTTACAAAAGGCGCGTTTGCAGCCCGCAACACCGACGCAAATTCGATTAGGACTGGCATTTTCACTCTCTCCCACGCCGACGCCGAGAAACGTGGTTGGTCGATGCCGGCAATGATCGAGAAGTCAAACTGTGGGATCAAGTCTCAATGCACGGCACTGTTCCTCCTCCCCTTCCAAGAACGCAACAAATATCTTGAAGATCCAGCAGCGTACGTTTTTCACTAACCTTATTTCATTCTGTCAAACAACTGACAAGTCGCCATAGTTACCGCGAGAAGGTTGAGCGCAACCAGATCAAGCTGTCACTCACTGACACATGGCCCGCTATCCTGTATGACGAAAGTATGCTTGATGATGATGACGAACTTGCTGGTTTATTCAGGAGCGAGACGCTCCTTCGGGTAAGTAGATTTATCTATGTGTACTAGTCGCACTAACAAATCCTAACCTAGTGTGGGATAACCATTCTGTGCAGCCCATCTGCAGGGCGTGCATGGAAATATGCTGAGCCCGGTGCTCGGTCTTTCTCTGCCAGCCAGAAAGAGTCAAACGCTGAGATCAATGGAATCAGGAGAATAACACCTGAGGCGGTTGCGTACTTCTCAACATTGGTAATCTATTTACTCATTGATCACGTGTGCTGCCTGACTTGATGTCTTTTAGGTAATCTTTGCCGTTCACGATGGTGAAAATTATGTCCGTGACCTTGGGGATATTGATCTCTCCGAGGTATACCACGATGTTGTTGCTGCACTCAGAACAAAAACAGAATGGGCCGTTGAAACATTGGCATTTTGGAATCAGTAAGTGGTATGCGTGGTTCGTATCTAGGTCTAACCCCAATGCTTTGCCAGGATCTTCTTTGGGGAAAGCGAAGAAGAGGAACCTACACCAAGGACAAACCGCGAAGACCGGTTCAAGCGACTTGAGGCAAAACAACGAGAAAAGGAGGGCCTGACGGCAGTTTCTGCTGGTTTGCCTAGGTTGCATGCTCGCCCACTTCAATCTGCCCAAGATCCTGGTGACCTGCGTGAGTATTTTAATTTGACTCAAGCAATTTTATCGTCTGACATGATCGTCTCCAAAGGACCGGGATCACTCCCACTCGATGATCTGGACGACGAAGGTGGGATCAAATTCTGAAATATTATGCAATCCATAATACTTACGACACCCACAGATCAAACCACAACCAGTAAATCAACAGCTAGTGGCTCTCGTTCCCAGCTACAGTCAAATGGTATGTAGTAGCTACTCTGTATTTGACGTAGACAGTCGCTGATCAGATCCTCTTATAACGCAGCCCCCCCTCCTCCCAAATCAAAAGCCGGGCAGAAGAGGAAGAAGAACAGTAGGTCCCCTATTCCAGAGAATCCATACAGCTCACTCACGCTATCCCTCTAGTTCCCGACTCGGATGCAGACGCCGACCAGGACTCCGAACCGGATGTGGACGCCGACCAGGACCCTGAACTGGAGTCAGAATCTGACTCTGGTGAAAAAGAGACCGGTATGCCCATCCACCATCCATTGGCATACCATGGTTTAGTACTGATGATGACCTACCATCGCAGACACCGCAATACCTCCTCCCAAAAGAACTCGGAGGCAATCAGCAGGTATGTCACTCCTTCCCTGTATGATGCGTTCTAATGATAATATTAGATCGAGAACGTCCACCAGCCACATCACGACCTACGACGTCCAAGGAGAAGCAAACCACTCGGCCGTCCCCATCCCAGCCGCAGGGTGGCACTGAGGATGGTGAGTCCAATGGGCATCCATCCGTTTACATGTCCAAGATGATTCCCTAGCCGACCGAGTGAGTGTGGACAAATGGGAGACCATCTGTGAGGGGTTCAAGAGATGTGAGTATCGCTGCTGAACATCAATTAGCCTATTCTAACCACTCCATCATACCCAGCGGCAGAGCATGCGACAACCATTGGCCGCAAGGAAGCAACCGAAGAGTTTGAACATATGGTGTCCATGCGGCCAACAAAGGGTGCCCAGGTAAGCTGTCCTATCCTACGGATTTCAGTTCTGAACGTTCACTGACATTCTCTGTAGAGTGGTTGGCAATGGACGTCGAACGTCAATACAAGCGCACCATAGCAACAGGTGGGTGGTTCAAACGTGCTCATCTTTCTCAAGTTCATCAGCTAACGGACACGTGGCCACCCTATTAGGTCTGAAACTGAAGATCCCGGCTGCCAAGAAAAAAGGTTTGCTGTTCTCCTTTTCTAATTTATCCCACACTTATAACCCGTGTACCTTGCAGCACCCAGCAAGCGTCGAAAGGGTATGGTGGTGTATTTCAAGGTGAACATTGTCTGACAACACACTTCCAGCAATCCCACAAGCAAGTATCTCGGCCGCACAACCACGAAGGGTCACCCGGAGTATCTCCCGCCAATCCCGCCAAAAAGGCCAGGAGGGTGACGAAAACGACCCTCTCACTGACATTGAAGAACTCACTTCCTGACATGTCGCATCTTCAAGCGGGAGACGTTGGGCGACAAAACCTCAAGCTGTCCCATTAATGGTGTCTCGTTCTTCTCCCCGCCGACTTTGAGCATTTTCTTGACCCGACTTACCACGTACTGCCCGTCTTTAGTATCTTGTACTGTTCTCCATACATACACGGTGTAATAGCGATTCTGTAGATGACGCTTTATATACGATTACACCTAGGAGTAACCCCCACAAATCAAATACACCATTATCAGCAGCGGTTTCCACAATGAACCCGGTTCCCTATTACGAACCCTGGTTTCTGTGACAAGCCTTGGTTTTCATGGTAAGCTTCGGTTTTCACAATAACTCTCATTTTTCATGACGACCCTCTCTTCCCCCGATAACCCCCGCATTCCATTATGAACCCCGTTTTTCGACATAAACCTCGTTTTTCGACATAACCCTTGGTTTTCGATAGAACCCTCGTTTTTCGACATAACCATCATTTTTTGACATAACCCTTATTCCTCGACATAGCCCTTATTCCTCGACATAACCCTCATTCCTCAACATAACCCTCATTCCTCGACACAAACCTCACTCCTCGTCACAACACCTCACCGTATGAATGGCGGTTCATCAACGTGCAGTCGAGCCATTGGTAACTCGGTCAGTATTGTGGTGATATCATTATTTTATTGAAGAGTTATCAGAACTTCGAGGTCCCTTACCAAGACGCACGGAGTATACAAACTTTCCCTAATTTCACAGAGTCTTTATGTTCCGGAACAAGGCTTGTATCTTCTCCCCCTTTTTCCCGATGCCACGTAGCCGGCACAAGCAAAATTGAGTGGCGGTGATCCGAAGATCAGTTACTATACCATCGAGAGTGGGTCGCTTTGAATCGATCGCGCAGGCTCGAGTAGGTTAGCTGAACTGAGTCGGCGTCATGTTTACAGCCTCGCGTAGGGATCGCGACATTCAGGTCCTTCCGCGGGTTTCAAGCTGCACTGCGCGGGACTCGTCGAAACATACTTGGCTCTTCCCTGGATCTATATCATCCACTGAAACCGTTGGGAATTTCCATGATGAAGATCCCCGGACCAAATGCACGTCTGGACTTTGCGAGGAAATCAGGTTGGAAATAGTGGGGCGAGTGGGATGACCTGTGGAAAGTTTCAGCTCCCCACTTCCAGAAGCAGCGGGCCCCGTTATTCACTTCCGATGTGCAGAAACCAAGGATGAAGATTTTCTCAGGCTGTGTCATGGTTCATTCACCGTTAATTATGTCGTGACTCTGATTACATACCACACACCTGACCCTGTCTGCTTCTTTCCAGATATACGGATATCTGGTATGTTGCTTCATTTCGATAGAGAGAACGGCCTTTCATCGATTCTCATCTGCGGCGCAGGCTTTGAATCCTTCTCTCTACTAGTTGCGATGATCGAGATCATCAGTGAGAGTTTCCTTGGTCGGATTGATCCTGACCATTACGCTTTCCAAATCCTCCATCACGGGAAAGTGGAATCCCTGGAGCCCGCCGTGTCTCATTATCGACGCCTGCTGTGCTCCTATGGTCTGTATAAATACCCAGGCGGTTCTGGTTGCTGGCCGGCCATCCCAGTTCTCCGCCACCTTCAACAACACTACCTCATCTTCCATACCTCAGTCAGCACTTTAACATGCCAGGCAGGCTTACTTCCTCGTCTTTGATCACTGTGCAACAGCATCGAACTGCCACCGATTTCCTCTCGGCCACGCATTCGCATCTCCAGGATAACGAGCTATCGTCCAACATCGTTTTCGCTCACGCCCTGAAGCGATTGCAGAAGGAAGCGGGACGCACTTCGACAACTCCAAGTGAAGTCGAAGACTGGCTGCGTTTCCCTCGCCATCCCGTTCCCGAAGATCCCCGTGCGTTCTGGTTGACTGTCTGGACAGTCGACCCCACCGAGAATACCGCCACGCTCGATCTCATCCTGTCGTGTGTCGATTGGACGTTGGGCAACTACCCGATCTTCCTCTGGTCGCCGCAACCCGAGGATAAGGCTTGGTTGATTCCACGAGTTACCGAGCTCACCCAACGCCTCCGCGAATGTGTCCCTCCGGAACGCGTCTTTTCCGCCTTCGGAATGACCTGGCTCATAAAGACGTTCTCGGAATACTGGACAGGCCTTACCGGCCACGAGGTTGAGGTGGAGCCTTTCTATGCGGCGCTTCTGAGCCATTGCACCCAGTCGACCTTCGTCGATTCAAGTCCCCAGCTTCCCGTTGGTCACGTTACCCGGCTCGCCACCCAGTCGGATGTCGAATCAGTGGCTCGGCTCTGTAAGGAATTTGGCGACGACTCCGTAAGTTCCTTCCTTCTACCCATTCACGAGGAGACGAAGGCATATCTAAACCTCAAATCCCATCTTTAGGTCTTCTTCCCCATGACCTTGGATCAGGGACGAATTGAAGCGGGAGAGCTGATCAAAAACGCTCAGATATGGGTTTATGACGTAAACGGCCAATGCGCGACCGTCTGCGCCGTTACGAGGTCGACTTACAACATCTCGTGCATCACCAAAGTCTACACGACCCCAAATTACAGGAGGATGGGCTGTGCGGAACACCTCGTGCGACACGTCACGAAAGGGTACGCAGAGATTTGTTGTCTTGGGTATCAGATGGCTCACCGGAATTTGAATAGTTTGCTTTCGGACATGAAAAAGGACGCTGTTATGCTGTACGTCAGCCACGGGAACGGTGCCCAACGTGTCTATGACCGCGTCGGTTTTGTTGGTTTGTGTGGTAAAGAACAACCTGAGGACATGGAGGATTCACTCGAGCTCGGTTTTGTTGGAACGGTTCGTGGCCATTGGTAACCACGACCTCGTTCACGAACACATTGCATCCTCAAGGCAGAAAGGGGCATTCAAAATCACGCACCCTCTCCCCGTCCCTAGTTCTACTCTCTATCTTTATTTATGCCGTTCTCTAGGACCACTCTACTCGATGATGTAATTAGTAAAAATACGACCAGCGCATAAAAGGCCAGAGTGTCCTGTGGCCATAGAGTGCATTTCCTCGGTTTGGTGTATACAAGAATGCGTTGGGGCAAGTGCTTCTTAATCTCACTCTATATGTGTCTGCCATTCCGATAACTTTCTGCGCATTGCCTCATGAGAACGACCGAGATGGCTTCAAGGAGGAGGGACGAGGCTTCATTTAATTTACATATGTGAACACCTTTACGTTACTTCGGGCACCGGTCCGACTGTAGCATAGAAATCGCACCCTACCCGAACGTCATCCGCAATACGCGGAGGGAGCCTAGGGCCTATGCGGGTGACGTCGATGATACCATTGAAAACTGTATTCTGTTGGGCTGCGATAGCCTCGAGCTCTGTTTTGCGAGAGTTGGTTTCGTGCTCACACGCGGTGTTTGGCCGGTGTTCGGGAAACAGGACCGTAGTGGCGCAATGTGGACTGAGTGGCGCAGGTGGAAAAGGACGTGATACTCCCACAAAGCATCAGCACCAGTATATCAGCTGCTAGCCTGTGTTGTGCGCCTCGGAGCGCGAAACCAAGGATAAGTTCACTGTTGTTCGGGAAGGAAAGGGGTGTGTAAGCACCTAAGTATGATAATTTCTTGTCGTCACAGCTGGGGTTGGTAGAACTGTCCGGTTGTTCGATCCATACTCCCCGCTGTCTGCGGTGTACAATATGCTTGATTGAGGCAGCGTCTGTTGCCTGTAGAACCACAAGGAACTGAGATCTGCGAAAATGACGCGCTGGCCGATATCCAATCAACCTCGAGCGTGGAACATTGACCGACACTTCAAAGGCCTGGAATTGCTGGGAGAACGAGTTCATCTCCTCTTGCTTCGGAGTTGTACCTCAGCCGATCGGTCCATACTAGCATTAATGCCCGCGCAAGCGTAGCGAGGTTGTCGCGCAGTGGTGGACCCTGTGGATCTCTTCGGTTTCAGAGCCCGATTTGCCACCGCCTCGGAGTTGCGAACGCGCAAGATACGCGCACGACTGTGGGATGTATGGTCCGAGTACCGGTGGGGTGAGGAGCCCTGCAGCTGTGCCATTCAGTGCCTCGTAGCCAAAAAGTCAAACAAGGGCCCACGATCACCGGGATTACTCCCGAATGCATGGCGACCGAGATGTTTCCGATAGTTGAGGAAGCTTTGTGAGGTGTTTGATCCTGTGAGCAAGGAACAAATAAACCATCCGCCGGAGAATGCGCCCAACCCTCGCCGCTCTCCCGAGGGAGGGTTCTCGACCTCGAAATGATGTCATTTAGGATCGAGAACCAGCCACACCTCGATCAAATGACACGTGGCGCGCGGCAACCTACCCCACCAAGTTGATGAGCCTTGATGAGCCTGGCCATCCGAGCGTTTTTTTATCGTCTCCGCCACCACCTCGCTCGTGTTCCAGGCGTGGCGAGAGAGAACCCCGAACCAATCATCCACACTCCGCAACTCCGATGATTCAGGAGATCCCTCGTCCCTGCTCAGCTATCGAAGATCTCACCTCGGCGTCGACTACCGAGCTCTTGATTCGGTCCGAACTTTTTGGAGCGGTGATGGGAGTTCTGGGGTATCCGCAGTCATCCTCAATTGGAGTAGATTCGAAAATGTCGTGTTGATCGTTTCTGGCTTGTGCGACCCTTCGTTGCGAGATGTGGTCTCCGAGATCATCGTGTGGAACAACAGCCCCCGTGAGATCTCCGCCGAAGTGAGTGGAGGGACCAGCTGTTTCACCACTTTTCCGCCAAGTGCACCTGCCTGTCCCAACCTTCCGAACTAACCGAGCATGGTCGTCAGGAGTTCGACGTGTCGTGTAGATCGAGGCTAAGGATCGTAAATTCGCCAGAGAATTTGTATTTCCAAGCAAGGTTCATCGCGTGTTCCGCCGCGACTTTCAAATACTGTTTCATCCAGGTAAGTTATGTCGAGCCTTTCCGTCTATGCTGAGAGGAGTTGGGAGTACCCCACAAGCTTACGAATTTACCCCGCGATGACAGGATGATGATTACTTTGTGAGACCGGAAGTCATAAGAACGTTAGTACTACCCCTCATCGTGGCCACATAACGTGAAGTGAGTACCACTGACGTCCCATTCAGGTTGCATTCGCGTATTAGATTGACTGGAATTCCCAAGTCGATTCACTTGCTGCCACCCCACGAACACCTGTCGAGTGCTTCCCTGACAGGTTACTCACTTGATGGCCGAATTCACACTAGGTTCGCCTGGGTTGGTCATGGGACAATGATGCATCGTGAACTGTCAGAATCGTTCCTGGCATTGATGGACGATCTGAATTTCAGTAGCGAGGAGAGGAAAATGGCAGATAATTATTTTACTCTCCTTCGCAACGACTTTACGGAGATCTGGCATGACCAAGGGATTGAGCTTGGCGGTGGCCAGCCGTTCACCGTTGGCACAGAAGGTGAGCAACGGAACAGGTTACACATCGTGAGTACGGTTTTACCGCCGATTTGCGCTCGCTGAGGTGGGGATCCAGGGAAATGCATTAGCGTACCTTGACGAGCACCTTGGTTCTTCGAGGGGTCACCCCTATGTTCTGCAGGATACACAAAGTCGACTTCCTCGTGAAAGGGATTATGCTGTGTGCTTGGGACGAACGTGTTTGCTATCCGCCTCGCTGCCCGGATCTTTGGGCGACACTGCTCACCAGGTCGGAGTTGCCAAGGATTTGCTCCTCATGGTCGCGAACTCTTCCATAGTGACGGGATCACTGGAAAGTGGGCTATCCCGTGCGGCGGACGCGGATCCGAAGACGTATTTTGAAAGCAAGCAAGGTACCACTATACCGGTAAATTTTCGTGCTTTGGTTGAGGGACTTCAGACGCACAGGTCGGGGATTTTTTCACACTGGACTTGACCGGTCAGGTTGGACCGTTGGATCAAGGGAAGAATGCCGAGATAGCATTGCTCGTTGACGCAGCGACTGCAGATCTTTTGCACGGAGCCCAAGTCGATCACTCTCCGGATGAAGGCCAATGGGTAGGCACAGCTTTATGCTCCCCGAGAATCATGAATTTAATTTTCCTTAGTCTCCGCCTGTTACTCAACCGTCCTGCCACAAGCTAGAACTATATGGAGGAGAGCTAACGGAATGTTGTTTCCGTTTGCGCGGAGATGTTTCGTCTGCACGACACCTGCGAGTTACGCTGAAGAACTTGAAGGAAAAGGCACCCTGGAGGATACATGAGATTTGGGCGAGGGCTTCCTCTGCCAAAACTGTCGTAAATGTAGCTTAGATCCTCCAAGTTATACCTCCCTGTGTTAAATCGACTTGATTGGTCGTAGTTAGCGCCCGGGCCCACGACTATTCCGCGGGACCGGCTGTGGCTGAGATCTTTCACAGGCTCCACACATCTGTTCGCTCGGCCGACTGACAACTATGCTTTCTACCCTACTTCGCGCCGGTAAACTCAAGGCCAATTCCGCACAGGTGCTAGCGAAGACGTTGAAACGTGGAATCTCGGTGAAGGTAACGAAAACACGCATTTCCGCGATTCGCCCCGCACTATTTCGGTTTTGATGAAAGATACTCCCGCAGAGCATTTTACACGGGTCACCTGAAGCCAAGAAAGTCGGCGAGGCCGAGATCCAGCAACATTCCGCAATTGTCGCTAGGGGAAAATATGTTCATGGTTTCGAGAGTGAGTCGTTGGAAGGGTTTCCGCCCCACCATTAACCCCGAAACTAACGCCGCTCGTCGTTGCCAAACAGCACACAAGGTCAAACCTGACCAGGTCGATGCTTACAAGAAGGCTGCGTAAGTACCATGCTGTGTAGCTCGCAGCTGCGCGTAACTGACATTTAATTTGTCAAAACGCAGTGAGGAATACTACACTGGAATAATCAGAGACCCCGAGCTGAATGTCAAGCTATCGGGGAGCTGGGAGACATTGGTCGGCGAACAAGACACGTTCTGTATGCAATTAATCACTTGTTTTCCCCCATTCTGCCGGTGGACTCATCTTTCTTCCACAGTCCATATCCTGGAATATGAGAACTATCGTGGTGTGGACAAGGCGGCACAGCTCATAAAGGACTCTGAGGTAAGCAGCCCCGCCTTCCTCGCAGCTCCAACCGGGATAAAGACGCCCCCTTCTTTTTCCACAGCATCAAACCAGATACAGGAGGATGTTACCGCATTTGAATTCGCGAGTGTTACAGCTGAATCAAGAATTCGCGTTCATGCCTACGGCACCGCCGCACAACCACGGCGGCGTCTTTGAGCTAAGGACGTATCAGGTATGACTTCACTTGGCGGCTTGATTTCCCCCAGTGACGCTAGGGGCTGACAATCAATCTGTCAGTTGAACCCGGGAACCCTTTTGGAATGGGAAAGCGCATGGTATGTGATCCTCGAACGCCGCCAACCGTCGATTGGCAGGGGTAATTGCGCCTGTTCGTTTAGGAGACGAGGAATTGAGGCTCGCCGCAAATTTATCTCCCCGATTGGAGCGTGGTTTTCTCAAGTCGGTCGGTTACACCAGGTTCACCACATGTGGCAGTTCCCGTGAGTGCATACCTGAATAATCTTGCACCGGATTCTTCACCGGATTCACTCCCGAACATCCGCTCACCCCCGCTCGATAGGGATCTGACAACTCGAAAGGAGACGAGGCAAAAGGCGTGGGAAGTTGATGGTTGGGCAGAAACAGTTTCAAAGGTGAGAGGGACCGGATTGTCCGTGATCCACGGAAAGCTTAACGTCGTCAACGAGAACAGACCGCCCAGCTCGTCAAGTTCATGGACGCCTATATCCTGACACCACTCCCATGGTCACCGTTGAAGTAGATAATCGCCGCACAATTCCGATCTATGTTGCATCATGGCATAGTGTACCAAATAGCCGCTCCCGTCAGAAGTAGCACACAATACGTCCGCCCTAAGCGAGAATGCCAATATGGGACGTGCATGCGTCATGATCTTCGCAGCTGAGTAAATAGATCCCGGAGGGCTTTATCAAGGCTAGCCAACACAATTCCGGTCCCCGTTTACTCCCCCAGGACCAACTTGCACTCTCCTCTTCCACCTTTCTCACCAGGTGTAAAATGTCCCATTTAAATTCCGATGTATCCGACGACGAGGCAGGCTCGAGGAAGAGGCGAAGCACCCGAGGTCGGTCCGAGTGTCTGCTCCCGCTTCGATCTTTATCCTGATCGTTGACCCTCGTCTTAGCCTGCGACCAATGCCGAAAGACCAAGAGCAAGTGCGAACGGATCTCAGACAGCCTATGCACGAACTGCGTCTCTATGGACACTGGTGAGCCCTCGACACGCTCCCTATCCTCAGATGTTCACCGGTGCTCACATACGTCACAGTTTGCACTTTTGCAGGTTTGTCGACGATCCTTCGCGGTCCCCTTTCCCTATGTTCACACATGTGTATTTGCAGGCCCCAGCTACAAGCGTGGACCACCTAAGGGCTACATCAGCGCCATTGAACAACGCATGCAACATTTCGAGGCGTTGCTCGGAGTCATCATGCAGACCAGTGACCCTCGGGCACTCGGTCTCATCAACGAGCTCCGACAAGACGAACTTGCGAGGTTGATCCTGAACCGTGTCGATGCAGGTAGATTCGTACGTCGAGTTCCATTTCTCTCTTTTCCGCCCGGGCACTGAAATGATGACATCACAGGGTCCTTCTGGCCGGGGATTCCATGCGCGCGGCGAAAAGTCTCCGAGGGAAAACTCACGGTCGGCCCGCAGACAATCACGGGTAACGCGCGAGTTCGTTTCAAACGAGGGTGGGTATTGTTCTCGTGTCCCCCGTTTGTGCGTTGTCGCGGCTGAGGCTTCCATCTACAGATAGCAGCGTCGTGTTACCACCACCGACTATTGAATGGCAGGATCGTCTGTGCAAGGATCTGGACCTTCATCGTTCCCGGTCATCACCCGGTAGCGGTAGCGAAACAGCATATTCCAGAGCAGGTTCCGTAAGCTCACCGGCATCACATTCCATCTCCACCGATGGTTCCGACCACGCCCATCAACGAAGGAGGCTCGACTCTGATTTCGTGGGTCTTTCCGCCGAACCCCAAGCGTGGAATGGAATGTACACGATGGAGGCGTCGTCCAGCGATGACCCTGTTCACGAGGACGGTTTCAAAGCTTTCGGCCAGCTTTCACTAGATGGGGAATCTCAGGAGGTGCGTTGATGATCGGCCGGGCCTTGATTCAAACTGCCTCGTGGTCTGACGTATAACCTTGTACCCTCATTCACTTCTCCTCGGGCCGCGCAGGTTCGCTTCCACGGCAAAACGTCTGGACTTCACCTTCTGGGACGTTCGGACCGTACTGACCACCGAAATGAAGGTATGGATTTTTGTCGGATCCCGCCGGTGTTCGCCTCCATCGTTGCATCACCCACTTATTTGCCGGTGATAGGGGGGGTGTGGCATCTACCGAGAGTTCGTAAATGGCCCCGCGCCATAGACGACGTTGCTCACTTGCTGCAAGAGGAACATGACGTCGCAATGCCTCCAATGCATGTCCAAGAACGCCTCGTAGATCTATACTTTACGTATATGCATCCCTCGCTACCAATGATCCATAAAGCGCAGTTCCTAGCAGATTGGAAGGCGATACGCAATGGGTATGTGAACGTTACTTTCCTCCCCTGTTCTCCCACTTTTCCCCGCCATTGTCCCGTGTTTTCCGCGCCTTTCACAAACGGCCACTGATCACTTTTTCTAAAATGAAATTCTGATAGCCACGATCCGAAAGACCCACAGAAAGATGCGTCGAAGGCGAAGCAGAACGTCTCGAAGCTTTTGTTGTTGTCGATGTTCTCGATATCAGCCAGGTATCTGGACGATGTTGATACCATCGTGAACAATGAGAAAGAGAATGGAGCGACTTATGTGGCCGACGCACAGAAGCTTCTGAGTAAGTGTCGTCAATATCCTCGATCGTCTGGTCCCTTGTTCTCATGCACCCGAACCGCACAGACAAGGTTTACCGGTACAGCAGGACGTCCACCATTCAATCCCTCCTATTGCTCGGAATCAGGGAATTTGGCATCGGTATTTTCCGCCTCTGACATGATTCATGCCCGGAGTTAATCTCCGTCCAGGTTCGATGGAGCAGGGCTGGCTCTATATGGCCATGGCCAAGGCAATGGTAAATGCGACGGAATCACTTCGTAATGCTTACGGCTCTCTGACCGCAGCTTTCCAGGCTCTTGATCTCGGGCTAAATCGATCAACGGAAGACTGGAAGGTGGGGGGAAAGCACATCCTGTCCGCAAATGATATGGAATCCAGAAAAAGAATCTGGTGGGCTTGTTGCATCACTGACAAGTGAGTTTTACCCTCGCAGTGGCTTTAAGCGCATACTTACGGGCCCAAATCGCCTTTCTAGGTACTATGCTACTTACACGGGTAAGTAGCGCCTCGATTCAGTGGCGGCGCTGCCTCGTTGACTCTGGGCATCCAGGCCGCAATCCAATCATTCGTGAAGGAGATTTCGATACATCGCTCCCAGATATCAACCAGGTCAGTTTCACATCTACCATCTTACTCAATCGTGTCTGGACCGTTATGTTGACCTCATTAATATTAGGACGAAGAGACAGAGATTTGGCCTCCTCCTGCCCATCAGGGACTCGATCACGCACCCGGTCCGGCACTTATTCTCAGCTGTTTCAAAGCCTGGGCGTCATTGTGTGAGTTTTCCTACAACGCTCCCTTGAACTTTTGGTCCTGATGATGTGCGAATATAGCTGTCATCATTGGATCTGTGGCAGATCGTATTTACCCTGTCAAGTCTACAAGTCGAATCCCACGACGGACGTGGCTAGCTCGATTGGAGGCACAGTTGGATCAGTGGTACTTCGAGCTGCCAGAGGCGTTGCGATATGAACCAGCTAGCAAGCGGGCTATTCCACCTCCACACGTCTTACGTCTTCACACCACGTATTGGTCCGCGGTACTTCTTCTGCATCGCGCCTTGTAAGTCCCTCGTTTTCTACCGTTTGTTTGCCGAACTTAATTGAGCGAACGCGTGTTCGTGTGCTTTCAGTATTCCAAACTGGAGAAAGTAAGTAGTTGGGACCCGAGGGGACGGCTCCTTCGGAATTTCATTCTGACATGGAAATTTAGTTCATCGAAATGTTCGGATCCGTTTGCTTTGAAGGCATTTGATCTGTGCCAGACCGCAGCTTCTCGCATATCTACCGCAGGTACATTCCGGCTACTAAACCACGCCTTCTCCTCAAGTCCACATTTTAACCCCTTTTTAATAGTCACTTCCTATCGGGAAAAGTATGGCTTACTACGGGCCTCGCCTTTCCTCACGCCAGCTCTCCTCAGCGCTGGGTGCGTGTCAAAATTTTCTTGAATGAATGTATCTGATGGCTGATTTCATCGGGTTTTTTTGTGTATAGAATCATGCACGTCGTCACTCGTGAGCATCTCTATTGGGCTATCCCAGGTAGAACGGTCGTTCTGACAGATGGTTATCCGGGGGTATTGCAGTAAGCCTTACGCCAGAGAGCATCCAAGCCTCGTTGGGACTTCAGCAGTGTCTGTTAGCGCTGAAAGATTTGGAGGTGCGTGGGATTGATCTTGATTTGGGGTGTTAAAGTTTTTTACTGATTGGGTTGGCGTTTTAGAAACCGTGGCCGGCGTCCTCACGGGCTTACGACTTGTTGCATGGCGTGAAATTGCAGTTTGACAACTTGCAGGGATTCGCATCATCTGGCAATCAAGGACGTAATAAGCGTCCAGCATCGGACGCATTCGAAAAAGAGCAAGCGTCGGAAGTTTTGGCCAGAGAGGCGATTGGCCCGCCGATCCCTGATAGCAAAGTGGTGACTGCCGGATTCGGGGACCACGTCGGGGTGCAGGACCTCAGCAACCAATTGATGGCCCACATTCTTGGCCTAGACGTCAACCCGGGGATAGTTGACTCGACCAGTTCGCTGTTCCCCGGTTATCGATGGTGGCCGAAATCTCCCCAATTCAGCGATCAAGGGAGTGGCATCCAACAGCCGCCAGAAGGGTTCATGGGTGACTCGTGGCCGCTGGATACGTCGTACCTGGGGATGGATCCGAACTTCGCTAGTTACGAGCCGCAGCCAATGAACGTCGGTGGCTTCCCTTACGTCGTACCGCCCCCGCAAGAGGGGCTGGTGCAACACAACTTGTTTTACAATCTCCAGGATTTAATGTAGAGGAGGAATGAGAGGCCTTTCTGTTTAGGATTTCTCCCGGTTGGCAAGAGATTGTATGGGTGGGGGGTGTACGTATACGGGCTGATTGGTGTTGTACATATGGTGTAAGATGGGAGTGTGTATCGATATATAATTATTTGTTTATGGCAAGTTTCCCATTAGATGTGATCTGTTGTTATGTACGAATCTAGAACATGGATCTGTCTATTGTTCTCACTCCCGCCTGTGGCATGCGACGTGCACATTGATGATCTGGCGCTGGCCTGTGTGTATCTCTGTTTACTCTCAATCAAATAGGTTCGGTGCCCCTTTTGTTTCTTTGATTGTCACGCCCTCTTTCACCGGCTGCCATCGATTTCATCAACGAGAGAGCCACCTCGATTTTTTAAGGTTTCTGATTCGAACCCTCTTGTGGCTGCTCGCCACTTTCATTGACCTCACCGCATGGGGCTTGAGAGGGGCTGCCCAGTATTCGGCTAGTCGTGGCCATTTCCCATGAACACCATGGCGGTATAGTCTCTTTTCAGATGAAAGGTAAAATCCCTTTTTTTTTCATTTTCCGTCCCGACCCTGCTTTTAGTCAACTTGGCAATCACCGTGCCCGTGCCCTGTAACCAGCCCAGCGGTCCCTCCTATCCGAAACGGAATAAACGTTACATTTTCCCGAATCGGTGCGACGGATCTTTTGAAATATGGATCATACATTGGGACCTACTGATCCTTCGAAAAAAAAGAAACGTGTATTGTCCGTTGCCGTCCAGAAAAAGACTGAACAAAGTCGCCAACGTACCCTCTTAGTCTTCCTTTCCCCGCCGCATCCTTCCTCTCCCTCTCGCTCTCTTTCTACCTCCCCGTCATGTCCCTGAATCGAATTCTAAATCATCCCCAGATCCCCGCATCAAGGTAGGTTTGTCTGCCCCCCCCTCCCCCGCCCCACCCTGGTCGTCCCCCCCTTTTTTTGTAAACGGCTTTAAATGATTATCTCGCTTAGGAGCAAGGTCTGCGACCAATCGTCCCCGGTCGATTCTTACTACTATGCTAAACCTGAGGTTCCCGGTGAGCCCCCACGTCTGTGCTCCGGGCGCTTCGGAGGTAACTCAATCGGGGCATGCTGCAGAACATAAGGAGCATCCTCACTGTCCATCGAGTCTGCACTGCCTGCGGGATACAGATGGCAGACCGCCTCATACTCTCCCCGTAATCCTCAGATGTACCATCCTGGGCAGCCCAAACAAAAAGCTCACGATCCGTGAGATTTATGCAGCTATGGAAAACAAATATCCCTGGTATAAGACAGCTGGTAACGCCTGGAAGGTATGGGCACGGTGTAACGTCGCAAAGCGTTGATATCGCGTGCTTATTCTTTGGTCCCCTCTTTCTTTACTTAGCAATCAGTCCGACATCATCTCTCGTTGAACCTCCTGTTCGAGAGGGAACCTCGGCCTGTCACGGACCCCGGGGTCGGGTCTTACTGGACTGTAAACCTGAACGCTCCTCCTGGTACGAAACGTCCGAGGAAGCGTGGCCGCAAAGACGCCAACGATGAGTCGGATCCTGCGCCACCACCCAGGAAACGAGGCCGGCCCAGGAAGTACCCTGAGCAAGAGCCGATGGTTTTTGACCAGCCGCCGATGACGATGATGCTCGTTCCAGCTGTTGATGGGTGTCCCCCCAGTTGTCAGCTCCCAACGTGGTCCGCGCGCGAGGGCAGCAGCACAAAAACGTCAGCTGGCGGGTCGAGCACTTGCGGCGATGACGACGAGGCCCTGTACAGTGATATGCCGACGGAAGATCACCGGGTATCTGATGGTGATTACGCTGATAGCGAGGCCGAAGACCCCAGCGACAGGCCACCACCCTACCTCCTCCGGCCCGTATCTCGTCTGAGTAATCCTGGGCACGATTCTCGTGCGGCGCGGAACCAAAACGCACCTTTTCATAATTCCCCTCCTCGGCCGGCGGCTCAACAGACGCAGCAATCACAGCCACACCATCACCATATCCGTCGACCTTCCACTTCGTCGAATGGAACGAACGGATGCGTTGATTATGATACCCGGGGCAGTTCCGACCATCGGTCTGTAATTGAGAGGCTGCAGAGGGAAGTTCAGGCCTTGAGACAACAGTCAGCAGACGCGGTATCGGTGTCTGTTAAGATGTCGGATCAGTTGGCTGAGGCCCACGCTGAGGCTTCGAGGGTCAGGGCCGCTCTTCGGAGTATGGAAAACAAATATGAAGAATCAGAGAGGAGACGTAAAGAGGCCGAGCACATCGCTGATCAGCAGCAACGGCTCCGCCAGATCGCAGAAGCGTCATTGCAGGACAGACGACGACGTTGATCAGGACTTTTTTTTTTTTGTACGATAGAGCAGACACTAACTTTCATCTAAATCCTCCCCGCACACTGTACTACCATTAGACATCGCCTTTTGTATTTTTGAGCATCTAGTTTGGGAACCAACTTACTGAATTTGGAAACTTCGATCTGCCCCTCAAATTTTTCGCGTGCGAGAATTAATTTTGATTTTGATTCCATGTCAGCTTCTCTCAAGACTTTGTGAGTAACTGGGTCCTCTCGTTCACGCTCTCATCAGCGAGCAGCTCGACATCTGGTTGACCCACGCGTGTTCCCAGTTACGATAGGCAAAGGGTCATTGGACCTTTACACACCGCTGGCCCCGTCGGCCTTACCCCAGATGGCACAAGGGTGATCACTTGTGTGGGAGAACAGGTCGTCCTAACCGACATTCAGTCGGGCAGGGAAATTTGTCGCTTCGCTGGTGTACGTCTTATCCTCAGCTGGGCCTTGACCATGCATTCGCCATGAGTCCGCTGACCGGCAACATTGGTAACATTTTCACATCTGAAGGATACGGAACCAATCAACTCCCTGGCGATATCCCCGTGCTCGAGACATCTCCTCGTCTTTTCAGGATCACTGGCCCTTCGAGTCTTCACACTTCCTACATCTCAGCCACTTCGTACCGACTCAGGTGCTAAGAACGTCGTGCACCCAGATCGCGTTATCTCGAAAGCACATGAGGCCCCGGTCCACGTGTGTAAGGTTGATCCCACCTCGACATATCTCGCAGCTGGGTCTGCAGATGGGGTCGTCAAGGTCTGGGACATCCACAGGGGCTATATCACACACGTTTTCAAAGGTCACGGGGGCGTGGTCAGCGCTCTCGCATTCAACTACCCCAGAGATCCCTCGTCCATCGCAGCAGGCGATGTTAAGATGCAACTCATAACTGGGTCTGTCGATACCAAGATACGGATATTCGACTTGGGCGCCGCTGCTGCACGGACCAGCGGTCGCCCCAAACCGGAGGCCGTCCTCGAGGGTCACGTCTCAGTTCCCCGGGGGTTGGACGTCTCCCAGGATGGAAAGTGGCTGCTCAGTGCTGGTCGTGACTCGGTGGCGCTTCTCTGGGATATAGCTCCGACGCGGGCTTCTAAGCCTACCGGGAAAGGGAAAGAGAAGCCTGCAGAGCCCCGGCTTATAAAAACGATCCCTGTGCTTGATCATGTGGAGGCAGCAGGATTACTTCTTCCCGAAGAAAGACTTGCAGGGTCCGCGGAGAACGCTGAGACCTCAGCCCTCCGCTTCTTTGTTGCGGGAGAAAAGGGCGTTGTCACGATCTGGGACACCGAGAAGGGTATTCCTCTGTTGACCCTTGGTAAGGAAAAGTCGAACGACGGGGACGAGTCGAGGCAAGTTCTCGATGCCGTGTAAGCTTCTTCCGTTGCTTCATGTCCCTATCTCTCCACATGATCGTGGAGGATCGATTTTCCAGTGTTTGCACTGACTCGTCGAAAATTTTCAGTTACCTCCCAACAAACTCTACCATCGTCTCAATACACGCCGATCAGAACATTCTCTTCCACAACTTATTTGACGCCTCACTCGACCGTCAGTTCATCGGATTTAACGACGAGATCGTGGACGCCACATTCCTCACCGCACCGCAAATTCCGCCACCCCTAAATCCAAAAAACGGGGGCCTCGACCGTGTGTGCAGAGGTGACGATCGACTAGCCGTTGCGACGAATTCGTCCTTGATCCGGATTTATGATGCTTCTAGCCTGGATGCGCGCCTGTTGGAGGGACATAACGACATCGTGCTCTGTCTTGATTGTGGTGGCGACGGCGTCGTCCTGATTAGCGGCAGCAAGGATTCCACGGCACGTGTTTGGGCTCCGATTTCGGTTCCCCAGACGTCGCGGGCGCTTTACGGATCAAGGGCGGGAACCCAAATCGGAAGTGACAATGGCGCGGATTCATTAGCGTCGGCGGGGAACTTTTCAAGCGAATGGCGGTGTGTCGCTGTTTGCGACGGCCACGCGGAGAGCGTCGGGGCGGTCGCGATGGCGCGTCAAACTCAAAACGCCCCCGGGGAGAATGGCCCTGTGCTTGGAGACGTTGATAGTCGTGATAACGGGCGGTGCGTCCGTCTGAAATTTACGTTCACAGGAAGCCAGGACCGGACGATCAAGATGTGGGACCTTTCGGGCGTGGTCAGATCTCATGCCTTCGATCCTGAATCTCGAGGAAACGGAGAGATGGCAGGGCCGGTCCGGTGTAAGAGCCTGTTCACGCTCAAGGCCCACGAGAAGGACATCAATTCGTTGGATGTGTCGCCAAACGACCGTTTCCTGGCGTCTGGATCTCAGGACAAAACCGCCAAGGTTTACGAGATCGAGTATTCAACTAGTCCGGCTCGGGGAAGCTTCAAGCTGATTGGAACTTGCAAGGGACACAAGCGTGGGGTCTGGTGCGTCAAATTCGGGCGACAAGAGAAAGTGCTCGCGACGGCGAGTGGCGATAAGACGGTGAAGCTTTGGAACATTAGCGACTTCAGTTGCATCAAGACGTTCGAGGGTCACGCCAATTCAGTGCTACGGGTGGATTTCTTGAGTGACGGACAGCAGCTGGTGAGCAGTGGGTCCGACGGGTTGGTGAAGATCTGGAACGTCCGAACGGAGGAATGTGTCACGACGATGGACAATCATGAAGACAAGGTAAACCGATTGTGGTAAGGTCGCTTCCCCACACACACTGACCGCCTTTGATGATAGGTTTGGGCCCTGGCTGTCAGCAAGGATGAGAAGACGATCGTTTCGGGAGCTGCGGACTCTGTCATTACATTTTGGCAAGATTGCACGGAGAAGAAGGAGATCGAGAAGGAGAGTCGACGGGCTGAGCTGGTATCAAAGTTCGTATCTCGCCTCGTTAAACCTTTGGCGGCCCCGTCGCTGACGAGGCACATCCATCAGAGAGCAAGATTTTCTGAACTACGTCTCATTGCGTGATTATCGTAACGCGATCTTGTTGGCGCTAGCGATGCAGCAGCCCGGGCGCCTTCTCTCGCTGTTCAAGTCCGTTCGTGGCGGACTAGACGTAGAAGGGCTTAATCGGTTCAAGTCCTTCACGGGGAGTCCGGCAGTAGACGAGGTGATAAGAACCATGTCTGCCGAAGATTTGATCACGTTGATCAAGTTTGTCCGGGATTGGAACTCGAACGCGAAAACGAGCGGGGTCGCGCAGGAGATCTTATACGCGATCGTGAAGCTTAGGTCCGCAGAGGAGATTATCGAGACGTTGAAGCCTCAAGTCGCTGGGGAGGAGCAATCTACGGACGCGGGCGGCGGATTGAAGGAGATCGTGGATGGTCTGATACCATATACGGAACGGCATCTCGCGAGGATGGAGAGGCTGATCCAAGAGAGTTACGTCGTCGACTTCCTGCTAGAGGAAATGGACGAGGGGATGTTGTGCGGCGAGGCGGGCGTCATGGAAGTCGACCTCGTGTAAAAAGTCACAGCTCTGTTCGGTTGCATATGTCTCAAAAAACCGTCTGTTGCTATCCGCCCCAGTTGTGATTAATATTGATATACACACCTCCGGTGGGAATTTGATGTTAATCTACCTATCCTCGAGAAACTTCCACGGGGTTTCGCCGGGTTCGGGAGCGCTAACTTCACGCCATTGTAAGACACCGGACCTTCGAATTTCCAAGGCGTTGGCGGCGGATTTATGTACTTGCCCACACGGTTCATTGTACAGCGGTTCGCTGACGTTAGGGTCACATTGAACCTTGAATGAATGCGCCGGATGACGAAATTCGGCAATAAATCCACCGAAATTACGGAGCGGTGGGATCTTATGCATATGCTCTGCCCTGAACCCACGGAACGTGTGTAGACCTGGCTCGCATCTCTTGTTGCATAGGAGGTCTTCTTGGTAGCGATCCCCGTGAATACAGTGGTTCCCTCTTAGTTAGAGATGGATGAGGACGTTCAATGCTTAATTCATACTACTCGGGTTTGAGTGCGCAGACCTCGTTTCCACCACTACAGGTACCTCGTGCACACGTCCCAGATCGATTTCAGAGTTTACAGCTATTGTGTTACGGAATGGGCGGCCCATCGCGGAGGGTCTGATATTCCTAGGTTGGTGCGCAAGGTCAAAGGGAAGTCGCTCAAGGTGGTGTCATTCGGCTTGACTATAATCCCCAGTGGGGCAAGGGGGGCATAGATGTCTGAAATGGGGTGAGAAGAATTAGAGGCGCAGGGCGAAGTCGCTCGCGAGGATTGATGCGTCGTGCCCTCCAAAACTGGGGGAAGACATCGGCAGGCCATACGGTTGATCAACCGTTGTACTGGCTGTTTCTATGTGTAGATTGTCGAGGTGGGGGAATAGATAGGTGATTTTGACATTAGGCTAGGAGAACACCCAAGTCTGAGAGGTCCCAAGCCCGGGACGGAAACGGAGAAGTTTGACCGCGTCAATAAGTGGCTCGGATAGCAGAGAGATCGTGGGGGTATTTCTGAGACCATGACAGAGACTGACTCGGTATTGTCGGACAGGGCTTGTAAGGCACAGGAAATGACGAGGTCCCTCGGGTAAGATGGAATTGTGGGATGCGCAGGCATGGCTGTCTTGTACCGCTGTGCGGAGTGAATGAAACCATTGAGCTAGATTGAGCTTCATGGTGCGGAGGGGTGTGTGTTCATGATGAGGCTCGGCGACAAAGGCACCTGAAAGGCACGGCACGGGAGATCGTCAAGAAGTTGCGGAGGCTATCCTCGTTTAAATGAGAGGCGATCACACAGAACACCTCCTGCGGGAGCTGGTCCATTCCATACACAGCGGTTGGGGTTTTGACTGGGTGGAGTCGTGAGGTGTAGGTTGGGCAGGGTCAACCCCAGGTCAACCCGCTGCTGCGCCAAGCGACGCTGGAATTTGCCGAACAGCATTGCAGACGCTGCAGATCCTCACATCAGTCAAAAGTCTGTGCCTGTCAGCTGAGTGTACATAATTCCCCCAGCCTCGCCCCTTCTACAGCGTTAAACAATAGCAGAATCTCTCCGACTTTGAGATCTACTGTAAAAACTTCGCCCTCTACGATCTTACCATCCTCTATTAACATACGACGGGCGACTCCAGGGAGACATCCAACACGGAGAGGCGGGGTAACCCATCGTCCCTCTCGCCAGAAGGCGATGTTTCGGATGGAAGTTTCCATCACTTGGCCGCCAGGACGATACAAAATGACATCTTTTGGGGTTCCTGGCTCGACCCCCACGGCCGGTATGCTTACTCGGGCTCGAGCGAGGTTGTATACTTTGCGGTTGGTGGTTTTTGTGCTTGTGAATATGGAAGGGGATGTTGGTTCCGTGTCAGGGTATACAGAAATCAGGGGCCCCAACAACGGGGAGGAGGAAGTTGGGTTTGATGTCGCGGCGATGAAAAGATCTTCTGGTTTGCTTAACTTCGGGACGGGTGCAGATTCGATGGAAAATTCCCCCCGTTTTGAATGAACGATGCGGATCTTTAGTGAAATGAGCCTCGTATGGAATTTTTGCAATACTCTTGTTCAGCACCTTGTAGGGTTGACTCGGATCCTTGCCTTTCAAAGATGCATCACAACGGCGTTCGAGCCAATGAAGGTCGAACTCCGGTGGTGTAGCCCAAGAATGGGTCTTTGCAGCAGTGGCAAATCGGTCTACCGTATAAGAGAGGAGCAGGTACGGTGATTGTCTGTCACCGTTACGAGATGTATTCCAATGAGCGGAGAGCAGTGCCTCTCGGTCATATCGGAGGGATGAAATGAGCTGGTAGTCGAGTTCGTCCCCTGACATGGAGGGAAAGCTTTGATGGAATCAACTAGTGACTCAGATCGAGGACCTCAGAGGTGGCGCGCCACATTCTAGGCTGGACCCAGCCTCAGATTCAGAGCGAGGAGGCTCGGGGGGATACTTTCGAGGCAGACGTGTCTTCTGTGACCGCCGCAGGCAACCGCAGCCTATCCCCTTGAAATCTGACAAATGGGATCTGCCGGGCTGCGGCTGCTCTCGGCCACTTGTGACCGGCGGTGGCGCGTCCATCACCGTGCATCTACTATCGTTGGTGGTGGAGTCCATTTCCGCCTTTTGAGAGAACATGCAAGCTCATTAGCCAACTGACCCTCGTGCAGCGAGCTTCAGGCACCAACAAGGACGCTTGAACCAATGCCCTTGCAGTTATTTGGACTGACAGGGGGGATGAGTCGACAACCGTGATGAGCGCGACCTACACGTGACATAGCTCGGGTGTGACCAACTGCGGAGTGGGAGCTTGCGCACTCCTCGACATTTCCTTATAACCTTCATCTCCTCTTCCTCTCCTTTCTTCTCCAGTCATGTTCACCGTCAAAGCCTCGTACAAACACGAGACTCGTAAATTCTCATTTGATTCTGACTCTTTCCCCGGCTACACTCAGTTGCACGAGCAGGCAAGTTCCCGCCCCGAATGGTCCCTATCCGTAATACTCATCTCCCACTTTCCAGCTTACTCGAGTATTCCCTATCACTCACTCTCCGGTTCTTTCTCGCCTGTTCTTCTCACCTCATTCTACAACTCCTGGCACGATCCTCATCGCTATCCGGGTCACCAACGCTGATGAATACGAGCGTTGCACCGCCGTCTATCGCAACAAGTCTTGGCCCGGAGCTTCCTTGCGCTTTGTTGTCTTAGAAGATAACACTCGCTCTCCCTCCGTTGGCTACTGCTTCGCCACCAAGCGAAAGAATGACGAGAAAGACACCGGCGACGAGCCTTCGCAGAAGCGCCTGAGCAGCACCTTCTCTCCCATGTATCCTTACTATCTACCAACCCCTCCGCCACATACGGTCCCGACCCCTCAGCAAACCCCTGTTCCTTCCCCGTGGGCTACGTTGTCTCAGCGCTCACTTCCGACTCCACCAAAGTTCACTTTCCCGGTTCCGCCTCCACCCATCTTGTTCCCACAGGTTCCCATGGATGTTGATGCAAATCAGACCGCACAAGCTACCCCGAGGCCATCACCAGCTCACTGTTGTGATGTTGCCAAAGCAAAGGGTGATATCCAACTTGCTGCAGTTGACTTCATGAATAACTTTGAGGAGACCATGGTCAGGGCCTTCGGTCCCAACTACAAACAACAGGGCGCTACGCCCACTCCTGGCCCCGCTTCCTCGGGACCTGCCACGCCACGAGTCGTTATCGATCACGAGATGGACGCCCCAAGGCCTGTGGAACTACCCGTCCACACAGGAGTCATTTGCGATGTTTGCGAATCGACCGTCCGCGGTGTCAGGCACAAATGTTTAGATTGCCCTGGTACGAGACACTTGGGACTTTTTTCTTTCCTGGTGTTCATGCCCTTCTCTTTCCAGACTATGACATGTGCACCTCTTGCATCACCAACAGGAGAACCCGCCACGCTTTGACCCATGAATTCTTTGAAATCGAGGAGCCCGGTCGCGTTATCGTTCATACCGTCTTCAGCGGCGAAGGCGAGAGAGAAACAAGTCAACCCTCCACTCCCCCTCGACCTTCGGTCACGGAGTCCGAGTCGCAACCTGTCTTGCATAACGCCGCATGTGACATGTGCGATTCTCAGATCTATGGGGACAGATTTGTACGTGAGGTCGCGGGTAAAGTGGACCTGTTATTCACGTTTTCCTAGAAATGCTTGGACTGCCCTGATTATGACACATGCACACGCTGCATTGCGTGAGTGACAACAAACTTCTGTTTCCGTGACGATACTCACCCGTGTCAAAGGATCACACCCGAGCAGCACCCGCACAGCTTTGTCAAGATCGCCGACCCTCAGGCCCTTATGATCAGGCATCGCCTCCGCGCGCAGCATCCCGCCCGTTGTGATGGCTGCCAGAAGAAGGTCATTGGGATTCGTTACAAGGTGAGGCATTGCTGGTGCTCGTTGGAGCGCTCAGTTGACCTTCATTCCAGTGCATGGTCTGCCCCGACTACGATCTGTGCGAGAAATGTGAAGCTCATCCGATCCCATACCACCCACCCACGCACCACTTGTTGAAGATGAGGACTTCCACCGTGCCCGTCCCTAATCATCCTGGTCCATCTATTTTGGTTCCCGTTCAACCCGCATCCCCACCATCTCCAACTCGGTCTGTCGAAACCACGTCTCTGTTTGCGACTCCTCCGGCACCGCCGACGATTGGTCTTGTCCCTGAAGGCTCCCTCATTCCGGACTTGAACGTGTTGGTTGAGGAACCTGCATCCTTTCCAACCCCCACCGTAAAGCTCGTCGATGCTCCGCTCACAGATGCCCCAGCTGTTGACCCCCAGGAGAAGGAATCCAGCTTCCCCGGAACATTTGAGCCAGATGAGGAGCCCTTTCTCCGAAACCTGGACCTGGAACGTGGTCTTGGGGACCTGAACTTTGAGCGAGACTTTGCACAGTGGTTCAATGCTGCAGCTGACGCGAAGTCCGACACCGCTGTTGCTCCACAGCCCACCGTTGAAGAATCCGGCACGATTGTTAACCCCGAGCCAGTTGAAATGTCCCAAGCTGCGCCAGCTTCTCCTGTCATGTCTGAGAGGGCTGTCCAGCCTGTATCCTCCCCCGTCCCAGAGTCTCCCCTTCGAGGCACGTTCATCTCTGACAACAACATCTCCGACGGACACCTGCTCCCGCCTGGCGCCGAATTCGTCAAGTCCTGGAAGATGCTCAATGATGGGGTTCGTGATTGGCCCGAGTCCACTCAGTTGGTTTTCGTTGCGGGTGACAAATTGGTGAGCGATGAGAATACCGTGGTTAAGGTTGGGAAAGTTGCTGCTGGTGAGGAAATCGATATCTGGACCGGAGACATGAAGGTGCGTCTTCTGCTCTCTATGCAATGGCGCGTGTTATTCATTTTTCGTAGGCCCCCGAGAACCCTGGAAAATATGTCAGCTATTGGAGGCTCAACGATGGGAATGGCAACCACTTCGGACATTCACTGTGGGCTGAGTGCGTCGCGCCTTTTCTTCCTCTCCTGAATCCTCGCCTAAATGTCCTCCTAGCATCACTGTAAGCGAGCCTCAGAACTCTTCTGATGATGAAGGAGCGCTCTCTTCCTCTTCCTTGATCACTATGCCCCACGCCGCTCCCGAAAAGTCCTCTGCCCCATCGGTCGGACCCGTTACTCTCGCTGCTACTGCGACCCGTGCCAATACCACGATCACGGCCACCACCGACACCCTTTCAGACGTCGGAAGCGACGATTCTGACTTGTCCATCGTCGATGTACCATCCAGTCCATCTCTCAGCTCTGCACACTCCGACGCTTTTGAGGACCCACACGAGGAGCCCGCTCCTGCTCCTCCCACCCCTGCTCATGGCGGTAATAGCGCTTCGACCTCTAATGGCGATTTCGTGGTTTTGTACGAGACTGAGACTGATGATTGAACCTCGGGCATTGTTTGTTGAATTGTTCTCACTTGGCTCCATGTATGGTACGCATCGCTCTCATTGCAGCGGGACCACTTTGATAGAGTTGGCTCCTGGCTATCTTTTGTTCTTGTATTTTAACACTCATCAAGAAACTCATCCCCATGGCTTTGCCTATCACTCGGCGAACCATGCATTCTGCCCTCCCCTTTCTTGTCACGTTGTACAGTATTATTGAAACCATGTCTTTTTCGTGTCGCAATATTCGCGATGATAGTGACGGAATATATCGAGATCCGTTTTCCATTGCCCGTAATTCGCAATGGCCCTACATAGTTCACTGCGCGGCCTACTCGTTGGACGAGTTTTTTGCAAGTCGTTGTGGGAGATGTGAGGATCAAGTCCTGCTTTGGGCATCATCGACATGCAAGGACGTATTATACAACAAGTGGTGAAGAAGGACTTGCGTCAACCTCCTAATTTCACAATCATTCAAAACCCTTTCCGCTCCGCTGTTTCGTCTTCGTCTTCTTGTGATGTTTCTTCCCCAAAATTTGTGTCGCCTGCATCCGCGCTGCAACCTCGGCCCCACTCAAAGGCCGTCCATCGTCGCCGATCCCGAACTGATGTGGAAACATCCTCACTCTCGAAAATGTTGAGCCGTTCTGATCGCCCCCGCTCTGGATGAACGGCCTCGATTCCCCACCGAACGCGTTCGACTCAAAGAATTCGTGGTCCAGGGCGTTCACTCGCCCCGAACCCTTTGAGTTGGATGCGGATGGCGAATGTGAGGGGGCGGATCCGTCTGCTGTGGACACAGGGACGGGATTTGAAGCGATGAAGGTGACGGAATCTTTTCCGACTCGTGTTGTGGGTGCGCGTTTCTTGCCAGCTACGCGTTCCAGGGAGATTACCCGCGTCTCCTCGTTGAACTCGACCGGGTCTATGTCGGTCGGCGGGTGGCAGTACAACAGTTTTGCGTTGACGTAGTCTTTGAGGATGTAACGGGCTGCACGGGCCTCGTCTGGCGTACCTTGTCCGGCTCGTGAGAATCCCCGGGCGACTGGAATCACGAGTTAGCAACGGACTGTATCGATCGGAAGAGAGGAGGTACCCGCGTAGGTGGACAGAAGGTCTTCTGCACGCAGCACACCATCGCCTCCATCCTCGACACCCTTTACTTGTATGTCCAAACCATACGTAGCCTCAAGGACCTCCTTCATGATCCGCTTGATAACCAGAGTAGTCGGGCCCGTATACTCCCGCATCTGGTCAATAGGAAGTATACCATCGCAGACCATAGATGCTTTTGTCGTCGCGAACTGCGGGAAAACCAGACCGGGACAATCGCAGAGAGTGATAGTAGATGAGAGGTTGATCGTTTGGAAGTGTTTGGTCTTTCCCGGTGTCGATGAAACGCTGACTTTCTTTTCACCGATAAGAGCGTTGATAGTGCTGGACTTTCCGACGTTGGGATAGCCAACCAGACCGACTACTAGTTTGGTGGGATGAGCACCTGTAGCATCCTTGAAGGCTGAAGGCGTTAAAACGTTAGCTTGGTAGACTCCAGGTGTTGAATGCCATACTTGTCAGATCTGGTGCCACTCGGAAGAATAAGTCCTCTAGTTCAAGTACAGAAAGCACTCGTGTACGAGGGTCCCGAGCATCCTCTGAGTCTTCTTCCAGGGGGAGTCGGAACTGTAGACCACTCTCATGAGGGTCGGGCACCTCGTCTTCAGGAGTCTTTGGATCATCCTCGTCATCACTTCCGCTAGAATCTCCTTCATCGGCGGGTCCTTGCTCCGTTTTGGCTAATTCCGCCTCGCGACGCAGCTCTTGAAGGGCGGTGGCATTAGCGGCGGAGAAGAACGCATATCTGACGCTTTTTTGGTCGAAATAATCTGCCCACAGTCGCCTGTCTATTGATCAGCGTGGCCCGGGTTTCGAGGATTGATTGCTTACCGCTGCCTCGCTGTTAAAAGATCGGATTTGTTGATGAGAAGGAGATTACGCCTCAGCCCACGCCCGGTTCCCTGTTCGCCTTCGGGACCCTCGACATCTAACACATAGGATTCTAGATCTTCGCATCGGAAGTTAAGCGGGTTCCGGGCATCGACAATTTGCACGACGAGGTGTGAGCGCTCCAAAACTCTCCAAAGCTGACGCCACACTTCTATATTCCTTTCAAATGGAGTGAGAAGAAATTTGTCCCGATCCTGAAGCCTAGACAAGTCAAAGTGTGTAAAATATCCCAGCAAATCAGGGGACGAACTCGGCTAAGCCCCTTCTCCATTCTAAGAAGGCATCTTTCTCTTGTCGATCCAACTGTGGGGTAGTCAAGCCTCGTTTCCAAGCCGGCCGTCGCGGAACCCGCAGTCGTTGTCTGTTTTCAGTTTGTTTCTTGAGTGCAGAGCGCTCATCCTCCTCGCTTAGTAAGTGAGGGTTATGGCTTGCGACGGAGGGCGAGCTGACGACCTTGACGTTCCTTCGTTCTGGTGTTCACGTCGGAAAAGCAGATAGATCATCATCCGAGAGGTTGACTGACCTGCAGTGAACTCAAGACCGGCCAATGTAGCGGTGCTCAAAAATTCGTCCAAGTCACGTTCTTGGGTCACAGATTTTAATCGGCTGGAGTTATCGATGTCTGTGGTATACTGATGGGTGCTAGGGGCATGAGCGTCCAGGTTCTGTGGGTTAATGACCACATAGGCTCACAAGACCAGATTCATTCCGCTCCCGGGAATCTTTGACTTGTTTGTTGATGATCGCACGTCCCAGACCGCTAGCATTATTGTTCCGTTTCGGGGGTGTCTAGCGTGAGCATGAGAAGTTGATGCTGGTCGAAACCCACGAGGAGGGTACCTCCAGACACTCACCATGACGGGGGTAGAAGGAAGACTTGCACAACACGTGATCATTAAAATCTCCCTTGATCCTTGACTCCCACCACCAGTCCAACTGACTCAGGTTTATCGAAATGGTCTCCGGGATTTTCAAGAGTGCGGACAGATTCGCGACCACCACATGGAGACAGCCGTCCTCGTCAGAAATTTCGTCTCCTCCGTCTGAGTTGTGCGCGAAGTTCCTCACAACAAACAAGGACGGGGAGAGGGAAGGTGCGAGACAGAACGGAACTTTTAGACTACTTGACTGGACCCTCCTTCAGCTCTACTCCTGACGCTTGATAAACCGGTGATAATCGGACGGAATCCCGCGCAGTGGTACGTCTCATCTCGGTCTTACCGGTCTGGGGTAATTAACGCTACCATGCACCAGTGGATACGTGATACCAGATCTGGTGGTATCCAGCATCCATTGTAAACTTTACGCGTAGGCACAACGTGAAACATGCAAATCGAGGCGCATATACTCACCTTCTGGTAGTGTTCAAGTACACCCAGGCGGTTTCGTCATATCCTGCCAAGTGAGCCTTCAAGCTTCACGATTCATATCTCCCGTATCACTGATCTATTACCAGGACCTTTCAACAAATGGCACTCTCCTCAACGGCCATCGCATTCGCAAGGCGTCCGTTATTCTGGTGGACGGAGACACCATCGAAATACCATCTTCTCAGAGTTTGAATTCCGTTTCCATCCACTTTGACTGGCTTTCACGTCTCTCGTAGAGTTTCAGTGTTTATTTTCCTTCAAGACACCCAGGGAGAAGGCGCATATATTTGAGCCTACGCCTCCTATTGAGACTGCCCATAAGGTATTCCCTCTTTAACCTCATCAACACATATCCCTCTAACGTAAGGGTGAGACAATCGGAAAGTATACGGTCACGTCGCATTGCCTCGGAAGCGGAAGCTTTGCTACAGTCCATCTCGCATTCGATCGAGTGAACCACCGCCAAGTGGCATGCAAGACCATCAAGACAAAGAAAGGACATGAGGTGGATAAAGTCTACAAGGAAGTCGGGATCCTCACTGGACTGAATCATGTAAGTCACTCGCATTTAACAACTCAGCCCCGCCGACCGTCCTTCGCGCATCCAGCCAAACATCAACCGTGTATTCGACCTCGAGCAAGATGGCGCATTTCTGTGAGCCTACTTTGCGACCAAGGCCCACGATGATTCAAATGTTTGCCAGGCACATATTTCTGCAACTCTGCACGGGCGGTGATTTATTTAGCTACATCATAAGTCACGTCAAGACATCATATCGACTCTGCGAAAGTGAAGCGAAGTACATCATGTTCCAAATACTTACCGGGGTCAAGTACCTTCACGACAAGAAAATATCGCACCGAGGTGACAACCACTTTCACCCCAGCGGTGAGACCTCGCGGGCTAACTAGATCTAGATTTGAAGGTATCGAACCCAGACGTCGAGCCTATGCTTACGAACCCCGCTTACGATGTAAACATAGCCTGAAAACATATTGCTGTGTAACCCAGGTATTAGTTCCGTATTCGTTCATCTGATCCATGTTGACAGCCACTTCCAGGTCCATACCCACACATCCAGGTATTAGCCCCTCTTTCATCTTCCTGTCTTGCTAGTATGCTGTGTATTATACAGATCGCAGATTTTGGCCTGGCAAGACCCAAGGCATATCAAAAAACTATGAGTAGGTGCTCGCTCGTTCACAAACTTCGTTGACCCTGACTTTCCAGACGTCTGTGGGACCGTGAGCTATTTACCACCAGAGGGAATTCTGGCGATGGACAACCACCGACTTGGATATGTGAGTACAATCATGCTAATCTGATCACTTCACGGAATATAGTTTTCAGGTTGGGATGCCTTCTGATTGCTGGAGTGCTGGAGTGATGCTATACATCATGCTCGCGTGCGTTGCTCTTCACGATCTTCGTCCGCTGCGAGCCTGAGGCCCCCACGCGCAGTGGTTACCACCCGTTCGATTTTTCGAGAGGATCCTCTTGCAAATCTTGGTGGCCTTCAGCTGAAGTTATCTCACAAAAGAACGCAGAGCCACAAGTTCATGCCTCGCAAGATCCGTCTCAATCCCAGTGGGAGTCCGCATCGGCCTCGGAGAAAGGCGAAGGCGTGGTTAAAAAACGCATCATAGACGGGCATGTGGACTTTCGCGACAGGATCTGGACCGAGGAGGTGAGTCAGGAAGCGCGGGAACTGGTGACGATGCTTCTGGTCTATGACTATCTCGAACGCGCGACGGTATATGGCGCTCTGAGGTCTTTGTGGATTGTTCGAGACGAAGATGCTTTGAGGGACGCCTATCGAAAAAGGATATCCACGGAGCCGTTCTGATCACCGCCGACGCTCGCTGATTCCAAGCCCCTTGTTGTCTCGCTTACTGGCTTGTTCCCTGTGATCACAATTGAACCTTTCATCTTCCATTGATACGCATGGCTGTGAACGCGGAACAAACAAGCACAGGTTCGTGTCTGTACAGCGAGCCGGCGTACGGAGAGGAATATGACTGCACAGTCGTGAAGTGTAACATAAAAACTACGACTGTCGCCAACGAGAACGAGGGTCACCCGTCGCGAGTGTTCCCTCCCTCTACCATCTATGCCAATCGGAACTTTTCGTCCACGAAAATCTGGGTGCCTTCCCGTTAAGGGATGTTCGACGTCCGCGGCGCCGGGAGCGTGCGATCCTTCATGTGCATTGGGTTCGTTGACCTGCGTTTCTGGCCTCCTTGCCAGCTCGGCCATGGGGCGATTCGAAAGCAATGTCGATCTTCCCGGTCGTGGCATGGTGAGTCTTAAACGGAAACCAGTGCAATGTATCAGGATGCCAATCAGCGTGGGAAGGAAGACGAGGGAACACGCTCACCGCTCACAAGTTCGCGATCAACGAGTTGAGCCCAAGGACCGATGCGGAGAGGGTTGAGATATCGTCGTGGCGTAGCAGGAAAGCCTGTCGCATACCAGACTTGGGATCCTGTTTGTAGTATCACTGTCTCAGGCGTTGTCGTCGCGAGCGAGTGGAATGTACCTGGAATACGAGAGCTGGGGTTATGTATAGATCACCGACGTCGTCCTGTAAGGCTGGCGACTTCCCACAGGGCTAGGAGGAAGACAAGGGAGTCAGGTGTCATGGGGGCTATAGGAACCATTTTTGGGCAGTTGGACGTCGTTGAACCATAGGCATCCCCATTCGATGGACCTGAGGGGCACGAGCCTTGTGCCCGGAAAAGCTAGAGTGCAAGCCTGACCCCAGGCTCTGAACGCCCTTTGTGCTCGCGTCAGTAAGAAACCACTGAGTCGTTGCATGACAATAATACCGAGGAATGACGACTGCAGAGGCTCCAGCGCCCGACCCAATCCCCCTGACTGTGCTTGCCGGAGCTGGCTGGGTGGACAAGTCTCGCGGTGGATAGCAAGACCTGCGTTCGAGGAATGGAACGAGCGGGGGTGCCGACGCTTAGTACCCACTGCTCGCATGGCGCCACGGTGGGGGGAATGGAGAGAAGCGACCTTGGCTGGTGCGGCCCGCTACGTCGCCCTGGACTCGTTCTTTTGTGGCTATTGGTTGGTAAGTTGGCGCAGGTACCCTACAGTTGCGTCTGGAAGAGGTCAGAAGCGACGACAAATAACAGCAGTACCAACCGAAGTGCATTCCCACAGTAGCGGTAGCTCTATGCAGTATGTCTGTAGTTGAGTTGAGCGGCGTGGCCTTTTGCGCGTGGGGTCTGGGAGTCTGTCGGGGGTGGGCTGAGCCAGGGGCAGTATGTGCGTATGGGAGGGGGAGAGGTAGTTTAGCGTCTACGTGAGGCCTTGCGACAGTGGCGTAAGTACAGTAAGGATCAGTAAGGATTGAATGTAGTCTTGATTGAATGGCTCGCTGATATCCCCGCAGAGGAGAGCATCCCCCCCAACAGCAGTTCACCCCCGCATTCCCCTCCCCTGCTCTGCTCTGAATTTCAGCCTACGCAAAAGGCCCCTACTATCGACCGCACGCAGGTTGATCCCTCACGAGACGTCACCTTACCCTGGACAGGGCGAATGGCATGCAAGGCCACGAAAGCGTGTGACTACCGCTCTCAAAGACTAGTAAGGGAAAGCCGTTATTTGCAAAGCACAGAAACCGTCTCAGAATGCACCGCTATCGGTTCATACTCCCGACGAATTATGTTACACACAGCTTCACAGTAAGTGGGAGCTAATCGCGCACGCCGGGGAATCAGAAATCAGACAGCGAGCTATTCCAAAGAAGGTCATAGGGCAACTGGTCTAGATCCTGTGAAGCAGAACTGTGGAGCTCTTTGGTGTTTCCTCTGGCTCACCTCAGCTCACCTGGTGATCGGCAACGTGTTGTGAGGTGAGTTCCAGTCGCGGACCACGTCAAGACCACGTTTCAGCGAAGGAGCAAAAGGAGTGTGCATGTTCAATAGCTTCCGCTAGGGTGAACAGGCTTTCGGCGTCTAACCGCTACAGACGGTGTTAGTGGAAGCGGAGACTCGGGGAACACCACCAAGACGTACAAGTAGGGTGGTTTTCTCGAAGATGGATCCTCGAGAGACCGTTTGAGGTTGAAATTGGGTTGAAAGAATATGGGAAATCATTTGGCAAAAAACGTGTGATGGCTGCGGAGAAGAGTATGAAATACATCCGCCAATGTCGCATGAATCTTCGAGTCTCGACGATCTCACAGAGATAGATAGTAAGGGTAAGCTCGCCTTGCGCCTCGCAACAGCCTCATGCCATACTACCACGCGTGGCCCCAGGTTGATCAAGGAGCCTGCAGCTCATTGCGTGTGGCAACAAAAAGATTCTCCCCACAACGATTTACCCGGGCGACACCTCGTCCATTACGCGAAGTGACTCCTTGCGCTGATCCTGACTGGTGAGAAGCGAGATCCTCGACCTTAGTTCCCGGCGTGGGAAGCGAGCCACATCGTTTATCCTCCCTTGGAGGTAAGAGTGCGGAGCCGAAAAGGTCATTGATATCGTACGCACGGCTTTCATTTCCGAGGAAATTTTCGCGATGAATGCGTCTGATTTGCCACAAAGAGGATACAGCGATGTCCGCGAGAGGGTAAAAATGAAAAACGTACCGTTAAAACGTTCGTCGTTATACAACGCACTATCGTGGGAAACTTGGAGCCGAAGAAAGGTGTTTTTTTCGCTTCGCATCGTCGGCTGGGCTCGGGCTCTGATCAATCTGCTTTGTCGATTTACAAATTCGCATATTGAACACATCCAAGAAACCGCTACTGTGGCACTACATTATCAAGCGGCGACCAAAATCCTATGCAGCGAGTTCCGGGGAAACAAGATCTTCGTAAAACAATTCTGGCTGCCAGGACCCCTTCGAAACGTGTATCAAGCGTGTCAAATATACCCTTTCCAAGTCCAGGCCCCCACCCATTACTTGCTGAAAGAATCGCTACGGTCAGTGGCCGTTAAGCCAGATCCCTTTGAGAACACACTCGCCTCGACGTATTCCCGCATCCTCTTCCCGATCTCCTTCGCGAGCTTGCAACGGAATATCGGAGTCCACCCGGCAACGTGGCGTCGCGTGTTTACCTGTCATCTGTCTCAATTAAAAGAATGCAGAACTTAGTGAACGCCCCATGCCTTGGATGTATAGAGATCATGCCCGGCGAGCTAGAGATAACGTTGGCAGGAACCCTTGTCTGAAACACCGTGGTGCCCACCTCGACCCGACAGAGAATCTTGCTGCCCTCGAAAGAAGAAATGCACTCGTCTCTGTCATCCAACCCCGTGAACTCCTCCGCTATGGCCTGAGCAACAGAGATTCCGGGGATCCCATTCATGGAGAACGAGACGGGTTCCGCGGGTGTGAAATCACCTTGCTTTCTGACGGGGACATAGGGTACCTGTTCAAGCAATCTTCGGCGCAGAGCTGTGTGGTGTGTCACATTCGCCTACAATGGGGATGATTAGCATATCGTCGTTGAAGAGCTCATGGCAGACCTGGTGATAATTGGGTGGGCGTGGAGAGACGTTTGCCCGAGCTAGCCTTGAAATCGACCTAGAGCGAGTGGTCGTTGCGCGTGTTGCCCTAGAATGGGTCTCTATGCGGCGGTGGTAAGGACTGAAGGAGGGCCTGCTGTCGTCGCGCCGCTGTGGACCAGTGTTCCTCACTGTATCAGGATTCATGAGAGTAGTGTCGTTCATGTGAGTAGGGTGAGGAGGGAATAACGATAGAACATTGCCAAACGAGTATATATATGTAGGATACTAGCTTGCACCGCACCACTTCAAGTGTGAAAACTTTTGGAAGAATTCCCAGAAATTAAACAAAGTATGCCCAGCCCGATCACTCATATAAGATTCGAGGTAAAATACATATAAATCTTAATCCATGAGACGTCGAACAGAATGAAATTCTAGACGCGACATATATGGTTCAAATCTCGTCGTTTAGTGAACTCTTTGGCTCTGATTGTAGCCTCACATGCGATCTTCGTCGAATTCATCGAACCGAGGTCTGTGCTGAAACGGCTCCGTAATCGGAGGCTAAATGCGTGGGGCAGCGAGGCTCCCCCGAGACTAGGGCGAATCCTAGCTCCCTCCAAGAACAAATTTGCACCAGGCCGAAAGGAGAAGATGTGAAGAGCGGGCTGGGTTTGGGGCTCTAGGGGGAGTTTGGCATGAGATGACCCATGCCGTGACCCAGCCTTTGAACGCCTCTTCCTCAGCTGACCCAGTGACCAGCGCGGTTCCGTTCAGCTTCTCCGTGAGGTCACACAACCAGCGCCTCGGCGAAGCCAGTGTGATTTATTTCTTGTGCGCACCGTCTCACGCCTACCAGCTATTTTAACACCATCAGGCTTTCAAAAAATTAGCGTGAACTGAAAGGCCGTTCGGCGGCGTCAGTATCATGTAGTGCGGGGGTTGTAAAACACATACAGTGAACGTGATCCGCTGCAAAGGTAGAGATCTACGATGGAACAGCACCGGTTGAAATGAATATTGGTGAGTGACTCAATTGCGCCAGCAAGGATAGCTTACGAAAAAGTAGCTGTGGTCGTATCCCTCTTGCTTCCTCACCCTGACCTGCACTTCATCGTACCCGACTTCCCTCGCCTTTTTCAAAAAGTTCTCTGGTAAGAGTTGTCCGCCCTTCAAGAACTGATCTTCGCTGCCATAATCAACCAACACGTGTACCGGGTTTTCCTTGCTCTTGCACCTCCCGACCAGTTCTGTGGCATCATACCTGACCTTTCCCTCCTCAGCTCCACCCTGGAGATACCCGGTAAACGCCTTGATCCCCCATGGAGATATACTGGGGTTGGAAGCGGGGGCGAAGGCCGAGACGGATCTATATTGTTTCGGCTGCGTATTATCTCCGACACCTAGAAGGGATGCCAGGTAGATCGTCAAGGCGCCGTGGCCTCCCATCGAATGGCCGAAGATACTCTGTCTGGTCCAGTCAATCGGGATGCCGAGTTCGTCAGAAGCAATAACTTGTGGCAGCTCTTTCGTGACGTGAGTAAGCATGTTGTAATGCGTCGCATAGGCTGGGATTGTCGCGTTGAGGTAGAAGCCAGCCCCTACACCGAAGTCCCAATCTTTATCTTCGCCTTCGACGCCCGCACCGCGAGGTGAGGTGTCCGGGAAGAGGAGCGCTATTCCTTCTTTCGCAGCTGGGCCGATGAAATTGCCCTTTTGAGCACTGGTGATTGAGCGGGTCAGCGTTGAGCTTTTGGTCAGGGGTTGGGTGAGAATGATATGCACACCCGGTGTCTTCGGTGCAGGTGAGACCAGCCAGATAGATCAGTACTGGAACTTTATGTGTCGAAGATGCGTTGGCAGGGATGAAGAGATTGAATTGTGCCATCAAGCCACCCAGCGCTGCACTCTGAGATCGGAATCAAGGTGTTGTAATATCAGGAGTATGTTGGTGATAAAAAAACGCACCTTGAACCTATACTTCGTGAGTACACCGTCGTACACCCTATTCATAGATACTCTTTCCAATGCCATCGACAAACGCTGAAGCTGAAGTTTTGGCCGATCAGAGTTGAGATAGGCCCTGAGGTGACGGTCACTTGTTAGGAATTTAAGAAGTTGACCTGTGTAAGTTGACGTCACAGAGGATCTGCTGATGGCCTAGGCAACCGGCCACTCGGAACCGGAGGTGTGACTCTAGGCTGGGGTACAAAAGGTAGCACTGGCAGTCCGACGGACTCTCCGCCCGTCGAACTCAAAGCGTAGACTGAAAACCTAATCTACAAATCCCTCCTGCACCACGGTGCGATCTTATCACCCATAAAAATACCGATGACGACGGCACTCGACCTATCCCACCCTAAGCACCTCGAGCATTACCTCTCCACAACCCCGTGGGCCGCGAAGTCCATCACGTCATTGTCCGGGGGATACACGAATTTTACCTTTCGGATTGAACTGGTGACGCCATTCCAAGGACAGGAGAGGGTGGTCTTGAAGCATGGCAAGTCGCATATCCCGATGGCGAAGGAATTTTCCTTTTCGGTTGAACGACAGGTAATGTTTCCGTCTTACTGAGACCAGTGCGGAACCATAATTGATGGGTCGAGTAGAAGTACGAGGTGGCGGCAATGAACAAAATGCGCGAGATCCTCCCGCCTGACTCTCTTGCTCGGGTTCCGGTAATCTACCTTCACGACGAGGCTAACCACGTCATCGTTATGGAAGATGCGGGTCGGGACGCGGTCAACCTGAAGGAATTGTTGAGGCGTCCCAACCCTCCCTCAACGGCGACGGGGGCAGCGATGGGACGCGCACTTGGGGAGTTCATCGCCACGTTACACGTGTGGGGAAAGTCCGACCAGGCTCGGTCGTCCCTCGACTTTTTTGACGGTCACCCGCAGGCCAGGGGCATATCCGCATGGGCAACCTATGGCCGGCTGGTGGACACGATCGTGGGCAAGTCTGAATCGATCCCACTCATTCACGACCCACCGCTGGAGGTGAGCTCGGGGAATTTAGAGAAGATCTCAAAACTTGCGGAGGAGAGAGCAAACGAGATGCGGAATTCGAGAGAAACGATGACGATGGGAGACTTCTGGCCCGGCAACGTGCTCGTCGACGTAGACCGGGGTGCTGACGGGTCAGAGAAGCTTCGGAAGCTGCTCGTAGTGGACTGGGAGGTAGCGAGACCCGGCGTTGCAGCGTTCGACGTGGGTCAGTTCCAGGCCGAAATCGTCACGGTCCGACACTTCAATCCGATTTGTGGCCCGGCCACTGAGGCACTGGACGCGGCGTTTTTGGAGGGATACTTATCGATTGAGCCGGAGCTAGATAGACAAAGAGCAGGACAACACTTAGCGACGCATCTAGTTATATGGACAGCGAGGGTTGGCTGGGAGCCAGCAGAGAAGACGAGAGAGCTAGTGGAACGCGGATTGAAGTCGATCGTTTTGTAATTCCCTTGACCCACAACTACACGATGTCCACAGAACTCTATCTCCCTTCTACTCTCCCTTTTCCAATAAAAATCATCAAGATCCCGCTCAAGCCACCAGCGGAGATTTCGCGCGGGGCTAATCTGCTCAGTTACTCATATATTCACTGCGACAAGCCCACCGCGGAGGAACCTGAGCCAGAGCCGGAGGTACGCTATGGCACTTGGGACTCACCCATCGAAGGCGTGATAGACAAGTGGAACATACGTTCTGGTGATACTATCAGTGAAAAGCAGGCCAGGGGGAAACCGGTACTGCTCGTCGACGAGCCCTGCAAGCATGGAATGCAACTCGGCGGGCTATGTTGCCTATGCGGCAAGGATATGACAGAGTGAGTACTATCCTCTTCAGATTCTCATTCCAAACATCCCCGGCACACATGCGCCACCACGTTATATTGCATCCCGGACTGAACGCGTAAACTTTCCGTTTATTATACTAGGTTCGACTATACCGGGTTCTCAGACGCCTCCCGTGCAGTGATCCAAATGACCCACTCCGCGAACGGACCCACGGTTTCGCTCGAGGAAGCACGGAGAATCGAACAGGAGACGGCGGCTCATCTATTGAAATCGCAGAAGCTCACTCTGATCGTGGACTTGGACCAGACAATCGTACACGCCACCGTCGATCCGACGGTCGGAGACTGGATCTCAGAGGGCGAGGCTTGGGAAGCCAGACAGGCAAAGCGTCGAGCGGAGGTCGAGGCCAAGGTCAAAGCTGAAGCTAAAGCCGAGGCTGATGCTAACGGAGATGTTCGCAAGAACGGTGTTCCCGCTCGTGCAGTCAATGGTGGCGGGAAGGAAGCGAACCCGTCCACGGGGTTCGAACCTGACCCTAATGACGAGGTGAACCCAAACTGGGAAGCATTGAAGGACGTCAAGAAGTTCAGACTTGGTCCGGAAGCCTTTCTCCCCCCTACTGGGATCCGACCCTCTGGCTCAAGGAAAGGGAAGGAGAGAGCGATCGAGAATGAGGGGTGTCTTTACTATGTCAAACCGAGGCGCGTTCCTGTTGTTTTATCGCATGACTCAACTCATCCTCTTATGGTGCGTTTGTAGACCAGGGTGGAGAAAGTTCCTCGCCCACGTATCCACTAAATACGAAATGCACGTCTACACGATGGGCACCAGGGCCTACGCTGAGGAGGTCTGTGCGGCCATCGATCCGGAGGGGATCTTCTTCGGCGGAAGGATTCTGTCGCGTGACGAGAGTGGAAGTGAGTCTGTCCCATACACAAGGCTCGAGATACGGCGTACTTATATAATAAAATGAGGTTTAACGCAGAAGAGCTTACAAAGGCTTTTTCCATGCGATACTTCCATGGTGGTAATAATTGACGACAGAGCCGACGTCTGGGAATGGTCTCCCAACCTTATCAAGGTCATACCATGTGGGTTCATAACCTATAGCGCTTGCCAATCCGTGCGCATATATTTACCCCTTTCCCCCCTTGCAGATGATTTCTTTGTCGGAATCGGAGATATCAATTCTACTTTCCTTCCTAAAGTCGACCCACTTACGCCTTCAGCACCCGCTCAGCCCCCCTCAACCCCCGCCAACCTTGATACCCCACCTCCCCCTTCGCCTTCGCACAACCCCACCTCCCCCGCGCCTTCATCAGCATCGGAGACCTCATCCGAAGATGTCATACATGAGTCATCACCGACGTTGGTGACGACCGATGACAACGAAGAGCTGGAAAAAAGGACGATGCTCACGAGGAACTCCATCGCGTTGGAGGCTCAGGTGGAAGGCCGGCCCCTAGCAAGGAAGCAGGAGGAGTTGGAGGAAGAGGGTCAAAACGGATCTGGCGACCCCAGCAAGCCTGATGGAGAGGGGTCAGAGGCTGGCAAAGCTAAAACAGACGCGGACCCACAACCAACTCCACACAAGCATCCCGCAAAGGCATTGCTGAGGAACGACGATCGCGAGCTGTTACGAGTCCAATCAGTACGCCGCTTTCATTTTTCTTTGAAGTTCGCTAATACTAATGTACTTCGTGGAATTTCAGCTGCTGGACGAAGTTCACCAAACATTCTATGATGCGTATAGTATCTCACAATCCCTGAAAGGTCCCGGATCCCCGGTTGCCAGGAAGGGGAAGAGGAGACCGAGTATTGTGGACGAGGATGCTCCACTGAGTGATGTCAAGGTCAAATACCTCGCTTCTACCTTTGCTGACTGGTAAACGGGCTGATTTCGCCTTTTTGTTCTTTTCGCGCATACAGGCGATTATTCCCAACATCAGGCAAATGACGTTTCGTGGTTGTCGGATAGTCTTCTCAAGCGTGATCCCCTTGGATGTTCCGCCTGAGAACACAGATATATGGCGAACAGCCGTCGCGTTCGGTGCGGAGTGCTACAAGGAGTTAAATTCGAGGATCACGCATGTTGTGGCGAATAAAGTCAGTTTTTCCGAGGCATCCCCCGGATCCACGGGGGACTGACGGTTCTCTCCCTTTTGTTTCACGCAGAGAGGTACAGCAAAGGTAGACCAAGCTCGGCGGCTCCAACGAACGACGAAACTGCCGATCAAGATTGTATGGTTGACATGGTTTAACGACTCTCTTGCGCTATGGAAGCGCCAAGATGAGACTCCTTATCTCCTAGATGACCCTTCCCCGCAGTCGACGACACCACCTTCAGCGGCTACGCAAGATCCTGGTTCGGGGTTTGGGTTCACGGTCAATGGAGAGAACGAAGGCAGCGAAGACCAAAAGTCCAGTGACGACGTTGACGAGGCCGAGATTGAAGGACATGCGATCTCCTCTGATCCAGAACCGGACGCAGACGATTGGGATTTTGATATCCACAATCCACCTTCGACTTCAACCGCGAGAGTTCTCGATCTTTCGAGGGCCAGGGGGAGCACGGAAGCGACGGGGACTGGAACTGCGACGCCTGTGACAGAAGCTGCGTTGCAGGAGCTTGAAGAGACGGGAGATTTAAAGATTGATATCGATTGGGCATTGATGAACGATGAATTTGATGCGTGGATGGAAACAGATAGCAGTGACGAAGAGGAGGGTGGTGGCGAGGGCCGTGTAAAATCAGCCCGGAGAGGAAACCCCGCTTCAAAGAATATGGAAGTGTCGGAGGACGATTGGACGGATGAAACAAACAGTATCATAAGGTGAATGCCCACCTCCATTCTGATTCCCCCTTTGCTCATGGGTCTCTTCCCCTCTAGCACACCAAAGTCCAAACGGAAGCGTCTGCGCTCTCTCACCCCTTCTGAAGCTAATCCTGCTGTTCCTTCGATCGGGGATCCATTGCTCCGCTCGCCCCTGGCCAAGCGGAAGAAACTCTCGACGGGTCGGTTTGGTGCAGGCTCCAAGCTCAGAGTGTCCCACACGATCCCCGCCCCAGACCTTACTACTTCTGCGCATAGTAGTAGGGCTGGGTCACTCGCACCCTCAGAGGATGGCGCAGGTACTGATTCGAAACCTGGTACCCCTCAAAAGGAGTGGAAAGTAAGCAACGGGGGAGACGATGGCGAAGAAGTCGACGATGATGGGAGCGAAGAGGCGTTTGATATCGATGAGGACTTCCTCGCGAGAGAGATGGAGGAAGAGCTCGGTTAGTGATTTTCGAACGGCCCCGCTCGTTTTTCTGTCGTTCTATATCCTATTCCTATCTTCTATTCGCCGTATCGCTTTCCTGAATTGCGCTTCGGAATCAAGTCAAGATGCTTTCTCTTCTGATTTTCTAGTAAATAACGCTTATATCGATTGACGACTAGATGTCTTTGTTTTTGTATGTACCGCACGCTCCGCCATCTCGTGTTTGCATATAGGCGTCTTCCTCTTCGCTTTGGATACAACATTTTCGTTCCTTTTCGCATTACTCTGGATAGATGTGGGGTGTTACGTTCAAATCGAAATCAAACTTGCTACACTTGGAATCTATATGTTCTGCCTAGGTTTCAGTTCGCTCAACCGGAATACGGCGCCAGTTTTTTATTTGCCTTTCCAGTCACGGTGTTGGGCATCTCGGCATCACGCACAATGCCGGGGCCGGCACATCCTTGGCCGGCCGCGGCATTAACCACAGGTCTTTGGCGAAAAGTCAAGATTCCTGCTGGAGGCCGACGTACAAACCGGCCGGTGTGGGAGAAATTTGGCGCCGCATGTTGGGGAAAGCGGTCTACGAAATTGAAAACAGGCGTGAGAGACTGTGGATCGCTAAGGTAAATCGTTATCCATGAGGTACATTCTCCGCCAAGCTTTGATCAAAATGGCCGGCACCGTACACTAGAATGGTAAACCGCTGCCCTACTTTCAGCTTTGGAACGTGACGGGAGGTAGATCGCTTTCCCAATTTGGGGAGGAGTGGACTGGGCAAAACCTAATTTGGACAGACAATGAATATCGGATATTCCCCTCGTGCAGGCGTCCGTTTAATCGTGTTTGATACATAGGCATGAGCGCTTGAGCCTGTCCATACCGAATGAATGGGAACTATTTGAAGAACCTGTCGACTCAGCCTGGGAGGCAGGTACAACTGTTCAAGATACCCATGGGTGCTTTTAAGATCTTGCACGGCGATGAACCCTTTGGAGCGCACTAAATCTTTGTCAGAATCCGAGTTACAATGAAGCCCTATGTAACGTTGGCTAATGCACGTGTCAGGTTGACCTGGTCAGCCAAAGGTGTCAGATCAATCGAGATTGCGATAAGTTTTGCGTCGGCGGGGAGGGGCACGACCCAGCATGAGCTGGTCGCGCCCTTCAGCCATTCGGACGACCTCTCCGACCATGTTCCACGCTAATTCGCCTGATTCACCCTTGCTCTTCTGCGCGTTTTTCAAGTTGATGCGCACTGGTTCTCCGGTCGGTCTCCAGGGAGCGGCTGGTCGATCGTACGTGAGATTCACCCAATCCTTTCGACACTTGGAAAGAGTGTGCAGATTCCGCGTTAACTTGTGGGGTAGTCCGCGGGAGATTGCAGAGCTGTATAGCAACGAAAGCGTGTTGTCCACTGTTGCGATTCGTTGAGTTCGAGAACAAATGTTGTAGGTGAACGCATTAGTCGACGTACTCCGGTTTTCCCATTCGTTCAGCCATTCTTGAGCTTGAGCGGCGGCCCTAGTCCCGCCCTCCGTTGGCGAGGGATGTTGAACTTTCTGGGCCATTTGGGCCGCCATCTCGAACGTTGGCCTCCACGTGACGCGCAGCCTAGGCGTTGCTGGTCTGGCGTGTAAGACCGACGCTGAGCTTGCCCTCAAGACGAGTCGGTACAAACTCCTCAGCCCTGGGGAGAGTTGATGATCGATCATAAGCGGAAAGGTGCGAATCACTGTGATGGTCATTGGTCGGATCATGTGAAATCGATCCCCCGGAGCCATCCCGTATCCTCTTCCGCTTCTTCCCCGACACGCTTGAGGATGGCAGCTCCAATCATACACGGTGTTCGCACAGTCGGTGTGCTAGGTGCCGGGCAGATGGGTATGTCAAACTCGTGCCCAAATATGGGCGGGCGCTAACAACACCCGCAGGACTAGGCATCGCATACGTATCTGCCCTGCGAGCCAAAGTCCCGGTGCTCTTGCTGGACAAGTGAGTGCTGGTCGCTTCCCGTGCTAAATTCGTCTCTGAATGCACGCGAAGGTCTAAGGAGCAGGTTTCGAGTTCGTTGAAGTTCATGGATAAACTTCTGGCAAAGGACGTTTCCAAGGGCAAAATCCAGGACATTGAAGCGAAGGAAGCTCGGGACCGAATCTCTGTTCTGGACTATGACTCCCATGGTATCGAGGGCTTCAGGGATACCGACATGGTAATCGAGGTGACTTCATCTATTCCGGTCCACGTGTGCTCTCCCTGATGATCTTCATAGGCTGTTTCAGAGAACATCCAACTCAAGAGGACGTTATTCAAATCCATTTCAGAGGCTGTAAACCCAGACTGCATCATGGCGTCGAACACATCATCAATAAGCATCACAAAGATTGCTGCCGCGACCATTCCCGAGGGTGTATCCGCCAGCTCTGAGCAAGGTAGAAAGTACGCAGAACGTGTGGTTGGTCCGTCAAGCTTGCACTCCAAAAAGCTTTTAAACAATGTTCACCCCCTTTCCGCAGGCTTACACTTCTTCAATCCCGTCCCCGTTATGGTATACTTCGCGCCGGTTCCCACGTTTTAGCTGAAGGTGCTAACTATCTCGCAGAAACTCGTGGAATTGATTGCTGCCCTGCAAACATCCCAATCAACTCTCGAAAGGGCAAGAGCTTTTGCCAGTGCCTGCGGGAAAGGTAACGTCCCGAACGCCGAGTTCATCATCGGCGTCGGTTATTACTAATCGCTGACAACCCCGCCGTTTCATGACAGAGGTCACGACGTCTCAGGATGTACCAGGCTTCGTTTCAAACGCTGTACTGATGCCGTTCATCAACGAAGTGAGAACAAACTCGGTCACCGCGTGTGGTCATTACCTGACATCGTGAAGGCCATCATGACATTGGAAAAGGGGGTCGCAACGAAAGAAGACATCGACAAGACCCTGAGACTCGGAATGGCCCATCCGATGGGCCCTCTGCAACTTGGTAAGCGCCCTCCAGTCCGTCGAAGCACGAAATACGCATGCTCACTTGGGGTCACCTCGCTTAGCCGACTTGTGCGTGTGCTGTTGACATGCAAACTTTTACCGCTTAACTTCGAACCTAGTATTGGCCTGGACACTTGTCTAGCCATTCAGCAAACACTGTACCAAGGGACCGGGGATAGCAAGTACCGCCCATCGGTTCTTCTGGAACGCATGGTAGATGCCAAATGGTTAGGTAAGAAGAGCGGTAAGGGCTTCTACGATTATCAATAGCTTAAAGCATGTAGAAGAGGAGCCGCGGATAATGGAATTGTTGGGTTACTACGTTGGAGTAGATTGAAGGAAACCTACTTTATTTAATCATGCTGAGGAGGATACAGACAGAACTGAAGACAGCCTTGGCGGGCGTGATGCTCGAAAACTCCTTCGCCAGATTCAGCCTAGCATCGATGGTTGCGTTTAGCAAGAAAAGAGCGCTGTCGCCTCTTTTCCGTAGAAGGGTCTTCGAAACCGACATCGCACGCTGTGGTACACGAAAAAGCCGCGATCACGAACCGCCCAAATCCTAATCGCCGAACGAACGGCAAATGATTAGTTTCTCGCCACCGGTCACCAATGACTGGAATCCTTCGTGTTCTTATAAAGCTTCCCGGTGCTCCAGCGTTTTCCAGAGCAAGGGCAGCCGCTCTCGACTACGCATTGCCCTTTGATTCACTGTGCCTGAGGCCACCCTCCGACGCACTCCTCAAGTTTGCCGATCAGATCGCTCTCAACTTGCGTCACTCTCATGCCGCGCACGGCCGCAGTCACGACCTCAAAGTATAAAGTGAATCCATCATCCTGGACTTTTTCTCGTCAGTCCGGGGACCTGTAGCCAGACACATATTCCACGACACTCGCCGTTTCTACCCTCATCCTCTCTCCCGCTATGTCGAACACCCTTCAATCCAAACTCCCACCTGGTCCGGCCTTCATCGTCAGTCATGTCCTTAGCTGGACAGCCGGTTACGCCACATCTGTCGCCGTTGTTCACATCGGGGCCAATGCGGTTGGCGCACATGTCTCTGTATGGGCAACCATCGCCGCGTCTGCCATCGCCCTCCCTATAATGGTCTATGTCCGAAGCGAATCGCGCTATCGGAGAGAGAAACGGTCTGCCGTGGCCCTTGGCGCAACGTTAGCACCAAATGTATCGGGGAAAAAGCCGCTCGGGATGGATATAATCTCCGCTTTAACGGAGGCGCACGACACGGGTTATATAGGTGAGCCGTGGATGTTTCATTGCACGGTATCTAAACCGAGGCTCGATTATGTAGGCGACGGAGTCGTTGACTGGACAACTAAACACGGTCAAACCATTGATATGCGTTATATGGGGGCCTCTCATGTTAGTCTCATGCGCCTTCGGTGTCACCCGCGAGCGCGGCTGAAAGAAATCACAGATTTTGACGTTGGAACCGCAGTACATCAAGGTAAGAGGCGAGATCATACGGAGCGACATGAATTTTCACCTGCAACCTCCAAAGATTGTTCTGTCTACAGGTTTCGAAGATTATGAGAAGGGCGAAGTGTTTAGGGACGTCTGGGGATCGCTGCTTGGTACAGGGGTCTTTAATTCGGATGGTGAGCTCCCATCTCCACCGTTCTCGAGTAGTATCTGACACCTTCTTCAGGGGAAATGTGGAAGTGAGTCAACGCTCGAGCCTTGAATGGGACGCGTGACTCAACCGTTGAACCCTACCCAAGGTTCCACAGATCCATAACCCGTCCGTTCTTCAGTAGGGATAGAATCAGTGACTTCGAAATCTTCGATCGTCATGCGGACTTGGCGATCTCCAAACTCAAAGAGCGATCCAGGCAAGGGATTGCCGTTAATATCCAAGACCTCTTATCCAGGTTCACTATGGACACAGCGACAGAGTTTTTATTTGGCCAAGACGTGAAAAGTCTATCCGGCGAACTACCGTATCCATCCACGTATGAAGGTCACGTAACCCTGCGGGGCCACCCTTCAGACAAGTTCACTACTGCTTTCACTCGAGCCCAGGAATGCACTTTCCCCCGCGGATTCCTTGGGAAAGCCTGGCGCTTATTCGAGTTCTGGGAGGACAAGGTTGCAACTCAGAGGGGGATAACGAATGAGTTCATTGATCCCCTCGTCCACGAGGCATTGCAGAAGAAGAGAAACGCCAAGGAAGCTCATGAGGCTGGCGATGATGATGATGAAACATTGCTTGACCACCTCGTAAAGCAGACGGAAGGTGCGAAAAACTCCTTGCAAATAAATGACCTGCTATCGTACTCAAGGAAGACACAGATTTTGACATTATCAGGGATGAAGCATTGAACATCTTGTTGGCCGGACGTGATACTGTAAGTGATGCCGTTGGGTTAATTATCACTGAGGCGTACTCAACCCGTTCCTGGAAGACTGCTTCCTTGGCTACCTTCGTTATGACGATGCTGGCTGACCACCCACATGTCCTCGCTCGTCTCCGGGAGGAGGTGTCGAATACTCTCGGGCCCAACGGCAAAGTAAACCACGAAAATGTGAGGGAGATGAAATACCTCCGAGCGGTCTTGAATGGTAGGCACTTTTTAGCATCCTAACGTTGATCCAAGTTAACTTGCTGCAGAGACTTTGAGGTTGTATCCAAGTGTGTACGTACCAATACTCACCTCTGCTCTCATCACGAAGCTGAGAAGATGATTACAGTCCATGGAATGTCAGATCCACCAAGAAAGACGTTGTCTGGCCGGGGCTTAATGGAGAGAAGCCGGTCTACGTTCCGGGTGGTACGCAAATTCATTATTTGCCCTGGTTGTTTCAACGAAGAAAGGATCTCTGGGGCCCCGATGGTGAGCTCCTATTCGCTCCCGCAACCCGCCCCCAGTAATGACATTCGCTCGACAGCGGAAGAATTCGATCCTGACCGGTTCTTGGACGAACGAGTCAAGAAGTACCTCGTTGTGGACCCTTTTATCTTCCTCCCGTTCAATGCCGGGCCGCGAATTTGTCTCGGACAACAATTCGCGTACAACGAAACGTCCGTGATAGTCGTTCGTCTGGTTCAAGCTTTTAAAGGAATATCGCTGGACATGGACTCGAATCCGGAATCTAAGCCGCCTGCTGCGTGGGCGTTGGGTGAAGGGAGGAGGACCGTTGAGAAGGTTTGGGTCAGGTCTGACGTGACTTTGTATTCGAATGGCGGTGTTTGGGTTAAGATGCAGGAGGCTGACACTGAATAAGCGGGTGAGAACGTGAACGCCGCGTAGGGTTGACGACGTGTACGAGTGAGAGTACTTGTAGGTGTGTATAGTACTTAGCATAATCTTTATGTATTCGGGTACCTAGATTCCATGATTTTTCTTCAATCCCTCTGGCGCCTGCCGGCCACCGCATCATTTCTCCAAGCTCTCTCCCAGCTCTCTCCTCAATGCCCCTCCGTTCTCGAACACTCTTTGGTATTGAACCTGAGAGCTGTGACATGACTGCACGAGCGAAGATAGCGCCTTCTCGCGACACCTGTGTGTAAATTGTAGCTTTTGCCGCCATGCATCTCGGAGGTTTTCAAACCTCTGATCCCGGTACAAAGACGCATGGTTTTGACTGACCCTGCGCCAGCTCATCTTCTTTTCAGCCAGTGGAAACCGCGAGGGGCCAAATTCTTCGGATCGATTACGCCGGGAAAACCAGGCAGAAACGCAGGTGTTACTGGGCTGTTATGCTCTCATCCCCTTCCCTTCGTCGAGTTCCGTTTTTTTACCTCTCCGGCGTTCATTGCCGCGGCTGCTAGGGCCCAGGGAATCATCTGCCTAGTGCGTTCTAGGTGTCCACTGTGTATGACGTTTCTCAGTCGACCGTTATGTTCCTTTGAACGGGCACCTGTAGGAGCCAACGGGACGGAGACAGTCGCGAGGCATCTTCGTGGTCAGCCGTGGTCACGGGGAAAGCATTTGGGCGGTGTATTGGTTCCGTCCACATCTCTCCCTATCCCGTCGTCCGGTGTAACGACTCAACGTCGACCGACGTTCAGCGCAGTGCGGCTATCCCTCTGTCGCGTGACGTCACCACCCAAGACGACGTCCGGGGTAACCCCTTCTGCCACCGTCCACCCTTCACTCGATATTCCGTCTCCCATCGACTCAACGAGTACAGTGACACTGACACTACCACATCACCTCTATCTGTACTTCATGCACACAGTATTTTTACACCATCCAAAGCCAAAGCGGCCCAAGCATGATAATACCACGACTGCTGCCAATCGCAGCCGGTCCTCCGGCCCACCTGCCACACACTTCCTGTTTACGGTTACCCTCGAACGGTCACCGGTAAAAGCTCAAGGCTACATGAATCAATGGGAACTTGCTCCCATCCAAAGCTGAAGATTCATAGTAAATGGAACAGAGCGCTGATCATCGTTTCACGGGAAAGCATGAACCCCTCAACCAATAGAATGGGTACGTATAACCCATCCCAAGTTAGATCAATGACAATCATAGGGGCAGATTCTGAATGAAGCCTAATATAACGCTCATGCCTCCAGCGACCTAGTCCCAGTATCGATACTGGCATTATGACAAGGGGCGCTTGGCACAGCCTCTCTCGTAACCATCATTTCGAAACATACCGTGGACTCCGAGACTTGCGCGTGGTCCCCTCCTGGCTTGGTCGCGTAGGTAGCTACGTAGGGGAGCGACCGATCACGGCACTCAACGGTTCTATTGGGGGATCAACATGAGGCGGCACGGCGCACGACCCTCTCCACGGCCGGTACAACACTCACCCGCGTCAACTTCATTACACAACCGATTGGTAAGTTTCTTACACTGCGACACCGGCGGCTACGGCATATCTTAGTTTCCTGATAAGGAGGCGTGATGGGTGATTGAATGCCTTTGTTCACTTTAGCGAAAAACAGTCCGAGTTTATTTGCGCACGTCTCTATGATCCTCCTGACCGCCCCGTCAGACCCCGTCATCTACGACCCAATCGATTGGAAAATTGTCGGAGCGGACGGGCACCCGTGCCTTAACATCACGGCCTGTTCCTATGATCATAAGCGGAGAAAAAAAGCACAAACCGAATATGGTTCTCCCGCTGGACCATTGATGGACACGGAGGTTTGTGCGGGCCATGGGTCAACTTACGTGGGGTATATATAACGCAAGTGTCGATCCATCTGTGGGGTTTTGCTCACCCCGTCGTCCCCGCCGCAAAACCTGAACGGTACCTTATCGCCAGCCCACTACTCACCCCGGTCAAATCGTAACATCCATCCGGTCCCAGCGTCACAACCTGCGAGAAGATATGATCCAACGCAAAGGCTCACTCTCCCGCTTACTATCATCAGCATCGATGTCCAGGTTCGGAAAGGAGGAGACGGAGAAAGAACCAGTCATCAGGGACACAATGCGGCTACCGCGTCGGAGAACTTCCACCGTTCGAGTCACCTTCAACGGAGATTCCAGTGACTCTGAGCAGCATTCGCCAACTTTGCGTCCATCGGCCACGGCTTCAGCACAGTTGCGCCGCCTGACATCAAAGACGGGCCTTAAATCTCTCGATTCCTCCTCAAACTCCTCACTCCGGTCGTTTTCCAAGAGATCATCGGAATTTTATGCCTTACACCCACGACCGAAGAACACCTTCCGGTCGAAAGCCCCGAAACCGCTCAAACTAGATGAAAGAAATACCGCAATTTATATCGAGCAACCCCCCAGCAGCCGAGAAGCAACCTCACCTTCCTATGAAGAACAATTTCGTCGACGGCGGGGTGACCTACTTCACCGCCTGGGCCAGTCAGTTCCCTATATGCAAGCCTACGATCCTACGAGCCTCCAGTGGTGAGTACTCCGCTGGAATGAACGCGACTTTGATAACCCACTCACTCCTGTATAGTGATGCCCTAACCACGCGACTGTTAGAGTACCTTTGTGAACCGGGCACTCCCTGTTTTTACAAATTCAAGAACAGAAGTGCAATAATGACGGTCCTCGACTTGGGTTGCGGGCCCCAGTTACGGTGGGCGATTACCGCAGCGCATCTCTGGCCAAACGCGAAGGTCATCGGAATAGACTGTATCTGTCCCAACCCGGACGTTCAGATCCCAAGCAACGTCGAGTTCCTGGAGGGAAATTTGTGAGCGACCATCTTGTGATCGCTGGCCGTCGAAAACTGACTCATTTTGCGATCTACAGCTTGGATGGGTTACCGACGATCAAAACTGGGTCGGTAGACTTTGTCCGAATGTCTTGCCTTGGGACTTCTATCCCAAAAGCGGAGTGGCCCGTAGTCTTGACTGAGGTCCGTCGCGTTCTAAAGACCGGCGGTGCCATCGAGATCATCGACGACGAGCTGGTCCAAGTGTACCCGAAATACTCCCCCAATATCGAGACCCCGGAGTTGAAAGAACGCATGTCTCGTGTATCCACCGAAGTCAGAGACCAGTTCGATGGCTCGCATCCTATCGATCGATATTTCAAGCGGATGCTGGTGGAGAAATATGGGATGCCGGAGACGCCATATAGGACGATCGACACCGCGATGGAGATTGTCTTTGGAGCGAACGACAAGAAACACTTCCGAGTAGAACTACCGTCGCCCAGTTTCAAGATCGTCGAGACCGAAGAGACACGACGGGGCGGAAACCCGTTCCAGGGCTTCCGGGGTAAGAGGAATACGGGACTGTTTGCCCCTTACCACACTCCAGTAAAGGCCCAACGACTTCTGGGCTTGGACAATCTGTCCGTGGGAGAAAGGACTAGCGAGCCATTCCTCGTCTTCTACCCTCATGGATTGTGTCACTTGGATGCGTCGGAAGTTAGGATGGCCGCATGCGGGACCATGCATAAGGTCCTCAGTTGTAGGGCATCCTTAATCGACTTCATCGTCGGTTCAAGTGCGGAGGGCGAGGAATTGGATGAAGTAACAAACATGCTATGGGCGTATGAAAGGTGTGTCCCAAACTTTTATGGTATACTGAATCTTTCCTCATCGTCTCTTGCGCCTAGATTCCACGAGAAGGTGCTGAACCTCCCTGACGATGACTGGAACGACCTTGACGGGGAGCATAAGGAGTCTCCGAAGGAAACGCCAACGATTTATCGAACATCGTCGGACTCGCATGATTCTGGATATTCCTCTCAGTCGTCCGGCACGGTCAAGGCGGGAAAAGGAAAGGGACCTCCCACGTGGTTCACCTCGGACAACGATGACTCCACCTTGGTGAGATGTTTCCGGGTCTTCCACGCCACGAAAGTGTAGTCCCGTGCAGATAGGCAGCTGTGCCACCTCGTCCATCGTACCTTCGATCCCTCCTCGCTCCTCGCAGCCTGCCACTGTTTGATGTTTTGATGGTCATACCAAGCTTCACTCCCTTCTCCGCGCTTTCTGCTTGCCACTTTTCGGATATTCTGACCTGTCGTTGCATGTTGTCGTTCGCTTTGCTGTGTTTTTAGGGTGTACTCTGTAGATCTTCATTCCATCACGATGTATAGCAACCATAATTCACGACCTCCCCCGATGTACCAATAGATGCCAAGAAGAACTGCATGAGGGTGTGTGGCTATGCATCAACATCCGTCTCATCTCTTCACCCAGCCAACTCTCGGTCAGGGCGCTGCCTTAAATGATGAAACGCGAATCGGATCTTTCCGAAGCTGCTGCTTTAAAATGTGATCTATCTGCGCCGCGAGTTTCGGTGACCCGGAGTCCCCTTCGCCCCCTCCCCGCCTTCAGCGTTCCAATAGCTGGTCTCCCTTTTTTCCCCTTTCCCTACGACCCTTAAGTTATATTCTAATGGTTTATTTGTTCTCCGCGAGCCATTATCCTGCTGGTCGGGAAGTCAAGCCTCGTGACCAGCCAGTGACAGATGGTGACCGCAATTTCTCTCTGAATGTAGTGCAAGAGTGCTAAGGTGGTCTATGGTGGACAGTTAGGCAGGTTTCTGATGCGAATGGGCCTTCACCAACCGCGAACGATCTTGGAGTCCCCGCGTCGAGCAACGGTCTTAGCCCTACACCAATACCGACTGATTACTTTGTGCCATCATCAGCGCTGAAGTGAGTTTTTGTTCCGCCAGCTCGAGATACAAAAGATATTGATGGATTCATTCCGCCCTTCCGTTCCACTCTAGCCACCCACAGCCCTGGACTACCCAGACCCCTGCTCCCTCTTCGACGATCGTCTCAACGCCCAACTTACCGGTCTCATCCTCCGTCACTTTGTCCACTGGCACGCTCCAGCCTACTCCTACGGCGGTGTCGATTAAGGGCGGAGCTTTGTCGTGAGTCTACCGGATGTCTTTACTTTGCAACTGAGACTGATCCTTGACGTAGGACGAGTTCGAGCAATAAAAAGTATATCATCGGCGGTGCGGTTGGAGGTGGTGTACTGGCCCTGATCCTCCTCGCATGCCTCTTATTCTGCTGCTGCAAACGCCGCCGCAAGAGGGATCTCGAACGCTCCGATCATGGACATCCTGAGGGACAACCCGGCTATGGTCAATTCGATTGCTGCAGCCATGGGACCTGCAACAGAAATGGCGGGCAACCTCAGATGGAACAGAAGACCCCGCTGAAGCCGTTCATCCTCAAGTCGGATCCTGTGGCCCCAAACTCTAAAGGAAGTCTACAGCCACAACATGTGTCCTTCAACCGGAGGGATTCTGGCGGGAGCCAGGAATCCGTCGGGTCGGACGCTAGCACCGAAACCATGTGCTCGTACGGTTCGGGAGGTTCTCAGCGTGGCAAGAGAAGATCACAGAAGAGGCCACCACCTCTGAAATTGACTTCTTTGGTCACCCCCGTCGTTAACGGTCCACAAGACAATCCGCGTAGAAGGGTCGACGGTTCTTCACTCCAGAACCCGCATGAGATCCCTGCGATTGTTGTAGACCCGCCTCAATCTAGGACCCCCGACAGGGTGAGGCGATCCTAGCGTGCGTTGCTCTTCAGTTTCTCATCTCTGGTTGGTGCTGACATGAATCTTCAGCTTTTGGACTGACAATTTTGCGTAAATATGGTGCTAACCCGTCATAGTTATTCCGACCTTTCACGAACTGTTCTTGACGACGCTGAGGGAGGCGTTGTTTGTCTCATTTTTGGTGTGGGGGAATGGGTCCTTGTTTCTCGTAGCTCTTTGCGATGAAGGAATAAATTCTTTTCCACGATCCGATGTAACCATTGTCTGTTCATACTCGTTTCTTTTGCTGTTTTATAATGCTGAGACAGTTTGCGAATGTTTTTGCGAGTACGCGTACCGTCTCTTAGGATGCCTTCTTAACACTTCCTCATCGTTGATCGCCTCGAGGGGGTCAATGTCTTCTGGGCCTCTGGTAGACTTCGGTTGGATTTCCCCTGAACGATCTCGAAGGAACTCGAGTGTGTGACTAAGGAACTGCGGCTGACGCGTCCACCGCAGCGGCCTTCCACGCGCCGCGACTTATATTAGACCGCGATCGGGCCGCTGAGCCTCTGATTTGGCAGATCACCGCCCAGCCACACCCCCTTCCTCCAAACCACCTTCACACTCATCCTCGTATACCTGAGCCTGGTAGACCCACGATACCATGACAGACGTATACATCAAATCCTTCACTCACCTGAAAGACAGACGTAAAGCCGACAATGCCCTACGATTGCTTCAGAAGGTCGCTTCGTTAGTGAAACCCATCATGAGGAAGAGAGGATGGGTCTTACCCGTACTGTCAGAGTTCTTCCCTGATAACCCGAACCTGGTTGGTGAGTCACTGTGTGTGATATTCTCTCCCGTGGTTGTCGGGGTACTAACCTGTCCGGTAAACCGAAACGACTCTCGGTGTTGTAGGTCTCAGTGGGTATCCGGCTCCGTTTCGCTGAGCGCTCGCGCTTCAGAGGCTTGGAGGGTCTATTGTCTGACCATAGTCGTGTTTTCTCCTCAGATATAAATATGGGCCAGACGATCCTCTTAAGGCTACGGCCTCACTTCGACCCTGATGCTTTCTTCCCCGAGGAGGACATCGTGCACACTATGCTTCACGAGGTGAGCATACATCCTTTAGCCATCGTTTACCCCGGCCGCTCCTAACACGTGTCACGCTTCTTCCATTCCAGTTGACCCACAACGTGCATGGTCCCCATGACGATTCATTCTACAAATACCTCGCCGGTCTCGAATCCGAGTACGAAGGTCTGAAGAGATCAGGTTACTCTGGGGAAGGATTCTACTCGCGCGGAACCAGGCTCGGGGTCGGCTCATCGCACAATCTCCCTCCTCACCTGGCAAGACTCAAGGCTTTAGAAGCGGCAGAGAAGAGGAGAAACAGGAGCTCCGGCGGTGGGAGACGGTTGGGAGGTGGGGGCACTGGCAAGGTCGGTACTTTCGGTGGAAGGACGCAGCTCACCCCAAGGGAGCTGGCGCTAAAGGTAAGGGTTCTTTTGGATCCCCAGCTCCTCCGTTCTCTCGATCATCACTGGATAAGTTCTAATCGGACTCACTGGTTATTTTTTCGCTGTTACCCGTATTCGGCGGATCCTTCCAGGCTGCTGAACGGAGGAAACGAGACAACACCGCCTGCGCATCTGGGGCTGATGCCCAAAGGGAAGCTGAGAAAGCCGCAAAAGAAAGTGTCCAAAGCAACGCCACCGACCTAACCCTAGATCTCAGTGATGAGGAAATCCAAATAATCGAAAAAACAAGTGCCGCCAGCGCAGGTCCAAGCCGTCTCACGCCCTCTTCGAGGCTGGAACCCACAGCCCAAACCTCAAATTGGAATTCTAGGCCCGTCGATGTACCGCGACCCTCGACTCCCAACTCTCAAATAACCGCAGGCCCCGTTCGACCGGATCCGATGGCACCGCCGTGGACGTGCGAAACCTGTACGTTAATCAATCAGCCCTTGGCCCTCGCCTGCGACGCTTGTCTTTCCCCTCCACCGCGTGACCAAACGGGCGGTTGGGTATGCCTCGATTGTGGTGCCGAGACGCAACACGAATTTTGGATGTGTAGCCTGTGTGGTGGTATCAGGACCGAGAGCTAATAACTGATCGACATTTGATTATCCCCTGTCCAGAGCCCATCACTTGGGGGCTGTCCCACGAGTATTCGGCTTTGCTCTGAGTTGCTCTAATCTCACAACCATTTGTCACTTGATTTGACTTCCAGATTTACGAGCCCCTTAACATGTCTTAGTCACACAATTCAATCCTAGGTTTTCCATGAGAGCATCCACCGGGATATCTGGAATTTCCAGGTGTCTGATCGATGGCACTTGGAATTGTACTGATCGTCGAGGCAGTTCAACCTACAAGTTTTCCCATGTTCCCGACCAGACGAAGATGGAATTCTGTCCTGATTTAGGGCACAAGGGCAAACGGAGCAGGTAGGTTTGACGGTCTTAACCGAGTGACCACAGGTGGCAGAAACATTAACATTAATAATAGCTAAGCTGTGTATGCATCTCCAGAGTAGGATCAGCGAGGATTACGAGGGTTGAACTTTCTTCTTCTGTCTAACAGTTCTCCTCCGAGCACTCTCTTTCTCTCGCACCATATGCTCCTTCACGTCGATAAACTTACCACCAACGTCGACGAACTGGATCTTGGGGCGTCCGGGGGTTTTTCCAGAGGGCAATAACTGAACCTTTGGCGGGTTACCCTTATGTCGGCCAAGGATTTTGGGGTCAGATTTCGCGTCCTCAGCTGCTTGGACGTGCTTTTCAGCCGTCTCACGAGCCTGTTGGAGAATGCCTGGCATAACAGGGTCCTGATAGGTCATGAGTTGCGGACTTGGGTCAGGAAAGAGGCCACCACTCACAACTCCTTCAGCCACAGGTTCCCAGAACGTCCGGACGTAACGTTCCCGGAGCTGTCCTCTGAGATCATCTTGATCCTGTCGATCGGCTTCGACGGCAGCTTCACCCAACTCCTGGGCCGCGGAGAGGGATAGTGTATTTTGTACACCTAGTACTGACTCCATCCCATTATTTAATTCTGTTTGAAGCTCTTTCCCCTAAGGTAGACAGAGTGAGGTCAGCATTTTCAAAGGCTATGGCCAAGGTCATCAAAGAGAGGGATCAGATGGGGTTGAAAGATATCACCAATGACGGAACGATGTAAGGCGTTACCGTCGGTCTTGCGATTCGCGAATGATGATATGTTCTCGTCATACGAGAGAGGTGCAGGAATTGATGCTCACCTCCTGTACAAAATATCAAGCAATAAAATAAAAACTGTGAGATCGTATTTGCGTGGACACAAGATGGGGTTTCACCTGGGGTGAGCGGAATTAGCAAGGTGTCGAAAAAGAGTCAAAAAAGGGCAGTATGATCAGCACATGTATAAAAATTTTAACCATATGGGAGTCTTAAAGACTAATCGGATATACTCATCACTTGGGCGAACGGAGAAGAGTCCGTGCAAATAAGAAAGGAAAGGCAAATTCTCACCTTCTTCCACGCCGCCTCCAAGCCTTTCAGCCGGAGGATCGCGTCGACGCGTTTTATGCTGATACCATGCTGGGCAGCCAATGCACGGACATTATTCACCTCAGGGTCGAGCATAAATTGATTGAAGATAAGCTGTCGCCGTGCGTCGGAGAGGGGTGTGGGGGGTTTAAAGGAGGGGTTCAACGGAAACGGCTTCGGTGACCGGCGTTAGCTAGCATGAAGCACACCCACAACAGACATGTTGACGAACCACGGCGCCCCCCAACCAATTCCGACGATCTGAACGTTTGTACTGTCTGCCTGTAGTTGCCAACCACTGCTCGTACGATGGGTCCTCCCGCGCATCCCGACCTTTGGACCCGCGTTCAGGCTGGGATTCTGCGTCTTCCTGAGTGGCAGCCTCCCCGGTTGAGGAGAAGTCAAGTTGCTTCCTCGCTGGTGATACAGAGAGCCATCGCTGTGTAAGGCCAGGGTAGCGGTGCCGGAAAACGCGAGGGATAGAAGACAACATCCTGCCAGCAATTTTTTGGAAAAGAGGAAGCGGCAAGTGATTTAGGGCAGTTGACGATCAACTCGCTTCTCCTGACCCGCCGCTTCGGCCAACTAAGCCTCAGTTCTGAACGTTCGCTGCAGAATTGAAGTACAGCCTCGCCCGGTAACCGATAACCCAGCCCTTAACCCATCGAAAGCAGTGGTCAAGTAATGCGGTCAATAATCACATCTATTTCGCTGGGCCAACGAACACAGCTCAAGTCGATCAAAAGAATAAAACATGAAAAGGCATGAAACATACGGTTTACACATGGAATGTAAGTCCCGCCCTCTGCAACTTACCGGGTATGTTTAGTGTAAGTCAAACAAAGTGCCAACCTTAGAGGATCTTGTCGATGTGTATGACGGGTGACCAAGATCCTTTGGAAACCTTCTCAAGTGCAGTGATCGTCATGTTCTCGAAACGCATGAACCCCTCCCCAAGACGCCACTTTCCTCCGACTCTGTCGTCGAACGGGAACAGCTGCCTGGCATTAGTGCATCTGCGCGAACGAGCATATTAGCGACCCACGTCACTGTTATTCTTGAGGTCTTCGATGTGCCATAAGACACGCTTCGCGACTTCCTGCGCGAGCTTGCTTTTGGTCACCGGTTCTGCTTCCGCCTTGTAATTCTTGGTGGAGACCTATCCGGTACTTGTTAGCCATCGAGCGACCCTCCTCGGCTTTTGACCCCTTCGTGTACCTGCATTGACCTTGCCTTTGACTTCTTGACTTTATCCTTTCCTCCTCTGTCCGCCAACTTCTTCAGTTCTTTTTCCACGTCGGTGCTGGAGGGATATCCAAGTAGCTTGAAGCAGAAATGAGTTGGTCGGAGCGGGCGATCATGCAGGGAACCTACGTGTATTCTGATGGACATCCCTCTAGTATCCGTACCAAGTGGGAAAGTATCTCTGTCGTCGATCCCTTCGAAGTTCCCGCGGAAAGCATCTAGCAGTCTCACTCCGGGAGACAGCCTTGTGGAGAAAAGAATGGGCAGATGCTTTTCCCAGCTGTTCTGAGTGTTGCCACAGTTGTAAGGCTTTTGTGGTACCTCCTCTGTGGCCCATGTGTATACCCTGCCATCGGAAAACTTGAATATTATTTCAGTAGGAGTATAACAAGCGTGGAGGAATCGGAACTTACAGCGACCCAAATGTTACCCAGGGCAGGATGGAAGGTAAAAAAACCGGCGGGGGCGTAGTAGTGTTGTGTATGGCTAGTAAAGGTGCTTGAAGAAGTGGCTAGTAACTGTCTCTGCGGGCTGGGGTCGCTTTGGAAGAAAAAATGGCCTCCACGAGGGGCGGTAGGTTGGGGATACATCTGTGCTGTGCCGAAGTGCCTCTGGAGGTTGAAGCATTTATATCCGTAAAAGAAACTCTAGAAATACGTATTTAACGGGTAGTACGAGGTCATTTGTGCTAATTTGGAGGGTGGAACGAAACCTAAGAGCACCGCGATCATTGTTACTTCCCGAAACCGGTCTCAAGGACATTACGTCCTACCTTGTAGATTTCTGAGTGCCGTCTTTTGGTTTACTGGTTCCTGTGAACACCGTGCATATGGAATTTTCAGTAAATGGAAACCCCAGTGTGCGCATTTCCAGGTCGAAGAGACATGATTTCGTGGGGGGATCAAAGTTTAAATTGCCTAGTAGTCCATTCCCCTTCCCGGGTGTCCAGAATCCACGAAACGGACCGGAGGGAGGGGGGGGGAACTACCTCCGTCAAGCCGAAGGATACGTTGCCGCTCCTGGCTGTGGGCCTGTGTCATTCGGGCGGGACCGTGCATAGTTGGTTTCTATGAACAGTCATAGATGAGATTTCTGGATGTAGGGGTGCACTTAGCAGATCCTCGGGTGCAAACTGCCTATTTTGCGAACGAACCGATCCAGATAATGGGGTTGGACGTCGGCCAGTCAGGTTTTCCAAGAACACGAGGATATGTATGGCGCTGCAGCACTTCTGACAGGGTTGGGCGAATGGAACTGCGAAGAGTGGCTGAGGGGGGGGATCGGCAGGTGCCTAGCGTTGTCGTTTTCCGCGTACCCATAAGCGGAAAAAGAGGGAGAAAAGCAGATTCGGCGTTTCGTTTATATGATCAGAGCGCCAGTCGTCATACATATCGCCGTCGGATCTCCTGAAAGATACCTAAATGGCACTTACACCGTTCAGCAACTTCGCCCGATCTGAGAGATGGAATGGTCACTGAGCAGCACCACGGGTCTGCATGAGGTACAATACAACGGAGAGGAAGTAGGGATTGTCGCCATCTAACGGCATCCTTTGGAGGGTTGTCCGACATGTGACTGGTCCATGAGGCCTGAGGATTTTACCGAAGCCGAGGTAGCGCAAAGGCGCCGGAGGGACGAATCAATGGCAAGTCCTCCGCGAAGAGTTAGGCCAGCAATCACCGTGGTCACCGCTTTGATTCCAGTCAGCCCACAGGAGTTTCGCCGATCTGAGAAAAACAAATCGATGTTCTAGAATTTTCATCGGGATCATGGAAAGGTATGCCCTCTCAGATAATGAAATCGGTGTTCGAAAGAACTTGACTATTTGGAAAGAAATCGCGTGCTGTGGGCCAATTCTACCGCAGCAGAGGAGCCCTCCCGCGATTCCATAGGATGATGCAGTCAAAAACGTACCCTTCGAGACTACGTTCTGATGTATAATTTCTTACGTGTCTGCAAAAGCTCTGGCGCTAGTGAACACAGGGAAATGGGGCCGACAAGGAGCAGGGCACAGGATCTCGTGGTGAAGAGGTTCTGGATCGAAACATCCGTCTTTCTGAAGAGGGATAGTGATGCAGTGGCCCAGTAGCCGTTTGTTCCCGGTCCAGTAATCGTGCGTTTCTGGTCTAGTGGTCCCTGTTGTTTCCAGATAGTCTGGTCTTTGGCGGCTTTGGGGGAAGATTTCGGATATCCGAGAATCGAATGAGCACTGAGCAGCAACCTGCTCGTTACCCCCTTGCACGGCGCGCGAGGGTTAGGGCCAACAGCGTCTATGATTCCGTTTAGCCACGACCGTAACTCACCTTTCCCCCCCACCCTATCTGATCATGGTCACTCATTTAGCTATTGCTCCTGCGACAAGACACATCGGAAGAAAACGGTGCCACTGGAACGTTCCGGTCCCGTAATTCTGTATCAATTAGTCATAAAACGCAGAGAGCGCCATCCTCCAGCGCGGTGATTAGCACATTGAAGGGTGATGAAGCGAGCCCAAAAATCCTCACCGTAGGAGTTCAGCACCCCTAGAGTTTGCTCGGCAATCCCCGGTGACGCCACCTCCCCTCTGTTCTAACCTGGAATCGTTAAAAACCATAGAAAACCATGCTTCTCAACCCTTCCGGCGAGACTTCATCGGATCAGATTGAGGCGGAAGATCTTGTCAGAGCATACGCGCTATTGGCCCCGCTCGCACACCTTCAATTCCCGCCAGCACTTCCGGGGGCGTTCACCCGCGTCCACGACGCGCTGTTGAACGAGATCTTGCTTGACCCGCACCTTCGCGCATACCCCCCTGCTACAGAGTATCAACTCAAGTTCTGGAAGTGGGCCGTTCAGGGACTCGAGGCCCTCCTTGGCGATGAGGTCAACCTCCAGGTTTTATACCAAGCTGCACCTCATGACTCAGCCATTGTACAGGACTCGGAAATAGACGTGAGGATATACGATCGCCTGATGGAACTGATTCAGTCCGCTCCGAATTCGCAATCTCCGACGAAGGATTTGACGCTCCCCTCACCGTCGTATGTTACCCACTATCTTCGACTTTATCCGGACACCCCAAATGTAACTCGCCGTGTAACGTTACTGGAATCCCGCGCAATCATCGAACAGGGAACCACTGGACTTAAAACTTGGCCGGCCGCGCACGTCCTGGCGGAATGGCTCGGAAAACACCCAGGTTTAGTGTAGTCTTTCACTTCCTGCAGCCAAGGTGTCTGACAGCTTCGTGTCATACGATAGAACACGTCAGAGGTAAGCGTGTCCTGGAGTTGGGATGCGGCGTGGGATATCTGGGGCTCGTCGTCGCAGAAATTCAACTGAGCGCCACCGAGCTGGAGAATCCCGAGTCTTCCATCTGGTTGACAGACGTGAATGACGTCGTGCTCTCTCGGTGTAGGGAGAACGTGAATCTGCCATGCAGTGCGTTTTGGGTGTTTCTCCTAAACCTCAACGTGATCTCACGTTGGCAGATGCCTCGTCCGGGCATCAACACCTACAATTCAGGCAGCTAGATTGGTTCTCAGCGCTGCACGCGGACGACATCCCTTTCGTACGTGATATGATGGCGGAAGCAGACGCAGATCTCATATTGGGTGCAGACATCGTGCGACCTCGGTTTCGTCGCCCCATTGCGGACCACAAACTAATCTTTCAGCACTAGGTATATGACCCATCCATCGCCCCGCCCCTCATTGCCACACTTCACCTGGGAATTTCCGTCAGGTCGGCTAAGCGGCGTCCGGTCTCGGCACTACTGGCTCTCACGGTGAGGAGGCTTGATACATTTCGCCACTTCCTCGAGGCAGCTGGTAATGCTTTGTCTACTCTTACCTCTTTCTCTCACTCACGCTGGTGCAGAACAGCTGTTTGTTGTCACCACCCTCTACAGCACATCAGTTGAGAGAGACATAGGGAGGGGTGATAGGCATACCGAGCAGGAGATCGTAATAATACAACTTGACCTAAGAGATTAGGCGAAGGGGGGGAATACGTGTATCGACAAGTGGCATCTCTCAGACCTAACATTGTACACTGTCTTCCAAATTATCTCTCGATACTTACAACTCACTCTCGCTAAGCAGGTAGTCCTGAATGCGATGTTGAGCGTACAATTCCTTCCATTTCTCGATCGTAGATCCTCCACCAACGTGCAGGCATTCTACTTTGGTCAAGTGCCTGCCTCTCTTGGCCCTCGACTCCGCGATCTCCGCGATTGCCTTGAATGCTGCCGGCGACGCGTTGAAGCTGGCATCCAACCGCAAGGTTTCGAGGTTGGGGAATCGGTCAGGCTCCGAAGAAAGTGATAGTACGAGTGCTTCCTTGTAACCTTGTATGCTTCCGGCAATCCGAAGTGTCTTGAAAGTGGGTGCCTTGTGAAGAAGCGTTCGCCATGATTGTTGGCTGAACCCAAAAACGGGTGGAGCGTCTCCTTGGATGTGGAAGCAGTCGATTTCGACCGCCATGACTGTTCGAATAGTATCCCATGCAGATAGGCTGGTTTTGATTTCTACCAACCCATCGCTGGAGCTAACCCCCATAAAGGAGGCGAGGGGGTCCAAGTGGAGCGAAGTTATCTTCCCAAGAGAGGGCACAGAAGCCACTTTGAAGAAAGTGGGGACGTCAACGTGGTCCAACTTGAGCGTGGTGAGGTGATTGAGTACGACTGGGTCCGCTGGAACATCTCGCTCAGGATCGGGTATGAGTGTACACCTCTCCAAAAAAATCCGCTCAAGTGAAGTGTTCCTGGATAGGAATTCATGGAGGCGCCAAGGCGTGACGTCTGCACTGAGCCCTCCGGTATACGCAAGGTGGAAGCTTTTAAGATTTTGAGCGCCGTGGACAGGCCCAGTGAATGTATTCCTCAGCGACAAGGATTGAAGGTTGCTGAGAGACCTTTCTACAAATGGCCCTGGAAGGGGGATGATGCTGCCTCGAGTGATGGCTGTAATATTGACACCAGCCTCCCACTCCAGGGACACCAGGTCTGGAGGGAGAAACCGGTTAAATATCTCTTCCGATGGGATGTGGCCCAGCGGTTCCTGTAGAAGCCAATGGTTCTGACGATTGAAAAACTCATGCTCAAACTTGAAGGAGAGCCATCGTGCTCGTTCGGAGTTTGCAATCAAGAGTTCCACAGATGGCGCCATCGTACTGATCAGGTTATTGGTGAAGATCAGTGACAAATAAACTGGTAACTGACTTTGGGTAAGCCGGTAAACTTGGGAACGCCAAAAGTTCTCCGTGGATCTCAAGAACGATTTCCAGCGGGACCTCTTTGCTCCGCTCAAGGCAAAGTGCGACGAACTCAGGCTGAGTTTTCCGAGAAATATGTATCGTGGACCACAGAAGGGGAGTTGAGATCACGTTCGAACGCCACTGGCTACAAACTTGAGCCAAATTCATAGCGCGGTGTGCGTGGACGTGATCGTCATCTCGATCCGGAGCACAGATGAGGCCGAAGATGTAACTGATGGTTTCCGCCGGAAGCCGATTGATAGGCGAAAACCCGTTCCTTAGCGAAAGGACCGCCCCCAATGCTTGTTCGAGGGTGATTTGCAATTGCATGACCTGAGAGGGTTTGTCAAAGGCGAGATAACACATTGCTGAGAACGCAACGAACATCCTCAAGTGATTGGAGCCCATCGGCTGGTTTACTGTAGGATGTGTCAGAAGGGTATGAATGAGATTAGTTCGTGACCCATCTACTACCTTCTTTGGATGATAGACTCTCCGCAGGAAAGGAGGAGTTCTTTGGTACGACTGGTCATAGCTGCGACGGAGACAATCGAGCGTGCCTTTCGGCACGAGGGATTTCGATCTGGAAGGTGTTTCCCACGTTTGGTACCGCACAGGTGAGGATGATCAGATTCCGACGTTCGCGACACAGTGGGTGTCTCTGGCTTGCGATTCTCTTCAAACGGACCTCACCCGCCCTTGGGAGAAGTCCTATAAACTGTGAAGTGACTGTTGCGATCCGCTGGCGAGTTTGGAATCTTGTGGGCTGAGGAAAGGCAGACGAGTTCCGCGGTTCCACCTCAGAAATCAACCTGGAAACCTCGGGGTTTTTTAGATGTCTCACCTTGCTTTGGAGCTATTTGGTATAAGCATCCTATGCTCATCAAGCCTTTCTTATGGTGTGTGAGACTGGCTTGTACCACATGAGGGTTCCTTGCCAAACCGGCGCCTGGCCCCCGTCATGGTGGTCATCCTTCGGAAGAGTATCATTCCCCTTTCCCTCTAAAATAGTTCGTTGCCTTCCGTTGTCGCCTGACACGTTTTGTTTAATATTTACGGGTTCGTCCATGGTGCCGCGTCTCACTCGTGTATCCTTGGGTGTAAATTCTGATTTTTTCAATGGAGGTTCTTTGCCAGACAGCCTAGCTAAGACGTGTGAGATTTTGGAGGCACCCCCGAGCGCGGTGAAGAGTGGATTTCTTGGATTCCCTGTTATCTCCTATCCGCCGCCGTTCGCGCGACCGGATGAATTAGATTCCGTGTGTTGTGACCCGCCTTCCGGCTTGGTTGGAGGCACTCGACTACGCATAAGGATACTTCTTTTGAGCCACTGGTGTGGCAACGCGATCAAGGTGCCTTGAAGCCCGAGTGAAAGAAATGATACAGCTGTATTGCGTACTCGCATGATCTATCTATCGCCTTGGCATACCACGACCACGGCCCCTCAACGCTCTCTGAGCAGCTCCCGGTGGCATGGATGGTCCCGCGGCGGGCTAGAAGAGTCCGGGTCATTGTTAGCCGAGAAATCAGGCTACGGTTAAAGACTCACATTCTCGCTCTGTGGGCCCCTCACAGTTTCATCTACGCTCAGAATCAGCGAAGCAGCCTCCGTGGCACTGTTGATGGCGTTTATCTTGACTAAACTCGGTTCCCATACGAAGGCTTCCATGTTGTCCCGAACGCCCTCCGGTCCATCGACATCTACACCAAACCAGATGTGCCCATTTGCGTGACGCATACGGAGTTTGTTCAGTATATCCGTGGAATCAAGTCCAGCATTGTCGCATATCTGGCGGGGAATGATCTCCAGAGCTTTGGCAAAGGCCATGTGGACAAGTTGAAGTTTTCCAGGGATAGAGAAGGCGTGTTTGCGGATGTGAGCGGACAATCCCATCTATCGCGAACAATGATCAGTGACCGATGGTGCAAGCGAAACCTTCTGTAAGAACATGCCTCAACAGCTCCGCCACCAGCAACCACTTCCCCATTTTTCACAGCTCGCTTGACGACCATAATGGCATCATGCAAACTCCTCTCTACCTCCTCGATGAACTGCTCGGCACCACCACGCAAGATCAAAGTACATGTCTTGGCCTTGGAACATTCCTCGAAAAGGTTGTACCTCTCCCCGCCAATCTGCTTCTCCTCGAAAGTGCCACATGTCCCCAAGTGCTCTCTTCTGATGTCTGAACACGTTGACTGAATGGAGCCTCCGACGGCTTGAACAACCCTTTGGAGATCGGAGGCTGGAACACGTCCAGCGCAGAAGATATCGCGGTCAGCGAACCATTGAGTTGCCAGATCACCGATAGGCAGCTTGCTCAATACGACCTTAGCACCAGTCTTCTCAATAGCGTCAAGCTTGCGGTAGATGATTTCCCATTCTGCATCGACAATCGCTTGGTAATCCGACACTTGATCGATCCTGACCTCGGCGTTGTCCTTCTCCGCTTTGAGTTCAAGCTCGACATTCAAGCTCAAGATTAATGGATCTTTGAAGAGTTTAGGCTGTTGCTCGGCACCAGCGTAGGTGAAAGTCTTTTTGAAGGCGACACCGCGGATGAGGAGTGAGTCCTGCATGCCACCTCCGGCGACTTTCTTCACACCGATCAGGTTTTCGTTGAGATCGTCTTGATCAAGACAGAGGATCGCATCTACCACCATATTCGAAAAGAAGGGCTTCTCGCTGTGAATAAGTTTTGATGACATCGACGTTGAGGCGCATTTGATGAGGAGGGCACGGAACTCCCTGTGTTATGTAAACACCTGAGATTGGTAGAAGTGAGGCAAATACGAACTCAGAATCGGACTTGTCAATCGTGACTTGAATTTCCTCTATCCTCTTTACAGCCTAATCAACGAGCATCAGAAAAACGAACACGTTCTGAGATAGAATGGGGACACACCAGCTGCGCCGCCTGCCTGAACCCCTTCATGATAATGTGGGGGCTCACTCCCTCTTCGATGTAATTCCGGACCTCTTTTAGCAACTGAGCGGCAAGCAGAACCACACTCGTAGTCCCATCCCCAACCTCGGCATCCTGGGCGCGCGCGATGTCGACCAAGGTCCTGGCAGCGGGATGTACGATTTCAAGAAGTTTGAGAATGGTGGCGCCATCATTGGTAATCTGGGCTTCGCCGCGGTCGTTAACAATAAGCTTGTCCATACCCCTTGGGCCGAGAGTGCTGGCGAGGGTCTCTGATATGGCAAGGCATGCGGAGATGTTCGATAAGAGTTGCCCTTTGCCTTGCGAGGTGTCCGTCCCCTCCTTCAGGAGGACGACAGTTGGTTGCTGTCGCGGGAGCAAGAAGGTCAGTCACAAGTTCACTGGCACAGGAGCAGCTACGCACCATCGGCAGACCGCGCTGCATAGTTTTGGATTATCAGCCCAACACACTTGTGAGCGAAAAATGGGTTATCCGAAAAAGGGAAATCTCGTGATGGTAAGAGCTGGCTTAGTCAGCATCTCGCCAGACGCGTCGCGGTAAATTACTTGCAATACATTCGCGACCACCGCAAGCTCAACGGGGCCAACGATGGCCGGCACTCCAGGACCTCCCCCGGACTTCTTTGCTTCTGACGACGAGAGCGATGTTGGCGATAAATCATCTACAGAGGCTGCCCCGTCCGAGCCAGACATGGCGGGTCCTAGCATTCCATCTTCGCAGAATTCAAATGAAGTCGCCGCTGCAGACTACCCGTTATTTCTCCCGGACGAGGAAGACGCGGATTACGGAGATGTTTTGGTTGAAAGGCTTCGCTCTGCATCAGTCCACCCTGACGCCGTCCCAGCGGACGATGTAGACATGTCAGACATCTTCGATATCCCCCACGAGAACAGATCGAAGCGTGCCGCCAGATACCAACCCGAAGAAGATACCCAGCCCAATAAACGGAGAAAACCCTCTCTTCCACCTGACTCTGGCTTCACTTCTGCGTTCTTGGGTAGCATTGTAGTCGCCAATGCCTGGTCCACCGTCAAGGGCAAAGGCTATATTAAAAACGGCGACCCGGTTCTCGTCGAATGGGACAAGCTTAAGCAGGAAGAAGAACTGCCAAGGAAGAGCGACAAAAAGAAACAGCCCAAAAAGGGAGGCAAACAGCTGACGATTACTGCCCTCATGAAACCTCGGCAGGAGAACTTCAAGAGGAAAAAGAAGCAGAACGACATCGTTCGTCTCACTAATAGGGGTGGATTTGGTGAGCCCAAACAAACACTTGTTTCGTATCGGTGTTGACCGACGTTTCGCACAGAGATTGCGCGGTTACCCCAAAATATTGCTAGTTGGGTTGCCAGATTGTTAGAAACAGGTTTGCTCCACGTAATCGGTGGGTTACTCGGGATTTACCCCGCATACATCTAGGTGTAATTGAGTTTAGGGGCTGCACCGTTGTCGACGTCCCGGAGAACCTCAAAACAGGACTAGACATCGTCGTCTCTCTCTCAGTGTACATTCTTGCAAAGGCATTCAAACCATCGAACATTGGAAAAAACTCGGCCGACCACAAGAGGCCCATGTTCAACGAAGGTGCAGAAACAGCAGAGGAACAAGAGCTTAGACAGCGAAAGCAGGCCCTACTCAAACTCTTCGACGCGGTCAATCTACGTCCCGTGCGGGGCAGTGGAGTCCTTGGGAAGGAGGACGACACGGTATTAGATCACGAGGAGGTCCTGAAGATGGCAGAAGTCTCGACCCAGTCCCCACATCCTCCGATCAAACCGCAAAGCGTGAGAAAGGAGATCGTGGGAGATGGGGAGGAGGTTGAGGTCGATCCAGATGAGGACCTCAACGAGAACCAGCTTGCAATGATCTACAACAGGTACGTAGATATCTTGTTGCCCTCTTGGTGGGACTGATATCGTCGTAGGGCTCAACAGCACGACAAAACTATGGCTGAGATGGATCCTGCTGAGACATTTGTCCTGACATTACGTCCGTACCAGAAACAAGGTCTAATGTGGGTGTCGGGTGCCCCTAGTTGCGCACCGCTCGCTTAATCCGTCTCCAGGTGGATGACATCGATGGAAAATGGAGATCACAATGCTCGAGAAGCGACAGCAATCCACCCACTATGGCAGGAGTACGGTCACCAGCTATCTGTTAGTCTGACTTGTCTTGACAGCTGCTCATAGATTTATGTTTCCCTCCGAACCGTCGGCGGGCATCATCGACCTCACGATGATCGAGCGACCATTTTACTTTAATCCTTATTCTGGAGAATTGAGTTTAGAATTCCCCAAGGCCGAAATCAAGTGTCCAGGAGGAATCTTAGCGTAAGCCGCTCCTTCGTCTAAGCATGCAACAATCTGGCTGACACCTTTCAGCGATGGTAATGTGACTCCCATCCTTGCGCCAACTTTACTAATTCCCTACGTTTCCTCGATTTCTTTCTGTCAGAGAGTGAGTGAGGTGAACTAACAGCGTGTTTGCCATGCTGATTTGGGTTACAGTGGGAATGGGAAAGACGATCATGATCGCCAGCCTTCTGCACACCAACCGCTTCCTTTCAGACCCCCTACCCTCATCACCTTCTTCCTTCAAACCCAACGACCAGCTCCTTCCTGATGAACCAAAAGGGAAATCAAAATTCCGTCAGGTCCGACTGCAAGCTGCATTCAAGAATCATTCGAACGTCAAACCCACTGCTAACGACGCTCCGCGACCACACCGGGGCGACCCACAGCGGGTACCAAGCGTGACTTTGGTCGTAGCTCCTACCTCGCTCCTCAGCCAGTGGGGAGAGGAGCTGAAGAGAAGCAGCAAGGAGGGTACCATTGAGGTGCACATCTGGCATGGTCAGAACCGGTTCAGTTTGCACGAAGCTTTGTACCCTGATGAAGTCGAGCACATCGACGATGACAGTGGGTCGGAAGATATCGAATCTCCTTCGGACAAAGACGAGGACATGGATGTGGCAGGCAAACTTGAATCTGAAGCTGAGGGGGTTGACAGTGACGAGTGGAAACCGAAAGCGAGGTCAAAGAACGCGACGAAGACCAAAGCCAAGGACAAGAAAAAGATCCAAGTCGTGGTGACCTCCTATGGCGTGCTAGCTTCCGAACACGCGAAGTACGAGAAATCCGCTCGGAAATCAGAATCTTCCGTGTTCGAAAGTCGGTCCGCAATCTCCGGTGCATTTACTCTGCTGATCGCCTTGACTAGTCGAATGGCTCCGTGTTGTTCTGGACGAAGCGCATCATTGCAAATCCCGGTCCAGCAAGACCGCCAAAGCGGTTTGCGCCTTGAAGACGAGAAGAAGATGGGCCGTCACGGGCACGCCGATCGTGAACCGGCTAGAAGACTTGTATTCCCTCTTGTACGCTCACATCCAGGTCTCCCAGGGACGGGCTGACGTTGAAAGTTCTCTGCAGGAAATTCCTAAACTTCGCCCCTTGGTCGAGTTATTCCTTCTTCCGGTCGTACGTCCAATCACATCCACTTAACGACCTTCAAAATACAACAACGGGCAAACCAGGTTTATTACACTGCCCTTCATTGCGCAAGATCCCAAGGCCATTGAAATTGTCCAGGTGAGGACTTCTTTGTGAGCCGATATCCAGTGGTCAACGAACTCTCCATGGCAGGTCATTCTCGAGAGCATCCTCCTTCGCCGGCAGAAGAACATGAAGGACCATAGTGGGAAGCCGATTGTTGAGCTTCCGCCAAAAATTGTGGGGCTCAGTTTCATAGTTTTGCCTGCTTCTGACCTACCGGCTACCCCTGTCAGATTGAAGTGGAAACCCTCGAATTCTCGGCTTCAGAAAGAAAGTTATACGACTCGATCTATATCGATGTCAGAAAGAAGTTTCAGAGGCTGAACGAGAAGGGCTTGGTCAACAAGAACTACACCAGCATCCTTGCTATGCTCATGAGGCACGCACGACGTACTGTTTCTGCTTACGTCGGTTTTAATCTTGAACTTCTTGACGGTGCAGGCTCCGTCGGACAGTCCTTCACCCTCGCTTAGTCATGACGCAGGAAGAACTCAAGGAGCTTGAAAACTTGTCGGATTCTTCCAGCGGAGCGGTTAAGCTCGAGGACTTGGTCAAGCACGAATCCGAGGGAGCCACGGTCTCAAAGACAAACGCAGCCTTCGTCGAAGAGACTTTGAGGTCTTTAAACGGCGGGTCTGGGACTCAGGGGAACGGGGGTGAAGGAGGAGAAGAGTGCCCTTTATGTTTGGACATGATGGAAACTCCTGTTTTGATTCCGCCGTGCATGCATAAGTGGTGCGTTAATGGCCTCGTTCATTTGATCTCCGGGCGTTTCTGGAAAGCTCACTTTGCCTGGGCTTGCAGTTGTAAGGACTGCGTCGTGAATTTCCTCGAGACGTGTGCTGAGCAAGGGAAGGACGGTATGTGTCCGATCTGCTCAAGCGGCCCCGTAAAGGAGGGTGATTTGCTGGAGGTCATTTTGAGGTCGGAGAGTGGCGAGGAGAACAAACCCAAGGTCGAAATCCGGAAGAACGATTTCGTCTCTTCCACGAAAATCGACGCCTTGCTTCGAAACCTCCGTGAGTCCCCTCTGGCTCTTCTCAACCTCGCTGTCCTGTACCGACACTCCGATAATAATGTAGGACGAATCCGTGACCAAGATCCTCACTTCCGAGCGGTGGTATTCTCCCAATTCACGACGTTCTTGGACATCATCCAATCAGCGCTCACCCGCGAATCGTTATCATACACCCGGTTCGACGGGACGATGGATCTAAAGAAGCGTCAAGCTGCTATCAAGACCTTCAAGGATCCTAACGGACCCGACGGAAGGCCGACACACAGAGTGTTGCTGATTTCATTGAAGGCTGGAGGGGTAGGTTTGAATTTGACAAATGCGAATCACGCGTTTATGGTGAGCGGTTTCCCTCTCTGTCTACCCCGCACAGTTCGTGGGGAAGTTGGGGTTCCGCTGACCAGGTGGCCGGTATTTCCCTAGATGGATTGCTGGTGGAACGCGGCTGTTGAAAACCAAGGTCTGTCACGTCTTTTGCTTGCTTTGCTCGCTCTGACCTCCAACCACACCAGCCATTGATCGGCTACACCGAGTCACGCAGGAACGAACCGTCTACGTCAAACATTTCATCGTAAGCTGTCCTCATTCTCGCAAGGGGGCGGCCCTGACCTTACTCTTCCCACAGATAGCGAACACGATTGAGGGTAGGATCCTTCAAATTCAGAAACGCAAGACTGCAATTGTCAAGGAGGCATTCAGAGGGAAAGGAAAGAGCGGTGACGGCGAAAAGCACGACGCGGAGAGCATGGAGAATTTGAAGATCATGTTTGGCATGGATGCTGATGAAGTGCTAACGATCGCTCCTACTCAGCGGACGCAGAGGCAATGACCAATTCGCCGAGACGGTATATAGACCGTTTCCTGTAACCTATTTCATGAGCCTAATTGTACAGTCAATCTCTCGAATGTGAACAAAAAAACAGCACGCATTATCTAAAGGTGGGGGTTAGCAGCCGTTGTCCCATCATCCCCTCGCTGTCCTGGAAGATGGATAAGCAATACAAAAAGTCAGGAAAAGAAGGGGGGGTAAGGGATACGGCAAGGAAAGCAGGAGCAAGAAGGGGGGCTTAGATGACGGGTTCTCCCACGATCGAAAAGTGAACCTGGTCACCCTCTCCAAGGGTCAGCTTGACGGGCAACCTTGGGTCAACCCTAACTAGACTGCTGTTCCCAATGAAGAAATCGCCCCTGGTCCAGTTTCTTGTTATTGAGGCGGTTTCTTCCTCGGTTAGGTTCCTGGGGCGTTTATTTGGTCTGAAGTTCGGCGTTCCGCCGGCAGTTGTGGTACTGGATGGGGTACTCGCAGGTGGTGGTGGAGGAGCGGGTTGTGGAGGGGGGTTGGCGAAGGTGTTGTAGTCGTAGTAAGGGGATTGGGCGAGGGATGGGTGGATCGCGGGATAGGACAGCGGAGGAGGGAAGTGACTTATCGACACTGCAGGAACCATTCCTATTTTGAATTTCAGGGTGACCGTGAGCTGGCCATCAGTTGAGACCGTTAAGGGCTTACCTTGTGGTTGTTCGTTGCTGTCGGGCTCTGGATAGGCACAGGTCGCGCCCAAACCGCGTTTCAGGCAGCTCTGGAAACGAGTATCGTTGAGGGTTACAGTTGACAGTGAACGGAAAACGACAGGTGACCTGGCAAGGCAAAACCTCACTACATCTCGTCTTGCCAGCGTGGCAAGTCGCACAAGCTCTCCTCACAGAAGGACCCTCTGCGCGGGAGGGGATGAAGGAGATAAGATTGAAGTCCGGTGAGGAAGTAAAGAGGACAACGAACTTTTCCTTCCACCAGTAGAGGTGTTATCTTGTTGCTGGTTAGTTTGGCCATTCTGCTGCTGCTGAGGAGTCTGCGGTTGCTGTTGCTGTTGTTGACCTTGCTGCTGCTGGTCGGAAATGGTTTGGAGATGGTCGAACTCGGTCTCTTCTGACGCCATGGACGGCGGTGTCGGTCGGGGAAAACGGCGAGATTCCTCGGCCTTGTCCGGTCTCTCTCCGACTTGATTTGTCCACAACCGCCAGGATGGATTCACCGCCAGCTCCCTTCGCTGACTTCGAGTTCAACTTTGACCCTGTCCTACACCATCTCTTTCCTTTACCACCCCCACTACCACCCGCTGCTGATCTTTTCACCCAATCAGAAACAACAGACATCCTCGGTTTTCTCGATAACTTCAATTGGGAGTTCGATGAATCGGAACAAGCGACAACGGCCACAGAGGACCGAGTGACCTCCATCGCACCGTCCAATACTCTGAACGTCGGCGCGAACCTTCTGAACAATGTCAATCATTTATCGCATCCTCCCCTCATTCCACCTCCACTCCCCACCGCTTCCGTGACCAATCCCCCCATTATAACAAAATCGAACGGCAATTCCACAGGGAAAGTCGTCACGACCAGGCCAAAGGGCCAGCTCTCTGCCCCACAGAAACGGCTCAATCACATCATGTCCGAGCAGAAGCGAAGAAACGCTATCAGGGACGGTTACGTCCAACTTACGGCGCTTCTCGCTCCAGCCGGAGCTCCTCCCGGAACTGGAATGCCAACCCGCGGTCGGCCAAAAGGCAGCGGAAACCGTGGGAAGGGAAAATGTCAGGGAAAGAGCGGGATCCTGTTCAGAGCAGCGGATTATTGCCACTTCATGGAGGAGAACATCCAGGCACTCAGGGAAGAAGTGGCAAGGCTGGAAGCCGCAACCGCAGAGAGTTTCCAGACCGCCGCCCCTGGTTGATGTTAAGGCGAGATTGGCTGATTCTACCTTCATTCCCCTAAATTTACCACACACTACAGCCCCTCCGGTGTTCGAGGACCACTCGAGAACACCAAGTACCCTATTTGCTTAGGTTGACCCCCAGTCCTTACCGTCCCTTCATATCCGCCACGATCCACCATTACACTTGTATTCCATCCCTGGGCTTCATGACGACAGCAACTGTAACCCTATTTCGTTTTTATTTTCCCCTCCAACCTCCATTGTCACGACCATCGCACCATCTCCAACAGTGTATCTCGAAATATAAACATATTCAGCGGATTTAAATAGCCCACGGGTTTTCACCTGCCTATTCCGCTGCTGCAAACGAACGTTTCCCTTCTCGTGAGAGGCTCACTGATCCCAGGACGCCGCAGCAACATGCGCAATCGTAATTCATGACTGTATTCAAACCGCAGGTGAGTGATATGGGGGTAGAGCGCCACATCGTCTGCCCTCTCTGTCCCAAATGTCAAGCGTCCAACCTTGGCCTTTCATTAACGGAAGAACGATACATTATCGGACCTTATTATAACAACACAAGATCCGTAGACTACCAAGGTCCGGCACGAGCATTTTCGCGAATGGGAAGAATTCAATAATAAAAAATGCGGAATTGAGCACGCAGAAGATACGAAAGGTGAAATGGACAGGGTTGTTGTCATGAATCAGGCCGCTCTGAAGGGCATGAATTCAGTGAATCAGCTAATCGAAGCTCAAAACAAACAACTCACAGTGAGGACGGCATTCAGAGCGCGGGAGAGTGTCGGTCGCTCAGGCAATGGTGCATTGGTTTGAACCGGAGCCACCCCCCCTCTCTAGGTCAACGGGAGCGTCCTCAGGGGAGGCAGTAGCGTAGGAGAAGATGTCGTAGAAGAAATCCATTGTGATTAGTGCGGAGTGGGTAGGGTAGGATTGAAAGTCGATGTTGCTGAGGATTGTTTGTGTAAAATCTGGGGTTTATATACTCGCGAAGGGCTGACAATAAACAGGGACAATAGCGAGGAGGAGGGTTGAAGCACGGTCGCTATGAATGCACAACACGAGGGTATCTGCCATGGCGAGTTGGACCTTGAGAGGAGCAGGAACATATCCGAAGTACTTGATAAGCGGATCCTGAGGTCATCGCAAATTATCTTGTTGACAAAAGACTTTGCGCAGCTGGAACAGGTTCCAGAGTAGACCCTTGTTCCAGATGTGCAGAGTCGCACGACGTCCTCTTGGACCATCACGCATTTCCACAAAGCGTGGAATTCTTGTCATCGAGTCGTCGCACCATCTCAAGATCTAAGAGCAGGGGCCTACTAAGAATGGAGATCACCGTGACCGACTGTCTAGCGGATATGTATGAGAATGGAGCTATCGGGTACGTTAGTGAAGGGAAGGGAGAAAGAGAATACATCGAGAGAAAGAATCGTCTGGTGCTGCCGCCGGGGGAGACCATGAGGACAGTTGCTGACACGTTCAACGTCTCGGTTCGATCGGCTTTATACACCACATCCGAGTTGATCTTTACAGGAGTTATGGTCAAGTGAAGGGAGTCAATACTAGCCTTGTAGAAGTACGGAATAATGGGGATAAGGAGAAATACCAGCGAGGCCATGCGTCGGGAACGGCGAACGAAGCGGGTGAGAAGAGGTGTCGCCCTGTGTCGATAAACTTATGTTCAAATATCGACCTACAAACTATCCTAATATATGGTAAGCGTTGTGATATTACTGTCACGTCACCATCATTACTGGCCAATTCTGCGCGTTCTAGTAGGACCCGATGCAAACTGCTGTGAGACAACGTACTCCTCGGCACAAGAGATAAAGCGGCTGAGGAGCAAAAGCGAAGGCGAGGAAGATTATTTGGAACCCAGGTATGCTACATAAGCAGATAGGAGGAACGGATCAGGGGGACCCTCCGATATGTCATCCCACGAAGCCGTGCCTTAACTCCGCGGCCTCCATTCTCGCGTGATCCCTCCCCGCAGTACCCCTAACTTTGTCAGCGGTCGGCGTCGAAAGAAAAAAAAATCTTGACGAAGACAAGCTTTTCGGGAACGGTTGTAACATTGGGTACGAAAGCAAGGTAATTCGAAACGATTTCGGAGGTTGCCGTCGACTCAGCTTACGGCAACACTCCCAGCGGCATACTTAGTATTAGCTAAGGGTAGATTCTTTGCGAGTCGCTAAGGTGATGGTCCTAAAAGGGTGGAATAAAAACGAGATGGATTTTATGCAACGGACACACGAGGATATCTGAAATATGGAAATACGTAGGAAGAGAGACGCAGGGTGAGAAGCCCGAAGGGCTCTCCGACCGGGTGATAAGGACCTGGGGATGGGGTCAGCTGCGTGGGCGGGTGGGTCCACGCACTGAACCGACCAGGTATCACCGCTGATCAGGTGCTGAGTGTCAGTGCCGTGGCACACCAAATCTTTGGTGTGCTCTGGGAGCGGAGGGTGGGTGAAACAAAAGAATGAGGGAGGAGAGGACCGCGAGGAGATGGGTGCGCTGTCGAAGGAGCGACACGTGCCATCTCCAGCCGCTCTCGCGAAGACAATGTTCTCTTTCCTCGATCGTACCTCACTCCCACGAGACCTACACTCTTTGCGAGTCGCTAAGTTGATGGTCCTAAAAGGGTGGAATAAAAACGAGATGGATTTTATGCAACGGACACACGAGGATATCTGAAATATGGAAATACGTAGGAAGAGAGACGCAGGGTGAGAAGCCCGAAGGGCTCTCCGACCGGGTGATAAGGACCTGGGGATGGGGTCAGCTGCGTTCCCAAAGTGGTAGGAGGCAGACGACGCATGAGGTGCACCTCATACCCAGGAGCTAGTCGTCGGTATTACTCACAATTTTGTCATCTTCAGCGGGCAGGCGGTACTGCGATGCGGATAAAACCGTCATGGACGTTCGGCGGTACGGATTGCATGTATGGGGCAAGGATCTTCGAGTGGTCTCTTAGGTATCCATGAAAGGCGTCGCTGTTCCATCTTCCTTTGGTCTTCATGACGTCGAAAGGAAGACCGCGTCGAAGGTATTCGACGGTTGACCCGATGCGGATCGAATGGCCTTGCATACGTTCCCTCCCCGCGGCCTCAGCGGCGTCCGATATGCGTTTTATGAAGGTGGTCTTTGTCAAGGGAATCATCTTCTTATCCTTGTTGGGGTACCCGAAAAGGTGAAAACCCGCCGCAGGGTTGTTCAAGTCAAAATGACTCTTCAACGCCTTCTCGGGGTCGCTGGTGCCTTCTTGCCTCGCCCAGTATAGGTTCTCCCCCTCCCTTTGGCTCGACTTCGTCTGCGGGACGTGGATCGTGGTCATCTCGAGTCCGTTCCGACTGTCCATCTCCGTGCTGACATCCGACCTTTTGACATGGATCTTGGGATCGAAGGCCGAGAGGTTCTTGACTGTGAGTTCCCCAAGTCTTGCCGTCGCCCAAAAGGCCGAAGTCAGGCACGCGAATGCGGCGACGTCCAATGGTTCTGTGGGCGAGAGCTGTAGGTAGACGTTCTGGATGTATTCAACCGTAATCGCCGCCCTCTTTTTCTTGGTGGAGGACTTGGGCGCCATGTTCTTTGCACCTTTAATAATTGTGTCGAGCTCAGGGCCCCCCACCGTCCAGGGTACCCCGTGAACCATGTGCCAGGCTCTGATGCCGGCGATGTAGTTTGTGACCGTGGACGCACTGTAGATGCCGGCCATCCTCGAAACGAAACTCTGGAGAATTACGGAGCTGACCGGGGCTCTGGATTCTTCTGCGATGTCCTTCGCGGTGCAGAAGACGTGAAACGCGAGAAGTCCGGCTCCGTACGTCGCTCGCGTGGATGATTGCAGTGAGTTCAAGGCAACCTCCTTGATCCTCTCCAGATCGTCCCAGTTCAAGGTGGTGACTCCGCCTTCGGAGACCAGGACTGCCCTCGACGTTACCGGACACCATACATGGATCCTTTCTTGAGCGACACAGTGTGGGCGTAGAGGTGAAGCCTCTAGAAACATGCCGGCCGGGTATGGCATCGGCTTAGCGTTGGTTCGCTTTGCCGGTGGGGGTGGTGTACGACTCTCCTCATGAAAGGCGCTCCCAAGTGTTTTTCGCTTCGAAGGTTTCCCAGGCTTGGGATTCAAGGTCTGAGATGACTCGGTGGCGTTCGTCGGCCGTTGCCCTGTCGGTCCGGTTATTGTGCGGGATCTGCACACCTCCATGATCGCTAACCTGCCGGCGGATTCCATGTTTGGCGTGGTCGAGGGGAAAAACGAAGGGTTTGAGGTCTTGGGGTAAATCGATCGGAGGGAGAAGCTTGCCAGAATCCGGGAAAATACCTCTCGACGGACCGTCTGCTGGGTTAGATGCGCTCCGGACGTATCGCGTGTAGACTGTACACGTGTGCTGGCTAAGGAAGGAGTGGATCCTTTTGAAAACTTCGTTGACTTGGCGGTTTCGGCTTCGTCCCGTCCACCAGCCCTCCACGACGCCTCGATTATCGCCATATATCTTGAATCGTGTTCCTGGGGGGGCTTCTCTTGTGACGCTCCTAATGAGGAGTTCCATCCCAACTGCCTCCGCCCATCCGATGTCCCTTCCGTCCGTGTTCCATCCCGGTTTAAGGGCCCACGCCCTCCATCGATCGCAGACGACAATGCCAATGCCCACAGTTGAACTTGCGTCTGAGTAGGCGTGGACATCAACGACTTCCTGGGCGCCCGGAATTTCTCGTGTCAACGTGGGACGGCCTAGTGTTTTTAACCACCAGAGGAGGTCGGTGTCGAGCTGACGTGGTTGGTGTCGGGGTTTGTGAGGGGAATCGTGAAAGATAGCGATCATTCCTTCCAATTTTGTCAAGTACGCGCGCCCCTCGGGAACAATCAAGCACGTGTGGAGAAGTTTCCCATACAACTTCTTCACGTCCTCTAGCGTGTGAGTCTCTCTTCGGGTCCACTCTGTCACCGCTCTGACATATTTTTCCTTTTTCTTTTCCTGCAGGCTGACCAACTTCTTCCTCAAGTCCCAATCGAAGCCGATGAATGGGACAACTTCGCCGAACGGCACATCCTTGGACCTTTCCCAGGGAATCCCTAGCTTGGCACTAACCTTATCGACGTCTTCGATCGAATAGGCGTACCCGGGGTTGGCTATGTCCTCGTGCTCTTGCGCGATGCTGTGAATGGGCATCGCCATGTCCTCTGCGAACTCCTCTGAGCGACCGCTGGGAAGGACATCGCCCTTGAACCAAAACCTTCCGCCTTTCTGCTGCCTCCCCCCATTGGCTTCTATACTTTTCCTCCATTTTTTACGTAGCTTGTTGTACTCGTTGATGAACTCTCGCCTCATGGCGAAGAAAATAAAATCATCGACCCATCTGAGCGACGGGCCAATTCCTTCTGCTCGAAGGATGTCCGATAGGGCGTCTCCAAAGACGCCAAAGAGGCCTCCAGAAGATTTCTTTCCGAAGCATGTGCACGTGTTTAATGCAAATGGTTTGGGGTGCTCGTCGTTTTCGAGCCTAACGACCACCCCCGGCCATTGGTCTTCCGCAAGTGGGATGATGCGGTATGCCTCGGAAACGTCCCTACACGCGCCCAACGACCCAGGTGGCAGGGACCAGGCGAGCGTAGCAACTGTGGAAAAGGTACCCCAAGTACATGGGTAGAGATCTGATTCGATGCTTGAATTAATTGATTGAACTCCTATTGAGTTGCGCGGATAAGATAAATTCTGAATAAGTCGAAATTTGCCGGGTTTGCCGGGCTTGGGTATTAAGGAAAGTGGGGACGTCTGAAATGGTCCTAAGATATCTTCGAGCTCTGCCCTCGAGTAAGGTCCCCAGTAGCGTCCTTTGACAAACTCTATATCTACAATTTCCGTGAAGACTTCCTGATGCTCTAGTATGGAGGGATGATTAGGTGGAACGAAGGTTGAATGTATTTGGGGAATACCGGCGTCGGCGCCGTGAGAAATAAAAAGGGGAATGAGCGGGTATCGGTGAGTGATTCCGGCGGCTTCGAGAGCTCTCGACCACTCGCCAGCCACTAATGGCGTACGTATTTCAGGTTTGAGCCTTGTCACAGCCGTTGGCTCCATGGTCCCTGGCTCCGCATCCCGAACATTCGTGGCGGTGCGTACCCGAAACGTCAGTGCATCTGACGGGTTTCTGCCAATCTGAGCAGAGGACCACACCCTGCTTGTTGAGGATCCTGCCCCCTGCCACTCGTGTACTCTGGGCCTTTTCGCCGCTCCACAGTTTGGCGGCTTGACAGGAGGACACTTTGTGAGGGTCCCGCCCAAGACAGATGGGGCATACTGATAGCTTTCCCTCCTTGGTACCACTGTTTGCCGATGCTCGAAAGGATTGCCTTCTCGGCTCGGGGGAACGCGACCGTCTGCGGTTGTAGCCGGTGCGCCTAACTGGTGACCTTGAACGAGAGTTTCTAGGCCTTGCTACCCTTGAGTTATGCGAACTTCGAGAGCTGCTTGATGGGCCTCTGGCCAGCGCCTCCTCCTGCTTACGAAGCAACTCCATCTGCCTAGCCTGTAGAAATCAGAGGGCACGAGCGTGTGGCGGCGAGCACGATGCGTGAGTGCGGGAGAGCGATTGATGGCGGCGTGAATGCAGGGCCATGATGACGCGGGGCGTGAGTGCAGATTTGAAGAGCGGAGTGATGTGAGTGCGATGCAGAGAGCGACATGAGTGCGAAGCAGAGAGCGTGGTTTTCGCGTAAGGGCGGTATGTGCGCATGATATGTTTTAAACATACATATGTCAGTAATGTGATTTTTCGGCCAGCATAAAGGAAAAAGGGGGGGGGGAAACTCACGCTTATCGTTGCTTGCTCCTCGTTCTTAATCTCGTCACGTAGTTCTTTCATCAAATCCTCGTTGACTTCTGAGATACGGTATGGGGCGCCCGAGCTGAGGCGCGCGGTCCAATCCCGCCGGACTCGGTCCTGGTATCTCATGATAGCCTCCATACCATAGGGTTGGGAACGGATTGGGTGAACGTCCAAACTTAAGTAGAACAAGATGAGCTGTTCCACTTCGTAGCTTTTCCACTTGCAATCCCTCAAGCAGCCTATCATCCTTGTTTTCGCCTCTGTTAGCTGGTTCCAGGTTAGGTACTCGTCGTTAATAGCTTTGGTGGAAGAGGCTTCGACATCCTGAAGAAGGTAGCCTTTGTCCGTGCCGACCAGCCCGAACGTAGTGTTGGCTGGCGTCGCTATATCGACGGCGGCCGCGATGCGACATCCTTCCACCGTAAAATGCCAGAGTTCGACGAACTCCTTCTTCTCGAGCCTCTTCAGAACGTTCCGTGCGGGCCTGATGTCCAGAAAACTCGGGGTGGGCCGGTCCAGCCAGTCTGGCATTTCGGTCTCCGTTGGCTGTGCGTCCTCCGGGATGATCTCGAGGACCTGCTCGTTCTCTCCTTCCTCTGTTCGGAGCTGCTGTAGATGCTCGTTCCAAAGGTCCAAATCTCTCTCGTGCCTCGCCGTCCAAGCCAGCCTCAAGATCTCCGTTGCTTGTTCGGCCGTTTTCCCTCCCTCTATGATGGCATTCCTCGCTCCATCCCAGAGCTCTTCTCCAAAATCTGGCTCAACGTCTGTTGTGGGGTTGCGAGGAGGCATAACACCCGCCGGGGCTGTGGGGTGGTCTTGTAGATGTTGCTGAGGGGGGAAACTAAACCGGGTCCTTGTGGTTGTTTAGGAAAGCGAGTGATAACGATGGTGATTATTGATATTATTATTGTTGTTGGGGATAGAGTAGTAGAGAAACAAAAGAATGAGGGAGGAGAGGACCGCGAGGAGATGGGTGCGCTGTCGAAGGAGCGACACGTGCCATCTCCAGCCGCTCTCGCGAAGACAATGTTCTCTTTCCTCGATCGTACCTCACTCCCACGAGACCTACACGCACAGGATTGAAAATTAGTCCACGAACCCGTGTTGCATTGCCCGCTGACCGTAGTTCGCATCGGAACGCTGTAAATCCAAGCGCATATATACTCATGAGCAACATATGGTTCCCCCCTCAGATTTATCATGCTGCGCTCTAGATCTGAACCACCACCCACTGCTCGCACCTCAGGTCTCCCGGCCTGCCAGTGCCAGATGCACACACAACAATACCGCCCCCCACTGGTTATCTTACCTTCCATCCTGCCCAGGGTAAAACCTGGGTCGATGTAAATTCCGATTCCTCTACGCTTGCAATACTCCTTCTGAAATGTGTTTTCCGATGGCAGGGTATACCCTTGCCTAGAGAAGATACCACAGCCGCCCTACGACTGTGGCAAAACTCAGAACAACTGGGAGAAGAGTTCGCCCGTCCTCTTCTCCAAATGGGGGTATCCCGGAGTGAGACTGCTGGATGCTTTTCGCGGCAAGTTCGAAGGGATCGACGACAGAGATTCTTTCCCACTTGGCGCGAATTTCAGTGGGATATCCATCAGAATACACGTAGGTTCCCGGCGTTATCGCCCGCTCCGGCCAACTCATTTCTGCTTCAAGTTACCTGGATATCCCTCCAGCACCTACGTGGGAGAACACCTGAAGTGGTTGGCGAGCAGAGGGGGAAAGGATAAAGTAAATTCAAGGGCAAGGTCAATGCAGGTACATGAAGGGGTCAAAAGCCGAGGAGGGTCGCTCCATGGCTAATGAGTGCCTGATAGGTCTCCACCAAGAATTACAAGGCGAAGGCAGAACCGGTGGCCAAAAGCAAGCTCGCGCAGGAAGTCGCGAAGCGTGTCTTATGGCACATTGAAGACCTCATGAATAACAGTGATGTGAGTCGCTAATATGCTCGTTCGTGCAGATGGACTAATGTCAGGCAGCTGTTCCCGTTCGACGACAGAGTCGAAGGAAAGTGGCGTCTTGGGGAGGGGTTCATGCGTTTCGAGAACATGACGATCACTGCACTTGAGCACGTCACCAAAGGATCTTGGTCACCCGTCATACACATCGACAAGGTCCTCTAAGATTAGCACGCTACTTAACTTGCACTAGATATTTCCGGTTCGTTTTCTCAGGACGGGACCTACCTTCCGTGTCTGGACCATTTGTAGCCCATAGGCACATGCGCGCCCCATGCCTAGAACTATAAAAGCTATTGGGTGGGTTCCGCTAAAGCCAAGGAATGCGGGCGTTCGAAACCATGCCAGACCGATGAGGCGCCTTGCCACGAGCGCGGGGACAACCAAGGCGAGTGGATACGGGTGTCCGACACACTGCTCCAGGAGGTGGATGCGGTACGAGGAACGCATAGCTAGTCGCGTCGTGCATTGCTTAAGCGTTGGGTGTTGGATGTTGAAACCAACAAGCCTTCGATCTTCAGTACGGGGCTGGGGTCTCTGTCTAACGGCGCAATTACCGAGACCTCGATGTTTTCGAGGGAACCGCCGTAGGAGAGACGCACCGGGAATCTTCAAATATCTCAAAACGTTCGTAATTTTTGTCGGTTGTCCAAGACGGTCCAAGTTGGGGTGCTTAACATCCCCACCGGTGACCGCCAGTGGTTCATGTGGTCTGCTTGAGGAGACCAGGTGCTTACGCCCTTTCACGCGAGGACAGCGGATGGGGAGTCGACAAGAAGGATTTGAAGGGATTTGATCAGGAAGGCCTCGGCTGTTTCCACACTACATTCACGCAGGCTTCCGTCTCTCTGGTCGGATGTCTCGCGTCTCGCCATACTCTGCCACGCCCCGAAACACACGTCCAATAGCGGATTATGGCGACGCACGGTCCACGAGGCCTCTCGAAATTGGACGCCTGGTCCGACCCTCTACTCCCACCAACTCCTCCTCGAGCGGGCCATCGCGGCCGCACCGATCCGGCTTAAGGACAAGACAGACTTCGATTTCGTCTGTAGATTCGCATATGACTCGGGACTCGAGGGCCGACGCTAAAATGCAAACACCACCTCGCTCGCGACCAAGACCGACTGGAATGCCGATATCCGCGACTCCGGAAGAGATGTCCCCACAATCCATCTCTTCCCCGGTTACTTCTGCTGCTATGACCGCTGCGTTGTCAGCATTAAAAAGCGCGGGTCAAAGGAGGAGGGCTATGACTGCCGGGAGTGAGGATGCACAATGGGAACGTCAGCGAACCCTTGATCAGGAAGCGGAGCGGCAACTGCAGAAGCGTATCAAGGATCGCGTACCCCAGAGGCGTGCAAGGGGGAAGGCAAAAGCTGGTGACATTGATGGTATGAGCGTTGCCTTTGTCGTCGTTTTATGCGGCATCATCTTCACCGTTTATTTGTGTCGTAGCTGTGCTAGACCAAATTCAAGACGAATGGGAATCATGTACATCGCCAGACGTAAGACTCGTGATTCTAATTAAGTTGCCTATCACACAATACTGAAGTCGCTAAAAGTTCAGCCCCGTAGATCTCGCCCTCGAACTTCTTGACGAATCGTCGACGGGAAAAGACATGCGTTCATTCCAATCTACCAAGGGTTTACTATTCGACGCTCTCAAGGGATCTGTCGACAGTATGTTGATCGCATAGATCTTCGAAGCTCAACCTCACCTACCGTGCAGTCAATTATCAGGCGTTTGCCGCTGCGCTCCCCCACCACGCATCCATGCTGATACAGCTCAACAATACCCAGTTATACATGAAGGAAGCCCGAGCCGCTCTGACGGAAGCCAAGGAGACCTTGGGTAATAAACGTGCGGACCTTTTGCAGATGTGGTCACGACGGCAAACCCTGGAGGAGATGACGCGAATATTGGACCAAATGTATGATTCAACACCCCTATCACGGTCAAATGGCTGCTGATCCCGTTCCAGAGAACACCTCAAGTCCGTTCCGGATGCGCTAGAAAGCCTAATATCCGAGAAACGTTTGTTGCAGGCTGCCATTTTACTCGTCCGCAGCCTCAAGACCGTCCGAAACTCTGATATGATGGAGATCGGGGCAGTTACCGACCTACGGAACTATCTCGTATCCCAAGAACCTGTAAGCATCTCCAAACTTTCCAACGTGAATCAAATTCAACTCCCTGCAGGCATTACGCGAGATCCTCATCGATGAACTTCACAGTCACTTGTATCTCAAGTCAGTGTTCACGAGCTCAAGGTGGGTTGCTTACACCCCAACTCAACAGACACGTGAGTGCGGCCCGAGATTTATCTCCAGAAAATACCCAGCTGATTGACCGATCTCAGTCTCAAATACGGAATATGACTTGGAACTTCCGGAATCCGTACGAGCCGCGTCGGTGCATGATTCGGAGTTCACGGAGAACCTACCAGACCGCTACAGGTGCTTCCTGGCGGAGCTCGCGGTGCGTCCAAACGACTCCCCGCTGGACATCGAGGATCATCGCCTACGAGCTGGCGCATCTGCGTCATTCCCTACTGGGGGAGTTGGTTCTATCAATTCCTTTGGGTCAAGTTCGAATCTTGCCGGGATTGCCGCTTCTCAAAACAAGAGCCCGGAATCTGATTCATTCGCGTACATGGAAACATTGTTGGAATCTCTGGCAGTGTTGGGTAAACTCGGGAGCGCGTTGGATGCTGTTGCCCAACGGCTTTCCCAAGAAATCTATGCTCTGGTTGATTCGACTTTGGATGAGGTCTCCGAACGAGCGGATTACTTGAAGAAAGGCTCCGTTCTGGATGCAGGGGAACTTAGGACGGGTATCGAAGATATCTACGTTGTTTCATCTGGGCCAAACCCTGCCAGCCTCGGATTGCTCTCATCGTCTGCACATACCCTATTATCGGCAGCTGGTAAAGGACGGGGGCCGTTATTGAGCCCTTCCTCGTTGCGGTTGGCCGCATTGGAAGCATCAACGAAACAAATCGACCACGAAATCCTCAAGGATTTCTTTTGGACGTTGTACTCAAAGCTCGACGCCGTGGCCCAGGGACTGGGTGTTGTCGCTGAAGTGGCTAACAGAATTGGATCGGTATGTATCCTATGTCTCCAGGTTTCTGCGTATCTAACTGCGGGATCTAGCGAAGAGACTTCAAAGATTCATCGGGTGCCAAGCCTGGGCAATTGTTCCCCCTCAGCGAGATCGTGGTCCCGCTCCATGCAGAGGTGCGGTAGCCTGAGGGCAAGGATTGATCGATTTCTGATTCCACCGCTATAGATCCGGGCGTTGTTGTCCGACTATCTCACTGACGAAGAACAAGGTTCGGTTTCGGGCAGGAATCCATTGGCCTCCATCAATGAGGTATTGCGAGAGGGCAGGTTTGGTAGGGATAGGTCGAAGGTATCTTCGTCACACCATTGTCAAGACACCGAGACTCACCCTCCTGCACAAGCACGTTTTCCGATTTGCCGATGGAGATGTCAAGTTGACGAACAAGGCCCTTCAAGCGCACGAGGACGAGCTGAACCGCATTTTGAAAGACACCGTTCCAGGTCTTGTACCAGGCTCAGCCGAGGCATCGGTCCAGGCCACCCTTTCCGCAGTAGGGGTGGACGATCACCTCATCAACCCTGGACAACATCATCGGTTACTCATCAAACCTGACGCTTTCCACGTCAGCGTGTTGTTCCAGCCTACGCTCGCATTCTTACAGCGGATCGCGGATATATTGCCCAGCGGAATGGATTCAACGAAGGCTTCAAGCGCGGTTATGGATGATTTTGTGTTGAAAGTGTACCTTCCACAGTTGCAAGAGAAGGTTACGGAACTCTTTTTGCATTCCGTCAATGGTGGGTTATACTTCACCCTAATTTGCAGTGGGCTCAGATCGATTTAACTGTTGACAGGGATCTATGCGTTCCAGCCAGATACGACGACCTCCAGGCTCTCTCACCAGCCGCTCATCAAGGCAACGACGCAATTGATGGCACTAATCAACTCACTCTGTGCCATGCTCCGCACATCACCGTTCCACAAGGAAAACTACTCTCGATTGATCCTCACGGTCGTGGTGGAGTTCTATCAGAGATGTTCCACGAGGTTCCAGGAGCTTATCTCGAACGGGCAGAAGGCGACCGATGCCGATCCGAAAGTTGCACTAGCAGCGGATTGGGCCCAGAGAGCGGACTTGCACCCTTGCCTGTCGGAGATATTCAAGATCTCCGAGATTAACACCCCGAAGAAGGATCAGCTGTACAGACAGGAAACACATTTGGAGCTGAATTTTGTTGGCGAGGATGGAACCGTGGAGAAAAACGACTTGATTGGGTCTACAAGGAACCTGGCGACACTTGGGAGCCTATACACAAGTTTGGTGAGTACATAGGGCAGCCCATTGTCTACAGTCAATCGAACCATTTTGTCTTTTAGCGTTGGTTCACTGAGGCGTTGGATTCTCTCAAAGCCGTTCCAGAAGCCCCGCTGTCGCCGACTACTCCACTCAGGTTAGTGCCGATGTCGGCGGTAACACCTTACACGGCAGGTGTCCCCTTCCTACGACCGTTTGACCCCTCGGAACCCCTCCGGCTACCACTGTCGAAGGAGATGTCGATGTAAGCCATGGCTCGTTCTTTCTTCTGCAAATGATGAACCGCTGCTTTCAGTCGTTTCGACTCTTTGTTCGAGACATACAAACAACTGGCCGAGTGGGTGCTTTTCACGATACGCATGGATATACGGTGTCGTGCGATCTACCACTTGGTATTATCTATGCGTCATGTAAGAGGGTATCTGTGCATCCAGCACCAGAGATTCTAAGCACCCCCTTTCAATAATCTAGGGCAACTATAACCTCGAGCGGGAAGCGTCCGAGCCGGATCCTCACATTGTCGATCTGAACGGCGAGCTGACTAAATGCGAGGGGTACATATCAACGGCTGTCGGGGAAAGGGAACATGCGTAAGTCGTCTCGACCACGCTAACAGGTCCTCCGGTCTCACGTCTATGTCCTGCAAGGTTCGCTTTTGAAGGCATTGGTCAATTGCTCGAACATCTCTTGATTTTGGAAGCCAAGCGCATCCGTTTGGCAAACGCGAACGGTATCAGGAAGATGATCAGGAATATTTTGGCGCTCCAGCAGAGTATCAAGACCCTGACGAGCGATATGAGGGGAGCGGACTTTGATCGTGCAAAGAAATATTACACTCTGTTCTTTAGGACTCCAACGGTACGAGTTCCTCGCAGGGAATGCGTCTCGCTTGCCCTTCGTGCTGACCCAAATCACAGCAATTGGTCGAGAGTATCAAAGTGAAGCAAGAATTCTCGTTTGAGGAGTATCACGTCATGCTCAAGCTCATGTGTGGGGTAGACCAGACGGTCGCCAACACGGGTCCCGCCCAAGCTGCTGACAGGTCGTACGGGATGCATGTCATTGAGTTGCAACAATTGGAGATGGAGTCGGTAAACGAAGACGGTCAATGATACGTCCGTTCTTAACTCGATGGACAACGTTAACGTGCTGAAAGCGACTGTACTGGGGTTGTATTTATTATGTAGCTTGCATAATATTGTAGTCCTAGAAAGTACAAGACGTTCCCGGTGTACATGCGCCACGAATCGAAGGTAGCGTGGAGGGCTATATGTTGGGAAACCGCGACTCCTTGTGGGCCTTGTCGGATACCTGGCCGATTTTGTCCCGATAAAAGGGACGGCATTTAACGAGGAGGATCAGGCTGAGGAAGGAAGCTCCATGTCTTTCTCTGGTCGTTCCGCCAAATCACCGACGGCAACTTACAGGAGCTTCGTTCGCCCGATCTAACCCTGGAGTGCACGAGCAAATTTTACATTCCATGAGGCCTTACGTTTCCGGTACGCCAATGGCACCCTCCGAATTTGTTCGCTCTACCTCCTCGGGTTCGGGCTCAACGTCAACCCTCGGCTTCTTCGCGTCCAGTTCTCCGGGTCCCACCTCGAGGTGCTGGACTTCGTTGGATGCTTCATTGCCGTCCACCAAGTTCGATTTGTACTTCAGTGTTCTGTCGGCTCTCGGGCTTTGATTCGATTTTGATTTTGTCTCTACCACCGGCTTCGTTTTCATCTGACGCTCCTGTAGTGGCGTAGGCCCCCGGTCGACCTTGAGTTCCTGTGGCAGTGGGGGTAGCCTCAACCAAGCCAAATCGGCCTCGTCAGCCATCGGGACAGCCGAAGTCAACTTGTCCGAGCACGCCAAAGGCGATAAAGAGACCTTGTACTTCCCGGTTGATTCGTTGGGGCGTTTGAGGTACGTCAGAATGGGTATCTTTGCGAGAATTTTTCGATGTTGCCGGCGAATAAAACGGTTCACGGCAAAAGTGGTAGGAGGGTTGCTCGTTGGGTCCCGATGAGTCGAATCGGTGGCACGTTTTGGGGCATTCAAGGTCGGAGATGCGATGGCTTCCAAGTCGCGAAGGACCGAGGTTCCTTGTAACCCCACAAGTGGCAATGTAGGCTGCTTCCACCTCTCAGTGTTTTCTTCCCGAGTTGTACTTGTTCCTGTGGGGTTGCGAAGTGGCGTTTGTTCTTCAATGACATGTACCCGGAAAACTTCGATCGGTGGCTGCACTCTCGACATCTCCTGATCGAAAAACCTCCATTTCAGGTTCACCTCTCGCCGTTTACTAAAAGGGCCAAGGATCTTCGCGTCATCTGACGTGGGGTCTGCCCGCTTCGGTAGAATAGGCGGGTGTTGCAGTTGTTTTGGGGTGCGTTTGATGGAACCATGGCGCGACAAAGGTGACAATAGTAGGGCAGTCATTTCTGGGGAGTAGACCGGTGGCCGAGAAGATTCGACGGCAGGGATAATAGGTGGAGGAAGGGGTGCGGACGGGTCACTTTTAAGAGGCTATAGAGAAAGGGAAGTCTTGAGGACTGGCCATCGCATCGGCGTATGAACTCACTCACTTCCGTTAGTTCCCACCGCAATTTCCCTTTCCTCCCGTAGGCCAGAGATAGGATGTGTTGGTACGCGGTGCTACTCCCATTGTTCGCGGCTTGGAGTTTCCTCAGTTCCTAGGAGATCTTATCAGTTATTGCGATACAACGGAATTGCCCTCGAGACGTACCCTCGAGACTCGCTTGTACCTCGGTCTGAAGTGAGGCGAGTCTGGGCTGGGTAGGGCATTGATGTCATCCTTGACTTTGATCTTGTAGAATTCTCTGCAGGCGGGACAGTATTAAACCGACGCGTGCGGAAGCTTCGCTTACGAACTTACCGTAAGTACCGTGTAGGGAGATTTTCAATCTCCCTGGTGAACGCATGAGTCAATGACGCGATGGCGGATGACCCAAGAGTGGAAGGAAACATGCGCCGATCACATCAATATGCTCCGGACCGAGCTGGTGCAGCGGCCATGATAGTCAAGGTTGTGACCAGGCCAATCCCGAGTCCACAGTTCTCTAAATCCAAACAGACTGCCTTACAATGACCGTATATCCCAAAGTTACAACAACGAGCGTTACAGTTACAGAGCCCAAGAACGTCCGAAACCGAGAAAAATGAGCGACTGAGTAAGGAGTGCAGCTAACGTTGGCAGTGGGTGCTAAGGGACAGTTTTGAACGATGTCTTACGATCTGGGTCGAGTTCGTGCGCATTCCACGCGTCTAACGAAAACCTTCCAAACCTTAAAGACTCAGGGAGGGGAGCCATGCCGATGTCTTCCATCGCAAATTCGAAACCGTCTACTATTGTGGCCATAGTCTTTGGATTGTCGAACTGTATGGGAAGTTCCTGTAGCTAGAAATCAACGGAGGTTCGCAGTAGGTCCAATAGGGGACTAACGGCTGCAAATGGCGTGCTTCGTCGACGGAAGGGATCTGGGCCCGAGAGAACGGAGGAAGGAGGTTCTTGAGGGGTCCAGCGACGTTCACGGATACCATCGCGGGAGATCAGCCTGTACCTCAGGGGGTTCTGAGTGGGCGCCCTTGGTAAGATCTGTAAAAGACGTACGTAGCGAGGAAAGAGTTCGCGTAAAGCTTGCTGATCATGAAATGCAGCGCCAAGAATACCAAATTGTCGTGCATTGCAACCCACTGTTCATCATTTTGAATGGGCAATACCAAACTCCAAGACTGGGGACTTACAAACGCCAACGCCATAACGACAGCGATACTATAGATCTCGAAGTTAGAAATGGTAGGAAAGCACCTGGAGTAGAACTTGCGTTGTCAACAGTCCGGTTTGCAGGGTGTACAACGACAATTTATCGATGATGTGGTCCATGCTACAGGGGAGCATGTTAGTTTTACCGTCGCATCAGATCCTTCGCTAGCCACTTACCTCGCAAAGCCAGTTTTTGACCGCCTCAAGTAGTATAGCAGAGTGCAAGTCAGCAAGATGTCCAAAGCTGACGAGGTAGCGAGCTCTAGGGTAAAAACCCACTAGGAAAAATGCGTTCAGGATGCTGAATCTAGAGACGAGGGGTTGCGGCGACTGACTCCGATATTTTCAAGAAAAACAGAGAATCTTTCATATACAAGCATCTTGGTGCATGTTGCTGGACCCTCAGTCAGAAACAGGAAGAGCGGGTAGTTGATGCATACGCACCACACGCAAAACCGACACGAAGGAGTGCAAGGATGATCTGATGACCCAAATGAGGTTGTGATTGCGGAAGTGTGGTTGACAAGCATACCAAAGGGGTGATAACCAAGGGATTGCGACTGACTTCAGGCAAATCGTCAGAATTCACACAAGTCCTGAGGGAAGTACCAAGAGCCTACGTTGGTATACCCGAGTGATGAAAAATCCATGTACGATGATCGTTGTAAGGCCTGTAGCAACGACAGATACCTATTGTATAGAATTTCAGCCAAATGAAAGGTCGCGACGTAACATTGATCATACAGGAATCGTGCTGCACGCTTTCATTAGCATGGGCGCAGGGATTAGGCGATAAGAACTCACGGAGGAATGTAGTCGGCGTCGGCGTTACCGAAGTTTGTGATGAGCCATTTCCAACTTGAAGCAACGAGCATGGCTGTGTGTAACAGGTCGAGCAACCTACTCGACGATTCAGTTATTAAACTGGGGCGATGCGACTGCACGCCTCATGAAGCACAGACCATATAGCAAACACCTTTTTCAGGAATCAGACACCGAAGCGCTCACCAGGGAGGGTACTCACAATAAATTTTGTGGGAGTATTATCCCTTTGATACCGTCGAAAATACATCGGCACTTGTGCCCACACGAGACCAGTAAGCCTGTGTCTGGTGGTCAGCTTCTGTCGTCGGTGATGCAGAATGAAGGGGGCATACACTCCGGCCACGACTGTACCTAGAAAAACGGCGCCGAGGGTTGAAAGGATGTTCGCGGTCATAGTTTGGGGCAAGAAGGGAAGAAAATGAGAGGGGGGGGGGTAACACCGGTAACCTGGTTTGCGTAGAACTCGGGATCCAGTAGATATATGCGGGATCTCCGCGTGGAGGCGAATAATCCAACGGGAAGCTTGATACCGCAGCTTCCGTTCACAGCGAGCTTGGGAAAGTGAACGAACTAAGCAATGAATCAGCGGCCCGACAGATAACTGTTTTCATATTGGATCGGAGTGATCTTATCGAAACGTGAACATGGCCGCACGATCGCCGTAGAGGCGTGTCATCCTTTGTCAATGCTTGCGATTCGGAGAGCAAATTTACCGGCAATCAACCTTAACAAAGGAAAGGGAGAAGGCTGCTCCTTTGTGTCAAACGATTGACTGTGCGGCCTCCACTGCGCCATGTTGGCCAATCAGCGAAACATCTTGATTGAATTCAAGACCCTGTCGATGGCGGGTAGCCAATGGCGAACCGGGAATGAACGCCGTGTTTTTAGCTTCATCGCACAACTCCGGCGGTGTGAAATCCATACAGTTGATGTTAAGAGGCCGGGTTTATTTCGCGCATTGCGACCGGGAAATGGGCTGGAGAACCCTCTGGACCAGCCAGTCCCACCGCCACGTCGAGTGGGTTTACTGCACGGGTAACGAGAGTCGTACGCCCCTCAGGTGCCCGATTTCCATTCCAAGAGACGAGCCAGCCCTGCCATATGTGGTTGCGTGAGCGAACAACAGAAACAAAACATCTGTCGATGGGGAACCAAGTTATCATCAAAACATTCCAAGCTGTCTTCAACGCCACTTACGACGAAATTAAAACATCCTTGAAATGGGGTGATCAGATGCTCGTAATATCGACCTTGAACATTCTTTTCAGATGTGAATGCCTCCCGCCTTCGACGTTCCTCCCATGGGGAGCCATACCGTTTGCGCGAATATGACCCCGATATCTTGAACACGGGATGTCTCCCGTGAACGGAGAGAACCCCGGACGTCCCAAGGTTTATAGCCCCGGCCTGCGCTTAAGTTGCATTCAAGTGGATACCGAAGCAAGGATGTATTGATATCATTTCGTTTGCAATCGGCCACCGTCCCTGGATGAATACTTAATTGAGCCAGTATTGAATGTAACGGACATACGGGGGCGGATATCGACCACGTGGAGTATGGATGGGGCCTTGGAGGTGTGGGAACCTGTGTACTCTTTATGGTACAAGCCCAGAATGAGAACGGTGTCGATGTCTTGGCAATGGAATAGGATGTGCTGACGACGCCCAGGTATGCAAAAGATGACAACAACCCTGCGTGCCAACTGGGTGAACGTCGTAAAAATCATCGACAACCCATGTTTGTCCTGGTTATCGTTCGTTATTTTTGGTTCGAGGGGTCGCTTCGTCCTCCAGTGTACGACCGGCGTTTGAGATCGGAGGTCGGACTTGAGCTCATTGTCTCCGGGTGGCGCGGGCCAATCAATATCAATGTCGGGTTCAATGCGTCCGTCCATATTAAGAGGCGGGAGACGCAGATGAGTACGTACATTTACATTGAAGCTGACGCTGACACGTCACCTCCCCGTTCAGAAACACACAGTGGAGCTGACTTGACAAAATTCTGTGGCTCGCAGGGCATTTTGTGCGCTCTTCGAAATCCATTCAGCCGGCATGGGAACGAATATCCAAGGAGGGGAGGCGACAAAGATACCGAGCGGTAAGCGAGGAAGTGTCATGGAAGGATGGCAAGGAAGGTCTTCGCCGCACCACCTGTGAGGAAAGTGACCACCGAGAAAGTTAAACTCGTTCGAAGCGGTGGCCTATAAGACATAGATGGGGGGAGCATCTGTACGCGCCGTGGGTGAAGATTAACAGATGGTGGCACATTAGACAGGTGATCCGGTCACCGCCCGACCTGAAAGAGATGAATACCTCCACCGGAGTTTGCCAGGCTCATTGTATCGTGAAGATAAAAATCGCTCTCGTTTTTGGAGGATGCTAGGAATCTCTCCTACCTGACGTCTGCCTGTGATCCGGCACTTGGCTGACTATGCGAGAACAGCAGGTCGACTCGTGCAGCCGTTCGGCCGCATTAAAACTCTCCCCTGGAAGAGCTCTGAACATTCGATACGAGTGAATGGAACCATAGTGTATTCCGGGAAGTTCCAACCAGGCGATTTTTGTGATGGCCGGTATGCGATTCGTTCATAGGTGTTCTTCATTGGAGCTCGTGGACCTGGGTATGATTATTAAAAGGTCACCGGTGAACGTGGAAGCCATTGTATATGCAGAAGGTCGAACAAGGGCCTAGATCCACGAAAATTCTCAGCAAAAACATGATCAATTCCAGATCCGTATCATCTTCGCATCGTTCGAACCGTGAAGCCGAGTTAATCTACTCGTCCTTCTGCGGTGGTGGTCCACAAGGTTGCAACATCCGCTTCATGATCATAATTTAGCATCATCAAAATTGAGACCGCAATGGTTCAAGTTCTCACCTCACATATTTCAAACTTGACTCTTCCAATAGCCTCGCCATCCGCAATGGCAAGATAAGAGTTCAGAGTTGAATGACCGACGATCGACGCAAGGGTATCCCTATGTTGGTGCGTCAACCACTCGCTGGAAGCAGAAATAAATCAGCACCTCCGAATGTAGCCAGGCTCCCTACTCACTATTTGGTAATGTCCGCGTGGCCTGAGAAATACGGTCAAAACCTCATCCTCAACGAAGAATCATAGTTACACACCAGTTCCTGTGTAACGTGCATGGACTACACGACCGGAGAACAAATTGGTCGTACGTAGGGTCCTCTGAGGGGAATGAACAACTCACGAGCCTCCAGCTGAGTGTTGGCCGTATACCTAAGTTCGGAAGACTGTGGGAAGGGGTCAGAGCGGCGCGAACGATCCTGGCTTTCCTCACCATCACGATCGCGTCAGTGCAAGCTTGAAGCGGATGGGGGAGAAGTGAAGACGAGTGATCTACCGGTCACGTGTAGCGAAGCAAGTTGATGTTCTTCGTTCCCTCAAATTGAAGTCAAATTCTCTACAGAGGGTGCCAAAAATGTCTGCCACGGACACGAACAAGCTACGGGCTCGAGTGGCAACGCTCGACAAGCTCCTCGACGATTTCGATGGTCAGCTTGACGACTTACTGGCTAAATCTCTTCCAGAGACGTTGTTGGGATTGGATACCCTGCAACAGGCAAAGCTACAAGTCACAATCCCATATCTGGTTTACGACCTTGTGATCAGTGCGTTGCTATCGTTAGGCTTGCAATCCGAAGCGACTGAAACCGCGACATTTTTGAACAGTTTATCTAAAGACGAAGGGGATCGACCCCAGGACACATTCCGTCTTCCGCGAACTGGTGTGTTACTCCCGCCCAGTGTCGACCTCGCCCCGCCCAACTCAACTACCGCTTGGACTCACAGGAACGCGTCAAAGAATATATTGAGAAAGTCTCCAAAGCCGAAAAACAGGAGTCCCAACAACGTTCGTCCACACAATTCACATACCCCTACGAAGTGTCTGAACTTATATCGTTCATTTGCGTCAACAGAGAGGACGGCAATAGACAAAGCTGCAGCAAACAGATTCATCAAGCACGCAATAGCTCAAGCAGTCCGGACCCAAGGCCAGACTTCAGAACCAACCGATCAGGAGCCGACGCCAGGACCTAGCAAGATCCATGTACAGGCCCAGTCTGTCCCCGCGGGCGCAACAAAAAAGATGCTCGCTCGCGCCGAATGGGAGAAACAGGTTCAAGTAGCCGCCGAAGAGGAGGAAGAAGACCTTGAGATCTTTGAAGAAGCTGAAGGTCAAGCTATTGCAGATGCGGACGTTGAGATGACCGATGACAAAGCGTCAGCACCACCTCTTCCCATGAGGGCGGGAGAGACTGGCGTTCTATCAGAACAACAATCTGGTATGTGTATCTCATGATTCCGCGATTCCCTTCCCTTGCTATGTCCCAATACGTGGTTAACCATCACCGCGGGACACGTAGCAACCACCAAGAAAAAGAAGAAAAGATCTAAAAAAGCCAAACTTCCTCTCACTGGATCTGTGCCCACAACAGATACGCATACCGGTACCGAAGGTACAGGCTTCTCAACCAACCCCCAAATTCCACCACAAAAGCCCGAGACCTTCAAGACGACTCCCGAGGACCTATCATCCACAACATTGAATACCAAGAAGCGACCTTTCCCTCTCTCAGCAACTCCTACCGGCGATTCTGGGGATCCAGCGCCTCCCTCAGCAACTTCTTCAGCCCTTCCAAAGAACAAGAAACGGAAACGAAACAAGAAGAATAATCACGCTGGATCTACCGCGGGGGCAGAGACCGATGGTACGGTTTCTCGACCCCAGTCCCAGTCTCAGTCGAGGGATGTTTCGGCCGCTTCAACGCCTCAGGTTCCAACACAACCGTTACCCCTTGCTGAAGTGGATATCGCTACAGCTGGTGCCGCTGAGAAGCCGAAGAAGCGGAAGAACTCTCGGAAAAAGAAGAATGTGAATGCAGTGGCAGCAGAATCCGATACCCAATCTTGATTTACCCGACGCCGTTCCCCTTCCCCACCGATTGAACATTGAGGCGCCCCGTTCCTTTCAAACTACTCTCACTCCTATGTCAGCGATGCCTCATTCACCTGTCTCATTACAAACACCGTCAGTAATATACAACGAGCTCGAGATAACTCATTTGGATAACCTTTCAATGCACAATCATGACTCGGGGATTCTATCAAACAACTTTCAAAATACACGAGACGGGAATGAGATACAATCGACAACAGACAAGGGTAGAACAACACTCCTACATGCGACCCTGTACAAGAAAAGTATCAAAATGAGAGCCAAGAAAGAGTCCATCCCGTCTGGGGTGTCGGTAAACTAACGGTACACCGCTCTATAACTTACACAGAGAGCGTTCCATGGCTCCCAAAGTACAACGTCCGAATGCTCTTACACGATAACACACCCCTCTCTGTCAGGTCCGACCCCAAGAACAGTAGGAGTCCCAGCGCCCGCAAACCTCGAGCTCCGCCCGCCCCCAGCCCCAGGCCACCACCTCATCCTAGTTCCCCCACCCCTCAAACCGCCTCCTAGTCCACCAACACCCAAATCATCCGAAGTTCTGTTCCTCCTATCTCTCGCCTTCCCAGCCTTGCTAACCTTCGCTCGTTTCTCTCTCGCAGCCTTGACTTGGTCCACAACCTGCCAAGTGTAAAACGTCTTGACGACCACCCGTTCCGGATCACACTCATCCATCACTACGCTCTCAGCGTCCTTCCTCCCATCGTCTCCCCCACCCATCTCAGCAGCAATATCAGCGTATTCGTCGTCCCTTGAATCAAGGTATCCGAGCTTCCTCGCCCCATAAGCTCTCCACCCCATCCTGGGTCGGATAAGCGAGAAGATATCCTTGGTAGCTCCGTCCCCAACGCTCCTACAATCAATCGCGATGACCCTCGCGTCCCGCATTCCACGTTCCCTGGAGAGTCTCACAAACTCCTTGACGGTCGCAGGCGAAATCCTCGTCCCATCAGCGTCCAAAACTCGTAATCTCGGGCACCTCTGCACCAAAGCGATCAGAGAGTCGTTGTTCACCCCGATAGCGTGCGAGATAACGAGATCTTCGAGAGCGTGACCCGGTTGAGGTGCGGGACCGTCCACCAAGGTAGGTAAGCCGGTTGACGCAATGTCCGAAGATGAAGGGTCTGGGGTGAGAACCTCGATCAAAGCGTCTCCTACATCCGACGCATCCTCCAAATCTATCTTCCGAATCCAAGGCGTGGCCTTGAACAACATTATTAGCCCCTCCTCCCGGACCTCACCCCCGATCCCGCCCATCTCGAAAAATTCCAGCCTCGGTACGGCGTGCGCAAGATGTGAAGCGGCGATATCCGTCAAAAGCGTGCAACAGGAGAAATTGATATGCCGAAGTTGAGTTATACGCCTTCGATATTTGGTAGGATCTCCAGGGTCTCGGCCCGCCTCTCTAGATGTAAGCAGGATGGATTCTTGACGATGGGTCCACGTCATAGCAGGGCCTACGCCTCGCTCTCGACTTTCTCTCTCCTCGAAAGCGGACAGGAATGACGATGGGAATGAGGCCAAACTGGGCCAGGAAGAAGGCGAGGGGAACGGGTATCCTGGAATGTTCGTCGATGTCGGGGAGCACGAAAGCGGGGAAGCAGTGGGTACTCCCCAGTCTTCTGGCCACCTTACGAAGGCATCCACAGAGGAATTGTGCATATCCTTAGCGTAACTAAGATCCAGGACCTCCAATTCCGGGCAGGTCCGACCCATCTTCTCCATGACACCGTCGTCTACTTTTCTCAGCCCAGAAACTCTGAGATCCTTCAACCGAAGTGTGTCGCCCCGGTCCATCGCGGCAGTAAAATACGATTTCAACCCCTCCGCGTCAATGTTGAGGCACCTCGAGAGGTTTAGGTGCGTAATCAGAGGCGCGGAAGTCGACAGCACATCTAGGGTGACGTTCGTAACGGCCTTCAGTCCCTTCACGTTCAACCTCTCGAGCAAAGGTGAAGAACGAAGGAGAGAGTGCAAAGGCCGAATGGTCACACTGAAGCACCCGTGGAGATTGATATCGGTCAATTGGGTATGAGGCTGGGTATGTGAAGGGGCGGGGTAGAGGCATAGGTGGTCTGCAACCGAACCCAGTGTTTCTGATGCAAGCCTGGTATGGCCGGTGAGGTCGAGAGACGTGATAAATGCGCCGGCGGTCTTGGCTAGCGCAGTCAGCACAGGAGCAGGGAGTCGAGGGAACGAAGAGAGGTCGAGTTGACGCCAAAGCTGGCCATCGAAAACTAGGTCCCGCCAAGCCCTTGATACCTACGAGTTCGATGAGAGTCCGCCTCTAGTAGGTACAGAACGACGTTCGGCTCACCCTCCCAAGCTTGACCAACTCCCGAATACCTCTGTCCTTCCCGACCCATCTATTCCGTCCCAGCCCTGCCTTGTGGGCCGTCCATTTGATAGACCCCGACTTGGTCTTCGCGATAGCATCGTCAAGGTCGGCATTAACCAATCGCTCGTGATCCATCTCATGCACCCGCACGACCCAAGCTAAGATCGTCAGCTTGACTTCCCTCGGAAGAAGCTCATCAAACAAAGAACCCTTCTTCCCCTCTTCCATGCCGCTCGTTTCCTCTCCACCGTTGTCCAGATCAAACCGAAGGGGTTCAAATACATCCAGCTGAGGGGAAGAAATGATATCCAACGCAGATATCGGGCCGGGAGTTGGAAGTGGAAAAGGGGAGGAATAAGACCGCCCTTTTGCTTTCAACAATGCGGCTTCTGAGGGTCGAGTGGTGACAATGGGCATCGGAACAGGATCAGCATATAACGCAGCCAGGTTGTGAGGGAACTCCATCGGAGTTCCAGGAATAGGGGAGGCGTGAGGGGACTCCGGAGCGGAGGTCACACGACCACGAGGGCCAGGGGCGGTATCTGTTGTATTCGTAACGGGGTTAGGATTAGGAGTGGGATTTGAGTTGAACAATAGAGTAGACGAAGATTCAGAGGGTATCGTCAACCCGCACTTGGGTAAGAAGCACGATGCCATCCCGACAGCCGACGCATCTGGGAGGTCCAAATCCAATACCCTGCTGCTCAGAGCGTTGTTGTTATCTGTACCTGCAAAACTCGGGGCTGGAAGTCGGGTGCCAAGAACGAAAGACGTCGCAAGAGAGGGAAGTGGGGTCATAGGTCGACTGTTGCCAGCACTAGCCGGTTCAGAACTAGAGCCCTCGCCCGCACGCCTTCGGAAGAGCAACTTCCTCGCTATCCCGCTTCCAAGACCTAGGCTTGGAGGTGTCCGACTCCTAAAAACCGATCCTAAACGACCTTTCGACTTCTGTTTGGTTCTTCCCTGAATGGGTGTCATGGTCAAGGTCAACGCGGCATCCGAATTGGAGTGATGGAGCTGGTGGGGGCGAGATTCGGTTGAAAACGAGTGTCGGCGGGACGGGATATGGTGAGGAGGTATGTAAGGTTGACGCGAGAAGGGAGGGACGAAACGCTGAAGAGCCTGGGGAGACTCAAGGAGACGCCTTGGGATAGGAGAATGAAGTCTGGAAGTGAACAGAGGGGGTTGACTTCTGCATTCGGTTATGTCAACCTCTATTCCGTCGTCCGTATCAACCGAGTCATCTACATCAATGGAATGTACCCCACCACCTGAGCTACGCGGAGGAGAACCAACGGGTTTAGATGAACTAGGGGCTCCGATGTCCGGCCACAGGTCGCTGGAGGGGGGCGAGATGGTTACAGGGGGCGAGAAACCCAAAGGTGGTAAAACGGGGGGTGAACCGCCGGTTCCTCGGATCCCCTCCTTGCCCTTACCCTTCAGGTCCCTTGAAAACGTTTCATCGGGACCTTGAGAGGCAATCTGAGGAGGACTGTGGGTGTATGCTCCAACCCGATCTGCGGGCGTCTGTACGAGTGCATCAGCGGACGAAGACGCGGAAGCGAACGACGAAGGCGATAAGGAGAGCATCGGCAAGGCATTGTTGGGGTCTGAATCGGAGCGGGACTGAGAGTTTGAGCGAGAGGACAAGGAGAAGGCAGGCTCGAGAGAAAGAGCGAAGAGGTCGTGTTGGCTTGGGCTCGTGGTGCGCCGGATGAGCATCGGCTGGGACACAAGAAGGCTCTTTGCTCTCAACGCACCGTCTGCTCGTTTCTCCTCCGAGGGTTGAGTGAGTTGAAGTTCGCCGTTGGTAGGAAGACGAGATTGAAGGTGAAAAGCGGAAGTCAGATATGTTTGTAGCATGCGGTCGGGTGTTGCTTGGGGCGGATCGGCGCCGGCAGCGGGTAAATCGGATCGCGAGTCGTCTCCAACGGTAACCTGAGGCGGGCCGTGCGTTGCACTTTCGACATCGAACCACCTTGCAGCAGCTCCCGAATCGTCAAAGTGGAAGAGAACATGTTCGTTCTGGAGGCGATTGGGTTCAGTGGTAATGGTCATGACGATGAGGTGACGTTGATGAGAGAGGGGATCCGAGGTGGAACCACCGCTCGCGTGCAGCACAAGGATGTCGTTCAGGGGAAGGAGAGAGAAGAGAAAGAGAAAAAGGACGAGCTCATACGGACGAGACGGTGCCACAAAATGCCCTCAAATCGACTGTTCTGTCTCGCACTGGATGAGAGCCGGAGAGTTTGAATGCACCCGTGCCGAGATATCTTATCAGTACACCCTGGCAAATCACAGCGTGTCTTTCCTTCTCGGTACTATAAGAGAAATATATATGACGGAATGATACTAGAGTACAGACAGAGTGCGGTAATGGAAACAACAGCAATAACACAGAAAAATATACAGCCGACACCCTCAGAGACACTGTGACTTAGGGAGAGAAGAGACCAGCACGGAGAGGGAATCGTTCAGTCTTTAGACTTTGCGGCTTCTCTCTCCTCTTTCTTCTTGTGCCAGTTAGCAGCTCCCATCTTGAACCTGAGAGTGGGACGTAAAGACCATCGATCAGCTCGGATCGGTTAGAGGCGGGCGAAGGCGGACTCACCGCTCGACATGATCAAGGTCAGGAAACTCCTCCTTGAGTTTCTTCAGCTCACTCTTCATAAATCTGTTGTACGCGTTCGACTTTTTCGGTCCTCCTCCTCCAGACTTTTCTAGAATCAGAAGAAAAAAGCGGGGGGCAAATAAGGTTGGTTCGCGTGTTCCTCCAATCCCCACGAGAAAGACGCGGAGAGGAAGAGGAAGAGAGGGAGAAAAAATCTGTGGTCACGGACTCTTCTTGGTCACCCCTGAGTCTGACTTTGGAGCCATCTTGTGCGTTTCGAGGCGTGTTCGAAGATTATCTGGGTAACTGGGTCGGATCTCGGCACAAGGTCACTCTGGACGAATAAAACTCACAGGGAGAGGGTAGAGCGTGGGGGGCGTGAAGGGGGGATGAGAGGGAGAGAGAGAAAACACGGCGAGGCGGGATCACCTATTGCCTCATCTCCTTCACTACACTAAAAGTAACCCTGTGCTTAGTGCGCTAACCTGCGCAAAGATCGGAACGCTTGCCGCTTTTGGCCAGATCATGGGACCTCTGCAACCCCCTGGGCCTCACTTGCCCACTCGAACACTTACCTTCTTGCACCCAGAAATACTCTGCCAACCCTCTGGAATATCTCAGATGACCCCGCCTGACGGACGATCCAAAACGACTTCCTCCGTTCGGCCAGACGCCTGCTTCCGTGTTCTTTCCTCGTCATCATCGAGGCACAAGGTCTCGTTCGTCATACACTCCCTGCGTACGGCTCCATGAACGGCATCCCCGCACGGTGCTTTTTCGCAAATTCAAATTACGAGCGCTCACCCTGTGGATATCGAGCACTCTTGATTTCGCATAAACCTCTCTCACCTCTCCGTTCTTGAGACAACATGTGAAACGGTTCAGCGATAGAAATGGAAGACCACCGGAAACAACCGACAAACCCGACAACTTTACATAAAAACATCTCAATATATAGGCGATTCGTCCATGGTCATCTGGAAGGAGGATACGAGTTACCCCTGCACACCGTTTTACAAAGCCTGGGCATCAATGGATCCAAGAGTGATACATATCAAGAAGAAAGAGATTGAAAACTTTTCCAAGCCGAACGATCTAAAGGGAGGAAAACGTTGCAAGATCATAAAATACAACCTGAAGGACAAGACGGTCCATGGATGCGTGAAGAACAAAACCCGCAGTGTATACTGGAGCCCCTTTACCAGCAAGGGGTCGCGAATTTTGCGAGGGAAGGAGACGCACATCCAAAGGTGGCCCAACAGGTATAGTTGGAGGAGTGATTTGGAAAACGCAGATCCATGCTGGCAGGAGGATCGAATCGTCGGGGACCCTTCACCAGGGCCCTTTACTCGTAACGTCCGACCAGCCGGTCGCACTCTTAGCCTTCCCTTTCCCCTTTCCCTTTCCCCTCCCCTTTCCCCTCTTCGCCCATCCATCTTCCTCTTCATCCTCGGCCTCAAGATTGGGCTCAGGTGCAACCATCGGAGCCGGCTCGTCACCATTCGTGTACTCCATTTCATCCCCATCTTCGACCTGGTCCGCCCATGACTTCTTTCCAGCGTTCGTGCTGGGCGCGTTCCTGAAGCCATCATCACCGCGCTGGGAAACGCTATCCCCCACCCCGAGTTCGCTGGGAGACCAGTCCTTTCCTCCTCCAGCTCCATTGCTATCCCCCCACCCAGGCTGGACTGGATTCTGGCCGCGAGTCCCACCCGGTCCATTCTTTGTGCCGTTGGGCTTGCCTTTTCCCTTTCCAGGCCCACCCCACGGATCGCCCTGAGTGCCACTGGGTTTTCCTCCGGCGTTTCCGGGCCCAGCCCACGGGTCACCCCGAGTGCCATTTGATTTGCCTCCGGCCTTTCCAGGCCCAGCCCATGGGTCACCCTGAGTGCCATTGGATTTGCCTCCGGACTTTCCAGGCCCAGCCCACGGATCACCCTGAGAACCACCGCCAATCTCGCTCTGAGACCAATCCTGCGCTGCGGGAGGGTTCAAGGGTCGATCGGTGTCACCGTTATCACCTTCTGCACTTCCATTTGGAATAGGCTTGTCGACAGGTTTGGAAGACCCCCCCATCTCGCTTTTGCTCCACTCGTTGTTGTTTGCTCCCCAGGCATTGTTATTGTTGACTTTAGGGTTGTCGTTGACTTTAGGGTTGCCGTTGACTTTAGGGTTGCCGTTGACTCTAGGGTTGCCGTTTGGTTTGGACGGGGCAGCCCTGGGGGGAGGAGCGCCGTTAGGCCTTCTGGGAGCCCAGTCTTCTAGGGGGGGAGCTGGATCAGACCGGACACTATGAAGAACGTGTGTGGGATAGGTCACCGTTAGTTGGAGAACGAGGCCCGAAGTCCTTGCCAGGTTCTGCGCTTCGAAGCAGCAAGGACCCCCTTCCGCGCTGTCCTAGGCCGCGACCCCGCGTTCCACCTCTCCCATTATACTGATCACCGTTCCCATTTCGCCGGTTCTGGGGCCCTTGCAAATCCTTCTGCTTCTTCTGGTATTCCCGAAGCTGCTTTTCGTACACCTTGCAGATTCCCCTCGAACAAATCTTCCCGTGGAAATCGCACAGAGGGACATCCTCCTCCTCCTTTAGTTTCTTGTTCATCTTCTCCAGCGGATCTCCCCACAGGGAATCCTCGACGACGACGGTTTTGATGGTCACCCCACTCACGTGAACCCCAACACCATTGTGATCGATCGGGTCATGGTCAGGAACTGGGACAGGCGGAGAGGTTGCGACTCCCGCCGACGCGAGAACATCCCCCATACCGGCTCCGTAGTATTCTTGGAATCCTGGGTCTTCTTCCTCACCGTTTAACTCCATGGAGAGCGTACGAGCCGCGAGTTCGTCCGCAGCGTTGGATTGTCCGTTCGTTTCCTTCTGTTTTCCTTTGCCTTTATCATTGATGACAAGGTTTGGAGGTAAGGAGCCAGGAGATTTGTGATTAACGCCACTGTTAATTGCAGCGACAGGCGGCCCCACAGTAGTGTTTCGAGGCGCCGCGGTCCGTCCTCGCTGGTCTGCAAAGGCAAGGGAGTAAGCCCCTGGCCACGTTGTATCTGGGGTAGCCAGAACGGCCCGACGATCCTACCTTTGGGTTGGGTGGTCGCCTGAGATCCGGATTTTCCCTTGATGGCCTTGGGCGGCGTTTTGGCCCACGCGCTCTCTGGGAGCGCCTTCACCATAGCCCACTTCAACGTTCCGGGAACTGCAAATATGGAAATTTTATGATGAGGTACATCCAAAGCCGGTCGACAGCGGGAGTCGGCTAACCTTCTCTGGGCATCTCTGGGCGTACTGGGATGGGAAAAAGCTCGACAGGTAAAGGTCGACAGAAACCCCGGTTCGTCGGGTCCTCCATTGGAACTTCGCAACGACTTGAGAGGGGGTAAGGTATAGAAAATACTCTGAGGATCGCCGGAGTCAGGTGTGTCCTCGATAATTAAGTCGACCATGGGACCAACCCTTCTTTCTCGACCATACGCTCCCATTCGGCCTGGTCAACGACGCGTAATCATCTGATCAGAGTTTCCACGAAATCACACAATGACGGGCATTACCTGATCGTAGTGGATACTACGAGAAAGAATATCAGAACATCGTTCCAGAAGCTGGGAATCGATGATGCTTACGATGTATACTCGCGGTTCTTCGGCATGAACCAGGTATCCTATAAAAAGCAGTAAGAAACTGATTTCTGTTGTCAAACTTGTACTCAACATACTTCAAAGTCGATTCGCTTCCAACCTATGTAACAAACGAAAGCTCGGATCTTCGCATACTTGCCCCAAAATGATGCTCACACGCACCTTCTTTCTGAACGTCCCTGATGGTACTATAGACGCAATAAAATACACCGGACCTGTGCTCTTTCTCTCCATCAGTAGGCTTTATCAAGATGTCTTTCCAGATGTGCTGTCCTAAAAGCTTGCGCTTGTCGTCTCCGATCGCTCTGCGGGACAAACAAATTAGCGCTCAATAAACGGACGGGAGAGACGAAGTACACACTTTTTGACCTCGATGATGACCGTATTGCGTGCCTAGAAGGAAGCAAAAGCGTTCATGGCGTCAGAGGAATATGTTCCCAACGAGCCTCACGGTGGGCCACACTTCAGCCACAATCCAGGTACCTGGGCGCTTAAACGGAGCAGACGACCTCCCCCTCCCCTGCGCGCATATGTATGCGCACGGGCCAGACGTAGTGCCCATGGGGGAAAAGGGAGGGAGAGGAACCCACTAGACAAGCAAGAGGTACTTACAGATGGTTTGTGATAAAATGCGTTAAAGTACGCCGGCTTTACGATCGAACCCAACCATTGCGCCACACGTTCCACGTCCTCCTCTATCTCCATATTCGCGTGTTGAGGGTATGGATAGTGAACGGTCAAGAAGATCTCTTCTTGGGGAGGCGGTGGCGTCTTAGCGCGTTGCGGCATGGTCGGTGACTGATACTGTCAGTCTGGAACGGAAGGAAATCTTATCAAGCTTCACAAGATCTCCGTTTCAGTCTGAGAGTTGGCGAGTTCAGGTAGGTATAACGGGGGGAGGCCGTAACCTGAGGACGCGGGAAGCAGAGTGGAAGATGAGATTAAAGATTACTGTGGCAGGTGGGGGGGAAAGAAGAGTGTAGCCTTGGCGTTCCTTTGGAAAATATTGCAAGCACAAGGTTTTTCGCCCACCGCCGATGAAAGTTCCATTCTATTGTTCTCACGTGATACGGCTGCGAGCTGAAGGTAACTGAAAGGTGCAACCTTGGGCGGTCCTGCATAAAGTTAAGACAACGACATTGCTTAGAAGATCTTTGCGTCATCTTATTTGCATCAAGTAGGAGAAGCTCTGCCATAGATTTGGTGATGGCTTCAATAAGCAGATATCCCTCCGGCTTCGGATGAAGGCCGCCACAGACATCAGGGGACTTACAAAACGGACCCACATTCACAAACCCGGTAAAATCTGTGAAATCTGAGCACCTTGCGAAAATTGGGTGTATTTGATGTGAAGCTTCGAGGGCGAGCGCCCACGAAGGGTTGCTTAGATGCTCGCATCTTTCCCACTCCCCGGACTCACACCGGCAACTCTTTCAACTACGCTCCTCCCACTGATAATCCCTGTCGTAGCAATGAGGAACCTTCGACCTATTTACCAACAAAATCAGCACAGGGCAATTCAAAAATTGTATCCATCACCGACCTATGTTCTGCTTAGCAACCCATCGGATGGCTGCAATCTCTGTATACGTGCAACCTCCCAGGAAGAAAACCGCTGTAGTTTTGGCTTGTTCTCGCGAAGATGCTAATATTCCCGAATGAGTTCACTGCACTGAGACGATTCCAAGACACGTACTCCGAACAATCGAACCAGGGTTTACCACGCCGGTCGGGACCAACCCTTTTGGAACGAAATCCACGGTTTCTCCAGGCATACTTGCCAACACGTCTTCAAACCCTTTCCACCCTACGATAGGATGCGCCTGCACCTTCGTTGTCCCGCTGCTCACATCCACAGTACCATCCGCTGGCTCCCCCTCAGGCTTATCCGCCTTGTCGAGGGCTGGATTGCTCAACACACCGCCCTTTTGTGCCACACATTGCACCAGTCTGACGCTGATCGGTGCATAACCAGAGTACACGTAGCTGATGTCGTTCTCTAGCTCCTCTACGTTATCAATGTCGTCGATTAAAAGCCGAAGCGACTTGCGCAACGAAGCGAAGGGGTACTTCGAGGCGGCAAGCTCGTATGGTGTTGGTGCCGGGAGGGGGTTGGGTTGGAGTATGCAAAGGGGAGGGGCTGTGAGCGATAGCAGCAGGGGCAAAAGGTGGTACCCGTATGCCTGGACGGCGGAAGTTAGTCGAGTAACAGCCCGGAAAGCCTCGCACAAACCTGTAGAAAGTCACGCTTTATCCTCTCGAGTATTTTTGTCTTGATACCGCCCGAAGTGATGCTTGCCAGGCAGAGAAGCCTGAGGACAATTTGCATTTCCGCGCCTTGAGCAATCATATCCTCGATCGCAGTGATTTGATTTGCCACATTATACGACGCAAGAAGATCTAAAGAAGGACGATGAATATGATTAACACCATGCCAAAAATGAGGAAACGAGTAGATACTCTGTTGAATTTCGAGGGACTTGTTAAATTCAGTCGTCCGTGTAAGTGGAACCAACATCTCGGAGAGGCGCGTATCTATCGCATTCCATGAGAAAGAGTGTCGGGGGGAGGGGAAGTTCAAAGGGAGGTACGCACGCAAGCCCAACGACTGATGCTCAGTTTGCAGCCCACCCAACTTCCCAACAAAGTCCTTCAGCTGCGCGACGGTCTTGGCTTGGTGGCGGCGCTATGGGGGGTCAGGAGTCATCAGTGGATGTTGAGAAGACAATCTACACCCCAAACCTTATAATCCTCATCCAATCGGTGAGCAACCTTGTTTAACTTCTTCCCGACGGCAGAGAAGTTCAGGTCCCTCAGCTCTTCGAAAAGCGGATCCGTTGAAGCTGAAAGGTTGTGTTTCTTTTTCTTATCGCGGCTTATCAGCACACCTGCGGGGCCAGGGGCATTTGGGGAACTCGACGGGCCCGCAGTTGGTTGAGTACCTGGACCGGTCTGAGGTGCTAGCACGGATTGCGGTAACTCCACGTATGCTGATAGTATGGTCAAGAGCAATTACAGGGCGGACGGGTCAACGATTGCTCACAATTCTTGATACCAACCAACTCATCTACAAGGCCCTCATAAGTCAGTTGGGTGAGAAGTGGTGTGATCATATCGACCCTCCGATCCAAGATTATCAGGGAATCAAACTTGTCCGGAGCAACCGAAGGGTCGTTGTTCGTAGGAAGAAGAGTGGACTCCTTGTCTAGCAACTGTGAGAGCCGCTAGTGAATGTAGGAGTGAGATCAGGGGACGTCCTTCACACATTTCAAGACTCACGAAGGCGAAATTACCCTTTCCCAGGACTCGAGGAAAAGGTCCGAACAGCCTCTGGAGTGTCACCAGTGCTTGTGCGGAGTCGTAGATGCTCGTTTCATCGCCATCCTAATTTATAACGTGAGAAGCCAAACCTGCCCGTAGAAGATGGGAACACACCACCCATATTTCCTTGAACGCGTTGTCATTCTCCAGCGAGACTACGTCTTCCGCAAGCGGGATAAACTGCAGATTATACGAAGAGATGTTGACCTCTCCCAACACGCCTTCCTCTTCTAGGATGCGCTTGACTAAAGTCGAAACTCGTGGAACGAGTATAAGCGTGTACGCGTGTTTTTGAGATTCCCTTGCGTGTCCTTTGATCTGGTCTGCCCGCATATTATATCAGACATGGGTGGTTTTCAGGGTGGGAATTGGGTGACTCGCCAGCGACAATTTTGATGTTGCGGATCAAAGGACGACATAGGTATACCACATTGGTTGTCGTAGAAGTCAGCGGACCAGATTCAAGCCAAAACATCTTGTCTACGCCGTGGTGCTTGATGATGGACATCAGACCGACACAGTCCCACCGCCAGGAGGGAATTTGGACTCACTTTCAACAACGACACATCCGTAACTAGACCTAGTGGCCCTGCAATCGAATTATCCAGCACGAGCGTCTTCGCACCATTGACCTTCGAAAAGTTCAGCTTCCTTTCCTATTTGTGCGCAGCTGGAACGAGATCCAGTTGAACCGCACCGAATTTAGAGAGTCGATCAATGCCTTCTTCCCAATTTCTTTGAGAATGGAGAGGTCCGGACCCGGTTCCTCATCTTGTTCCAACCTGGAGGGGTGATGGACCCGCTGTTCGTCCTTGGTCGAGTTCGGCGTGGAAGGGGCAGCCATGTCACGTGGTATAAATCACCGGTTCCTGTACTACATAACAGTGATAACTTGAGCACGCGACGCCCGCGATCGTTCACTTCGGCGGCTTTGAAGGGTTCGATAACTTGTGCATGACCGGCGAAGCAATTATGTACTCTCCATCGGCTTTTTAGCGTTCGGGCCATAAATTACAGGCTGGAATCCAGCCTCGAATTCAGAGGCGGAAGAGGAACGGTTTGCGAGGGGACGGTACATAGGGGGGCGACGCCTCTGAATTGCATAAATTACGCGGTGATAATGGCTCTTGTTGCGCGCCAGTCTTACCTGTCATCATCGGGTTATAAGTCAAATGGCTATGGGGAACGGACAAGGATCGGGTAATAAAGTGCAATGCGGGGAGGTGGATTCATGGGTATGATACGTGGGGGGCTGAACGGACGGATACAAAGGCGCTTCAAGTGTACTATAATAGCGGTATATCTGAGGGGATCAAGCCCGAACTACTCTGGCATACGATCTCAGGAATATGGGGGCTGCTGCTGCTCCGCCTTTCTTCTCGTTAAGTTTCGTTGGTTGCTGATGCGGTTCTGAAGCTTCTACCTTGCGCCCTGGTTCCTCCAGGACAGTTTCGAAAGTCCGCCCTGGGCCAACTATCGCAGTAGGACTTGATGCATCCTCGGATCGACCCAGTTCGCGTGCGACAACGTCCAGCTGTCGGATTAGTTCCAACGGTTGTTCCGAGTAAATGGTGGGCAACCTGTCACCAAAGGTCTCATCTTCCGGATCTAAGAATTCGAGCCTCCAATGGGCTTTCTCCCCTTGGATCCTTCTGCCCTGCAATGCAAGAAATGCGCCAAACGCTTCCTCTCCGGAACGGAAGTCCACCACGCCGAAGGCAGATTTATAGATAATGACGCCATCATGAATCCTTGACAGAAAACACCGCTGCGCAATAGATCCAAAAGGCTCGAAAACGTGACTGAGGATGTGGTGGTGGGCGGGCTGGTTAGGAAGGAGGTAGTGACTAGATCGAGGATGCGTAAGATTATCCACAGCCAACCGCGTCGACTGAAAGAAGGAGTCTTCGGCCATGGGCCGAATAAACCGCCGGAAGGTCGAACAGTTGTGACAAAAGTTATGGTCTGCCCAAGAGTCAGGGACGGAAGTACTGTCCGCGAGTTCACAGCATTCCGCAAATTTCGGAGCGTTTTTCGCAATGGGGACGGGGCACGAAGATTGTTCAGTCGCGTTGCCGACGGGTCTCTGCGGTTTAGTTTGCAGATCCTTATCCCCCGCGGACTCTGCGGGTACGACTCAGTCTGATAAGAAAACAACTACCCACCAAAGGTACACTCACTGGAGCGTGTAGGGCCCAAGCTCAACTCCGCGAGGCGATTGATGAGATCCACTAACCCGTCTCAACGTCGTGTTGTTTCTACTGCTGAGAATGTACGGACTCACTGATGATATCTTTGTGCATCCCCTCCAGGCGCCTGCGAGCGCTACCCCATTGTGACGCCATCACTTCAAGGGTGACTTCCTCTTCCTCTTCGTCGTAATCAGCTCCAAGTGTGTCCAAAACGGTTAACACGGAACCTGTATACATTATATTTCTGAGAAATCTGACTGGGACTTCAGAACGTACTCGATTCGGAGGATAAGGAGGGCGTTGATTGCTTTCGAAGGGATGATGCCGGGCCTTCTCTGGCGGTGACAAGAACCCTTGATAGACTTGTGAGCTCAGCAGCATCTGCCGTTTCTTCCTCTTCGGAATCCACGTCTTCCCGGGATGAGATCGAGACGCCTAAACCAGAGTCTAAATTTAACGGTAAGGGAGCAGTTAACATAATCCGTTGTTTAGAGACCGCACCTTGGAACGATTCCTCAGACGAGAGGTCCAGAAATGAATCTAGGCCTAAGGACCAAGAATCAGTTTCGAATTCAATCATACCACCCGGTTACTCGCACCTTGTTCGTCAGCGTGAGGCAGAGGTTGATTAGGAGTGTGAGGTGATGGAGTACGAATGGACGGGGATGGGGAGATTGATTCCGAAGATTCGGAGAGTGTGTTATAGCTAACAAGTAACACGACGAAATCGTTGGTGGAGGCAGCGAGAAGGGTCAGCCAGATTGTGTTGCATATATCGATAAGATGGGGATTGTGGGCATAGTGGGTGGTAAAGGAGAGAATGACGATAGCGAGGTAAAAGAGTGAGATAGAGTTGGAGACTGTGAACGCCATGATTGTTGACATTCGATAGCAATGCATCGTGAGGTTATCCAGGGAAATGTGTGGTCTGTAACCAACAGTTCCCTCCCTTATATAACCCGGAAGAAGATGAACATGGTCACGAGGTCCATGAACCGGAATCCTCAAGAGGACGTGCCAGCGACGGATATTCACCGCCCAGTTTAACGATGTACCCAAGGTCACAGTAGCCGTGGTTTCATACGCTGGATTTCGAATATCGTCTGGGCGAGACCCATCAACAGAACGCAATCCGAATTTTGAAGATTGACGTAGAGCGCAAGTCGATCGCAGACCACGTGGGAAATCGCGACGCGTAATCTCATCTCTCAACTCAGGTCAACTCAACTTTCTCCCATTCCCTCCTCATCCCTGCCATGGCCGACGAAAAGAAACAGGAAAAGGATTACACGAAGGAAGTCGACCTGCTGATTCCTGATGCAGAATCCACCGCACGAGTGAGTGTTGTCAGATTGTAGACCCCGGAGTTGCTCACCGGCTCGGTAATTCTTCGTGTAGTCAGGAAAACTCCAGGAGAGCCTAGATAAACTTTTTGCACTGGAGAAGCAAACACGGAACGTAGGCGTTCATCTTCTCGGGTGCCAATGTTCATCAAATTCTGAACTGGCGGAGTAGGCTTCGGACTTGTCCTCCACTACGAGGCTGGTCAAGACCATCTGTCAACTAACTTATGATGCTCGAGACTACGCATTGCTCAACTCAAGCATCAATACTCTGAGCAAGAAGCATGGCCAGCTGAAAAGTGCCGTGCAAGCGATGGTCGAACTCACGATCGAGTGGCTGGACGAGATCAAACAACGAGATGGCGTCGAGAAGTGGCTAGAACTCGTAGAAACCCTACGAACTATTACCGAAGGCAAGGTATATCGCTCTGCCTTTCTGTTGTATCCAAATGGTCCGAATACCTACGTGCATAGATCTTCCTGGAAACACCACGGGCTCGCGTAACGCTCCTCCTCTCAAAATACCACGAAAAACTCGCCAACTCGTCCAATGCCGAAACTCCGAAAGAGTCTCTACAAACTGCCTCGGATCTTCTTTCAGATCTACAAGTCGAGACTTATTCCTCGATGGAGCGCAAGGAGAAGACAGAGTTCATTCTCCAGCAGATGCGGCTATTGATTGCTGTGGCTCAGATGAAGGACGAAGCCGCTGCTAAGGATGGGAAGGATTCGTTGGCTGATGGCGACCCGGAGTGGTCGAAAGTTAGGGTAGGGAGCAGGAAGATAAACGAAGATTTCCTGAAGGATCCTGAAAACCAGGTACGTTCCCTTCTGCATTGCGAAGCCAACAGGATCTGAATACGGCCTAGGAATTGAAACTCAGGTTTTACGATATGCTGATCCAACACGCCTTACACTCGAGCGCGTATCTCGATGTTGCCAAGTATTACCACAAAATTTGGGAAACACCCTCCGTGAAAGAAGACGAGAGTGGAAAGGGTCGGGTGGTATGTCCCTAGCCCACATCGCACTCAGGTGTCATTAACGTGCAGCATCCAGGCTTTGGAACACATAGTATACTACGTCGTTCTTGCCCCACACGATAATGAACAGTCGGACATGCTGCATCGGTTATATAATGATCCAGCTCTGTCAAAACTGGAACTTCACTAGTGTGTGGACTCCTCTTAACAGTGTTCGTCCTGACCGATGAAATTTTCTGCTAGCAACTTGGCGAAGTGTTTTGTCACCAAGGAACTGATGCGATGGCCCGGCGTTGAGTCTCTATATGGCCCGCATCTGCGCCCGGCAACAATATTCAGCAGTGACAAAGTCTGGGAAGACCTCCATACTCGTGTAATCGAGCACGTGCGTTGCTACTCTTCCCCTTCGATCCAACGGTACCCTAAGTTTGTTTGTTGTGTTTCCCTAGAATGTTCGAGTCATCGCTGAATACTACACACGAATTACCCTCCCCCGCCTCACCTCCCTCCTCGATCTCACCTCTCACCAAGCCGAAGAAGTCCTCTCGCGGCTGGTCGTGTCTGGCACTGTTTGGGCTCGGATAGATCGACCTGCGGGGGTCATTAACTTCAGGCAGGCGAGGAGCGCAGAGGACGTGATGAACGACTGGAGTTCTGACATGCAAAAGTTGCTGAGCTTGGTGGAGAAGGCATGGATGGGAGTGAACGCTGCTCAGGCAGCGGTCGGAAAGACAAAGGCATGAGAGAGCAAGGCATTTGCATTAGGTATAGAAAACAGAGAATTTGTAAGCTTCTGCGGTCGAGTGCGACTGGCTATTAGTCTGTGAGGTCGACGACTTCCGGAGTCATCACTAGCCTCGTCGATTCTCTCTCAATCTTAACCTTAGGCAGAGGAGATCCCGTCCCACTTCCAACTCCTGAGGTAGGGAAGGCGGTCATTTTCTTCCGAAGACCTGCCTTCCTCTTTTGAAGCAGGAGCATCTGCTCTTCTATTTCCTTTTCCTCCGCCTACACCATGCATCAATGGAAGTAATAGGATATAAGTTGGGGTGGAGGTACCTTGATTGCTTCGAAATCTACGAAGCCAACCCCCGACTTGGGCTCGTGCGTTTTACTCCCTGAGGCAAAAGCGGGGCTCTCTAGAAGCTTGGGAGTTTTCCGCGCTGGCCGTGAGGCAACGACATCAGGCAGAGGGGAGACCTCCGGCGCATCCGTGGCCTTTCTTTTGCCCTTTCGAAGGGGTTCGTTGATTATACCCACTACGTCGTCTGTAGGCTCGGGTTTCGGCGAACGGCGGGGGGATGGTGGGGGTTTGGGGGCATTCCTTTGGCTCTTTCGGACGGGTTTGATTATTCCTTCCGCTTCCAACCAATCCCTTGAACGACAGAAGAATGTGAACGTCAGAAGGTTCCTCGTTGTGACATGGTACAACGCCCCCATGCATCCTGTCGAGACCTCCGATCTGAGTACAAACATTAGCGCATTGCCAACCTCCTATGAATAGAGCTCACATGGGGCCTGCACAGTGCACCCCTGGCTTCTTGTCTTTCTCGTTGACTTTGATTGTTCCAAGGTTTGAAAGGGTTTGTTCAGGTTTTTCGGCGATCTCCCACTCGGAAGTTGTCCAAAATCCCAGTTCAACGTCAATCTGCCCAACACTTTCGGGGTCTACGGAATCCGGGGTTCCTCCATCTATGTAATGTGACTGTCAGTTAGAGGACATTGCCATTAGATTCTTCCTGTACGAACCAATAAGGTCTGGCATCGAAAACCCCCACTCATACTTCTTGTCACCCTTCACAGAGTACCACGCCTCACCAACAGCTTTTTTAGACCCAGGGGTCGGGTCCATTGTAAGCCACCCTCCGTCATACACACCGCCAAAGAGAACGTCGGCTGCGAGTTCCGTGTTGGGGGGACCATAGTCCAGCTTGCGGCTATACCCGATCATAAACTTCTATTTCGGGGGTTAGTACTACCATAGTAAGATTTGCTGCCGCGCCCACCACAAACTCACTTTGCCAGGCTGGCTCGCGATGTAGCAAAAGGTGTTCCTGCCGTCTTTGCTCGTCTTCCTTCCAAACTCATCTATCTTCTCCCATGTGGTCTTCTTTTTCCCTTTCTTATCCACCGCCTCCACTTCGCACTTGATAAATACCTCGCAGCCGCCGAGTTTCATCGCGCTAGAGGGGGCGAGGGAAGGAACGAGACGGGGGTGTTGGGCACTGGTTGGGCGCAAGTCGCGGTTAAAACACGTCGACTTGCGTTTCCCACGTGGCAAGGATCTGCTAATGCAGATATCGGTGTGACGATGAGAGATTCAACTTGGATCCTGGCGTTTTACGATTCCGTCTATCGTCAGGGGAGTCTCTGCGATGTTTCGCAAGCGTTACTCGGTCGACTGAGCCGAAGGATTCCCGCCCAACCCCGCAGTGAAGTGCGTCTAAATTAGCAAAGGGGAAGAGAGGTAACATATTACATGGTATACAGAGTGAAATCTAGAGCGAGTGCAAGCTCAGTCAAAAAGCTGTGCCTGAAGGCAACCAAATGAAAAGGGTGTAAGAAGCCGGCGCCGTCTACGCTGCAGAGTTCGCGTTTGTGGGTTTTTGCGGCCCCGACCCTCCCGCTCTGGCGGCCTCTGCAAGGGCTAGCAACCGGTTCCGCTCCTTCTGAAGCCAGGAGAGGGTTATAAAGTCGTCAGTTGATCCCGGACGAGTCGACAACCTTTTGTAAGCTTCGTCAATTCTGAAAGGCAGAGATAGGATGATCAACAAGTGGCAGATATAAGGTCATACTGGACGCATTCCTCACTTTTCGATTCCGCCCTTTGGGACGAGACAATCGCGTAGCTGGTGCTTCGGCCCACCACACAATGGACACGCGCTATCTCCAGGGGGGAAGTAAGTGTAGGACGTGAATACCTTTGCCTTCTTTGCCTTCTTCGCTGGTCGCGGCGGATCCTTGGAAAGCATTGTCACGTTTCCATTCGAACTGCTGGCCACCGCGACGTTGCCAACGGCAGGGGTGGGTGCTGGGGCAAGCGGGATAGTCGAGGTGGAGGGGTTGGCCAAGCTTTGGTAGTTGTGAGCCACCCACCGCTGAGGTTGATTGTTTTGCTCCATCCCAATTTCGGGGTTCATCTTAGGCTTCCTAGGTTTCTTGACCTTCTCCAAATGCCCAGGAGCGTTCTCGGCTTGATCTGGTTCATGCAGTTTCTTGCGCTTATTTGACTTGTCGGCAAGGTATACGGGCTGGCCTCTTATCAAGTCGAGTTTCCCCACACCCGAGAGCTTCTCGTCGATGGTTTGGATTGCTTCACGCTGCGCAGCTCGTGAGTTCAAAAGCAGAGGAGCCCGGTCAAGCAACTCACGCGGATCTCGATAGGCTCTTCGTTAGAGAACTCCATCAACATCTCTCTGAACTCCACAAGATTGGCAGGGTTCTGGACCATATGACAGGTATCGAGGTGAATGGTTCCACACAGCCCACAGTAGTTTTGATCAAGTTGATCCACATGGCCACGGGGCAGAACAAATGTGAGACCATTCTTCCTCGTCTTTTTGGCCAAGTCTACGAGGAGGTCATCAGGGGCCACTGAGCTACCGCCCTCGCTTTCGGCTTCAGAAGAGTGAACGGAGGCGCTATACTCTTCGCGATCCAAAAGTTTCTTCCCCTTCTTTTTCTTGGGCTTCTCTGGACTGTTCTCCACGCTCGAGCCATCAGATCCGATAGGGGCGACCTCAGGGTTTTGCTGCGACATCCATGAGCCCACGATAAGCACCGTAGGAAATGAAATAACAACCTTGCGAGAGAAAGAAGGTGCTGCCTTCCGCTTTGCCCCTCGACCAGTCACTTCTTGCGCATGAGTCTTACCCCGTTCTGCCTCGAGCTTCGCGAGGACCTGACCCCACGAATCGCCGACTTCCCCTGTATGCTCCAAATCCGCGTCATTCATTTCCGTCAGGGCATCCTTGTCGGCAGCCCAGATTTTCGCGAACGAGAATGCGTCAGTTTGGTTTTGACCGGTCGCCTCGGCCTTGTCCCCTTCCTTTTCGGTCTTCTCGATTAGAGATTGGACGTCTGCCTCGGAATCTGTGGTAGCCATTCAGCTTGAAAGGAGATCTATGACATCCTGCCCACTAACAGGTGATTCCACGGTCCGTGTCTTCATCCTGGAATAATTGTTGCGCTCCAAAGGTCAAGATCGATTGGACATCTTCACCAAGTTCGTCGTCCATCTTTTGCACGATGACATGGTCGAGGGCAAGCTTCTTCTTCCCGACCTGCATGATGCGTTCTAACGCTGTCGCATTAGCTGGCGGTGGTTACGGGCTAATTTAGGTTGACCAACCTTCGGCCGAGGTCTTGACCATGAGTTTGAACACTAAACAAGTCTTCTTTTGCCCATATCTATGCGCTCGGGCGATGGCCTAGTAATTGTCAGAGGGTCCGTAGAATGTAGACTTTTCGAGAAACGTACTTGGATGTCCTGGGATGAAGTAGGGTCAGCGAGTGGTAGGCCAATGGATGGGATAAATTTACCTGGTGTGGGTTGAAGTCCGGGTCGAAGATAATAACCGTGTCCGCGGTGTAAAGGTTAATGCCAACGCCGCCGGCCCTTGTGGTTAAAAGGTAGATGAAGGTATCAGAGCCAGGTCTATTAAACTCGTCAATGCCCTTCTGCCGGAGTGCGCTCGGTGTGTCACCATCCTGCGGGAGGCGTTCAGCGACTCCAAATATGGATTGAAGTACTGCTCACCAGTCGAAGGTGTTTAATTCCCTCCCCGTCCAAGAAATCTTCGACAATGTCAAGGACAACTTTAAACTACACTGGCTCAGTAAGTGATTCATTCCTATGGGTCTTCAAAGAACGCACCTGACTGAACAGGAGAACACGGTGTCCCCTCTCCTTGAGCTTGGGCAACATTGTTCTGAGCAACATCAACTTTGCGCTGGCAGAGACTAGCTTCCCGTGCACTTCTTCCCGAGCCAAGTCCTTCGGTTCAATCCCTACGTTCACGAGGTATGGATGCTGCAAACACCTTGGTGGCAAGCTCAGAAACCGGACATAGCAAATCAGCAAATATCTTACTTCCTCAATTGCATGAGCATGTTATTCATGTTCGTTTTAGAAACGTTCTTCCCAGATCTAGTTCCGACGGTGGGTTGGCTAAGGAACTTGAGGACATCCAAGTTTTGGCTGAGGATGGAGCGGTAGATCTCTTTTTGCAGGGGCGTCATCGAGACTGGAACGATAACTTCGTTCTTTGATCGAAGATTTGACTCAGCTCATGCCATCGGCAGAAGCGGCGAAAGGGCGTACCTTGGGGGGGAGTTGCAAAACCTCCGTCTTGAGTCTGCGCAAGAAATAAGGTCGGAGTCGCGTGTGAAGCGTTTTGACAAGCTCCTCCGTAAGTTCTTCGTACTGCTTCTCAAGGTTTTTCAGGTCTACCCATTCACCGGGGTCCAAGAAATTTAGGAGGTTGAACAATTCCCTGATGTTGTTGTTCAGCGGCGTCTGTGGAAATGATTAGGCGGATCGAAGATACGCTTGCAGGGGGACTAAACTTACCCCCGTCATAATGATGCGATGGATTGAATGGAGTTCGGTGAGCTTCTTGAAGATTAGGCTGCTGTCACTCTTGACTGGATCACGCGTTTAAAACCGAAAATTTGGATCAGCTACCAAACACGTACGTCTCTGGCCTTCATCGACAATTAGGGCCTCCCATCGTGGGACTTGCTTGAAGACAGTCCCGAATTCGCGCGAGCCCGTGATGGTCTCGTAGGTGGTAACAAGGACGTGGTACTTCAGCTTCGTATACCCAGTGTCCGTTTCATCGTGCATCAACTCGTACCGTCGCACGATTTCGCGGCTTTTGGCTTCACCGTAGTAGGGCACTACTCGCAAACACGGTGCCCATCGCTCAAACTCTCGAACCCATGACGTGATCGTTGAGTTTGGTACGACAACAAGACATGGAGCGGCTGTCTGTTCCTTTATAATGAGACCGAGGAACGTGACGATCTGGATGGTCTTGCCACTAAGTAATGGACGTTAGTTGTGCTTCGCTAATGTCTCTCGTTGGCTCACAGTCCCATTTCGTCGGCGAGAATGCAATGTTGATGATCCCACCAATTCTGGAAGAGCCACTTCAGCCCGCCAACCTTGTGGGACTTTCAGCCTTGGTGTCTTAAGGAGCGCAAAATAGACACAGACCTGGAAGGGCATGAGTTTCAGGTCTGGACTCTGACCAAGGTTCGGAGTCCCTTCGATAGCGAAGGGACGTGAACCCTTCTTTCGGTCATCAAATTCCTTTGCTTGCTGCTTGTTAAGCCTACGAATCCGGACGGTCCTCGAGGTGAGGAACCGCTTGAAGGCTTTCTGGAACGATCGGTATCCGAATTCACCAGGCTGAGGAGGGGCGTCCCAGGAGCCTACATACGTCAGAACATTGCCACAGAGCCGCACCAGTAAATCAATGCTCACAATTCTCGTACCCAAGATCATTCCATTTAAAGAATGCATATGCGACATGACGAATACCCTTCTCGGATAGTTTCTTCTTGTTCGCCCGCTCCCACGAGTTTAGATTGAAGACGTGGTCATCATTCGGCTGCTCGCCGAACTCGAATGTCATTTTCCTTTGGTGTTCCATGGCTTCGTCATCACTGTCCTCATCTCGCCAAAGGAGGATGTCAAGGACGCGGTCTACGGTTTTCCAGGCTGGAGGGATCCTATTGTGGGCGTCTGGCATTGCTTCCGCTGGTCCATTGTCTGTGGAGGGCAGAGGTGCATCCTCAATGACGTCGCCGAAAGTGACTGGTGGAGCACTATCTCTAGTGTCCCCGACGGCCTCAGTAGGTTCGGAATCTTGGACTTCCTCGAGCATCGGGTGGTCCATGAGGGTGACTTTTGGACCAGTCCCGAGTGTAAAGTTTCGCAGCATGTGCACATGAGTTGCCAGAATCCACATGTGAGGGACCCAGGTAACTCTTCTGTAGCTCCTATCCTTCCATTTGATCAAGTATTCACGGGGAAGCGGGTCCTTGTAGTTTGGTTCAACTGGCTGAGCAGCACCTTCGGGAGACGGCCGCCAAGCAATGATCTTCTCGACCTTGTAGGTGTACGACGCGCAATCACCACAAAACCAATCCTCCGAGTAGTGTTTCGCGAGTGATACTGCGTCCCATCTACTCGCATCGGAATGGTCAGGAGGGGGAAGATGTTCGTAGTGAGATAACCGCTTGCAGGTGATGCAACGGAAGAGAAGTCCCTTCTGGGTGTCAAGTTCCTGGCGAGGTTGTGCTTCCTTCATCGTGACATCTCCGTCCGCGTTCTCGTTGTTCTGCGATCTGAGACGAGGGTCGGCTTCGAGGGCGACTTCACCACATCCAATGCACAAACCCCCTCTCTGACAAGCTGTACAGATGAACTCCGTTGTCTCTTGGGGACCAAGCTCTTCCATACGAGAAGGTTTACGAGCGCCTTCTGGCCGCTTTCCATCGGGATTGAGGGGAAACTGTTTTTCGAATTCTTCCATGTCCCTGTCTAGTGCCGCTCTGCGGATCTCGCTTCGTTCGTACAGGTTGAGGCACTTCCAGTGCATAGCAACAGGACATTTCAAACTACCCAAACCAAGTCAGAGAGGAAAAAATGAGAGAGCAGCACGGGAACCAACCAGCGGATCCATCCCCCCAAACTTTCTAAACTATCCCTTTCTTCCTCGTCTTCGTCGCTGTCATTAGATCTTCTGTTTTTTCGTTTCCGGTCAAGTTTCTTCAAGAGAATATGTGAAGGAGGGTGATGACACTTTTCACATCCGTCACGGTGTGCTCGCAGTGGCAGAGTCTCGTCATCAGATTGGTCATCCAGATCAAGATCAGCCACATCCCGGACGTGGCCATATGCAGGGCGAGAAGCCTTGGGACGTGCCCTCTTCTTTTTCGGGACGGAGGGAACATCGTCGGATACACCTTGCTCCTCAACCTCGTATTCGTCGTCGTCACGATAAGTCTTGACATTTCGCGTTGATCGGGTAGAGCGGCGAGTAGGGACATGGTCAACTTCGCTGTCGCTAGATGCTACGCGTTTTCGAAGTCTACGCTTCTTTGGAGCCTTCGCTGGACTGAAAGGAAGCCGTGTTGTGGATCGTGTCCGGAGAACCCGAATGGGAGGAGCGGATACGTCGGAGTCAGAGTCCGATTCCTCAAGTTGGTCGGTTTCCTCGAGCTGGTCCGATTCCTCGAGTTGGTCCGATTCCTCGAGCTGGTCCGATTCCTCAGACCCCCTGGACGCAGAGTCGTCTTCAGAGGGTTCACTCGGGTCCTCGGGGACTGGTCGAGAAAGTGGGTGTACTGATTTACTGTGAGGATTGAACTTCTCAATCTGCCCTTTCCTCCTCCGCCGTTCTGGTGAGCGGTGTTAGCCAAGGGTGAAACCAACTCGAAGGGTGACCGAGACACATGCCAAAGTCATCCAGTAGTTCCGGGTATTCTTCCCTGACAACCTTTGCTTTGATCTAAACCTCGACGCGTCAATGAATGGGCCTAAATTAACCGGATCGCGCGTTGAGCGCACACCTTGTGGTACTTGTTGTCACCAAGAAGCGCGTAGTAAAATACTTTCGAGCCCTCGGTATGTTTCGCTGCTATCTCTTGAAGGTCGAGATGGAAGTCTTCGTAGTTCCTTTCCTCTGAGGTAGCACGACGGAGTTCAACCCAGAAGTTACGCTGCGGTGACTTGTTGAGTGGTTCCGGTGTGGGAGTCATGGGTGGAATGGTGAGTGGCGATTCTCCAAAGGGAGAGGTGGGTTGAGCCTCAGACGTATTGTCCATGGCTTCGACGCGACAGGCGGATTTGTGAAAGGACCGCGGCGAACGCGATCGTGGCCAAAGGGGTACACACAACTGCCGATCATCAGAGAGTCACAAATGGACATCACGACACGCGCTTCACCACCCCAATCTCCGCCCCGAACCAAGAGTCTCCAGCGAAATGGTGCAAGATGGGGGCGAGGAACAAGATTATTTCGCCCACTTTGAAGACCTCGAATTCACCGAAGAAGATCTAGCCCACATCGACCGCATTTGCGAGGGGGAAGTGCTCGTTTTTGTTCCAGAACCAGTTCTACCATCCCATAAATTCGAAGACAAGCCATTGGTGACAATTGAGGTGGAGCAAGAGCTTCGGCCAGTCTCAGAGGTTGCCTCGCTGCCGACTTTATCTCCCCGCAGTCCCATGTCGACACCCCCCTACGACGCGTTTCGACGCGGCAAGTCTCTCTCGGTATCAGACTTGACCGGTCCATTATGGTGGGCCTTGCCTCAGTGATCTTCATTCACCCACTGGTTAACGCCTTGTAGGTGCGAGTTGCAATACGAGTACAGGCATCGGCAAGGATGGGGTCTCAAAGTCAAGGACCGCCCGCAGACGTTCAAATCCAGGGAAGGAAATACGATAGTTGCCTCTCATACGATTGCATCCAACAACGACAATATCCTCAAGGCGGGCCGAGTGCGTTTCTCGTTTGCAGCCGACACCCTTTCTATGACTGAATTCCGATCTATCACAGGCCGTCCACCGTCGCCTCGAGAGGGAGATTCGCCCTCCACCGGTGCGGGTAGACATCGGAACGCAAGAAGAGTACTGGGCAACACGGTACCCGGAGATTTATATCCCGCGACCTCACCGACTCACCCTGTTTCTCGCTGTAGATTGATTGACATGCTAGACTGCCTTGTTGATCTGACAAAGCACGGGTTCTGTGTGGGTAACACATAGCTATCCTCCAACCTTCTATCTAACTTATCATACTCCTAGCGTGAGATGCCGGTTTTTGGATTGACCCATGACCACACGGTCTTTGGCATCATCGTAAGTGGCGGTAGTGTTTCTCAGAACCCCCGGTTTAACAAGAGCAGGACGAGATCTCCATTGACATAACGCAAACTCCGGTGGACGGCGGCTCAGTTGCTAGTGGTTTAACCATACCACGACCCTTGCGCATTTCCGATACGAAGACAAGAGATACACCTACAGTTCCGCCGGAGCGCAACTCCACGCAAGCTCGTACACAGTTGATGTTATACCACCGCCTCCTGTCTGGCCTTGTTCAATCTCCCCCAGATTTTGACCTGAAGGCTCATCACCTAGATTTCGATGTCTTTTGGCTTCGAGTTGGAGTTGACCCCTACAAGCCCTTCTCTGATGGGTTTTGCGAGCAAACTGGGCTCCTTGCTCATGATGCTGTTGCACCCACATCAGAGAAGCGGTTTCATTCACCAGAGAAAGGGGACGCAAAACAAACACACTTCTGTCTCAATATACTCGTTGATATTTGGAGGAAGTCCATGAACCTCCTTGGAATAACCTCTGTGGATTCAACTCTAACTTTGAATTACCGACGGCGAGAAAAGTCTGGACCGAGGAAACGGCGACGCACGAAGGATGCACAAGGGCAGACAATTCTCTCGCTAGAAGAAAAAGAAATCAATCAGGCTATGATTGCCAGCCTTGCTCAAGCGGAACATGACGACCCAGGCCTGACACACGCTATTGCGGAGAGTCTACGTGACGCACAGGCAACAGGCAACAGTGTCCCAGAACAAACGACCTTCCGGCCATCAGCCTCACCTTCAAAACGGGACGCAGAATCAGACCCTGACGAATCAGAGGTGGATTCTGGGAACAGGGCGGAAGAAGGGAAAGACCGAGGGTCCGGACTTATCGGGTCCACCTCATTCGTGATGGATGATGGAGTTCTGGATGCCCGCTTAGAGAAGGTTCTTGACTGGTGGCATGGAATTCGCCCACCAGAGGGAGTCGAGATGGAGGATACCGGAAGGTGCCAGTGCGTTTTCTTGCTCCTTCATTGTAGAGCATGTCACTGATCCGTTTGCTTGTAGTACATGCGAGTTTAGCACAAGTTGCGAATGGCGCGAGAAGAAACACGGTGAGCTGCTATCGAAGTTGCAGTTTCGGACTCAAGAGAGATGAACATTAGTATCAATACCGGTGATCTAAGTGAACGATCAAGTTGTATATGTAACACTGTACCAAGCAGCCTTATTGATGTCTTGTGCTACTACGTCAATGCCAACCGTTTTGTGTAGGTCCTGGGAATCATTGCTTTAGCCCTCGACGCGTCTTAGGCCCGGGGTGACAATTGCTCTGGCGCACGCCACGTGACCTCGGGTCGAGTTCCGCTTTAACCTTTGACTTTCAATGCGACTTCTGCGAACGAGTCAATCCATTCTCAAGCCCATAAGATTTCTCTTGAGAATGTCCCGACGTGAACGCTCCCCCTCTACACCTTCATCTCCAAGGGAGGCCAAAAGACAAAAACTGGAAGCTCCCCTGACGAGCGAAGACTACAAGAATGGGATCATGTTGGCCCCGATGGTCCGGTCTGGCGCTCGTAAGTTTTGAGTCCTCGTTGACCTTCTCATCGGCGTTCGCTCACAATTTCGTGCTTCAAGTGCCCACGAGACTTTTCGCCTTGAAATATGGTGCATCGCTCGTGTGGGGCCCAGAGATCGTCGACAAGGCGATCCTTCACGCTGAACGGGTTGTCGATCGTAAGTCTAGGCCTTTTCTATTTGATCCCCAGTCCCGGTACCCTATCCTACTCCATGATGCGATTGACCAATGTCGGTAGCCGTGACCGGAGTCGTGAACTACAACGGAAAATCCAGAGCCATCTGGTCAACCCACCCCATAGAAAAACCGTACCTCATCTACCAAATTGGCTCTGCGGATCCAGAACTCGCGGTGAAAGCGGCAAAGACCGTCATGAACGACGTCTCGGGTATCGACCTGAACTGTGGCTGCCCAAAACCCTTCTCCACTTCCGGCGGTATGGGAGCTGCGTTGCTTACAACCCCGGATCTGCTGTGCTCAATCTTGACCGCACTGAGGAGTGCGATGCCGCCTGAGATTAGCGTGTCGGCGAAGATCAGGTTATTACCCACTCAGGAGGATACCTTGAAGCTTGTGGAGAGGATTATTGACACAGGCGTTTCGGCTCTAACCGTGCATTGTCGGACTAGGAATATGCGCAAGACAGAGAAGGCAACTATTGAAAGGTTGAGGGAAGTTGTGGAGTTTGTTGAAAAGATGGGGAAGGGTGTGGCCGTCATAGAGAATGGGGATTGTTTGGGATATGAGGACGCTAAGCGAGTTAGAGAGATCACTGGTAAGTTTTGATTTTTTTCGGACTGGGACCACAATCCAACCCGCCCCGTTCTTCGCAGGAGCTCATTCCGTCATGATTGCCACTGCTGCGGAAGCCAATCCTTCGTGTTTTTCTCCCACACCATTGGTCGACGTTCACCGGACACTCATTCCATCTTACCTTCGTGTGGTGAGCAAAGCCAGAACATCCTCACCGAAACTGCTGGACTGACCAAACCTACAGTCGAGGTACTTGGGTAATCATTGGGCGAATTCCAAATTCTGTGGTATCCAGTTCCGCGGAAATCATGTCCAGAACACACGGGCGGACGAAAAGGAGTTCAAGGACAAGTTCGCCAAAGCAAAGGGTTACGATCACATGGACGACGTGGCAGGAGACTGGTCCCAAGGAAAGGCTGAATTCGAAGAGATTTGCGGGATAATAGAAGCTCGCCCTCAAAGAGTTCCTCGGTCGATCTCAACACCTACGGACACTACCGCTACAGAGCCAACGCTGGCCTCAGACTCTCTGGATGCTGTTGGGTTACCATGGGAGACCCAAGCACAGGCTGAAACACCCAAAGAATGGAGGCCGAACCCCTGCTTGGATGATGTTTTGAAAACTCCGAAGATACCCTCGAACCCGGCGAGGATGCCCATCCCAGCCGCCGTTTCAGGCAGGGACGAACCGACGCCCACCCCTTCCCCTTTGATCACATAATTTATTACTTACTTACACTCGTATAGACATGCCTGAGCAGTTTGTCTCCTAGTCGTAGCAACCCCCGTAGAAACTAATTTGTACTTGGTTCGAACCGGTTCAGCTCTGTCACCCACGTGGTTATGATTGGTTTCTGACCCGAACTTTCATCCTCACCCACATCCTGCAGCTGGGTGTGACAGCCGCCGGCCTCTGGAAGATCGCGGTCTTTGCCCCAAGGCTTTTCGCTGTGCTGAAGCTTACATCTCTGTTCCCCAGATGGGCATCCTTGGAATGGTCATTACGGCTCGTCCTGTCTGTTGCTCTTGTCACTTGATCTCGGTGCGTTAGGCTTACCTGAGCTCGTCACACACTCCCATCAGGAAAAACCTCTGAGGCTACGCGACACTAGGCGAAGCTAGGCGAAACTATGTGATCCCGGGTCCATAGTTATAGCATAGCGGTCCTCCTAGCCCATCATTATTCGATAGCGAGCCGATAGCTATCCCATAGAGCACTGGTAGCGTCTCTTAGACCCCACTAGCATGGTCGTAGGTAAACTTGCTCTCGTAATTGCCATCCAGATGAGTTTTAAAACCAGTATATTTGAAAGCCGGGGGAACTCATGTAATGTACAAAGGAAATATACGTATATACGTATATAAAAGATAATAATATAGGGTGGGTGTAACCCCCGCATAAAAAGGTGATACGCTCCACCATATACATGGCCAGACGTATGGTCGCAATCCAACTATTAGATGTGGCACGCCGATAGAGCCCAACATACATGTTGGACTCAAACGGGTCATCATCCTGCTGCAAAGTGGGATTGGGCGGCTGATCGAGTGGCTCAGGGGTGATGTGTCGGCAGTTGCTGAAAGTGGGAATGAGCTAGTTATCGACAAAAGGCCGGAACAGTTACCTCAGCCATAATCTGGCATGCCCCTGCCACCGCAGAAGAGCATTTCAAGGTCGTTGTTATTCGCCAGGGTCAACGGGAGCATGGCGGCATCTCCAGAGGCAGGGTGGACTCAAATACTGCCACTGGGGGAGCAGGTATCACGTAAGGTGGAAGGATCCCATAGCGTGGCAGAAACATTGGCCTGGATGGACACCATAAATACGTGAGCGTCGGAATTGAGACCAGCAGTCTCAACTATAGACCGCCTGGCGGGGCCAGTGATGGGAAGAACTCGGCAGTTGATCCAGCGGCGCCTCCCTCAGTCAACGCATTGGCAATTTCCCACCGACCACACGCGGGAGTCGGGAACAAGATTGGGGCGAGAGCCAATGCAAGGGTTGAACGTTGACAATACAAACGGCACGGGCCCTGTCGTAGCTCTGGTAAGTACGTCGTATCGAGCCGAGTCACCGCTGGGATTCGAGGGGTAAAATGCTCACCAAATAGAACCCCAAGCAGGGTGGCACGGAAGGTGGTGAGGGGCATGAGGTAACGGACTTACCGTTTCACTTGATGGTCCCGGCAGAGGGAGGAATGGTCGAAGCCGCGTACATGGGAGCTTCAGTCAAAGGAAGTGAACCACGTGGTTTCTCGTGCAACACTTTAACGTCCCTCGGATAACTTCGGATAAGCTCGGATACTCTCGGATAGCCTTGATTAACTTTGCGTGGTGATGGCTAGTTGATGGCTAGTGCGGTTAGCCTGTCATAGCTTCGCATAGCGTCGGCTAGCTGAAGAGGTTTTTCCTGATGCCAGCATCTCCAAAGTACCTACCGGGACGGCCCAGCAAATAGAGAGAATAACCCTGGATTCAGCAGCTGCCTTTCCCCGACGAGGCAACACGCGCGTGGTTCTTTTCCTACTGGTTACACAACCCAGCAACCAGCTCCTGACTTTGGCGATACACACTCGTCTCAGGTCACTGGGAATTGTCAACGACGTGTGCGTCTATGTATCTTGATCGGCAAAGCTACGCGATGTTTCTGACACAACTACGCAGAAATCTTTGCGGTCGTATGGTCGCCAAACTATCATCAGCTCTACAAGAACCACTTCAACAGAATCAAGCGACGATCACGAGAAGGTCGGTCAGGTGTGCTGCGTATTGCTTGCGCTCGTAAATTGAACAATCCGGGACAGCGTGATTTCCACTCCGTCAACACCCGAGAACTGGCAACCAGCTGGTCGACGAAGTCGAATACAACAGAGTCGTCATCCTCTGACCTTGATTGTCTGAATGAGGCACTCCCCGTGATCTCTCTGGTTCCACCAACCCCACGTGGTTCCGTCGGCTCTCCTGCTCTTCCTCCGGACTCACCCATCACTCTGCAGAAGTTTGTGAGAGCACGCTCCGACGTTTTGCTGAAGCGTCGATCTTCTTTTATGTCCTCTCCTCCCCCGTTGGTGGTTGCCCCGTGTTCGGTCTGTTCTCGTCCTGAACGTTTTTTATCGGAAGACGATTTGTCCTGTAGAAAATGTCGCAGGCAATGGTTGGCCTGTCAACTGTGGTATCAAGCGTGCGATGGTGGACGGATGGAAAGGCTCAGGGTGCCCTTTGTACGGCCTGGGGAATGCAACGCCGTGAATCGTGCTTTGTCGGAATCCCTGGGTCTACTTCCGCCAAGCGCTTCGAGACGGGATCCACGCGAACGTGGTGCAAAGCCGAGCCGCTCCCTACTAGGACCATGTCTGAGTGTATTCACGAAACCTTTCCGGAGCTTGTTAGGGTGCAATGCCTAGAGCCTGGTGCTTGGGCATCTACCAACCGCTGGGAGGGGTATGGACTTGAGGTTTCCTGCGTTCAATAGTTGTACCGTTACCGCATCATTATGTATTCTTTCCAAGCTAGTTTTCTCTGGGATCTGATTCTATGGGACATGTCGCGATACGCTACCCCTCCGTCGGTTTAGTAGATCACTGCTTCTGTTTTGGACCCACGTTTCCGTCTGTGGCAACTGCCCAGCGAAAGTTCCATCTCCGCCCCCATCTGCCTACACACCCTGGGTAGCCCGACGTCAGCTCAGCACAGCAACTGCCTTGGGCTCGAAGCCAACTGGCTGCACAACGCTCGCGAGAGCCCGGAATACGAACAGTGATCGTTTGTGAGAATCGTTTTCGCCCGAGCGAGGGGGACCCGGCGTTGCGGAATGCTTTACCACTGTCTTGTACCCTCTCCGTTTTTCTGGTAACTGCATGGAGTTGCCCTTAAGTACGCTCCCAGTCAACCGACCCTGCGTTTCCCCTCATCCCCCCATTTCCCTCCCTCCCTTCACCACCGACCCGAGATGTCTTGTCTGCCGCAGGTCGAAGCGAAGCAAAACAAGTGGCAAGTAAGGAAGAGGCTACACAAAGCTTACGATGTCGTCGTCCTCCATCTTTCCAAACACACCGGGGTGGGCTTCGTTTGCGCAGTAGCATATTTCGATCCGTGAGCTGTCCCCGTTAGGTTTCTCTTAGATATCATCTGACTCAGTCACTAAGTGGGAACTGGGGAGTAGACTTGCAAGCTGGATCGGAATATGGATACAAACTCCTTTCCATCGTTCTCTTAGCCGGCATACTCGCCGTTCTGCTACAGGTGCGGCTTCTTCTATAGCAACAGCCTGAAACAAGTTCTCAAGCGATCAATGCACTCCAGAGCCTCGCAAGCAAACTCGGATGCGTCACCGGAACAGGTAAAAGCCTAAATACCAAGCATCCCAACAGTCTTCGAACGTTACTGACCCTTGGCCGACCCCTCTAGATCTCGCCTCTCACTGTCGTCTACTGCTTTACAATCGCCCGAAACACACGCTACTCTACCGCTGGCTCGTCCTCTATCCTCTCTATGTTCTTGCCGAGATCGCCATTATAAGCACCGATCTTGCGGAGCTCCTCGGCTCCGCCATGGGTCTCGTCATGCTTTTTCCGAGACTCCCGTTGTGGGCGGGTGTCCTGATCACTGCTTGCGATGTCTTTGTTATTCTATTGGTCGGTGACCCCCTTCGACGGCAGCCGGTTAAATTGTTCGAATGGCTCATCGCCGCTATGGTATGTATCCATTCAACCCTAGTCCCACATTCGATAGTCATGAACCCTCTACCAAGGTCTTTGGCGTTTTGATTTGTATGCTCGTCATCATCACGAAGGTAGACGTGGATTGGGGTCAGGCGTTTCTCGGATATGTTCCTTCCAAGAACGTTTTCCAGGCTGGGAGTTTGTATACATGTGAGTCCTCCATTTCTACGTTTGAAAACAATGAAACCGAGAGTTTGTTGTTCTAGCGATCGGCGTAATCGGTGCAACTGTAATGCCACACAGCCTCTTTCTTGGCTCAGCTTTGGCGACCCAAGATAGGCTGTCCAAAACACCTCTCAAACACGACAATCTGTCTATTTCGAGCCTTGAACCTGTTTCACAAGAGCGTAAAACAACAGGTATCCTAAACCGTGTCAAGTCTTCCTGGAACGAAGCCTTCCGGACCAAGGCAGCCGATAATCACGAGGATAGACCACAAAGGCACGAAGACAGAGAAAACAATTCCTTTCGATTTGTGGAATCGCACGTATACCACGGAGTCGTGGATATCGTCCTTAGCCTTCTTGGTGTCGCAGTTGTAATCAACTCAATGTGAGTCACCACGATGGCCTTCAAACCCATGTAATTTCTCATGATGATCTGCTTAGGATTCTCATCGTGTCAAGTGCTGTATTTTACTATGGACAAGGAAGGTTCCGCTCAGACTCTCAAAATCCTGCAAGCCTGTTCGATGCCCATGATCTATTGAGTCGCTACGTTGGCAAACGTAAGTCGCATGCCTGTAAGAGCAACTTTTTCCGTGTCTGATGGGCCATCCAGCTGCTGGTGTGCTATTTGCAGTAGCACTGTTATTCTCCGGTCAGAGTTCGACGATTATCGCGACCGTTGCAGGTCAGATCGTTTCGGAGGGGTTTCTGAACTGGTCGATATCGGTTCGTCCATCACGCTACACGTGCAAAATCTCGAGCGCTGACATCGAAATCAGCCGTTCATCCGACGTATCAGTACGCGATTGCTCAGTATGATTCCAGCGATGGTTGTCGCTCTCGCCATGGGAAGGTCCGGAGTCGACCAGCTCCTTGTCGCCTCTCAAGTCGTGCTTTCGATTGTCTTGCCGTTCGTCATGTTCCCACTGCTGTGGTTGACGACGAGCAAGAAGATCATGAGTGTAAAGAAGCCCGAGTCGGACCTCACCACTCTGACACCCGCCGGTTCACCTTCAAGCCCCGACATGTCAAAGTGCGAAACACCGAAAACCAGTCTCCCAACCGAACACGACGTCGAAGCTTCGCCCGATGGTCCGACTGAGATGGTTGATTACAGCAATGGGAAGATTGTCGCCAGCATCGGATACCTGGTATGGGCGGGGATAATTGTCGCTAACGTATACGTGATAGTTATGCTTGCTTTGGGAAAAAGCGGGTGAAACCCTTCAATTCCTATATATCCCGAAGGTGCTCTCACCCATTTTCTATCTTGTAGTCTCTACGGACACATCGGACACGTTTCGTCAATTTCGACGGTGTTTTCGTATCCCCACGCTTGTATATTCCTGCTTTCCCATTGCGCTGATGACATCTATCAGTTCCATCATAGATAAATTGGACCTGTATCATACATGATGACCATGCTTTACAATGTATCTTAAGGGCATTGCCTCGGTCTGCGCATCGGACCTCGGCCTCTGGTTATGAATTGGACGCAAAAAGTTTGAGCTCATTCATCCATACACGAAAGATCCTGTGACAGCGGAATTGAGAATAGGTAGATTCTCTCCGGCACGGTTAAGTTTTACGACGTTCCTTTGAGATGGATTCCGCCGGACCACCCTCCAGATATCTTTGGACGCTACGGGGATGGAATGTATTGATTGATATTGACCAGCGTCACAGGCGCCTCGCGATGAAACAGATGGATCTCATGTACATTATGTTTGGGAGCTTTGATGAGGACTTCACGCATTTTGTTGACGGCCATTGGAAACTCTTTCAGGACGTTATCTGAAAGCACTGCATCTGCAGACTGTACCTCCCCAAAGATCAGTCCCCAGTTGTCCCTCCAACTCCACCAGGATCAGGGGTCCCTCTTCCTTTATTTCCTCCTTGGAGTCCTGCTCCAGTTCTTCAGATGGTGGAGAGGACTGTGAAGAAGAGTCGCAAGGGTCCAATGACTTGTTCTGGACAGTGGTGTTGCCGGTCAAACAAGGCTTGCCAAGTGTGTATGTGCCTGAAGTTGGAGGTGACAAAGTTGCAGGACAAGTATGGGTTTGATCTAGTGAGTGAAGGGTAAACCAAGTGTCATCGGAGATGTATGAGGGTTGCACCATGATGTATTGGGGTGTTTGGACTGTTGGGTAGATCTGATGTTGGGGAGGTACTCTTATTGTCCTCAGAGTGTATACAGTCCTTTTCACTTTGCTCATCATTGTCCTCTCCCTCAATCCTGTGACTGTGGGGTAGATCCTTTTGTACTTGTTTAGGCTTTCTTGTTTTCTTTGTACTATCACTATGAATTACACACATTTCTTGAATAACCTGTGTGATCTTCCTCAACATGTCACATGTTTGTGACAATATCCCATGTGGGATGTTACCCCAATATATAGCTCTGCTCATCGCATGTGACACCACAACATGTTGTTCGGAAGTCATTGCCACAATTTGATGAGGGCATGGAGGATAATAGTAGCTCCCAGGTTTGATGAAAGAGTACAGTGTTACCACTTATTTGCATTCTACTGTCCATTGTTCTGCCACATGTGTATAGAAAGGATATATAATTCAAAGTACATAAACAGAGCCTGTATGTTCACCACAAGAGAGAAGTATATTTTACATTCACAAACATGTCAAGTTACTTATGTCTATTACAGAGAGCAAGGAGACTGGGGAAATGAGGAAGTGGAGGAAGGGAACAGGTTAATCCAAAGTATTGTACACAATATGGAGATAGAGGAATAGGGGGAACAGAAACACTCAAAGTTACACTTCTAGCTTCAAGATGATGGGCTCTGGTAGGGAGGGATTCCATACCACCAGAATATTTCCACTCCACCTCACTCGGAATATACCTCCTGGTCGCCAATGATGGGGTAGCCATAACAGCTGCTTTCCACTGGAGGAGAGTATTCTTCCATCGTCTGTGAGTTGATAGCCACAGGAAGAGTGCCAGGGGAAACCATTATGTGGGGTTATAGCTGTTTCAACTTGCTGTAGCTTGATGCCATTGGATCCACCTTCTTTAACAATTGTCCACTGGTCCACTTCACCACTGTCTGTTGACATCCAGACCCCACAGCTATCTGGAGTAAATCCTGGTACCCATCCTGTTGAACTGGCAACTGCAAGCATTTCTCCATTATGCATGTTATAAAGACATAGTCTTTCTTCTGGTTCTTCTGATTCTTCTGATTCTGATGTACCCCTAATGGCAAGATAGTTGAGGTTAGGTGCTACAGCTACAAGTGTCCAGAAAAGCTCAACATTTCTTGGAGGTGGTTGGAAGGGAACTGTCTGAGCCCAATCAGCATGGAGGACACCATCCCTTCTAGATAAGTTCCAAGTGACCATCTTTCCATCACCAATGACAATGATTTTATCCTCTGCCATCTTCACACCACGAACCCCTGTATCTGTGTCAATGACCAACAAAGCAGCACCAGAGTTCATGGCCAAGATGGTGACTGTGTTGCATAATTCCTCTGCAACTGCAATGAGTGATTCATCAGCAGAAAAGTCGATGATAAAGTCTTCATACTGATCATGAGCTTGTGCAGAAACAGAAGAGAAGGAGGTGGAAGCATTTGGTATGTGCCATAGCTGAATCAGACTATCACCAGTTGCAAATAAGATAACTGATTCCTCATTTGGGGAAACAAGTGGGATGTTCATAGGAAATCTGGACCCAAATTCTTGATGAAGAAGATACCCACTAGGAGATCTCTTCCAGAGGTAGGATACTATCCCCCTAGTTCCACAGATGAGGAAATGTCCTTTAGAGGAGAAAGAAATATTCATAGGCCACTCAGCAGCTACAAAATTCAGGAGAACCTTGTGGTTTTGAGCATCCCATACTACTACTCTGCCCTCAACAACAAAGGCAAGCTGAGAGAGGGCAGGAAGCAGGGCAAGATTTCTGGAGAAGCAATCTTTTGGAGTGGACAAAAAGCTAACATTTGCCGGTGCATTGCCTTCAGAGTTGAATTTGACCTGCCATATGATAACGGACCCTGAGTTAACAGTGGCAAATTGAAGATATTCGCCACAGGTCCAAATGGTATAAACAGCAGGTTCTTGAACTTGATGGGAGGATATGCAGGTATTGGAGAGAATATTGTAGATCATGATGGTTTGATCAAATAGACCCCCAAGCATTGTTCCACACTCAGAAAAAGACATCGAGTCACAACGACCAGCCCCTTCTGTGCTGATGTCTCCTATTACACCACCTGTCTGAAGGTCCCAAGTGACAATGCAGTCACTCATCTGAGAGTAACCTGCTAAAAAATAGCTATCTGAGGAGAAAACAACCTTGTTCCAGCTACTTCCTCTGCTCTGGGGATACACAGTGTAGAGTGGTCTGAGAGTCATTGCATCAAGAATCCCTATTTTAGGGGAGTGATCCCAGGCGACTGCAAAAAACCTGCTGCAAGGTGACCAACCAGTGCCCGAAATGCTGGTCAGAAACCCTACATTGGCAATACATGGATCCCATAAGCTTGGGACTCCACAAATAATTTTTGCCAGTGGATCAACCTGTGGTCCATAGTTTTTTTGCACAATAGATTCCTTGGGGGATAGAAAAAGGGCAGAGTGGTAGATATGAGGAGCAGATGTGCTGATGATCTCAAAAAACCCCAGGACAAATCTAAAGCAATCATTGGCAACCTCAAGAAGTGATGTCTCCTGGTTCAAGTCAGCAAATGTATGCAATGTACTAAAGACAAAAATTTAGCTCACCTCTAACCACTCTGCAACAACTTTCAGTGCATCAACTGCATTCCTCACAATACCAAGGACACTAAGCACTTCCAACCAGAACAAGAACTTCTTCTCCAGGAAGCAACAGAGAGCAGAAGTGATCTCATGTCTGTTAGCCGTAGGCTCATTGACAAGGTGCTTGTGCCATGACCTGCATGCATATTGTAAAGCTTGGCTGATGTTCTTGTCTGCCCTCTCCTGCAAGTCATGTATGTTTGAGTTGGCAACAGCCTCTGGGAGTTGACACATATTCTTTTCCAAGGTATTGTTCATAAGGTTTAAGCAGCAGACCAACAGGTCCAGGTGATGGGAGGGAGAGATATAAAACCTCTGATTGGTACACCGGGTGGGATCAGTGATGAAGTCAGGAAAGGATTTATGGAAGGGTTGAACAGGTTTATTGATGTCCTCATGAAGGACAAGGAGTGAGTGGACTGACAACAAGAGGGGGGCTACATCCTCAAGATCAATTCCAAAGAGCATAGCAATAGCAAATGGGGAAAGGGGGTTGGCAGCAAGGACCACAGCACCAAGGACAGAACAGACTTTGGGGTCATGTTCTGCACCATCAACACCAAATGCCTCCCGGAGGATTGATCCATACAGTGAATCAAGAGATGTGTTCGCATTGAACTTTGTCTTGCCCTCATGAACACTGCTGTCTGGCAACTCCAGAAGAACATCCAGCCGTTTTCTGGGGTGATAATTCCTGGTGTTGATAAACTTGACTGTTGCAACAGCGTACACAAACAGCCCTGCTGCCCTCTTGCAAAGGAGGTCCAATTGTTCCTTGGTAGGCCAGCTGTCCAGCCCAGTATGACGGGAAGTGATTTCTGAGAAGGTTTTCTCTAGGAATTGCTGTATGTCGCTGTTGATTTGATTTGGATGGACCTCATGGAGAACGAAGGTATCTGTTGCATCCACCAACAGCGGGAGGCGAAAGCCCTCCCGAATACATGGTTCTGGGCGGCCAGTAAGGAAGAATTTGACCTTTGGCACCTGGATTACAAGTCTTGCAAGGACGGAAAGGATCGCTGAAGCGGGCTCCTCATCCCTACATTCATCCAGGGCATCAATGACAATAATGGTTGAAATGGGAAAATTCTTGAGTGGACCAACAATCAGCTTGTCCATCTGATTGTACAGTGATTCATAGGCAATGCCCGGATCAGAATGTACCAGCGGGACAAAAACTGATCGGAACTCGGGGTACTTGCGGGCGAGCTGGACGGCAAGGGTTGGGAAGATGAAGTGGAGGTTGCTCCGATCCTCAAAGCCTCGTGAGCAGAAGAAGGAGGCGCCAAGCTGTCCCTCTGCAAACATCCTCTCCGCAATTGTCTGTGCAATGGTGCTTTTTCCTGTCCCAGCCAAGCCGTTCAACCAGTAGACAGGCAGCTTTGCAAAGTCCCTTGCCCACAGCTCAATCTCATCGAGCACTGCCCTGCGGGTTCCTTTCAAACACCTTTTGCGCCCCACATGTCGGTACTCCGCCCCCTGTGCCTGGCGGAAATTGTTGAGGGTTGTCCTCTCAGCTATAAGTGTCTCATGTCAGGACCCGTTGTCAAAAGTGGAATGTGTTCTGACCTGCGTCCTGTCAAAAGAGGTTAAATTTCAGAAGAGGGACAAGATGTGAACACTTACAATCAGTTTGCACCCTTGGTCATACATTGCCATTTGTTGTACCATCTGCAGTCATTGTCAACATCAAGATGGATGCTGAGGTCGCAAACAAACCTGGTAGTCGTTGATAGCCTCCCGCAAATCTTCGAGGAGCCCGGAAACCTCTTCGCTGTCCTGGACGTGATCGGCTACACGTACAATTGTGGACTTCTGGTGCAATGACCGCAACGTTTCTTCGATAATTTTGAATCTTCTGCAAGGCTATAAGTGTTCGGACTGAATGGAGATCGGTTCCAATACACACAATTGTAGTTGTTCGCGGCGTGCTTTTTCAACCTCATCATCGGTGGGCCTCTCGAAAACCTTCTCCAGTGTAGCAATCCGTAAACCGAGGGATTCAATTTTGTCCTTGACAGCGGCAGTTCCCTGAATATAGATGTGTGTCAGAATGGATTTCCGAAGGAGGGTTGTGGACGAGCCTGGTATTGAGCATAGACGGCAGAGATGGTCGCTAGGGCAGCTTTGAGGGGGCTAAAAGCTTCGGCAGCGCCCATGGCAATGTCGGATGCAATCCCAACAACCCCGATGGCCCTGTCCTTCCAGTCTCTTCCTGCGACTGGCAGACTTTAGTACAAATTAGAAGACGGCGAGAGACTCGGCGCTCACCCCTAGATCCACCCGACTGAACGGTCTGCTGCGCGTTTTCGCCAGGGTGAGCGCTTTGAGCAGCTTGTTCAGCAGGTGCCTGCGGCGGGCTCTCAGCGAATTTTCCTCGATCTTGGTACTCCCCCTCGTCTCGAACCCCTGGCTCCCTCTGACCGATGGGGGAGAAATCACAGGCGATCAGACCGGATGAATCGTTCGGTGCATCCAAGGGGACTTCTCTTTCGTGTTCTGGGTCGTGAGTCGTTATCAGGATCGCAGGCATCGGCCTTATCAGTCGCAGCAAGATGCACTCACGTGTGATATTATCCTCAAATCCGGGAGTCGCGGGCGATACATCCAATGGGTTTGGTTGCCGACTCACGATACCTCGATTCAAAATCCTATATCCTCTCCCACCGTTTGACCCTGGTGGGGTGATCAGATAGACAGCATCGGCCTATAAACGGAACACACCTTCGGGCCCAACGTCCGGGTTTAGATCCCCACCAATGCCGAGAGGTCCTGCGGCAATGTGGGTGGGGATGAAGAAAGCAAGGGTTTGAGAAGGTTGGAAAGATTTCTTGGATCTTTTGTACCACGGCATTCTTGTGTAGACGTTCGGGATGAAGTGTCTGCAGCGCCCGACCACGTGCCTTGATGGATGATGTTGAAGCGATTGGCTAAGCGCCACAGGATTCAGCCAGATTCGCTGGACGCCTTTAAGGGAGCGAACGATGCAAGGTACAGATTTTTAGCCCAAGTTCCAAACTTTGACTCACTTCGCATTCCGTACACGGCTGGGGCGATTTCAGCCCGTGAAATTCGCCCTAGGTACAGTGGACATTTCCGCTTTTGTGTAGTTCAACACCATCAGTGAGGTACGCCAAATCATTCCTTCATTACACGAAAACTTCCTGTCAATCATCAGAACCGCGCCCCAACTTCGTCACGATCTCGCGAGAAGTCACCGGGGTAAAGATTGGAGAGGTCAAAAGTTTCTGGGATCCGACCATAGCTGACAATAACGGTACATAGGAGTAGTACGTTCAAAGTCTGCTTATACGTTCATCGCAGGGGGCAAGATTCTTTTAAGTGAGAGTTCGAGCCTCGACGAAACACAAGCCGGATACCACGGTTCAACTGATCTTGACGATACACTCCCGGAGATTTCGGCACCACCCGCTTGCTCTACGGGCGCCTTTTTGTTGTAGAATGTCTGTGTGTTCGACGCTGCCTCCATTTTGCGAAAGATCGATTCTTCCGCGGTGGACAATGGTGTCTACACAGAAGCCACCTTCACACACTCCGACGGGCTTGGTTCCGCACATTCCATCTGGTGGTCCCCAGCCGTTCCGCTGGCAGAGTCTACCGTCGTTCTTTTCGTGCCAGGGAACCCGGGACTTGCGGCGTTCTATACAGAGTATCTGACAGAATTACGCTCTAAGAGTCCAAATCTTGGGATTCTTGCGCACTCGCATTTGGCGCATACGCCTGGAGTTATCGATCAGCCAGTCTTCACCGATCCCAGTTCAGTTGGCCTTTCAGCGCAGCTCAAGAGTGCCATCGAGGCGCTTGATGCTGTCAGACAGACATTGCAACCAAAGCATGTCGTCCTTGTCGGGCATAGCCTGGGTGGGTGGTTATGTTTACAGGTGCGTCCGACCAGTGTTCTTCTTCACCACCTGTGTTCAAGTCTCCCAGATACTTAAAGCCCGTCCTGAACATGTTTCTGGAGCCTTCCTTCTCTTTCCCTCTCTGTGCAATATGGCAGCAACGCCAAACGGCAGGAGGCTATCTGTGAGTTCTGTAGAATGGCGTTACCTACGACAGAACTGAAGCAAACTTTCGAGTCAGCGCTTCTTCCGTTCACCGATACCTCTCACTGCCGCTTTGCTCTCTCCCTTACTCCGAATGATACCGAATTTCGTGTACGCGGCTATCTTCGTGACTGGCCTGCACCACAGCTCAGAGTCTTGCGCGACTTGCTGCGGTCACCAGCTGCGATATACGCATGCTTGACGCTCGCTGACGAAGAAATGAAGACCATCGTCGCGCTCGATGAGGGATTGCTGAGCGAGCACCAGCACAAACTTTGGTTATACTTTGCGAAACGAGATGACTGGGTTGGGGACGGTAGGGAGGAAATCATCCAAGCTTTCCACCCTGATCATGAAGCGGTGCAGGTTGTTCACGGAGAGCCAGATATCCCTCATGCTTTCTGCATCAGTAAGCGTGGTGTTTGATTCGCAGAGCTTCACGTCCAGCTGAAATTTTTTGAAACCGCAGATCACGGCGATGTACTTGCGCAGCAGTCGCTCGCCTGGTTGAAAGAGGGAGGATTCCTCTGAACGGCGGTGGCGGTTCTCTCGTAGTTGTGCACATACATACAAATGATACAGCATTGTTTGCGGGTGGCTGGGCTCCTTACTGCGACACACGTGACACGGCCTTGGTCTACCGGCTTCCGTCATGTCTGCCGCAATACCGCATCCCGAGCAACAACCGGTCGCAGCACCTCCTACAGAATCCCCTATAGTCGCTGATGAAACAGCGCCTGCACCGGAGGAAGATGCTTCAGAAACCCTGTACATCCAAAATCTCAACGAGAGGATCAAAATCCCGGGTGCGATTACCTCGCGATCCCGCCTGAGGAATTTACGACTTACTGAGCCCGCATTACAGTACTGAAAGCGTCCTTGCGTGGTCTGTTCAAATCATACGGAGAAGTCCTTGATGTCGTCGCGCACAATAACCTGCGGATGCGCGGTCAAGCTTTTGTGTCGTTCGAGTCAGCCGATATCGCGAAGAAGGCGGCGAAGGAGGTTCGAGGGTTTCCGTTGTATTCAAAACCGATTGTGTGTATCCTTTCAAACCCTTTCTTGATGATTAACTAAGCCTTGGCCGAAGCAAATATCGTTTGCGAGGACTCGGTCGGATGCCGTGGTGAATAAACTGGAGCCTTCCGTATTAGATGCTCACAAGGCGAGACGGTTACAACACAAGAGTGTGTCTTCCTTCTCTGAATGCCGCCAAACTGAGCCCTTACCATGGCTCTTCGCGTAGAGGACACACGGTACACCAACCCTCTGAAACAGAAGTTCAAAGCAAAGAGGCTGGCAGCCGAGTGTACGAGCAATCCCAAATCGCCTCATCCATCACATTTTCTCACTACATCATTACAGCCGATGTCGGTGCTGCTCCTGTGGCAAGGAGACCAGCTGTCCAGATGCCAGACGAATACCTACCCCCAAACAAGATTCTTTTCCTGCAGAATCTTCCAGAGTCGGTCACAAAGGACCAGCTCAATGCGCTGTTCTCCCAGTATCCCAACCTACACGAAGTCCGTCTGGTTCCGTCGAAGAAGGACATTGCTTTCGTCGAATACCTGGACGAAGGGAGTGCCACTGTCGCGAAAGATGCTTTACACAATTACAAGCTGGACGGAGAGAACAAGATCAAGGTGAGGATATTCGCCCAGACTCTTCCTTCACTAATCACCTTTTATCCTCCCAGATCACCTTCGCCAGAAAGTAAATTTCAAGGGTGTTTGCCTCGTCGTCGACACAGATTTCATTTCGCGCTTTCGGTGTAACGCATATATTTGTTGTATAGACCGTAATCCTTAACGCGTAAGTCGGGCTCGGGATCCCTTTGTTGTAGAGCTCGCCGGCAGTTCCTTCCCCCGTGCTGAAATCTTTCGGCTGAATCCATTGCGGCATGTCCTGTCAACAAGATACCGCGGTGCGCGTAGAGCCGTTCAGTGCCTGCGTTATGAAAGTTGCCAAGTGATTTCGGTACAGTTCCAGGTATCCCCAGTAACTTGATGCGTTGTAATGGAACCGACTTCACGCTAAATCACCTTGGAAGCGCTCCTCTGGATTGGTATGTCCAGGAAACACAAGCCACCGTAACCAACCGCCCACATCAAGCACCATTTGATACAAAGTTAGTTCTCGGGGGAGCCGCATAATGTAACTGACGATCACCGGCGTCAATGAGGAATGTAGTGTTGGTGAGGATGACGAGTTTGTAGAGTGTACTTGATCGGCACGGCTTGTCTCCGCAGTACTGCGACTTACTAAGTTGGGTCTTGAAACAAAAAAACCGCGACCCACTGCCGTGCGATTCTCAGTGAACGTCTGTGGGTGGGGCAACATGGCCTTCAGATTGGGCCGATTTCCGCAACCTCACGTCTGGCGCAGGGCGGTCGTCTGCCATCATGAAAGGCACGGAGAGCGTTGTCCCAAGGAACCTTGGCCCGAAATAATGCATAATGGCTCACAGACACGGTTGTGGGCGATCCGCTCGTACAGTTGGGCTCATGATTACTCGGGCGGAGCTCATCCGGCAGGAGACAAATCGCAGGTCTTGATCACACCTTATGGAAACGACACCGCACCATCATTGGTTGTGCCTTTCAACATCAAAGGCGGACCCGACCTCGAAGCCTCTGAGTTGGGAGAACTAGTCGGCCGACGAGTCATTCCAAGTGTTTCCCGCCACCTGTGCTAGGAACGATTGCCAATTGTTACCTGTCGGTAAACATAGAGCGAGTCTCCCGGTGGGCGTCGGATTGCTAAACCCGTTGGATGTTACCGTGAGCTTTCTTTGTCTCTCGCAACCAATTTTCGAGTTTCAACCCGGTATTACTATATGTTCACTGCCCTCCCAGCGATGGTGCATCCACATGGGTGAGTGGGACACCGGATGTCAGCCACCTTAAAATGCCCACCAGAGACGGAACTTTCACCCCAACTTCCACTACAATGGCTGACTTTCATATCGTACCCTGCAGTTGTCATGGACAGATGATTTGGGTCCGTGCCATCGGTGTCCCCGAAGGCGCCAACACCCACGTGAGTGTTCTTTTCATCACCGCCACCAACCACAATTCTTTACTTCCACAGGCATTTGACGGGCCTTTCCAGGATCCAAGGCGGATCTCCGGGTCTGAGCCGACACAAGGTTCCGCAGGTACCCGGTCCATGATTGACCCAACATCTATCGGCGGAGCTTTGGCGAGTCGCCTTACTCCGACGCCGGTCGCATTTCCTGCAGTCCACTGCGGAAATTGTGGAGCTGTAGAAGTCCCGCAGCGTCAGTACCGGTCCGCGCCGCTAGCGCCTGATCCCACATATGACACTGGAGACGTCATCGTTTTCTCAAAAGCTGGCGGATGTGGGGTTCCCATCGTCGATGCTGCCGAATACCGACTGTCTGACCTATTGGGAGGCGACGACCTCATGTTCGTCAACACAACGGTTTCCACATTTTCTGTCAGGATCGAGGTGAGAGCCTCCGTGGTCAGTCACGGGGATACAAAAAAGCTGAGATTGGTTTTCACGCAGTGGCCGGGATACAAGATGTGGAACGGACAAGTAAGGATTTCCAACTGGCTATATGTGATGCTGCATGATATTAAGCGATCTCGCGTTTAGTTCCGAGCCAAGAGTTGGGGGGGAACGAACGAGCCGATAACCCGCTCCCGGCTCGCCTTGCAAATAGCGAAACGAGTGATCGAGTTTCTGGAGGTGAGTTCCGCTGTGCCTTCAGCAGTAACCAAGCCGTTCTCGTTCACTAATACCTCGAAGGCAATGGAGGGCGTTGAAACCGAGGATATGGCATGGAAGGTCGGTCGAGGCCATATCGTCGCCAGTGACCTTGTGCTGGTTTCGTTGGCGCAAGTTTCCAAGGGGTCTTGGCAGCCTCTACTGCGGCTCCTCGCCTAGACCGCCTCAAAACGTCAGAACATGTAGAGCTTTCACAGCGAAGCTTGCTCGTTTGCCTCCTTGCGCACCGTGGAGGGTCTATCCTATTTTCTTTGGCGTGGCGGTTGAGGTCAACGCCTGATACATCAGAGCGCATGATACTAATCGCTCTCTGAGAAAATCGTTAATTTATTTCTTCTCACATACTAGTACGAGGGTGCTGAGTCGGGGTAGAGTAATTTCAGATTTACTATAGATAGTGGTGGCAACCACCCCTAATAATTCGCATGTACATTTATTTATTTATTTCTACAGGTACCTGTACCCTCCCAACACGAATTGTTTCTGCTGTTCCTGCGAATGTCACATCTGCATCAAAGCCATCTGCTCTACCGAATGATAAAACGATTCATCAGGAAAGGAGCAGTGCTCTCAGAGAAAGATGCCCCTCTCTGAACGTTGAGTGTATTTTGGCCGTTCACGAGCGAGCCTCATAGCTCCAGAATTTCCTCGGGATTGGTAGCCGACCAAGCGCAGAGGTCCCCTTCAACCGACACGTTCAAGACCGTGAAGCGGCTTCTCGGCGGTGCGCCCGCGTTTCTCCCCAAACCCCATCAATACCCGGTGTGATCTTCATCTTCGACCATGCGAGTCCGGCAAATGGGTATGCTGGCCGGGCGCGGAAGATACTCTAGCGGCCACCTATTCGGGTGGGCAACTGGCCGACTCTGACGCTCGCGTCTTTGTCTTCGTTGAAGCGCAAACAAGTGACTGAAAGTTCGGTGACGACGCCAAACGTGGTTGTAAAGTGGAACGCTGCAGGTTGCTCGATGAGGTCGTGTGATTGTGTGTGTTTATGCCCATAATCTGTGCAGGGATGCTTGGCTGAGTTACACGATGGTGCGGAACCTAGGAAATGTCGTCTGGGAGTGGACGCGGTCGTTTCAAAAATCATGCCAGGCCAAGAAGACAGTGGGCTGGGTTCTGGAGAAAAAGAACTCTCTACACATTGAATAATTCGAGACGTGCAAGGGTTCGGTTTCGACGAGGGAAATCCGCCAAACCCAAAACTGGAACGACCATCAGAGCTTCGAGCCTGAAGCTCGTCAAGGCAGTGACAAACTCCCTAAACTCCTCTGAATGGAGAGGCATGGCAGGCTCGGTGATTGGCATTTCGACTGGCCCATTGGGGTGTAATCATGAGACGGAGAGTTATCCACGCAGAGGTCAAAGAGACCATCAAAATGTCGCCCGGTTTCTCTGGTCTGTAATGAGCGACATCACCTCGTCAGATTTGATAGCATGCGTCCCAAGTAAACACAGCGAGAAAAGCAAGCCCTCTGCGATGGCGGCTTCGTGCGGGTTGTTGGGCAATAAATTGTGGGTTGTGGCCCTTGGCGTGGACGTCGGATCGAGGTCCAGTTTGTCAATCGAGCGACAGGGGCTCGTGAGGTTCGATGGTAAACGGGCACGTCGACGGCGACCCAGGGGACATGAAGTTCACAAAAAAGGTACAATTCGGCAGTCATTCCATGATGACCCGCGTGTATGCGGGTAAACGCCAGGTCCTGGCTGCGTGTTTCACCCGGGAGACCTGTTCTCTTGGCAGCTTTATTGTAACCGTGATAGCGACACAGGCGCTTCAGGCCGCTCTCACCTTTATCTTTCACTGCCCCCGCTACTTCGACCCTCCTATGTCCAATATGCCTCGTTATAGAGATATTCTTGACATCGCTGAATCCACCATCGACACCCTAAGGGAGATTGGGGTAGAGGATTGCTGCTTCATCGGGGGGATGGCCTGCAAACTCTACACGGACGGCAAAGGTCGTAAGCCAAAGGTAAGGCTACTCCACTGAAAAACACGCGTCTGGACCATCCGCATATCACGAGTGTTTGCATCAGGATCTTGACATCCTTTGTCTCACCCCTTACCCGGGCGGTGCGGAGGCCATTAAGCAACGACTTTGTGAGACAAACCACCACTTCTACACTATCAAGGCAAGGAATCCCAAGGACCAGTGGGACGTGCTGTGGTGGAACACCGGGAGTAATGAACCCGGCTTCGAGAGATTCAAGGTCGACATCCTCGTACCAGGGAAGATGGACCTTCCAGACATCCACCCGGACTACATCATCAATATCGACGAACTCCCTTGCGCACCTCTCCACCTCCTCCTTCTCCATAAACTGAAGGGGTGGTCCGACCGTCGTCGTTCTCGTCGTCCGGACCGACGGGCCAAGATCCCAGCAGACGTGCGGGATATCGGCGACTTGCTGCGGATCGCGAACGGGCTTCGGGCGAATATCACCAAGAGTAAACCATACATCACCGATTCCTTCCGCAGAGCTTCGTATAGAAGGGTAAAGCAATTCAGTGTTGAACATCCACAGTACGTGTCGTCCTGGATGGGTCTTGGGATGCAAAACCCTATGGAAGGACTTTGATGGAGTGTGGAGGGGAGTGATTAGGTGTTTGAGTGTGTATGAATGCAGGAATGGAATTCACAATGTATTGGTGGCACTTGGTGGACAGATTGTAATAAAATGGCGCCCATGAATTCCGATGGGATTCAACTCGGAGCAGCGAGCAGCTTATAACTTGTTGGAGAAATCTCCCACGATCGCACATTATCGTAACTCCGTAGCTCCTGATGTCTTGAGGGAACACGCATTGACCACGCAACAGGGAAGAAATCATATTCAGGCGTGCATGCGTAACATAGGGCATAAAGTACACACATAGGGCATACTCGCTACAAAGAGAACAGTTCGATTAACTGCGAACGCAAAACACGTGCGACACACAAAACAACAACAGAGATGCCATGATACCGAGAATGAAATATGAACGATGAAGATGCGGGTGATACAAAGTAAACAATAAGAGTTAGAATGCGGCGACGGGCACAGCCCTGGAAAGGTGGACGGTAGGCTCTGGTTCATCCCCGACGGCCTTTTCCGAAGTTTCAACGTTGTTCGTCGTTTTGTCTCCTGTCGGTTGTGCTGTCGTGCTCGGGGTCACTGGCGATTTCTCGCTGGTGGTGTTGGATAATGGGATCTCTTCAGCTGGCATGTTTTGGTCCTCCACGGGTTTGGCAGAGCACAACAATAACCGAATGGGGAACGTGACAAGGTACACGTATGCCCTTATCACCCGTACCGGGAATGATACTTTAGGTGCCGATTCCGTCTGGTTAGGTGGGATCTCCTTCGGCGCAACGGTCTCGATGATGGCCCCGAAGCTCTTTGAAGCGACGTTGGTCAACGAACCGACCGCCCTTCCGACCATGGTAACTCCAACGGAATTGTCAAGGAGAACGGGGATCACTGAAACGCCCGCATCAGAGAAGGTTGGTCGAGCGTCAATAGACGCCTCGTCCACTCTCGGAATGGCAGAGATCGCTTGGTCGACCATGGTAGGGGAGAACTGGACGGAGCATTCCCTCATTTCGACGAAAGCCTGAACGCCGGTATCAAACGTCAACACGGTAGCGTCAACGCTCTTCTCCGACATCTGTGGGGGACTGATGATCTCGGTCAGGGACATCCTCTTCTCGGCGAGACGGATAGCTTGGAGGTGGGGGAGGTATTCCCAGACCCTGTGCCACCCGTCGGCGTTCATGTTGAGAGTGTTTGATCGTGGTCCACGCTCGTTCAACCACTTGAGGGTATCGAGGTGGGGAGCGAGATGGCTGAGGAGAATGGCGATCTGGAGGGAGTCCTTGAGATGGGAATGTCCAACTTGGAGTCGGTGGAGGGATTGGGAGGAAACGTTGCGAGTGCTAAGGATCTCATCGCTTCCGGCCTTCGCGGTTAGCGCGATCTCAAGGGTGTGAAGACTTTTGCACCCGGATGTAAGTGGAGCGATGCCCTCCTACGCTGTGCTATCAGCGATTACGAACAAAGAGCCTAACGGAGACAACGTACCAGTGTAATACTCGGTGGAGTAAAGTTAGCTGGCCACCTCGCTTGAGGGCACAGTTTCAAGACCTCGATCGCTGGGCAGATAGTTGCGAGGTGTTCAATGTCGGAGTTTTCAAACACGACGGACTCCGGAAGGTCGATCTCAAAGTTGGTGAGTTTCGGCAAGGAGGTAAAGTGGGTCAGGGGCAAACGACGGGAGGTCGGGTCCTGGAACCGGCCAGGCGACCTTGGCAACTCCATCTGTCTGGAGGGAGCCGCGGATATGATCCTCAACGACCTGAGGGAGCCAGAGAGCTTGTCGCAGACGACAGCACACAGGTCCTGCCAGTCGTGCTCCTCGGGTGGGTCCTCGATCGCCAGCTCGAGGGTGTGGATGTGTCCAGCGAGCTGCTTCACGAAGGTGACGATGATTCCTGCTTGACCAGTGAGATGCAACTGCCTCAGCTGAGGGCAAGCTCCTCGCCCCGTGTCTCCTCCAGACCTGCTGAATGCTGTGATTTTCTTGATCTCGGTATAGTCATGCTCGGAGAAGACCCCGCTGTCCTTAGAATGCTCGGAGTCGGGGGTGGACCATCCAGATCCGGGAGCGATCTCGTCGAAAAACCCTTCAACAGCGCTCTTACTCTGACCCGCCAAGTCGAGTTTCAATGACCTCAACTCGGGCAACTCCGAAACCCACTTTCCAACCTTAGCGTCCAACGCTCCAGGGGCAACGATCGTCACCTTCTCCAACAAGTCCTGTTGGACCATGGCCCTCGAGAACTCCTCTGGCAATTGACCAAGGCTCACGAGCGAGAAGTTGGTAAGTCGAGTGCGAGAGGACAAGACGGCGAGGAAATCGGAGAGGTTCGAGAACTTGTGGCCGACTTCCAAACTGAGAGATTGGAGGCCAGGGTTGAGGAAGGTCTTTCCGCGGTCTAGGCCAGCTGGGGTATCGCACTTCCACGCAAGGTGGGTAAGGTTAGGAAGAATCCATTGACGTGGGCAACGGCTTTCGAGAATGGGGAAGATAGAGGTGGGGATGTTATGTGCACCCTCTTCGTACGTGATCTTCTTGACGCGGTCGGCGTATGACAACACGTCCTTCCAGTCTGCATCAACGGGCATCTTGGCCTAAAAGTCCAAATGGGACGAAAAGCAAAAGATACCGTCAGCACAACCATTATTCCACCACCATACGTCAACTAGATGAGGTGTGACGTAAGAGATGGCACGCACAAGACCCAAGCTTGGCCTCCTTGGTTTCTTCATGATGTATCCGGGGAACAAACCGATCAAAGGCAAGAAAGAGTCCAGCTCGTTCCAAAGGACATCCATAGCGGGCTCACTGAACGCCTTGCACGTTCGGGCCAACCGAGCGACGGTCCGGCTCCCGCTCGGCGTATCCTGAATAGCCTCCAACAACTTCCTGGTAGCTTCCACGTCGTGCAACACGGGTGGAGACATGTACGTTTCGTAGACGGTGTAAGGGTGATAATAAGATCCCGAAGCTGCGCTTTTCTTGAAGACTGAGAGCGAACGGTGGTAGGTGTGAGAAGGGCGGGCGAATGATGCGGGGCGGGACTGTGCGGCAGCTGGTTCGGACTGGACCTTTTGGTGTTTCGGCTTGTTACCGGTCAGGAAGGAGATGATAGAAGAGGTACTACGAGTGGACTTGATAGAACCTGAGTCGTCGTCCTTATTAGTGTTGTTATCCTTCTGGGCGTACGTTGACTTAAGGCTCTCCCGAGAACGTTGGATGCGGACGCTGATGTTGTTGACGAGACCAGTAATAGACATATCGAGGGATTAGATCGTGTGAGGCACTGCCTTTAAATCGTGGGCACAAATGGATGGAGCAACGAATAGATGAGATAACGGCACGGAAAATGGGAGGTCTGATCTCGTGGGCGATTAGTTTGGGGTTGTAAGGGCGTGAGGGGCGTGAGGAGGAGCGTCGAAATCGGTTCAGCGGAGGACTGAAACTGGCAGGAAGATCGCTCACCGCCATTCAATCCCCATTATAAATGAAATCCTCGCGAAGGGATGGCGGCTCATCAGACACGTCCAGCCGAGCAAGAACTTGAGACATAGGGGGAAGCCACCGGATAGAGTGTAAGCGTGGCTCCGGGTAATTTTGACACGCACATCAAACAAATGATAGGTGATTACTATGTAATCTGAACACGAGACAGTGGCACTTTCAGATAAATAGCGTTGTGAGAGTGCATCATGGAAAGCACGATGAGCGCGTGCTGGCATCGCAGCCGTCATAAATTAGATCCACGTGGTCAACTGATCAAGTCATGCAGGGAAAACTAGCTTAGAGAAGTAAGAAAACAGCATGTAAGACACACCCCTTGGACAGCACCTGTTCCGTGAAATGACCGGTGTTACAGCCTTGTTTCGTCGTCGTCGTGTTCCAGCTCCGCCACCTCCCAGGGCACGCCTTCTCCTTCCCAATCATCATAATCATCCCCTGTCCCGCCATGTTCGAGGCCGAACTGGAAATCCTCGGTACCTAAATCCGCGTCGGCTTCGTGTTCGGTCTCGCCCACGCCCCAGATATGTCCACCACGGGAGGGATCAAACATCCCAATTACTCTCGTGCCATCACGCACCGCACGGACGACACGCGCATGCCTCACGTATTCCCCCCTGCCTCCCGCACCGATTGCACCGCCGGCGGTCTCCGAGGGAGCGGCATTAGTGTTGAGGTCAAGGATCTTCCGAAACTCGTCTCGCAGATTAACTACCATATCTCCATCCTGAGGCTGAATTTGAGAGGGGAAAGACGAAGAGTCTGGGTCCGGGCAAGGGATTCGGCGTTTGATGCCGCTGACGAGGTCTTTCGTAATCTCTTCCTCTTGGCCGCGAATATCCTCAGGGCTGCCCCCTTCTCCGCCTAACTTGGAGGTGGCATTTCCACCTTGGTGGATTTTTACAACGAGGTAGCCACCTTCATCATCGAGGCCTTCATCCTGACTATCATCGCCAGCGAGTGACCAAGTTGGTTTCTGTGCGGAAGCTTTACCTTTGCCTTTCCACTTCCCTGTGCCTGACGTAAATTTTTTCTCCTTGCCTTTCCCTTTCCCTTTCACGTTCCCGTTTCTGTAACTGGTTGTCGATGTCAGGGAAGGGGGCGGCGGGGAAACAGGCACAAGATTCATTTTGTTCTTCTTGTCGTCAATGGTATCTAAATCCTCGTCCATTTCCGCATCGGAGGTAGGTGCTGAAGAAGTAGGGGGTAATTTAGACACGCCGTGATCTGGGGTGGACGGCGCGGTAGAGCCATTGGACTTAGTGCCAGATGTGGCCAAGGTGGGCAGGGACCGAAGAGTACGAGAGCCCTGATCTGGGATATCATTTCCCTTGGAGGAAGTGAGACGAGATGAAATGTTGAAAGCCTTGTCGCGTGCATCCGCGCGAGTATCGGAGGGTCTGAGTTTCCGCCGTGTTCGGAGTTGCGGCTGAGCCTGTGCGAGAGGGAGGGTCTGGGTCAAACGATCGTCATCCTCCTCATCGGATAAAGGCAGTCCGGAAGTTTGACAACGAGTCCCGGCGAAGAGCCCAGATCCTGTGGTCTTCCGTGAAGCGGGTCGTGACTGGGTTGTTCCCAGAGAGAAGGTAGGCTGTGTCAGTCGTTCGTCCTCATCGAAAAGCGAGTTGAAGGATTTGTCCCCCGACCTGTCTTTCCGGGGGGTCTCTTCGAAGAGAGAGGGTCCAGGTTGGCTACCAAGCTCATCATCCGAATAATCGTGGTCTTCATCTGAGTCGAATGGTCGCCTCACGAGGAAGGGTATGGGTCCACCCGCAGGTACAATTCGAGGTCGTTTCGGTTTAACAGGAGATGGGGAGACGGGTTCGCCACGAAGACGTTTCCGTGCCCGGGATATGGCAGAGGTGGGTTGCGATGGAAAGGTAACTTGTGATGAGGACGCGACGGGTTGGATAAGAGGAAACGGATCGGGTGATAACTCCCTCCTTTTGGCCTCTCTCTGGGGCGTAGAGAATAGCTGAGAGAGTGGACGCGTCTGTTCTACGCGTGAAATCCCGTTGCCCTTGTTCTTGACTGGCGAGAAAGGGTTGGTTGACGCGACGGGTGGCTCAATCTTCACCGCCTGGGATTTATTAGAGATTAATGGTCTTGATTGTCGTTTGGGGGGTGTCGAGGGTTGCGTTTGGGCCTTGTTCAGCTTCTTGTACAGCTTGTACTTCTCAGCTGAAAGAAACGGTTGAGGTCAGCGTTGTCCAGGGTACCAATTGTCAAGGCCGCACCAAGATCTGGTCGGTCCTTGATGTCCCGGATGGTGGGATCTCGCCCATTGTCAGCCTTGAAGTCTCGTTCCCAAGCCTTGATTTCTGTGCGAAGAGCGATGACGTTCATGATCGTTGGAGGAAACAATCATCGGTGTGGTACAGATGCCGAACGGCGGAATGAAAAGGGAAAACAGTAGGAAATGCAGTAGGCCAAAGCCTCGAGGGGACGGCAAGGCTCTCTCTCTCTATTTCCCTCTCCTCTAGTTCCTCCTCATCATTTCTTCCTTCGCCTAGTTGACAATGGCTAGAGGGGTTTTGATGGAGTCCACCTACACCGCCCATTCGATGGATCCCGCCTTTCGGGTTAACCGCTCCCCTCTTCCTCCGGAGCGTCCACCATTTTCCCGGCACGACGCTGAATTTTTCTACGACGAGGGCGACGACGACGACGACCATTTCTACGACAGTCAAGACATGCCCAACTACGATGATCCTGCCTACTCCATCGATCCCAGAGACAATCCACACCTGATGTCACACACGGATGTCTCCAGGATGCGTACCTCTCCCATCCCTCCACCCTACAAAGAGTTCGAGGGCGGCGGCGAGAAGCTGGCTTATCGCTCCCATGACCCATCGCAAAGGAAGAGCAGGACTCGGAGCAGGTCCCCGTTCCCACCTCAGCCACCTCATACCACTTCCTCGCCTTCGGACAGCTATAGCAGCAGCAGCAACGAATATTCCCCCTTCCACGGCAGTTCGGCCACATCCTATCAGACATCTGTGAACAATTCCAGAAACGTCTCCCCCGCAACATCTGCGGAGAAAGTGGACTACACGCAAATCAAGTCCCAGAAGTCGACCCAGAAGTCGATTCGGAACTCGCCTCGCGGTGACCTCGACAAGGTTGACCAGCTCGACGAATCCGATCCGTTTGGCTTTATGCGCCATCACGACGGGCCATATCAAACCGTCAACGACGCTTTGGCAAAGCGTGCGCCCCTCGCAAACCCCCCCAGCGAGCAGCGCAAACCAAAGATTCAGGTAAGATCTCTTCCTTTGTTCGCTACAACCTCGTGATTGATGTCACCTTTACCTTCTACCTAGTCACAACCTCAGACACATATTCCCACATCTACCTCATACACGGGAGGTATCCTCAAGCTGGAACCTGGCCAGGTGATGCCGAGAATGCCATACCAACCGGAGCCGCCCCCCGACTGGGTCTCACCACCTCCGACAGTCGGTCGATTACCAACTATCTCATGCCCTGATCAGTATTCATATGACCCTGCCGATATCATCCCTCAAATGGCACCTCACCCTTCTGAATATAGACCCCCGCTAAGATATCAAACTCCCTTGCAACCACTCAGCTTCACCAGTCTTGCCTCACTTTCTCCAAACCCTAATACCGTGTTATCGATAACTAATCCCGATCCGGGCTCTCCGTTGCCGACCCCTCAACCTCCGGCTTCAAATTCTCGACATCAACACCGTCCTCCTTCAGCTCGGCAGAGCCGGTTGTCTCTTCCGGCGCAGGCACGATCCTACGAGTCTTCCCATCCGAGCCCACTGCAAAAGCCTTCTTCCGATGTCTCGCGCACCCCCTCTATGCCAATCACCTCTTCCCCCGCGAGGTCCTCGCGGGATAAGCTTGGGGTACGAGCCAGTACTCTTAATATGCACAGTCGGAGCTATGACGCGCGCCATGACGAGCCAGTGGCGGAGACATTCGAGATTCATAAAAACTACAATAGGGACCCGACCCCATCGCACAACCAGGGTCCTGATCCTCTTCAGAATTCCCACTTGGTTCCACCCGACATCCACCTCCCATCCGCACCGTCCGTCATGACCTCGAGCACGAGCAGTAGCAAGAGGTCTGGGAACGGCTTACCAAGGCACGTCCCGAAGAAGCTCGTCATGCCCACACCTCTTCAACCCTTGCAAAACCTGAACCAGAGCCAAGGGCCAGGTCAAGGAAACATGGGGTCTACGAACAGTGTTTACTACCCTCCCCCTCCTTCGCATTCTTCTCCACATACGTCTTCAGCATCGGTGTCGACCTCCACGCACGCTCATCAGCAGCGCCACTTGTCGAAGTCGAGAAAGAGCCACTATAGCGGTCTAACATCGAGGGAGGTGCAGATGGCCAGAGCAAGCGGATATTATCCGCCCCCCATGTCTCAGTCCAAATCACAACGCCGTCAGTCACCTGGACCCCAGCCATCACTTTCCATGCATGCCCCACCTGTCGCGACCTCTGATCGTTCTGATCGAAGCGCCAGGTCAAACCGTGAACAAGAGAGGGAACATCGGAGGAGTAGGAGGCAGACGATGATGAATCCGGGCGTTGGGAACTACCTCGAAGCAAAAGCTAGTTCGAACGGGTTCGGTTCGAGTCTAGGCTCCAGGTCTACGACGACTTCAAACTCTGGCATTACTGGAAGCAGGAGCGAGCGCCACCGTGGACGAAGTCATCATCGGGCTTCGAGTGACGGCTATCGATCTGGGTACGAGAGCTCCCGTCATGGGGGACGTCATCTGGTCGCGCATGGGTATTCTGATCCAAATAGTCCTGCCGAACAACCGTATCCCCATCAGCAACCCGAAGCGTATACTCATGGGCACGATCCCAGGACCACCTACGACCCCCAGCAAGGACATGGGTATGACGTTCCTCCCCAAGCCCACCATTACGAACGCGACCACCGTGAACGTCGTGAACATCGCGAGCGACGTGATCGTGATAGGGAGCGCGGACGTAGCCACAGACACACCAAGTCATACACAGATGGTGTACCCCCATCCCAACCCCATTCTCACTCTCCCCATCCCCCCTCTCAACCGCACGTGGCACGAGAAGTTCCTACCATCCAAGATGACAAACACACGCGTCATACATTGAAGAAGCGAGCCACCTTGACCGGGCAGGGAATGTCGTGGACAATCAGTGTCAATGATGCTGGTGTCTCCGTTGCCACGCCTACGAAGGAAATACGGAAGAGCAAGAGCAAGTCCCAGTCTCACCTTGGCCACAGTGGAGTTGAGGGCATCAGCCCATACCTCGATGTTCCGGACTTGAAAGATCGGGAAAAGTCCTCTCAGAGCTTCAAAGCTAAGAAAGCCTCCGGGTTTGGGTTGGTATCGTTGTTCAGGAGTTTGAGCTCGAAGGCAAAAGAGGAGGAGGGAGAAACGGAGAAGGAGAGGTTGTACAATGAGTGGGCCACTTCTGGGGCTGGTGCAGCTATCTCGAATTCGAGCTCGAAGAGTGGGAGGAAGCTGAGCAAGGTGAGGAGCCGTCATTGATACATGCGGTCCTCCTGCTAGAAGGTCTTGGACCCACGGCTACGGAATTGGTTGGTGTTTTTTGTTCTCTCTCCTCTGTTCTCTCTGTAACCTGTATTTTGCTCTCAAGAAAACACCCTCGCTTCATACTTCAACTTGCTCCCAAAACGCCACCGCTCGCTCTTCTCATACCGCTCCCCTCATTCAACCACATTCCGTTTCAAGACAAACCGTTGAGCGGACGCCCCCCGATCTCTTGGGTTGTTGTTGCCTGGGGGATTATCTCGCGATACCCATTGACGAACCAGTGTATAGTTTTTCGCTTTCCGTCCGTTCTGCTTTCTTCTGCTTGGACTCTATCTGATCGCACTTCTGTTCGCTTGCATAATGATTGTGTATCCACTCACCCACACCATTGTCTCCCCATCTCGTCATTCAACATGCCCACGTCTACCTTTCTGCACTAACGTCACGAGTTTTCAATTATTCATGTATTTTCTGATATCCCCTACAATCGATAACCCAGTTTGTACTGTAAGAATCATGTTTCTCTTTGTCATATCATTACGACCCGCTTATTGGCATTAGTTTTTGTATTGATTACCTACACTTGCGCATGTTCCGGAATACTCTAACTATATCTTATCCCACCAATAATCGACAGGGTAATTCGCATCGAATCCGAACTGAGAGTAGCGTTGTTGCTTTCCACCTTTTCAAATTCCATCCGCGTCCTCTGATTGGACAACAGAATTAGCTTCCGCTTTCAGCACCACTGATTATCGATATTCCCAGGAAGTCGCGCGGTTGCGAAGTGGTCGCAAAATGGTGAGGAAATTTTACTGTACTGTGGAAGCCTTGCACGCGGAGTTTTGACCTTATCTAGCTAACGCTGGTTAAGTGACAGCGAGCCAAGTGGCCGAGAAAATAGCATCGGGAGGCGGAGTAGTCACGAAGTCGACAACGAGGCTGAGATGAAGCTTCCGTCTGTACTCATGTCCTTCATATTGGAGATAAGGCGCCACGAGTACGAGTTGTGGCCCGGTCCGGGCTGATAAGTACGTAGGCGTGTGTGTAAGGAAGTACGATGCATCGCGACGGGGGTGGAGTTGCAGTGAACGAAGAGAGAGCGTGGTCGCGATGGGGTGGCCGATGCGGGGATCTAATCCGAACCATCAATGAATAGCCTGGGCTCCCAGTGGCGCGGATTATGCGTATGCGTTTCTGTAGCTCACCTATGGCGTACCAGATCCGCGGCTCCCAAACGCTTGGGAGTGCCGTCCAGATATGAGTTCCCCCTAATGATAAGGGGCTGAAACACAGAGTGAAGGCATTTTGTGAACGGGGGGCACGAGACTACTACAGTGCGGATACACGGACGTCCGAGAAAGTAGGAGCGCCTGATTCACAAGAGCCGAAGTGGAGCGTAGCAAATTTTCGACCCGTGCTCGTAGAATGCAATAGAAGCGCCTAGAAAACGTGCCGGAGTAGCCTGGGTGGGGCAGAGATTGGTGTGGTTTATGCAAGATGGCCGTGAAGTACGGCCCGGGGCATTTGCCAGTTCGTCCCGTAGAGCCCAAATGGCGCACTGTCCGGTGCTCGCGATGAGTTTCAACCTCACGCACTGCGTTCCACGGCGTGGCCTGGCTGCGTCCACCGCCGTCTATCAGTAAGTTTTGCAATCGCATGGCACCTCGACAATCCGAGTCCAACCAATCTGCCCAGAGGCAGGGACGACTTTCGGGTATCCGATCCGAACAGAACTTCCGGGGTGAACGTGAATCTCTAGATATTCCGTAAAGAACGATGGGGGTACAGCCTCCCCGAAAGGAAGGGTGAAGGACAGGTTGAGATCTCATCGTGAGAAATAGACTTGGGTGTCTATGTTGGAGCCGTGGCTCAGCAGGAAATGGAGAGTAGGATGCCAAGTTGCGAATTGATGTGCCTAAGAACGAGTTGACAGTCTGCCGTTGGTGAGAGCTCACCGCGGCTTCCCTTTGGCGTAGGTTATTTCGCGCGAGTTTGTCCTGCAGTTGGGGTGATGTCACCAATTTAAGCTATATACCCACTAGGTGTGGGAGTTCAGCTCCCTGACGTCCGGTCAGTAATGTTTTCGTCTAAAGTGTCTCCTTGAACTATCCTGTCTCGAGGATGCGCATTCGCTAACCATGTCAAAGTCTATCTTTCAGCTTCAGTTAGGCATGAGGATATCCGACCCACTTTCTACGGGCTGGAGGTCAAGGCACCGTCACGAATTTCGCAGAGAGGTTAGTCTGGAACTCGGGACGGTCCAAAATACAACCCTGGTGCTACTCGACAGTCAGCCCCGTCCTCGAAGGCATGCATCGAAACTCCACGACTCACTGGATAGCCTCCCCCCCGCAAGGTAAGAAAAAGGGGGACACATACAACCAACATACAACGTCGAGGAAGCAATGACGAACCTTCACGCTCCTTAACGGCTCGAGGAGGTGCAGTCACTCTTCAATAATAATCTGGAGGGCCCTCGTCCGTACAGGTCGCCTCCGTTCTTGAGTTCTACACTCTCGACCAGTCGCGCGACTAGTTTGAGAGTTGAACCCGAGAAAGCGAAATTTTCTGCGCGGTAGACGCGGGGGAGGTGATTCCCTTCACGAGGAACTTAGTCTCGGACTTCCGACCAGAGGTCGGCCAGCTGATCTTCCTCTCCCCAAAGAGGGGGCATCCCACTGGTCAGAGATTGCGTTGAAGGCCGATATGAACCTTCCAACCATCGCTGGGTCACGCAAGATGACCTGACTGTAAATGGCTCACGCTCTGCATTTCCCTAGAAACGTAGTTTGCTGCATCGCCGAACGGTTGCGTGATGGAACGGTCTACGACAGTGACGGTGGTATGTGAGTGAAGGAGAGGAACAGGCAAATTTTCAAGAGGTAGCAGTAGACTTGAAGAACTGACGCAATTTGCTGTGGCAATTCGGGTTCAGGTGGGAGGCAATCTACGTTCCCTGGCTCGACCAGAGCACCCACCGAGTCGCCGGGCACTCGCCGTGACACGTAATTGACATTGAACCTCTTTACTCGAAGAGTACGAGAGGCCAAGACACAAACGTAAGGGTGAATGGTCAGGACAAAATACTGTGAAAGGGTGCCCACACACCGGTGTATGATGATTAATGATAGCCCAAGGTTCATGAAGAAGCTGAAGTGGATGAGCAACTAGCGATTTTACACCCCCAAAGCAGGATAAGCGATTCCACATCCCTCGAGCTAGAGCAGTGGTAGAACACCTGGTAGGCTTTGGTCGCACAAGGTGCCAGTGTGTATGACGTAAGAATCGGGCCCACGGTCAGCTCATCCACACTTGGTGTCCGACAGCCATCTGCCCCTTGTGCGGTCGTCAATGAACTCCCTTTTCGTCGATTTCCCCTAGTATCTTGTGTGTTACGATGCCCGGTTCATATGCCGATAAGCCTCAATCGCAAGAACACTCGTCGGATTGGTTCTCTTCCGACCCAGCTGTCTACGTCCAAGCGCTCGACGAGTTCGAGCAATCCCTGGCCCAGCAAGACTGTCAGCAGCAAGTCCTCAAAGAACAAGAGATTACGGTCCAGGAGTCCCAGCCTCCGTCAACAGTGCACAAACGGCCCCACGGAGAGGTCACAGGGGAATACTTAGACTCGAATACCTATGGGGCCGCGACCTTTGGTGGCTTTGGTGAATACATGACCAGGAAGCGGGCGAAACTTCAAGTTCAGAACCAAGCCTTCAATCCTGAGTCTGGGTTCGAGACTTCTTCGAACATCTTCCAAGGCATAGCAATATACGTACGTGGAAATCCTTAAAAAGTTGTCAGTCGGCTAATGACGCGTAGGTTGATGGTTTCACAATACCTTCCGTCCAAGAACTTCGTAGGATGGTCGTCGAACATGGCGGAGATTTTCATGCTTATCTGGATCGAAAGTCGCTCGTGTATGTCCCTGATTTTCACCCGCAGCTTTCCCCTGATGCCCCACAGAACTCATATAATCACTTCATCTCTCACCCCCGCAAAACTTTTAGACTACCAGCGAATGAAAGTCGCGAAGCCGGACTGGCTCGTCGAGAGTGTCAAGGCGGGAAAACTGTTACCCTGGCAGAACTACATTTTCCGTCCCGAGAATCGGGCTTTACCTTCGATGAACAAAACACCTGCTCAACCATCTCTCTTCAGCACCAAGAAGACTGCAACCATTGATCCAGTTACAGAGGGAAAGGACGCTTTCCCAAGCTACGCGGCTCACAAATCCAACCTGAACGCTGCTCGAGCGATTGAGAATCCAGGATGGCGAGCTGCACATACCTCCGCTGCTCCGGGCTTCATCGATGAATATTACAAGAACTCTCGACTTCACTACTTGTCTATGTGGAAAACAGAACTCCGAAAACTCGTGCAAGAAGCGCAGGAACGCGCCGAAAATGCTCCTTTTGAATCTTCCCCAAAGGTTTCTGTTCAGGGTCTCACCCTAACGGCCGCTTCTTCTCGTAATGACACAAACCTCGGAGGCCTAGGACCGGTATTGAGGTCACCTTCGAAAAAAGGCAAAGAAAAGGTTCGGGACCGCGGATGCGAACAAGTTATTATGCATTGCGACTTTGACGCATTTTTTGTTTCTGCGGGACTTCTCGATCACAAAAATCTACGAGGAAAGCCCGTAGTCGTGTGTCACTCTCAAGGTGATCAGGGCGGCGCCTCGAGCACCAGTGAGATCGCCAGTGCTAGTTATGAAGCGAGGAAATTCGGTATCAAGAACGGGATGAGGTAGTCCTGCCCCCGTGCTTCGGCCTGGTTTTATCTCACTCCTTTGTTAGTCTACAGCAGGCTAGAAAGCTTTGCCCAACAATCCAAACCATGCCTTATGAGTTTGACAAGTACGACATTTACTGTTGGAGTCACAAGCGCTGCTAACATTGGTTCCAGGTACCGCAATCTCTCTTTGAAATTCTATACGACCCTCATGTCTTATGCCGACGACCTCGAAGCGGTTTCCGTAGATGAAGCCCTCATCGACGTTACCAGCACTTTTGAGCATGTGGAAGCTTCCCAGAGATGCGAATCGATCAAGGCTTACGCCGAGTCCATCCGAGCGAAAGTCAGGGAAGAGACTGGTTGCGAAAGTCTGTCTCTTCCTCCGCCTCTTTTGATATTTGACGCTGACCAAGCCGAAAGTAAGCATCGGAATCTCCTGGAATATCATCCTCTCGCGGATCGCATCTCGAAAAGCCAAACCCGCAAACTCGTTCCTCCTCGTACCTGACGATCTCCGGTCAATTCTTGACCCTCTCGACATCAAAGACCTCCATGGGTTCGGGAGCTCCACCAAACAGAAAGCGGTGGACAAACTTGGGACGAGCTCGCTCGGAGAGCTTGTGAAGAAACCGAAGGGCATTTTATGTGATGCATTGGGGAAGGGGACAGGCGAAATGTTGTACAACGCCTTGAGAGGTGTGGACGAAAGGAGGTTGGCATCAGACAAGCCAAGGAAGTCGGTGTCCTGCGATATAAACGCATGTGGTTCCCACTTTTTCTATCCCGCGGGAAATACTGAAACACGTGCAGTATGGCATAAGGTTCCAGAATGATACCGAGGTCGATAGCTTCATGCGTAAGCTTTCGGAAGAAGTACACAAGAGGCTCAAGAAGGAGGACCTACGCGGAAAGTTAATCACACTGAAGGTGATGAAGCGAGACCCATCTGCCCCTCTTGAGGCAGCAAAGGTATGGTTACCTCCTTTTTTCTCTCACCTTCATATCTCACACGCTATGCAAGTTTATGGGACATGGCATGTGTGAAACCTTCAACAAACAATCAACGCTCATCGGGCGGGATGGGGGTGCAACAGATGATCCTCAGATAATCTCCCAGCAATCGCTCAGGATGTTACGCAGTTTCAACTTCGATCCAAAAGAACTTCGGGGGATTGGGATCCAGATCCAGAAACTTGAAAAAGCTACCGCGAATTCTGCAGCTCCAGAAGTTGGACAGGGCCTGATCTCGTTTAAGCCTAGGGATAAGGAACCACCAAAGAACGTCTCATCCGGCAAGGGGAACGAGAAGGAGAAACGTACGATCACTTCTTGGCCCGTCCCCACAAATCCTAGTGCCATCGTTATTTCTTCAGACGATCCTCCCACGGAAATACGCCTATCTCCTCCGCAGATTGAAGTTGAAGTCGCAACAGCGGTAGCAAAGACGAGGGAGGAACAGGATGCTACCACTGCTCTCGTGGAACGGGCCGCTGAACCATACCATCCCGACCTACCGTCATTCTCACAAGTTGATATGTCTGTGTTCAAAGCTCTCCCAGAAGACGTAAGACGCGAACTCGAGGCTGAATATTCTCGGAGATCTGTCCCCCCTCCAGCGGAGGCTCAGGAAGCACCCGCTCCCACGACCGTGGTGACAACGAATGCCACTGCTGGGCCATCAAGACTGCCGGCCCCCGCAAAATGGGTGGCTTGGGGTGACAGGGTGCCCAAAAATTCCAAACGCATTGCTCAACAGCTCGCACCCAAGCGCGGTGGCGCGGTTGTTCCGCGGACAGATCAGTGGGATGCTCTCACTAAATGGCTCGAGAAACCAAAGAAGTTCAAAGGGAAACGTGCGGGACCATCCCACGTCGTATATGACGCCTCGCCAAACGAGTTGCGCTCGTTGGGCATCGACCCGGAAGTCTTCGGTCTCCTACCTCCGGAGATCCGAAGGGAGCAACTTTCTGGGGCGAAGATTGCAATTGACACTGGAGCTTTGCCTCTCCTGACCGACGAAAGCAAACTGATCATCAAGCCAGTAAAGACTATGGTGATACGATACCCCCGATTGCCTCCGCCGAAAGCGAGCTATCTCCCTCAGCCAGTATTGAAGATGCCAGGAGAGAAAAGGGGGTACCGGGTTTCCTACACGGAACCGGATGACATACAAGGATTGGTGGAGAAGTGGGTCACAGGGTTCAGGAGACATCCCCCAAACCAGAAGGACGTCGACAGGTTCTCGAAGTGGCTGTTGAGTTGCATGGATAGCGGCAAAGCGGGAGATGTTGGGATGGAGAAGGCGGTGAAGGTTATGAAGTGGTGGCTGTTCCTGTTGAGGAGGAACTGGGGGTGGTTAGAGGGGATTGAGAGCTTTGATTTGGACGAGGACGAATTTGAAGACGGAGAGAAGGGTGGATCGTACTACGAGAGGAGGGAGGTCGGCAAGGCATGGTGGATGGCGTTTCAGACGGTCAAGAACCAGATGGATTCTTACAGTCGGAAGCGGTTTGGAGGTTGTATCTCGTTGCGGTAAACGAGCGGGTCGAGAATGATCACCGTGACCCTGCTCTTCGACCTTCTATTCCGAGCGAGTCTTTTCAAGATCCCGCGTCCTTCAAGTTGTCCACGGGGAACACTGGCATGGACTGGATTTTACGAATGCGAAAGCCTGGAGACTGACAAAAGCACGAAGGAATTGAATTACATGTCGCCGGCCAACCACGGCGGTATGGATTGTGGGCTTGATAGCCAGATCGGCGGATATGGGTATGCTCGCAGGCTCTTGTGAAGATCCACCATTAATGATACTTGAATTCCCTACGGCAAGGAAGAGGGTGTATGACTACATTTGAATCAAGAGGACCCTGACTACCACCGGTTCTGTTTTTTCAAGTGCCTCGAGCTTAACAGAAGTCACCTTGTCAACTTTGTCTGCAGAAAGCTAAGCATAAGAAGTCAGCTACGGTGAAAGTGGTGGTGTAGCTGCAAACTTACGGTAAATTTCCCTGACGTGCGAATTTTGTCTTTCGTGAATAGATTCCGAATGAGCACTTTCACGAAGAACGACTGTCCGTGATGTTGTTTGTTCGTATCTATCGGCCAGCTTTCCACGTTAGTCCTTTGTGGAACTTAGCGGCGATGGCAGGGGTTAGAAACGAGGAAATTCAAACCATGCGTGTTCACCAGAACTATATACACAGTTCGTTGGTGAAGTTGTGTGGTCCTTCTTTCCATATCTGAGCTTGACATAGAACGATTGTCGTTTCGATTGATTGGGTGATAATTTGATGCCTTGAAACTGTAGCATCAGTTTCGCTGGCAGTCCTGCTATCAACAGCTGCCCCTGAGCACGGCCCAATAAGGCACTGTAAACATCTCCAATCGGCGGGCGGTTTGCAGGGTCTCTGCTCCAGCATCCCTGAAGGAGCACCCAGACCGAGTCGTCAATCTTGTCAGGGGGTCGTTCAGGGGTCTCCCCGGCTTGTGCCTTCGGCAGTATGCTGCTATCGCTGCAGTTATGATACGGCTTTTTCTCCGTCAAGGCCTAGAATATTGACGTGAGATTTGGCCCTCGGGCAAGATGATGTAGGTTGGTAGGGCCTTGCCTCGTAGATAACCATAGCCATTCCATACACGTCGCTCTCTTTCGTGATAATGATTTTATCCATGCCATATGCTTCGGGAAAATTGAATCTCTGGTGCTTTATATTGATCTCCATGGTCGCCTTCGAAAAGCGTGGTTGGTTGGAAGGCAGCGAATGAAGTGTTAGGTACGGGCACAATCGAGCTGCGACCTGCGGTTGCTAATCGAGCGTTGCCATCGTCGTCGATTAATACATGACTCTGTTCATAGTATTATAAAAAAACTTCATTGAGAATCAAGTTTCACGCACTGGTCGCAAGCCGCCATGGACAAAACGCTTGCTATGCAGGAAGCGCAAACCATTTGCCGCACCCGATAACTGCTCGTGAGATGTAAACAGTCGTCGAAACCATCAGGTTAACCAAAATGTACTGAGCAGTTCGTATCGATTGGTGCCTAGGTTAGCCTTCAGGAATTTCGTGATGTCTCCGTTTTCGTACCAGGGAAACACCAGACAAAATTCGGAGACGGTTGTCGATACCCCGTAGAAAGGGAGAATGTTATCATGATCGATCTGCTTCATCAGCACTACTTCCTGGCAAAACCGCTACGATGTCTGTGAGATCAAGGACGGACAACCCTGCAATTCAAGGGTCTCACGAAACACGCACGCTTTTTGTCCTCTGCACTTCAGGATTATCCAGAGACACCCTGAGAATCTTAACAGCAACCTCCTCGCCCTTGTGTCCACCCTTCCAAATCTCGGTCACACGAGAGATGCTTTGGGGTTTGCTTCCCTCCTTAATGACGTGCTCGAGTTTATATGCCGCCGGGACAGTGTGATATTTACCACACAATTTATGAAGTGCGATGATATCCTCCCCCTTCGGTCCTGAACCTGGAGTCCGAGTTGCATTTGCAAGCACCTAGTGGGGCATAGGTACGATGAGAACTAGATACGTAGATCTGGGCTTGCATCACCTCAGCGATTTCATTGATGCGTTTTTCAGCATCTCCCAAGCTCAATGACTCAGTCATTCGGGGAACAAATGTAGGGAGATCAAGTGTGGGGATGCAACAAGGGTGTTGTGCGGAGGCAAGCCCTGGCACCAAAAGCCGGACCCTCTAAGTGAAGGCCACGGAAAGGCGCGGCTCAAGGCAGCCTTGAACAACGTGTGTGGCAGTGCGGGATATTCTCGTGTCAGGAGTTCATTTGTCACCCTCGAGGAGCAGAACAAGACCATTGGATCACTAGACGTCATATAATATCTGACCTTTGACGCGATAACTTCTGGAAATTTCCGCCCTGTGACGCGCCTAGAAAAAGATCGCCCGGGATAGTCGGACGACCTTACACACTGGGTAGGAGATGATCCAAACCCAGCACCCCCGTCGGAGAGCTGCCAAACTCACGGATTATGCGAGGTTAACGCACCAGAGCAGCATGTCGTGGCGCTGCATGAAAATCAGCTCCAAATCAGGTTAAGATTACCCTGAGGAGGCGCACGACTCAGGTCTGGATGTCCCTCTTTAGTTGTGAACAGGCGAAGGAGTGGAAGTAAAGGACCTGCACATGGAAACAATTGAAAATCGAGGGTGATCTAGCATTTTCAATTCCGCTGGCCGATTTGACGAAGGTGCCGGGGATGGTCCCCTCGAGTTTGGGGAGCATGAACGTAAGCGACCATCTCAGATTTAACAGGGTAGTCGGTAACACATTAAATGCGAAAATGAGCCTGTGAGCCGGGTCAATAGGGGAGGGACTGGGAGGGAAACGACTAGTATCACATTGCCCTGAGAAAATGTCACCTCTAGCATCACTCGGTTTCCTGGAAATAAAAACACATACATCACCTGCGCGTTGACCTTTGCTCCACTGAGACCCTTCGTAGACAGTACATCCATCTCAGCGGTGAGCTCCATCGTGGTCGTCACAAGCTACGCATGGAATTGAGCCAGCAAATCTAACGAGGTTTTGAGCACGATTTACTGAAAGTTTTCCGGAACCAAGGACCTCTCGTCGGCCGAAAAAGCCACGATGTAGCAGCTGTACGATGATTACTTGTCCGTGCCATTGTCCGTCCAGGGTGATCGTCCAACTCTCGTGGTCGTCCCTGCATATACCTGTGAAAAAGTAATGGTGCTGGATCCGAACATGGCTCGCACCAAGTGTATTTTGTTCCCCCGACGGCTGTCGCACGCGACGTTGTGTGCGTGTGGGGTCCGTACTGAAGCGTGAGATACGGAGAAACCTTCCGCTTCGTTGTGAGGCTGATAACGACGTCTTTCATCTTCAGTTTGAGTCTTCTGGAGGTCACAGCCCCTACGTCCCCAGACTGGTGCGCCTCACGGAGTACATTCAGCACATGAGCCGAGGCTGGTCGAAAACGTGGCTCCCAATCCCAACACTGTCCTAGCAGCATCCAGATTGATTCGGTGATACCCAATGGTGCTGCATCCGCCGGTTTCCTGGGTCGTTTTCCGTTTTGAATTTCGCTCAACACGGTGGTGTCGTCGTATTCACGAAAGGGGGCCTCGCGCGCAAGAACCTGGGGGTCTGAGATACTAGAACAAGGGGAAGGGGTTGCGAGGACTTACTTCATAGATTACCATTCCCATCCCATAGATATCGCTGTGCTTCGTAGCAACAACCTTCGGTATGTCATATGCATTAGGTTCTTGAAGCTCCGGCGCAGCCCACCTCCACTTGAAGCTGTCGAGCGACATCGTGCCGGCAGTGATAATGCTCTTGCAAGTTCCAAAAGCAACAGGTGCAATACTAGTATGACCAGTGTTTGCTATGCAAGCCTGGCCATTTTCTCCAATAAAAATGTGTTCCTTCGAGCCGCACCTGAGTAAAAAGTGTTGTCGTGGGGGTAGATTTGACAAACCGCTCGGAGATCGCCGTGTATCAGGCCACTAGTGTGCAAGTAGTTGAGTCCGTTGGCTGTATCTTTGAGCTGAGAGAGTGAATGGGGAACGATTCCATGATCGCACAAAAATAACACATACCAAGTCTAGGGGGTTGACTAGTGGGTTGTTGCGGATGTACTGAGTGATGCAGCCGTTCTTCATCCATGGCGAGATCAAGCAGAGTTCCGCAACATCCCTTGAGATGCCCAAACACGGGAGGATGTTTTTGTGCGCCAATCGCTTCCAGAGCACTACTTCTTTGTAAAACCTCTGAATTGTGGGGATTAGAGGGGCTGAAGTCTCAGTGTACTTGGGCGTTAGGAAAGCTGGGCGTACCGTTTTTATCTTTTCCCCATCGTTACGTCGCTCCGCTATCTTGAAGATCTTAATTGCAACTGGCTTGTTCTCATAAGTCCCCTTCCAGGTTTCCGTGACAATTCCGGTCTTCTGCGGTAAGGGCTCATCTTTCACGACACCCGCGAGGACGTAAGATGTCGGCACAACCCCATAGCGGCCACAGACTCTCCGTAGCTGAGCCAAAGTCTTGCTCTTCAATTCAATATTCAGCCCTTTATCAGAATTTAGCATCTGGGTACGACACAATAGAATCAGATGTTGTGGATTGCATGATTGAAGGGGTTTGATTTTACCCCAGATACGGCATCGGCGAATTCCTGGGCAGCCTCTTGGGTTGCGATCCCTCCTACGCGAGCCAGCGCGTCGTTCAGACTCTTTTCCACCACCGGAGATCCGGGCATGAGAAATTGAGAATAGTTGGGGAGGCGGGCGGAAGTCAAAGAGTCACTAGTCACGGGGTGTTCGGACAGCGTGAACGAGTTTAATAGGCGAAATTAAATGAGTGGGCGAAGCGCCAACGCAACACAAACGTACACGTACTCCGGTTTGTTCTTTCATCAGGAGAATCAACGCAGAACTCGCGAAGACCTCGAGGACAGAAGATAGTTGTCGACTGCACTGCAACGGAAACTATAAAGCTGCTCAGAACGCCAGAGGTACCTCAGGGTGGGTGCATTGATAATTTACGCACCATTTATGGGCGTCAGAACCCGGTGACTGGCACGAGGGATACGCATGACACTCATAATCAACTCTGCAGAGCAGCTTACATATTTCACCACGCAGGTGCACAGCCTCGAGTTTGGGCGATGAAAAGGCCCCATCCACGCTGACTCGGAAGGAATCATCCGATTTAGCATCTTGTGACGGCTATCAACAACAGGCGTTCCGCGCGTGGATGATCAAGATGGCACTGGCAGGGCGTTCATATAAACTGACGGTCGTTATCCTCGAGGGAACCTGGAAAATGAGTACGTTGTGTAAAAGTGACGGGTCATTGGAGGAAGAACGGGATTCTCAAAATTTGCATAAACGGCTGCGAGGACAAATGAGGGGAATAAGGATACAAATCGAGGAGCGCGTTGCAAAGCAGAAGTACGGGAATGACTACATAGCAATACTGGCACAAACAAAGTCCAAGGCATCATCTGAAATCGTGAGAGCATGAAAACAACCATAACGAATACAAAACAAAGAAAGGGGTCTCAAGAAGGCAAGAGACGGCCACGCACAGCAGAGGGTGGATCGATGGCAACTAGGCCTTGCGGGCTCTGAATCCTCTTATCTCCCGTATCTCCTCCAGCTCGATCCCCTTGATCGCGCACGCTATTCTGAGGCTCCCTAGGCCAAAATTCCTCTCCCCACCATTGGAAAGCCAGACTGAGATGCGTTTCAGTCCTTCTTGGGCCTTAATCGCGTGAGCTAAGGAAGAGAGGTCCGTCCTGCCGTCAACGCCAAAACCAAATCTCCGGATGGCTTTTGATCGGACGACGGACACCAGGAATGTGAGTGGGGTCGATGAGCCTTCGATAAAAACTTCCTCCAAACCCTGGATTTGACGAAAGGCATTTGCCTCATCGGTCTTGCCGTTGTCGCGAGGGACCTGAACGAAGGTAGACTCCAAACGACCTCGGATAATCTGCCCAATCGCCGGACACGTACAATTCGGGAGGGAAATGGAGTCCAAAGGAAATGTGGAGCGGGCGAAGATGTCCTCGAGGAGTTTTGCTGACGGTTCCCTCAAGAACTCGAGACGTCGGAGCGTATGCTGAGATCCTGCGAGGAGCCACTTTACGGAATCGACGGAAGCCTCAGTCCCCGTGGCACAGTTAAAACTGAGTGTTTCCAACGCGCACGGTGCGGCACCAAGCGGGTTGGCGGGGAAGGCGGGGTTGATGCCGTGCTTGACGGTGGGGAGTTTACCCGCGATTTTCAACGAAGTAATGCGTGGCCAGATACCAAGAAGTTGGGTGAGAATCTCCGGATCGTCCGACCAATCGTGAACGCGTAATTCTGAGATCCTGGAGGCGTTCGGCGCGGTTCGTAACTCCTCCAGGACCTCATCAGGGACGGGTGGTGCAATCCTCCTCATCCCCCACCGATCGGCCGTCCCCTCGGCGTCCGTACCTCGGGGCTGCGTCCCAAATAGAGAGATTCCAATTTTGCGGAGATTAGGGCAGAGTGAGACAATATGGGAGAGTTTCTTAAACGTGAGACCATCGGGTTGGTTGAAGTCAATGATTACGTTCAACTGGATGACTGATCCCCGTAGAACGTTAGGATGGAATGAGTCGGGGGTGGGAAGGAAATTCGACAGGCCCTTGATGGATGGTGGGGGTTTCATTGGGTGCGACTGGCGCACCATCACCGTGCTGGTGGTTCCATGCGGTGTGCGAGGCTTGAATGAGGAAACGAGGGCAGTGTATTCACGGTGTGTGGAAATGGAGACTGAACGGAAGAGCATTTTTTGGGCGTGAGCTGACCAGGCCTTGCACACCAGCGAACAAGATCGGAGCAGCTTGAAGTCAGGAGAGGGCGCATTGGCAAGAGCTATAATTCGCAAAACAATTTCTATGGGCACTCGTAGTGCAGACATGACAGGTTCGTGATTCGGAGTTCCTATACCGCGTGCGATGTGGGTCAGCAATGATTCCTCCACTGAGGGAGGGAAGACTTACCCCTAACGAGATCAATCGTTAGAGAGGGGGAAACATGGGAGAAAGTAGGTGTGCACGTTAACATATATAAAGGAGGGTTGGCCCGAACTGTGTCAAATCAAAGGGGGTACCGAATAGTTCTATAGGATTAGAAACTCATTTTTAATGTGCGGACGATAATAAGATACAAGCCTTCATGTAGTTGCACCCCCATAACAGATGCCAACGCTCTTGATCGGCTATTCATTCCATCCCAGGATTCAAAGGTTCAATGGCTGCCGGAGATATAAGGGGACATGAGGTAATGCAATTGTACAGGAAGGCGACCCAGCGGGCATCCGAGGACTGGGTGGGATAGGGGTCGAACTACGTGAAAGCTTACACGTTTGGTTTTGCCACAACGTTGCAGCAAGTCCTGTTTAGTGATAGAGGATGGCGGTGGTCGGTTGCACGAGGTGATGGCGGTCGGCATTTCCCAGGGCGGGCCGAGAAGAGTCTGCTTGCTGTCGGCAAGTCATCTGGCGCCACTTACCAACCTGACGTCATTTATGGTGGGAAGTCAAGCCGCATGCAGCGGCCCCTGCGCAGACCACCTTCTTTGTCCTCCACTTCCATTAACGACACGCCCAAGCGACGAACAAACCAATGCAAATCAACAACCACGTTAAACGAGGGCATCCGAGTGAGGCCATTGTTATTTGGAACTATCTGCGCGAATCTCACAGATCCTGTAGTCACCTTCGGCCTTCTCATTTTCTTCAGTATAATTGAGGTCAGCAACGTGCACCGAATTCAGGTCTCCGGAACTCTTATTGACGGGTTCATGTAGCTGGCGATATCAGCATGGCTGGTCTCTATGTTCAATAAGCACCACAACGAACTCTCTGGTGGTGTCAGCGACAGGACCCGTTATCTCCTATTCACCTCCATATGGACCGTATGCGGCTCCTTCGTTCTCATGCTTCTGTTCTTAGTCTTCGCAAATGCGGGGATTTTTACCAGCGTCGTTGTGCACCTCGTCTAGTACGCGTCCGTTCTTGACACGCCATTCTAATGTGCCGCTGAAGTCTCGACCAGCCTCGCGCTAACCTGGATTTTTTGGACCGCGGGTGCGGCGGCGATCACGGCAGCTCTTGGAGGTGGTCTCGATTGCAAGTGAGCAGGTCCTTTGCCGCATATGGTATCTGATTTTTGACGGGGTGCACTTTGAGCTTGGGCTATATATACTGCGCACAGCTCAATGCCTTGGAGGGCTTTGCGTGGATTTGCTGGTGAGCGCTCATCGGCCCGGTTCGGCAATGTCCAGAACTCATCCCACGCACAGGATTTTGACCACGTTTGCCATCGTGGTCGTAATGTTCAGATCGGTCTCATCGCATAAGAGGGGCGATGGCTGGACAGGACAGCTTGTATGAAGGACATTGTTGTGACGTTGTTCATCTAGGTATTTCGATTGCTATGGCCCCCGTTTGTATTCTAGAGCGCCGTGATCTGCCACCGCTTGAATCAAGTCAATGCTCGCTACATTCAGCTGCCGCGTGTTCCCCCCGTGTTCACGACTGAGCAGCATGCAGCATCTTTCGATCATAAATGAGCGTGTCTTTATCAACGCGAAGCTCAAAAGTTCAACGACTTCCCCCCCTCCCCGCTCTCGCTGGGATCGCTTCTCAAGATTACTTCGGGTGTTCCGCGGAGAGCTCCGGGGGCCGACTGGGGCTGTGCACGTGGAGAGGCAGGTCGAGTCACACCGGAGAGCGTCGGGCTGTGCGAGATTATTGCCAAATTAGGAAGGCCCGCCTAAGCAAAAACAGGTGAAATTTTTCGTTCCCCCTCTTCTCCCCATCCACCATCTTCTGCTCTCAACTTTCATCCCTCTTCCCACTGTCGGCTAGAGTCAAAGTGAGTTACAAGGGCAATCATACACAAGACAAATCGGTCTTCCTTTCTGCTGCGCGGTTTCCATCGCTATCGATCCATTTCATTTTCTGTTGCTTGCTTATCATGCACACCGTCGAGCTCTCTCCCCTTGACTCGTTTGCGAGTTCATCGGCCTTCCCAGAGCCCGCTCCTTGCTTATATGACTTCGTGGCCACTCCTAGTAGTGCCTCGAGTCTTGACCAAACCGTGCCGGCAGTCGATGCTCAGCACGCCGCCCTTCAAGCGCTCATCTCCTCCGTCCCGGAAACTGAACTGATGATCCCCTCGTTCAGAAACAGCGGCAACCTCCAGCCGTTTTTCCCTCACTCACCAACCAACCAATCACCTCCATCGCACCGACACCATGTTCGCCTAAGTGACTTGTCGTCGTCGCGCCTTTCTCAATTGTTGGATCAACATGAACTCAACACGCTAATCTCCATCAACCATGTCTCTGTAACCCCCTTCACATCTCTCCCATCGGGCTCCGCCTCCGGTACAAATCCTAATTATGGATCACCCCCGCATCAATCAACACAACCAATACCATCTTCGTCAAACCAATATTTATCAACTCACCAGCCAACGGACTTAGGCAATCTCTCCATCTCGCAACAAATAGAGTTTGACGCTATTTGCTCTGATTATTTGACTATGTTATCCTCTCCAACCCACATGGACCCAAAAAACAAGGCCGACACTGTCAGCCCGGCCCTCCGTGCCGCCTCCCCTCCACCTGAGCACGAGGCTGCAGCTAAAGCCATCTTGGAGGTTCTTGAAGGTAAAGTTGTTCCCGCGTTACCGAGTTTCTCCATTCCTAAGTCTTCTTTAGCCTCTCCTAGCTACAAGGTGGAACACGAAATGAACGCATATCTCACCTCCCCGCTCATCGACTCCCCTTGGGAGGACGAATTTTTAACCACCCCTGCCCTCCTGCCTGGGGGGGACATGGGAATTGATATCATGGCAAGCCCTGCTCTCCTCGACGACGACGAAGTTTACACCAGCGCGCCGCTCTTTGGCGATGAACCGTTGTTTGAACCTTTCACGTTTGAGAAGCTCAACGCTGATCGTCGCGGTCCTGCCCTCGATTCCCTAGCCCTTGGACTTCCCTCTGAGCCTCTGGACTCGCCCACTTCGTCAACGTCTCCAGTCTCAGCTGCTGGCAGTCGCGGAAAGAGGTCCGCCGGTAAGCAAGTAACGAAGACCTCTAGGCGCAAAAGCGTGCCGACCGGGACACGCAAGAACGTCACTCCCGAATCCTTGATCCCAGTCGATGCTCCGATCCAGGATCGCAAGTATGCTTCTGAGTCTGCTACCTCTCGCAAGGAACTCCCTGCCGTCTTCGCGAGAAAGAGGAAGCGCGCTTCATCCGAATTAGATAACGAGGACGACATCCTCGCTGCTCCTCCAAGTACGAACGAGCTGTCTGCCATCGAAGCCAAGCGACGACAGAATACCCTGGCAGCGCGGCGCAGCAGGAAGCGCAAGCTCGAACATCAGCGCGACTTGGAGACCACGATAGAGAACGAGCGTGCCGAAAGAGACGCCTGGAAGCAGAGGGCGTTGGCGTTCGAGGCGATATTGAACAGCAATGGAATTCGCATTCCTCCAGAGTTTGCGATTCAACGCGTATAAGGGTTGGACCGCTTTAAAACCGTCTCTTCTCGAATGCTCGTTGTTCCTTCCCTGTTCTCGGACTCTCGAACGATGTTCTATATTCCGTTCACTCAATTTCTTCCTGTCTTTTTAGTCTCTTTGCTCCCCGCATCATTAATCCCCTTCCCTGTCTGTATTCTCTCTGTTTTGGTGTCGCATAAATCTTCCTGTATACCTTCCTCTCCCAAGACTCCCTTCCTCATCCATCTGACCAGTCGGTAGTCGACTAACGCCAAAAATGACTACGGGTTCTTTCTAACTCTCGACACGCGCCAAGTCTGAAACCGGATTTTTTTTTTGGCATCCGAGTGGTAACAAATGGCTTTGCCATGAGAAATCTGCATACTTGACTACAAATGCTGAGGTTGTCACCCCCTCGACGACTGCCACTTGGGGGTTGGACTCTCCTGACTGGTGATTGTCACCCCAAAGCCTTGGGAGTGCTCGACAATCTCTTCCCCGAACATCCTCAACTGTTGCTGCCCCTGCGCCGGCATCTGTGCATGCCTCGCTCCAAAAACCGTCTCCGTATCTCCTTCCATCCCTCCATCACCCATCTGCATGCTGTCGTCAAACGAGTCGTCGTCGTCGAATCCTGCATCTGTCCCAAAAGCTGCAAACGGATGAACCGCGACACCCTCTCCGCTCGCCTCGTCCCCACTGAAAGAGTCGTCGTTTGAATCGAATGAGTTGTCAAAATTCCCTTGACGCTGGGAGGCAGCGAGGAAAGCAGCTGACGGGTTCGCTGTGTTGTTCGGTTGATCGTCGTCGTCGTCGTCAAACGAATCATCCTCGTCCTCTAAAGAGCCCCGACCTATCACTGTTTCGTTATCATAGGGCTTTTGCTGTCGCTCTAATTCGCGCCTGTGGCGCTCGGATGATGGAGTATTCAGCGCACGCGTGAAAACCGGTGCGGGACCAGTTGGTACTGGCGCTTCAAACGTTCGCTGGACAGGTGGCTTGATGAACGTTGGAACAGGGTGGACGAAGGGATCTGCTCTGGATGTCATAGCGGCGGATGAGATAGCAAATTCGGCCGATTTAACGTCCAAATCCAGTCCAACCCTTCTCATGATGCTGTCCAGGTCTAGTTCGGACCTCGCAGTTGAGTCTGGGTCGGAAGGGTCCGCATACCTACTGAGTGAGGGCGGATCCACGATCGTGCTTGCTGTCGAATTCGAATCTTTTCCGAGACGATGTTGAGAGGACGTATCCCAGTTGGGGCCGGTATTTGATGGAGCGTGACTGGAGGATGAATCTAGGGTGGTAGACGTGAGCAAACCACCACGTTATAACAAAGGTGACCGTACCATTTTTACGAAACACCTGTTGACGATGGCCGGCAGCCCAAAGAAGATCCTTTCCTATCCTCTCTGCCGCCTCTTTTCTGGGAGTCTGCTGAAGTTCAGGACCTCGGCTCGGTCGCTCGAACTTCTTGATCGTGATCGGCGAGGGAAGACCGTGGCCTAGGCGCGTATCAGTGTTGAAACCCCCTCCCTCCGAAAGGAACCTCGAAGATGACGACGGCTCTGGTGGCTGACGCTTAGGCGAGCTGAGCTTGTGCACAGAAAGGTCCACGACACTGCTCCAATCGTTGGGTTTCGTGTTCGAGGGAAGGTATGGGTTCATCCTTGCTAGAATCTTTGCGGCATCTCTCCTGAGCGGAGTAGATAATCCAGGTATGCCGACGTCAAAGGGTATAGGGGAAGGAGGCGCCTTCTTTGTAGCGCCAGTGTTCGCGTTCTTCGTGAGAATGGTACGAAGCATCGGCGATTCCGGTGGTTTAGCCCTTCCTTTCCCTTTAGAACGAGCAGAGTCATGAATAGAGGCGATGGGTGTCGCATCGGTGGTGGATGTCGAAATATCCTGGCTTTGTGGAGTCGGGTTGGGATCCACGCCGAGCATGTCTAACTCTTCATTTAGCCGATGTAGGGAGGATTCGATCGAGCTCGTCCATGAAGGTCCATCATCTTCGAGACCAGCCGCGCGACGTTTTCCGACAGCGGCAGGCGTAGATGAAATGATTCCACCTCCAGGAAGGAAAGAAGATTCAGAAGGGGTCCTGTTAGGATCAAAGCGCCCTTGACGAGAGTGTGAGCGGGAATGCGACCGAGATCGGGATGGTTGGGGGGTGGAATCAAGTATGTCTACATCATCTGTTCCGGTAATGGTCGAAGTGGATTCGTCCAGTTCTCCTGTAGGATGGTCGGCGGTGGTCTCCCAGGGTGCAGATTCGACTTCGGATTCAAGGCCTTCCTCTTCAGTCATGTCCTCTTCTTCTTGTTGGGTGTCCTCGAAGTCGTCGTTCCTGGGCACGCGCATACGCGCCGCCATCTCAAAAAACTGCACCCAAAACTAAATCACTCGGATTATCAGCCCTCCGTCCGGCCCTCATTTCAAACGACGGAACTCACCCGAGCTGCCTCTCTGACGGGCTGTACGCCATTAGAGTATCGTTTGACCGCAGGTAAAAGTTTATGTTCTGCCAACCACTGGATTTTGGCAAATTGGCCGTCGATTTTCTGTCAAAGATTCACGAGATCAGGTGTAGCGAGATAAGCGCCGACGAAAGATACCTGCAGCTTGAGTGTGATCAGCTGGTCTATCTGCTCAATCTGGTCTGCGGCCGGTGCAGCAGTGTTTAGACCGGGAATTGAAATCGAGTCTGGGTCGAGCGCAGGTTCCCAGCGGAAGTTTTCGTCCTCGGTCATTTGTTCGCTTTGGTAGAAGCTGATTCGGCCAATCGGGGTCGTGGAAGGGGAGAGACGCGTTCGTCACAACGATTGTCACGCGTCTTGAAAGCATCACCTCCTGCACCATCATGCACGCGTCGAGTTCTGCAAAGGTCTCGTGAAAATGCTGCCTTTGCTGATACGAATTCACCTGAAGTTTCACACACAGGCAACTCTCATCGCGGATCTTGAGCGAGAGATTGAAGAGCTGCAGAAAGAGTTTGGGTATCCACAACTTCCAGTATCTCGACCTTCCTCCTCGATTAACGCGGTCTCAGAGAGCACGAGGACCCGAAGGTCACCGTTTCTAAGCACATTAAACTGTTGCACAGGTACAACGAGGCAAAGGATGCCGCTCAGGTAGCCTCCATCACTTTTCTTCCTTCTCCATTTGATCCTCCCCATTTCCTCCAGATTTTGATTGGGAAGGTACGCGTCTCGCTTCCCCCCCCCCCCCATCTCGGGGCTGACCTTTCGTTAGCTGGCGGCCCACAAGGAAACGACTATTCGCCAGATGCACGAAGAATACGGACTTACGGATGATGACTAGCCTGCGAACCTTGCGTTGTCCCGTTTATTATCAACCTTGTCAGCTGTCTTGTCCTTGCTCTTGCTCTGCTGTCCCACGTGCTGTTGTAATATCTTGACACCCCGACGCTCCCGCGCCCAATGATCAACACGTTCTTGTTCGTGACCGCTCGCCGGGGACTTAGATACCTCCAACCTTCCAACCACGCCCGGCGGTCGAGGGACACCTTCGCGTAGCGCTGCAGCCTGCAAGTCGGCAGTCTTGTCGGATCATTGATAGGTCACAGTCTCCTATTCGATACAGAGCGCTCGCCATATGGAGATCCGACGCAGTGCCCCATGCCCGAGGCCCGACAACCAATGCTGCGTATCCAACATTGTACTCTCGACCCTCCGACGGGATGTCGTTACTTCATTGTGCTAATTGATTTATTCTGGTTGAAGTTCGAACACCCGATGGATGAGCGCACCTGGGCCAATCATCATCCACAGTTTTCAACATACGTGGTGGAAGCTTTGACCGATGTTACAGGTTGAATAGCCATTCTAGATCGCATGGGAGACCTAAGGACTCGTTGGGCCACACACGGACTATGTGGGATACAAGCGTGATATGTGAGATGAGTGCCCAGCGCTCAGCTCGGATTGCAGATCTCATCTTACAAATTTCGAGGCGTGGTTCCGGAGATTCCTAGAAGGTAAAGGGAAGATTCGGATACCATTCAAAGATTGTGCCATTGACGCCGTGAGCTTCCAGTCCCGCTGGGAAAATTCATCGACGAGTGCTGAAGGAGAAGGCAAACAAAGAGGTCCTAGCCGAAACGGCCAAGCTTTAGAGGGATGAGCATAAATCCCTCCAGTGACCCGTCAAAGGCTGCAACGGGGGTAAAGGTTAAGTGCTGTATCCTATTTACTACTTGTTCATGATGCACCCCGCACCTCTGCGAGCTCCGCGACAAAATGTCGCGTCTGGGCAGCCAGGGGGAATATATTCTGTCACTTACTCGCTATCATGCAGGGCCGATTCCGAGATCCGTGGGATCCGTCCCGTATCTTTTAGTGCGGCAATCTATTATCTAAATTGATTCCGCTTACGCAGTCAGGCGGGTCTGACGAACCAAATTACCCATGGCACGCCACCACTATCGCGGGTGTTGAGCAATGCTGCCGCAAAAGAAAATGATGTGGTCTGCTCGCGGCGCTGTCATGCTCCAGCCCCAGCACTGGTCAGCACCGCGTCCGAACTGTCAGTACCCGTACTATGAGTAAGCACTGGTTGATGCTTCCCGGTGCCTGTCTAGTTCTTGCGCCCGGAGCGCCCAATAACCACCTGCCATGACCCCAATCAACACATTCGCTAGCGGCTAGATTGTCCAGAAGCAGGGTTTCACCGTAGATTCCCCGGACTCCGGACCTAGCATCCTCAACCCTCGTACGTACCGCCAATCATCGTGGGCGGGGGTCTTGTTTGTCGACTTACGTATATTTGCGCCACATAACGGATCCCAGGCAACAGGTACCTCTTTCCCTCCCTCTCCGATGACTCTCATCCCTGCTGTTGAGATTGCTGCCTCGCCCTTTCAATTCGTCGCAGCCCTCCAGGCTGATCCCTTGGCCAGACTCTCCCCTCGACCCTCGTTCGAGTCTAGGAAAACTTCCCAGCCAGATACCATAGATCTAGAGAACCTAGGCGTCGAAGAAAGTCCGATCCCCACTCAGTGCGAGCCACAGGTCGTGACAAAAGCCCACAGCCTGAACATCAGAAAACTAAACGTGAAGTTTGCTGTTGTCTGTCTCGCTTTGTTTCTCGAAGGGTGGAACCTGGGCGCGACAGGACCCCTCATACCAGCTATCCAAAAGTACTATCATGTAGGGCTATCTTCGGCTCCGAAAGCTTTTCTCTGATGATTCTGGCGGAACAGGTTGATTACATTCTCGTATCCATGATGTTCTTGGTTCAATGCGCTGTACGAAATTCCTCTCGAGGGGGCTTATTCACCATTCGCACCATGTGTCTGACGGTTGAATTCACCGACCTAGGGATTCATCAGCGGTGCGATGTTAAACGTTTACCTTGCCCACACAAATTTTAGTTTCGGACAGTTGGTCGTGCTTGGTCAGAAATCGCACTTCTGGGTGAAATTTTTGGAATGCTGACCTGCACTAGGACACGTCTCCCAGCTCGTTATGTGGATTATCCAAGCACCTGCTCCACCTTTCCCCCTGTTCATCATGTCGTACTTCTTCGGAGGATTCGGGTTCGCAATGCAGGTGATAGTGCTTACCGTTGAACTGAAGTCTGTCCCCTAAAGCTGTCAACAGGATGCGCAATTGAACGGCTTCGTTGCGGCTCTCGAACATCACAGAGAGACTCGGGTGGGCATCATTCACGCCTTCTTCGGTAAGTACAGTTCTTTGTGTGACATCCTTATCATAATGTCAGTTGTTGAGTGGATGCTAGGCTTGGGCGCATTTGTTGTGCCCCTTGTGTCGACCAAGTTTGCAAATTCCCTGCATTGGTCCTTCCACTATCTTACATCCATCGGAGTCGCCTCAATCTGTATCGTTTGTTCCTCCTTAGCCTTCCGGTTCAAAAAGCAAGATGGTGCACGTGTTCTCCATATTTTTCGGCTCCGCGTTGCTGACCACGGTCCGATAACAGAAATTCTGGAAGAGATCGGCCAACCACCGAGGGAACGTGGTACAAGTGAACAAAGCCACTACGGCCAGATTATGGGTCAGCGTGCGGTTCACATGATGGCTTTCTTCATTGTGATCTACGTTGGGCAAGTATTCTCTCAATAAATGACCTCACAATGTTTCAATCTAATCAAGTTGGACAGTATCGAGATTACCCTGGGTGGTTGGATCGTTTCTTACATAATCGACGTTCGCGGAGGAGGACCATCTTCAGGCTACATCTCCTCTGGGTTTTGGGGTGGTCTCGCCTTAGGCCGAGTTGGGTTGATTTGGCTCAACAGACTTCTCGGCGATCGGAGCGCGGTCTTCCTCTACGGTATTCTGATCATAGCGTACGAAAAGCACTTCGTTCTCTCGCCAAATGCTGATCGAGACCTTGCACGGGTTTGAAGGCTGGAAATTACCATCTGGAAAGTGCCTTCGTTGATTGGTAATGCCGTGACGGTCTCCTTTGTTGGCGTGCTCGTGAGTCACTTTCGTTTACTCACTTCGCGATATGGTTGGTGACCTTGCCGCCGTAGTTGGGGCCCATCTTCCCAATAGTCATCAATCACGCTTCCAAGGTCCTTCCGCACTGGCTCCTGACAGGTGTGCCATGTTCTCCTCGCATTGCATGTGATCCAGTTTTACACAACGATTGAACACCCTGGTTTCTTGTGCGATTAGGCTCGATCGGATGGATCGTTGGGTTCGGACAAACAGGTTCGGCGGTGCTTCCCCTGATTACTGGCACATTGGCTCAAAAAGCGGGAATTTGGACCCTACATCCTCTGTGAGCGTTCAAATTCTGCCTGAGCGCAATCTATCGGTTAAATTGGGACGTTTCAAGGTTGATCGCGATGATAGCGCTGATGCTCATGATCTGGTGCCTTGTACCAGGAGTACCCAAGAGGGACGAATGACGAGGCGGGATGGTTTTGATATATAAAAAGATGAACGTTTATTATATAACGTTGGCGGGTAAAGTACGTGTAGGGTCGCGTGCTGCTTTGGGAGGAATTTCTAGAGGTAAAAATATGTTTTTGTGTTTGTTGATCTGTAGAGGGGATTGCCGATTATATGGATACTTTGTACAACTTTCGCAATTGACAGGGAAAAGCGCCTCTTGGATCCAATCGCAAGGCGTAGCAACCGTGGGAACCCAATCGTCAGGAACCACTGATTGGACCCGTGGAGGACAAACCTTCGACTTGCAATTGAGAGGGGGCCTGGGGCACTCTTTCTCAATAGCTCGACTCCATGAAGCGTGGAAGGGCCAAGACTCCCCTCATTCATCGTTTTCAATCTTCGTCCGCGCAACACGCTAATAACTCAGTGAAGCAGTTCTCCCCGCTGGTGACGCGGCTCGAGTCGAGCTATAGCCCATAAGGTCGACGTGCATCCGAGCAGAAAACGCGCAGTTACCTTGTCGCTCTCATGTACTCAATGACCGCTAGAGGTCTCCCCTGAAAAGTGCGAGGTCTTCGACCACCTCTCCTCGTGAATATAAAAACGGGGTCTCTACTAGGATCTGATAGAATGTTCGAGTTATCAAACATCGTTTTGTCAAGTTCCGCCGCGTTCGGCCTGATTATTAGGCGTGGATGGGCCTGACCTGCGTACCAGGCGGTGTTGACTTATCGGTGGATCGATGAAATCAGTCAAGATGACTCACGGGCCTTTTAATCAGTATATTAACCGACCTTAACCGACCCAGATTCCCCACGTCCTACCTCAATGGCCCAGTCGAGGTGCGATGAACCCGAGTATTTCCTTCTTGCCTCGTCGCCTTATCTTCATATCTTTCCAGCACCGGTTCCTCCGCCTTCAGCCAAACCTTGCAATTCATCACCTCCGTCAAGCTTCAGGAGCTCCAGCACCAAAGCGAGACATTTTCAAAGCATGTTGACGATGTTACCAACCGTGCAAGCATGGCAGAGGGCGAGATTGATAAGGTTCAGAAGCTCTTGGATGGCGTAAAGGCTTGGAAAGGCTTGGGCAGGCTCACGGCAACGGACCTACCCCTCGATAACATTCAACTGTACGTGTTCCTGCCTCGCCATCCCATCAAACATCATCAAAATCGAAATGAGATTCGACAACTAACTTGATGGTCAACTGGTCGTTCCAGGTGGCTCCACCAAGCTAAGACCGATCCCAGCATCTCTATCCGTCAAGTCCAGGAGTGGGGAAATCTCCTGGAGACTCACCTTCGGGCTTCCGTTACTCGCTTCGACTACGCGAAATTGTTTGGAAACCTTTTGACCGAGTGGCTGCAGAGCGGGGACTCTCAGGCTACTGGGTTGGTGGTCTCTGAAGAATCGGACGATGCCGATGGCAGCGAGCCTGTGGGTGAGGATAAACCTGCACGAGCGGAGAAAGTAGAACAAAAGGACAAGATCCAAGAGCTGATCTTCGCCGAAAAGCCGATGAACACGAAGGCGATTGAGGAATACCTCGAAGAACTGTTTAGCGCTCCCGATGCTAAGGCTGCTTTGAAGGGTGTGCGCAAAAACTTGGAGGACCTCGGTAAAACTTCGCGAAGCGCTCGAGTCAGTCCTCGGGATCTTAAAAGCTGGCTGATCAGCTCATTGCTGAATCGAGGTTTGTTGTGAACGTTTTGGTTTGGTTCGGCGGAGATTCTTACAATTTACCCTAGATATTCTTTCAGCGGAAAAAACAGAGACCCTCAAAGGATTCCTGACCAACGATGTGATCCTCCAGGAGGTCGCTAGCGTGTTGAACATGCAGCTGGCGAGCATCGAATCGTTCTCGTGGCCGCAGGAGGGTGTCCAGGTCGAGATGCGCCGTCACCTCTCTGGCAAATATAGAGCCTACATGGACACGGAGATCATTACCGCCCTTCTCTTCCAGTATCTCGGTATGCGATGGTCAGTGGGGTTCAAGGCCGCGATCAGCGACGTGGTCGACTCACCTGCGTGGAAGCGAGATGCGCGCGAGTTCACCCGTGAGGAACGTCTGCAACGTAGCAAGTGTTTCAATGAACCGAAAACGGATGTCTCCCAGTCCATCGAGAACGAGCGCCGTGCGGAGCAAAAGAAGTTGTTCTTCATGACGCAGCTTCCTGGAGAGTTGGCTTCTCTGTCCCCCTACGATGAGGATCCCGTGGTTACCGGACCGGCGGTAGTCAACGTTCAGCAAACCCTTCTGAAGATCATCAACACGGAGATCTACCTCAAGCAGGCTCTGCATGGTCAATGTACCGTCGTGAGAACTGATCTCGAGTGGTATGTGAATTAAAGCATGCATAGGAATCTTTCATCAACTTGCCCCAGGTTTGGCCCATCATTGCCCCACGACTCGATCTTGACTGTTCTCCGTTTCTTCGGCATGCCAGAACTTTGGGTTACCTTCATGAAGAAGTGGCTAAATGCTTCACTCTCGTTTGACCAAGGTGCCCCGCCAAAGACCCGACGGAGGGGTGTCCCTATTGCGCATACCCTGGCTGTAGGAAATCTTCTGATTACGTTCTACGCGCATCACTCATGTCCTATAATCAGGTCCTCTGTGGTGAAGCAATTCTCTTCGGTGTCGACTTCGCGGTAAACCAGCGTGCAGCCGGTCTCTACCTGTATCGAATCTACGATGACTTCTGGTTCTGGAGTCACGATCCAGAGGTTTGTGCTGAAGCCTGGGCGGAGATGCAGAAGTATGGCTCCCTCCTTGGCTTTACCTTCAACATGAAAAAGACAGGCGCCGTCTGTGTCGGTGGACCGCTCTCCCCCAGCCTTCCCGTTGGAACCTCGGGTTGTCAATGGGGATTCCTCAGGCTCGACGGCGAACAAGGCAGGTTCGTTATCGACCAGTCCAGTGTCGACGTGCATATCGCCGAGCTCCGCCGACAACTCGCGGCTACAAAATCTGTGTTTGGCTTCGTCAACGCGTACAACAAGTATCTCAAATTCTTCCAACGAAACTTTGGAGATCCCGCTCATTGTTTCGGACGCACCCACGCCGACGAGGTCATCGAAACGTACAGCCGGATCCAAAAGGAACTGTTCCCGATGACAGGAGGCAGCGTCATCCAGTGCATCCAGCAGATGATCGAGCAGCGATTTGGGATCAAGGACATTCCGAGCGGGTGGTTCTACTTCCCGATTTCCCGTGGAGGTTTGGAAGTATGGAACCCCCTCGTCGACTTCTTGTTGGTTCGGGATAACCTCAAAGAACAGCCCAACACGTTCATCGAATTGGAGGAGGAAGACACGAAGGAGTACACAACACTGTTCGCCGCTTGGAAGTCTGGGGAGGGTTCCTCGAACGCCGTTACCAAACAGTTCTTGACCTTCGACCAGTACATAGAGGGTCGAGAAACAAGGCTGACCAAGTGGCGGAACGCTTACAAGGCCCTACAAGACTCACCGAACGTCAGCTCGATGACGATATCGAGCAGGATCACGGACGACCTGGAGGGCGAGTTACTTGACGATTATCAAGAGTGGAACGCGTCCTTGTACGCAGACGATATTTTCAGGAGATTTGGAACGTTGACCATTGTCGAACCGACCCTCATTCCTGTCGGTATGGTGTCCGTGTTCAAGAACACAAAGATTCAGTGGGACTCGTAGGGAGTTAAAATCGGCATTTCAAGCAGTTTGTAAGATATTTGCTGTAAAATTCATAGGAGCTCTACTGAGGGCGGCGAGTTCGAAGGGGGTGGATCCGAAGACTGATAAAATTCTGAAGGAAGGCGAGGCAGAATTGTGACCCTTCCCTGCTCGCCTGCGGTTCAAAGAACGGAGGCCCCATACCAGTTCGCATAGCCTGAAAGGCGAGTTAACTGTAGTAGCGCCAGTGCTATCTATTCTTATCGATCGTGGACCCTTCCCGTGAGGTTGCTTTCTAAGGAAACAGTGCGTGCCACACTACATACACTGAGTCCGCAGCCCAAAACACAACCGATATATACCACATTCACAAACCAGCGTTTGTGGTCGAACTTGGAAGACCTAACAGCCCTCGCGCAACGCCCCGGCTGTTGCCCGTTCCCCAGCCACGCCGGCTACCATGTGTAGGAGTGTCACTGTTCTGAGAGGGGGACCGAGGGTATGTGTACGAGGAAGAGTCCACGTATTCGTTGGTTTCGCTGCTTATGCCCATACGCACCGCGATGACTTCAGCACGGGCGAGGTTTGAATGGTTCGGGTGGATGAAGATCTCGTCCGGTTTTGATTTCGAACGTGGTCTAGTTGTCGTTGGAAGAGCTTGTTCGGAAACGGCGGGAGGAGTGTACTGGAATGAAGGGGACATCTGTGACGGGGAGATATGGTGCGGGTATGGATTCGCGTGAGAAGCTAACACAGATATATGCGTCTGTCTTGATGGCTGGTGGTGGCCTTGTTGGTAGGTTGCAGCTGAGTACAACTCGTAATCATCTGCAGACGTTGCTAGGAGGGGTTCCTGCGCGCCATTAACGCTGTCAGCACCTGTGAGTGTGCCAACCGTCAGGGGGGTTAGGACACTTACTCCGGCGAATGGCGAGATAGAAGGTACCCAGACTCTGGATCTGAGTAATTTATGTCGCTAACGTCAGCCGACGTTTCGGTGAGTTCTACGATGAATTGGCCGACAGCAAGAGACGTGACCTGAGCGGAAAGTTAGGAGGATTGGAAACAGCGTGCGACGGTCTGACGCACGATCACTAAGAGGATCCATGTGTTGAGCGACATTGCTGCAAGCATATAGAGCCTAACGGACGTGGTAAGAATAAACGTAATTGTGATTGTACTTGAACTTGAACACGTACATCCTCTCGAATGTGACCACCCAAAACAACGCGGTCTTCCATATTGTGACACGCAGCCGGGTTCTTCGAAAGACAGGTAGAGGGTTCCAATGACGCGATATTGCAGAAGTGAGGATGCTGGAAGCGAGGATTAGGGACGCTTGTACCATGTGGAGAGCGGCTTACCGTTCCGAGAAGCAGACCGCCGCGATGAACAATGCGGCCGCAAGAAACGACCCGAAGGAATCGATCCTGAGGTTTGGAACCAAGAACGGTTCTCCTAAGAACCGGAAGTGGAACCATTCTGCTGCGTCCATGGCTGGTTGGAGTCGTCCCGGACGACGGTGGTTTTTCGAAGAGGAGCGCTGGGCGATTGGTATCCAAGGGACAAATAAGTAATGTTACTCAATGTGCCTGTAAAAAAGGCCGGTGCCTGAGACTCGAGTGCGCGCTGTGATTATAAAGCAAAAGTGAGCGCACCTATTCATCGGCTTGGTGGTCTAGTAGTATGATTCCTTCTTAGGGTGGCATCCTATATGGAAGCCATGAGATGGAGGAGGTCCCGGGTTCAATTCCCGGCCAAGCCCTTTTTTCTCATCCCTGTGTTTTATTTTTGTGCGGAAGCGTTGTACAAATCGGCTGGGTCTATTGAATCATCCAAGTTCCTTAGGCACCTCGGCGATTAAGCTAAAGAGTTGTATCGATGGCCATTGAGATGTGTGTCGCGATCACGAGCGGATGCATTTTCTGTGTCTTCGATGGCATCCATTGTAGGTCTTCCAAATCCATCCCTTATTCCTCATCATCTCGTCTAGTGATCGCGAGGTAAATTCTGCATGCCCACCAAGTCTTCAGCAGAGTCGGTATCCAATGTGGAACAGCCGGCCGGTCGGGTGCTGAACTCAATCCCCACTATTTCCAGGGGTAAGGGGAAGAAGCGAGCCCTCAGCCAATCCGAGGAGGCCGTCACCAATATCATACGCGACCCTGGTTTGGCTGGACCCACTACACTAAAGGTGAAGAAAGGTGCGGTTCCCGACGCTCCACCTATACTATTATTTTACAATCTTGGTGCAGTCAAACGCGCAGAAACTCGTCAATGCCCTATATGCTCTGAACACATCCCAGTGCGGCTGCTCGAAGCGCACTGCGAACTCGAGATGCAGCGTACGGAAGAGATTATCAGAGCTGTAGGATCCTCGGAGGTCTACGGCGATTCGGTTGACGGGTAGGGTTCCCCACCCGTCCTGCCGGTCCACTGCCTCCAGTTCACATTTTTCAGCGCTCAATTCTCACGGGCTAGACGGTCTGCCGTCCGAGCTCAGAAGGCGTTCACGCAATTCAGCTCTGGACACGGCCCCGCCTCCCAAGACGCCACCGCTCGAACGGAGAAGATGATCAAAACGGTGAAACGCCGCCGAAAGCAGCGGTACCACCGGTTACGTGAGATGATCCAGGGCCATGACGGGGATGCGCGCTGCGGCGGTGGGGGCGGTGGTGGTGAGGTTGTCTGTCCGGTTTGTTTGGAAACAGTGTTTGGAGACCCCGATGTCGCTGAGGCACACGTGGACGCTTGTCTCGTCCATGCCATGCCTAGTGTTCACGAGCGGTCTGAGACAGACCTCGGAAGACCGAGTAGGACGAGGGCCACGGACGGCGCCAACCTGACAGGTTTGATCTACCCCACTCTCATCAAAGAACTTACGAGTATTGAGGTCTGTGTCACAGCTTCAGGTTTTCATGTTAGGGACACGAATCATGAGGACGTAGAAGACGAGATTGACGTCGACGGGGACGATGAGGAGGTGTTTGGCCGGGCGCAGTTCACGGAGGTAGACATCTTGTCTGCATCGAGATCTATGAGCTCGAGCAGGAAGTCAGAGACGCCCATTGAGATCGAAGCCCCAGGGCCCTCGGTACCTCTGGCGAAGCACCCATCATTAGAGTCCCAGCCTGTAAGTCTCCCCAATTTCCCCACCACCTCGTCTTACTAAGGATGTATAGGAACCATCTAATCCTGCACTGACATGCAGGATTTGCCTCGACCCATACACCGAACCAACCGTCTCCACCCAATGCTGGCACACATGTTGTCGGGAATGTTGGCTCCGTTGCCTGGAGTCAAGGCTCTGCCCTATATGCAAGCGGATCACGACGGCGTCGGATTTGAGACGCATATACCTTTGACGTTCCCAAAATACCCGGGCTCGCACGTAGATATCGATGTGAAGATGCGTTTTGTATACTGATTGGACAATAAATACTGAGGCAGCGCCGAACATACATATCATCTCATTATTGCCAGGCATGGGTGCGTAGAATTTGGATAGAATAAATGCTTAAGGGATACATCGGGAAAATGAGCGCTCTGGGGGGGGGGGGGGGGGGGGGGGGGGGCGAGGACTCAAGTTGGAATGAGTGGAATTCGTGCAGGGGCGCTCGATGGTGAAGAGAAAGGAAACAAAGTAAAATAGGAAACGTGGTCCGAGGTGTCGTAAAGCAACAGGCAAAACAAGGGAAACAGACAAGGGCATTCTCTCTTCGCAAGTTCTTCCACCATGCAGATAGAGGGGTATATACAACGCAGTGATCCGTAGATGCCGCTACCCGAGAACGAAAAGCGGCCCAAGTGAGGCGGATGGTAACAGAGCCCGTCACGACTTCGAAGACCAAACGCCAGCAGGCCTGGAGTCATGCTCGTCGTAAGTTGGTGGCCTATCGTCATAATGACCCACCCCTCCGGATCCCATTGGTTGTTGTGGTGGTTGCATAGGGGCAGGTTGGTAACCGCCCGCATACCCCTGGGTCGAAGGATTCGTCCTCACGGGCGACTGATTTGCATAGGAGTCGGAGTAGGGGTTAGGGATGTGTCCTGGACCCCCTTGGCTATCTAGGACAGTGTTGTCTCCATAGCCGGTCCCCCCAAGAGTGTACGCACGCTGAAGTCCCTGTCCTGTTCCTTGCGCATAGAGATTCTGGAAGGGATCGTGCGGGTTAACCAGGTACTGGTTACCTCCAATCGAGTGCCCGTCAGTATACGGATTTGCTTGCTGCACGGGAGGAGAGCGGGATGGAACTGGGATCGGCGGGGCGTTGGAAGATGTGTAAGGGTCGGCACTGTATAGATCGTAGGAGGCGCCGGGTTGATGCGGCGCCGTGGAAAGATCTGCCCAAGCACCTTTAGGACTGCCAGAAAATCGGTAACCAGAGGGTGTACTTACATGATGACCCATTGTTCTGGTGTCCAGGTTGAGCACCGCCAACTGCAAGGTATTGTGTTGTGGGTTGCGGAAGAGGGGGTGCGGTGGAGGAAGGCGGAGAAGAATAGGTAGACTGAGAATAGTTCGAGGCAGATTGACTGTGCATTGTTCCCTGGCGCCTCGGACCCGGTGGGTAGCCCGTCCCTGTCGGGTTGTAGTAATCGTCCACGGCCCTACCACCAGGCTGACCAGGCAAGTAACCACCAGCGTACGTCTGCCCAGTGACAGGTTGTTGACGCGGGGAAGAAGCGTCGAGGTAACCTTGCTGAGGCTGGCTTGGATGTGTTACGATTTGGTTACCCTCTTCATAAGCGGAATCGTCTGCCGATTCTTTGCGATTCAAAGGCTGGTACTCCTGGAAGGCTGGCAAACCACTTTCGTTGCCATACTTCTGTTTAGCCTGACGTTCCGCCTCAGATTTTATAGCGTCCAGCCTGACTTGATCAACGTATTGATTGTTACCAGGCTCGAAATCTCCAGTTGCGCTCCTCCTGTTTTTCCTTCTGGATGGCCTATCGCTCAGACAGCACCTCCCACAACAGAAGAAGAGGCCGCTGAGGAAGAGGAGGACCCAGGCGGCGATAGTGAGCCAGATGGCGTTGCCGATTGAGGCTTGACCACCAGCACTATTGATCCTGGCTTTTGTCAAGAAAAAGAGGGCAAGGTCGAAGATGAAGGCGAGCATAGCGACGGCTGCGGCAAAACCTGAGATGCAAGTGCTACAGCATGTGGCGGAGACTTCTCGGATATGCGCGAGGAGACCGAAGACAGCCGAACCTGCGGCCAGGGCGAGTGCGACGATGTGGAGAACAAGGCAGTATGTTATCCATTTAACCACTACATTGGGGATTTGAATCTTGGTGTCGTTCCCGAGTAAGGCATTGATGTCTGTGTTCGAGATAAAGTTGCATAGCCGAGACAAGAAGTAACCGTTAATTTATTGACCGTCGCTAGGGGAGACAGCACTCACCAATCTCGTAGCCTACCGAGGGTTTTGAACAGGTGACCTGACCTGCGATATCGAGACAATACCCGAGAGTTCCAAAAGTGAGAGAGCCATCAAATCCGCTGACTGTTGCCTTGAGAAAATAGACAGACTTGATCCACGGAACACCGAATGAGACCGCAGCAAGGAGACCAGTGGCGGTGAGAGTTGCGATAAATCCTGGAGTTGCAGGGCGGATGCAACTCATGTTGGGGAGATGCTAGGTAAGGGAGATGGCGGGAAAGAAGGAGAGGAAGGGACCCCTTTAACGCACACCCCTTTGACTGAGAGAAGGAGAGAATTCAGCGGATGACAAACAGAGACAAACATCCGCCGGTGTTGAAGGCGATGCCAACAACTGCGCTATTCTCCGGGTCGTTGCCATTCCAATACATGCACCCCTTCAACTCGGCCAAACCCCGGTCCAATCCGGTCGACTTTCACCAACTCTAACAACCTGAATCCGTTCTTCTCGAATACACGCACACTTCCGATGTTACCCTCGATGGCCTCCGTGCGGATGTTGTGGGCGTTCATGTAGGGAACCATCCACCGGTTGATCACTGCACCCACTGCTGCGGACATGATCCCCTTTCCGTGGTGGCTGGGCCGAAGGTAGTCTGCGGAATTTCATTACGAGATGGGCATGGTCGACTGTGCTTTGGACACACCTCCGATCGTCCATACAATGCTGTGATCCCCGACGGGTTTCGCCAAGTTTTCTTTTGCCATCTTCGCCCTCTGTTCTTCGTCATCGACCTCTAGCCACCCATTCCTCCTCACCGACACATCACCTAGGAGTAAGTCTGTACCGTCGGCTTGCGTTTCACGGATGTATTGAACCGGACAGCCGTCGACCACAGCCTTGCCTTTACGCAGATCTTCCAACAATTCGTCCGACTTCTCTTTCGTCGTTCTCAGCCACTCTTCTGCATGGTGAGGCTGATAGGGGAATGGAGGTGAGAGCAAAAATTTGTAAATCCGCGGATCATTTAGCATGAGAACGAGGTCATCTCTATCGCTTTCTCGAGGTGTTGTTATGATAATGTTCTCGTGGGGAGCAGGGAGGCGAAGAAATACCTCGCCTGTTGTGGCATTGGCTTGGAGGGTGTTCATGCTGGTTGAAACTGTGCAGAGGTAATCATGAAATCCTTCGCCTCCGTTAAACCCGACCAGCGATGAGTCGCACCGAGTCCCGCGCTGCCCTAAACTACGTGGTCACGTGCATCGGATCCGGTGTGATATGACTGATGGCGACTGATGGCAAGATAAAAACAAGATAAAAAGATTGGCGAAGTTTTCTTCCTCCTCTCGATTTACAGACGTCCTTATTTTCTGGCCCCCTTCTCCCCCAAAATCCTCCGTATCTTCGCAACACTGTAAATCTAATCAGCCATGGTGTAAGTTCGATCCAATCCTCTCGAATGTCTCATCCTCACCACCTCCTTTTGATGATAGCAACTTCACCGTCGGTCAGTAGCAATGTTGCCTAGTTTACGTCCATTGACGTGCGATATGCTCAACTTCACATCCTACAGACCAAATCCGGGCTCTGATGAACAAGCCCACCAACATCCGTAACATGAGTGTTATTGCCCATGGTATAATCAATTCCATTCGCGTTTCTGACCCTTGTTGACCGTGTCACCTCTAATCTGTGTAGTCGACCACGGAAAGTCTACCTTGACCGATTCCCTCGTTTCAAAAGCTGGAATTATCGCTTCATCGAAAGCTGGTGAGGTGCGATTCACCGACACAAGACCTGACGAGAAGGAGCGTGGTATCACAATCAAATCAACCGCTATCTCCATGTACTTCCAAGTCAACGAGGAAGAAATCGCTGCTATCAAGCAAAAAACTGAAGGTAATCTTTTATTCCCACCTCTTCGCATTCGTTGGCGCTGATCAGTTCAGGTGATGAATTCTTGATCAACTTGATCGATTCACCCGGACACGTCGATTTCTCTTCTGAGGTTACCGCCGCTCTCCGTGTCACCGATGGTGCTTTGGTGGTCGTCGACTGCATTGAGGGCGTCTGCGTCCAGACCGAAACTGTACTCCGACAGGCTCTTACCGAGCGTATCAAGCCTGTCGTCATCATCAACAAGGTCGACCGCGCCCTCCTTGAGCTCCAATACAAGCCCGAGGATCTATACCAGCAATTTTCACGTACCGTCGAGAGTGTCAACGTCATCATTTCCACATATCACGACGCCGCTCTTGGTGATGTCCAGGTCTACCCCGAAAAGGGTACCGTCGCCTTCGGCTCTGGTCTCCATGGATGGGCCTTCACTCTCCGCCAATTCGCTAGCCGTTTCGCCAAAAAGTTCGGTGTCGACAAGGAGAAAATGATGGCCAAGCTTTGGGGCGACAACTACTTTAACCCCCTCACAAAGAAATGGACCACGAAAAGCGTTGTCGACTGGAATACCGTGGACGGGAAGCCCGTCCAAGGCAAGATCGTCGATGGGAAGACCGCCGACGGTAAGGCCGTCGACCGCAAGACCCTCGACCGTGCCTTCAACTCCTTCGTCTTGGACCCCATCTTCAAGATTTTCGATGCCATCATGAACTTCAAGAAGGATGAAGTTACTAACATGCTCCAGAAACTCGATGTCAAGCTTACCCCCGAGGAGAAGGAGCTCGAGGGTAAGGCCCTCTTGAAGGTCGTGATGAGGAAGTTCTTGCCCGCCGGTGACTCCCTTCTGGAGATGATTGTCATCAACCTTCCCTCTCCCGCTACTGCCCAGCGCTATCGTGTTGAGACTCTCTACGAGGGTCCCATGGACGATGAATCCGCCATCGGCGTCCGTGACTGTAACCCCGCAGCTCCTTTGGTCTTGTATGTCTCCAAGATGGTGCCTACCTCCGATAAGGGACGTTTCTACGCCTTCGGACGTGTCTTCTCCGGTACTGTTCGCGCTGGCCCCAAGATCCGTATCCAGGGCCCCAACTACGTTCCAGGAAAGAAGGATGACTTGTTTATCAAGTCCGTCCAACGTACCGTTCTCATGATGGGTCGCTCTGTCGAGGCTCTCGAAGACTGCCCCGCCGGTAACATCGTTGGCCTCGTCGGTATCGATCAGTTCCTGCTCAAGAGCGGCACTCTCACCACTTCCGAGACGGCGCACAACATGAAGGTCATGAAGTTCTCTGTGTCTCCCGTCGTTCAGGTCGCTGTTGAGGTCAAGAACGCCTCTGATCTCCCCAAGCTTGTCGAAGGGCTCAAACGTCTCACCAAGTCCGACCCATGTGTCCAGGCCTGGATCGCCGAGTCTGGTGAGCACATCGTTGCTGGTGCTGGTGAGCTCCATTTGGAAATTTGCCTGAAGGTCAGGGTCCTTCCCATTTCCCCTGTGTACCAAACTAACTTCTTTCCACTTCAGGACCTTCAAGAAGACCATGCCGGTGTACCCCTCAAGATTTCTGACCCTGTGGTTGGTTACCGTGAGACGGTAAAGGCCGAGTCCACTATCGTTGCCCTCTCCAAATCCCAGAACAAGCACAACCGTTTGTACCTTAAGGCCCAACCCCTCGAAGAGGAGCTCACCCAAGCTATCGAGGCTGGCAAGGTCAACTCTCGTGACGATTTCAAGATACGCGCTAGGGTCATGGCTGATGAGTTCGGGTGGGATGTTACGGATGCCAGAAAGATCTGGTGTTTCGGACCTGACACCACCGGCCCCAACCTGTTGGTCGATGTTACCAAGGGTGTGCAATACTTGAACGAAATCAAGGATTCTTGTGTCGCTGCCTTCCAGTGGGCGACAAAGGAGGGTGTCTGCGCCGAGGAAAACATGCGTGGCGTCCGAATCAACATCCTCGATGTCACTGTAAGTCATCTGTCAGTACTTCTCATCGTCGCCGCATTCTGACCTGCAACGCAGCTCCACACCGATGCTATCCACCGTGGAGGAGGACAGATTATCCCTACTTGTCGTCGTGCAACGTACGCCGCTTGCTTGCTCGCAACCCCAGGTGTGCAAGAGCCCGTCTACCTCGTCGAGATTCAATGTCCCGAGAACGCGATCGGCGGTATCTACTCTGTCCTGAATCAACGTCGTGGACAAGTGTTTTCCGAGGAGCAGAGGGTTGGTACCCCGATGTTCAACGTCAAGGCCTACCTGCCCGTCAACGAGTCGTTCGGATTCAACAGTGCCCTGAGGTCAGCTACCGCCGGCCAGGCCTTCCCACAAAACGTGTTCGATCACTGGGAGGTGATGAATGGATCCCCTCTTGATAAGGGAAGTAAGCTCGAGGAGTTGGTGAAGAACATCAGGATACGGAAGGGTCTCAAGCCCGAGATCCCCCCCTTGGACACCTACTACGACAAGTTATAAGCGGTTTCCTCCTCGCTTGGGACGTTCCCAAGCCTCGCCTGAGGGTTTTTTCTGTCTATGGCTACCTCCCATTCGCCAGCTTTACCGCCCTCCACTCATTTTCATGCACATACATCCTTTCGCACGTTTTCCCATCGATGACTACAGTTTCCCTTCTTTCCTTTGCTCGTTTGCTTTCTTATTCTTCCAGCTGTAGCACAAGACTGTTTCGATGTACTCGTGTACTCATTGTGACAATGTGGACAACCCACATGTACAACGAAAGCCTCCGGCTGTGACTGTGAACATATTTCTTGTGGGTACCGGTGTATTTGTCTATCAGGTCCTCACACAAGAGGGACTTCAAAATTACGGGCGTGCTCGGTTCATGATGCTGGTTCGCCGAATCGCTTGTGCAGGGGGGATGACAGCTTGGCGATGCAGATTGCTGCGAAAAATAAGTAGATTGTGAGAGATGTCTACAATAACGTGAACAACGCCGCTCCAAATCCAACTCCCAAGCCGGTCATCACAACCTGCGCCAATCCTTCCTTCAGGCGGCTAGCTCCATTCGGACTGCTTCCCTTACTTGTGCTCTGCATTTTCACCCGATCTTTCCCCTTGTGTCCGTTCGAAGTTTCCAAAGCCTTGGGGTCGATCGTCGCCGTGTTGACCGTCTTGGTGCGCGCGGTCGTAGCGAAAGTGAGGGTGTTTCCTGAGGGCGTCGAGTCTTCGAAAGCCTTGTCGTTCAAGAAGACGAGGGCGAAACCTGGTGCCGGGACGGTCACAGTACAAGTGTTGCTCGTCGTGTCGCAAGGAACGTTCACGATGGACTCTTCGCCTCGAAGGCGGCCGTCGGACTTGAAGTTCGTGCCGAGGGTTTGACCTGCCCACGTGATGTTGACCTTGGAAGTGACGTGTTCCGCGAGGAGGTACTTGACCCGGACGGAGGGCGGTGTGCTAGCAGCTTGCCCAGTCTCTCCGCCACCGATGGAGATGGAAACCCTCAGGTCGTGAGCACCGGAAGAATCGTCGAGGTAATTGAAGAGAGCGAGGCGCATGGGAGTGCCGTTCTCGTAAATTGCGTAACCGGGTGTTGATTGCTCGCCGTTGTTCACGCCGAGATCGATGACTTGTGACCGGTTGGACCTACCCATAATTTCCGACATGGCGAGAACGGTATAGTATATAGGACCTTCACGGTGATAAGCATGGCGAATCCGCGGAATGGAACGTACACTCACCAACGGACCATTGACGGTACGCGGTCTGGTTCGATGGAGGGGCTGGGGAAAAATGTATCAACATGGTAAGTTCAGGTTTGTAAACACGTACGGGTGAATGGCTAGAGCGGACGAAGGTGTCAGCACGGATAAGTGAGAGAAAAACTTCAAAAGGGAGCTGACGCTGTAGTAGACGTTCTGACCACCGACATGGAAAAGCGCTCCCGTAAAGTTACTGTGCGCCATCATCAGCCCGTAATCCAGACCCCACAATGCTGCAGCGAAAGCGTCAGAGACCCCAGGGAAACCTCCACATGATGCACTGTTGGTCTCGAACATCATAAACGGCTTGCCGACCTCCTGAGCAAAGCGAGTGGCGTTCAGGTATTGCTGAGTAATGCGTACTCCGGTGGCGTGAGTGAGGTACGTGGGAAGCATTTCCTGAGGTTGGCGGACTTCAGCACCTAGAGTTCGTCCCAATCAGCTGGTGTATCTCGAGCTACCTTGCAAATCCCGCACCTGTTTTGAAAGCCGCAGCGCAGTTGTCACTTGGGTACCTAGCAAGCCGCCTCAGGACAACTGCGAGGACACTGTACGGTCAACGCACTTTTCAACGCTCAAGACCCCAATCTCGTCTCTGAACTCATCCAGAATTCCTGTTTGGATAACCTCTTCGATGGGCCATTTCCCGTTGACGCTGGGAGTGATAAGCTGGTTCTGGGTCTTGAGACCTTGAGCACGCATCGTGTTGAGAAGACTTGCGATTTCCCCCTTGTACGATAATGACCCGTAATCCTACTTGCGCATGAACCCAGTGCCCGCTGGAGATACCGTTGTGACTTGACTCACCGCATTTCTACGACCGTGGCTGACGTATAGATCGGGTTCGTTTCCAGCCTGGAAGCCGAGAAGCCTGTTTCCAAGAATCTGTTGGCCTCTTTGCACGATGTCCAGACGCCAGTTGGTGGTATCGTTGAACGGAACACCTTAATAATAAGGATCAGAACTGGAGTGGTCAAAAGTCGATGTAAGACCAACCAAGGTACCAATCGACGTTGACCAAAGTGCTAATATTGGACATCATATAAAGAATCTCTGGGGTGTATACCAGCGGCGGCGTTTGTGTCTATCTCGTGAGGTGAGCGCGTGCAATGGTGAAAGTTCCCTCTCGACGGCGTACTGGGTTATATAGACCGGCCTTGTCCTTCTCGAGCGTACCCCCATCAGCCAAAGATGGCACCATCATGGCAGTCTCTTGGGAGTTGCCGCCAACGCGGACTGTGATTCTGCCCGAACGTCGCTGGAGATTCGCCAATAGATTCAAGAACGGAACGGATAAAGTCGAGCTGATGAAAGCGGAAGGATCAGCGATGTGCTTTGGCAATCAAAGGCTGGGGGGAAAGTCGTACCCGTTACGGCCCACTAGCGTTGCCCCGTGGATGAGCGAGATCCTTGATTTCGAAGAAGTAGGGTGTACTCACGGACGTGGTTAGAGACTGAGAACTCGATCGAGAAGCCGAGGAACGCTCCATGATGGCGGATTGATAAGTCGGGTATATCACCACTGACGAGCTGAACTGCGAATTGTGTGTTGACCGGAGGATCTGTGGGAGGTACGGGAGGAGTCAGAGTACGGGGGTCGTAGGCGGCTGTTCCGGTGTAGGATGCGGTTAGACTGGTGTCCGTCGAAGATGGTCGGAGACCAAAGAGCGCTTCTTGGCCCTCTGGGACGTATCTCGTAATTGCCATCGCGTTGAGAATGAGCGGAAGGACGACGAGCGTGAGCGTTTGCCACCGTCTCGTCATGGTGGGGTATACGTTGTAAGTGTACAGGAACAAGAGAGGCTTGGTTCATGTTCAACGAGAACCAACATAGAAAACTTCAACCCGGCAGCTCCGCTTCGAATAGGGCACCAGATCAACCACTCCCACCGCTAGGTGTAGACGGTTGTATGTAGCGAGCAGACAGTCCCATTAATGAAGCAGATTGCCAGACCCTAGGCCAGCAGTTGAGAGCTCAAGTTCAAGCGGGTGACCTCCGACGATTGGAATGATGGCCAATCGGTCGAGAGGCTCGAAAGAGCGCTGTCCATGGTGGGTAAAAGTCACACTGGATAGAAGATCTAGCGAAAGACACGGAGAACAGAGTCAGTAACCGATCTAGGTGGCCTTCGCTGCATCTTTTCCGGCCATCCTCTTCTTGAACTCTGCAAGCTTAGCGGTGGAGGCGATCAACCGCTTCCTCTTCCTCCTACCGGCACCTCTCTTCGGTCCGGAGATGATGACCTCCTCCGTCAGCCTCTTCTTCTTCCTCACGAGAGCCTCCGCCCGGAGTTTCTCGCGTTTCTTGTCGCGTTTTCTGAGGGTCGCCATAGACGCTTTGAGCAAGGTGCCGTATTCGGAGTGGAACTTGTCCAGATCAGCGGGTTGGACCTGTTACGTGTGGGGTAAACGCGCGGGATTGAGAGCAAAATCTGGATGACGAACGCACGCGAGTCGAGAATTTTGCCTTTTTTCCGTCCATGGCGCGTATAAGACAAGGATACTCCGTCGTATCATCCCCATCCGTGGGATCAGTTCCATCGAGTTCACCGTAGGCCACTGAGCAGAGTTCGATTAGCGTAAAACTGATTCATGGGACTAGTGGACCGCACATCTTTTGTGGTTGAGCCATATCGAACCCTTGCCGTTTACCGACTCGAACAGCGCCTCTAATCGCTCCAGGAACTGCACACAGGCTTCAGTTGGATGAAATAGTCAGAAGGCGGGCGGCACATACAGTCGCGTTATCTACAAGCATCCAGCGGGAATGGAGTGCGGGGGAAGGATGACCACAGCTGATGGCATCAGATAAAGCCTCAGATCGGCCACACCACAGTGGCAAATGTACAATGATGAGTGTTGAAATGTATATACAGAGGCCTTATCACTAAGTAGGAGTGCAAAACCCTCTTGGGGCATCTTCAGCAGACTCTACATGGAATGCACTACTTTTCCCAGTGCACAATACCCAACTTGTACCACAGCCTGCCCAGGAAACAATTGGGTCACAATCAGCAACCCCCTCCCCAGCTACAGGAGGCCACAACCTTATTGGAGTCTGAACATTAGAAGTATCTCCAGTTCCAAGGTTTCCATGCTCATTCCATCCCCAGCCCCATAGCTCATCACGGCCGTCAATTGACTTTAGGACAACGAGGGTATGCTCGCTCCCACAAACAATTTCCCCCACCAGTCTATCGTCCAAGGGTAGATTAACCTGAGCAAAGCCAGGCTCTCCACAGGGATGGCCAAGCTGTCCGGCCTCGTTGGTTCCGCTGGAGGACACAAGGGAAGTACAGTCATCACTGGCGACGGCGGTCGTCCCATTCCAAGTACACTGCACGGCGGTTATGGCTCGCAGGGATGAGATGTTATTGAGCTGACCCCTCCTATTCGACCCGAGAGCTGTAACTGAGCCGTCGAAATGGCGAAAGACAGTGTGCTGGTTACCGAGGGAAACTTGAGTGATGCGGGACCACGACTGCGACAGCTGAATTTCCACGGGAGAGGTAACGGCTCGAGAGATGACGCCTAGCTGGCCCTGCCTTGATGCCCCCCAACCAAGAAGCCTCTGAACGACGTGACCAGATAAGTCGACGAAGTCCAAGCGAGCGACAATGTGGTGAGGACCAGCGACCAGTTCCGCGACTTTTAAAGTCCCCCGTGCAACCGAACCGATAGCCGCGATGAGATCTACGACGTGAATCAACCTCTCCTTTCCACTCCCCTGCGCTTTGACCCCTCCAACGCCTAGATCTCCAAAGTCGTCTGCCCCCATTGACATCAAGATGTCGTCCCTTCCATCCTGCGAGAAGACGATGTAAGAGGTTTCCCAGGCGGCAGCAATGTTGGTGATCTCGTAACCATCAGGGACTTGATCAATAGGGTGGAAAACAGAAGTCGAGGGCAGCGCCCTGTTCCTCCGGGATGGCCCTAGCTGCCCTTTGCTCCCATCTCCGGCCCCCCAGAGTTCGTTCTGGGGCTTGTCCGACCCTGTCCTCCGTAGAAGGATTAAAGAGTGGTTTGCACCCGAAGCGAGTTGAAGGATCGACTGGGTATTCGGTGGCAGGGTCCCGGGAGGATAATCCCCAAAGACACAGGGGGTGAAGCGATGTGCATCTTGGAGTGAACCAGTGCCTAGTTGACCAAAGGCGTTTGATCCCGCCGCGAGGAGAGTGAAAGGCATGAATGACGATGTTGAAATGATCCGGCATCGGAGCACGGCATGTTCGGCTTTTGCCACGTTTCACTACAATGACAGTGCAAAGGGCGTCAACTCAGGACCCCCGAATATAGGCGGCGAGGTTGGTTCTGGGCGGCGGTCGAAATGTCCGGACACCAATCTGAGAAAATTCGGGAAAATGTCCGGATGACGTTGATTTACGACCGAGCTCTCCCCAAAATGACCGATTTTGTCCGGACGGGATGCCAATTCCGAATTTTTTCCGGGCCCTTCGGGCCTAGGCGCCCAAATTTCCGTAGTTTGAGCCCAAATTTGTCCGGACCCACGACCGACCTAGGTACTAATCTTGGGCCAAATTTGTCCGGACGGCAGGACCAAGCTCACCCCCTATATTCGGGGGTCCTGTCAACTCGCAATTATCCCTTTCACTACTCCCCCACACACTGAACGACGATGAGTCGTTGGACCCAGTACGAAGAGGTGAGATTCGGTCCAACGGTAGTGAGAGCATCCAGACTTATAGCAAATTGTTCAGGACGGCTACCGACTCCCGGAAGGTATGACGCGCATCGGTTACGACTCCGACACTGGACGGTACCGTTTCCGTGACAAGGACGGAAGCGTCTGGGAAGGTTCAGAAGGCGCAGAGTACGGTGAAATGCGTAAAGGTGTGTGCGACACTGAGTTGCGTGACCAGCGTTAATGAAATCCCACCTTCGCGGATCCATAGTGACCGATGACGAAGACGTCGAGTCTGGGCAACCGCCACACATCCGCTCTGATGGCTATTCACCTCTGCCTGCCAACGCAGTGAGTGTTCATGATTGCATGCCGCCCCAAACTGACCATGATTTAATGCAACTCAGTATGGTACGATCAGGCAGTCCTCACCCTACCGCACCTTATTTCCATTCTTTTTACTGGTCGCCGTAACCCTTCTGTTGGTTTTCCGATTGGTCGGACCCATCCACACTCAGCCATCTACGAAACCATGCCCTGAGGGCAGCTCCGACTATTACATCAAGTCCGGTGACACATGCTGGCAGATTACCAAAACCTATGGCTGCACCCTCGATCGCATGCTGGATGTTAACTCCGGCTTGAACTGCGACGTTTTGCGCGTTGGCGAAAAGATCTGCGTCCCCTACCCCGACAAATGAGCTCGCCCCTCTTTTCCTCGACTAGCCTTCATCCTCTCTTGTACACTTACGCTTTCTCACACTTCTCTCGTTCATTCTCCGGTTTGGTAAACGACAACCCATGAGTTCCTGTGCCCGCACTTGGACACTTCGCACATTGCATATCACCACGGTCTCCTTCTGAATCGTGTACTATATATCAGTATGTAGACATACTTCTACCACCGTAAACACACGCTATTGTTGTGACCGACACTAAGTAGGTCAGGATTTGTTCCCAGTGTTTACATCTTGATGATCACGATCGGTTTGCGTTTCTTCATACCCGAGGGCCCATTCACAGGCGTGCGCAACAAGTCATTTGGTCGTACAGCTTCATATACTTCAAGTCGATTCAATCATCAGCATCAGGGCCGTTGAGCGTTCAACATTCAGGGTCTACTTTGTTTGGCACTCCCTTAGGACCGTCATCTTCCCACCGGACTGTGGTCGCCGCAACCATTGACTCCGCCCGACTGAGGCGTCTATGGACGCTCTGAGAGGGTCAGGACTAGGGCGACCGCCAACACCCAGTTATCCCACGAAACAATCCACTTCCGATTCACTGTCACCAGGGTTTACACAACGTCTAAAGGAAGAGTGACCAGGTCGGCGCCCATCTTCGAAGTCCTCACCCGATTTGGCAAGTCCAAGAGCCGCTGTTGATTCCATCAGCCTGTAGGCGTTCCGCGATGCAGAGACTAGCTCTTCAGAACTGCGCCTGGCTGGCCTCATCTCCTCCTCGTTCGCCCACTACCCCAGTCATCGCGACATCCAAAGTGAACTACGACAATCATGGTCATCTACACATCCGCCTGGCCTTCTGTTCCAATCCTCGAGGAATCCATCTTCTCCCACGTATTCAACAGCAAGTTGTGCACCCCTGAACAAGTCGTCTACATTGACGGGCCAACTGGTCGGCGGTTCACCAAAGCCAATGTCAAACACGCTGCCCTCTCTCTCGCCCACGGACTCCGAAACGAGTTACACACCCGAATTTTCCGCGGTCCCTTGCTCGCACGAGGTGACACCGTGATGATATTCAGTCAAAACAACATTCTCTACCCAGTCTTCGTGTGGGGAATCTTCGCTGCCGGGCTTCGCGCCACCTTAGCGCCAAGCACCGCGTCTCCGACTGAGGTTCAGAGGCAGTGGATCGACAGCGAGTCCAAGGTCATGATCGTCTCATCGTCATTGGTCCATACCGCCCTGGACGCGTTCAAACATCTGGATCTCAGCCCTGAGGACGCCCTAAGTAGGATTGCCGTTTACTCGGACGACGAAGGCGTCCAGCTCCCGAAGGGTTTCAACTTCACCAGATACGAGGATCTCTCTGCTCGAGGTCTACTTTCCAAGGAGGAGCCATTTGATGGTCAACTTTCAAACCAGACCGCCCTTTTGTGTTACTCATCGGGTACGAGCGGTCTACCGAAAGGCGTCGAGGTGAATTCTACTCTCCATCTCTTGTTTTCCTCTGCCCCCAGCCCCATCCCATATTATATACTGACATGGCTCACACCAGACCACACACAAGAACCTAGTAGCGCAGTTGGATATGCTCGAATCGATTGAAATACCCGAAACACGCTTTCAAACGATGATTTCTCCGGTCCCACTCTATCACATATATGGAGTAGTGAATTGCTTGATGTCGCCGGTGTACCAAGGCGTTCCGTCGGTTATAATGCCAAGGTTTGAGATTACCGAGTTCTTGAGGTGCATCGACGCGTACCAAGTCGCTCGTGCATGGGCCGTTCCGCCTATCTGTTTAGCACTCCTAGGTCACCCGCGTGAGTCCATCCATGCACCTTCGTTGAAGTAGAGTCGAACTCAGCTTCGAGGATAGAGTTGAAGAACTACAAGTTAAGTTCGCTCAAAACGATTATCTCATGCGCGGCTCCTCTTCCCGCCGGGGTCCAACTGATGCTACACAAAAAGTACAACACCAGCGGCCGTACGGTGGCCGTTACCCAGGGTACGTCCCATCCTATCATACGAAAGCCCCATGCCTGATGGTTCCGGCGGCTATCACAGGATATGGAATGACCGAGTTATCGCCCGCTGTATTGGCAATGTCGGAACCGGAAGGATTCGAGCACGCAGGCGCAGCCGGCAGACTACTTCCGAATCTCGAGGCTCGTTTAGTAGACGACGATGGAAGAGACTTACCAGAGAGTGAAGAATCCGTTGGCGAATTATGGGTCCGGGGTCCCACCGTCATGAACGGCTACCTCAACAACGCATCTGCCACCAAAGACACCATCACAGCAGATGGGTGGCTGAAGACGGGTGATATTGTCAAGAGGGACAAGAAGGGTTTCTTCACGGTTGTGGATCGGAAGAAGGAATTAATCAAGTATAAGGTGAGGGTGTACGTAGTGCGTCCCGTTCATTGAATCTGATCATGCTTAATTTTCTAGGGGTTCCAAGTGCCACCTGCAGAGTTGGAAGGCGTTTTGCTGAACCATCCAGACGTGGCGGATGCCGGAGTTGTTGGCGTGGAAGTCGACGGACTTGAGCTTCCGAGGGCTTACGTTGTTCTAAAGAAACCAACGAAAGACGTTGCCGCACAGCGCCTCGTCGCCAAAGAGATTCAGGAATGGGTCAATCCTCGGGTCGGAAAGCCAAAACAACTACGTGGCGGCGTGGCAATCATCCTGGAAATTCCTAAAAGGTCGGTCGTGTGCAGCTGTGCACCGTTCTGCGAGCTGAGGCTGACGTTGAGTCGGTTTCTAGTCCGGCCGGGAAGATCCTTCGAAGGGTACTTAAGGAACGAGCCGCAAAGGAGGTTCTTGAGGCTAGCGAGAGTCTTCGGAAAGTCGCGGCTCGTCTCTGATTACATCGCGGTGCTAGTTATGTCTTCTTCTTTCTTCTATCTATTTATCTTTCAATCCTTCACGGGACTCGCTTTGCCCCATCTGGCTGACTTCATGACTACTCGTGTGGAATGACCAGATCATATTGCCTTCAGAAGGTCTAAAGCGTAGACGCCGATCCCAACGTGGCGCCAATCACTGTGGGACAGCTAAAAATCATGCATGACGGTTTAGACCAACCCATACACCCAAATCCCCAGGATTTATCGGGCTCCTTGAACGTTAGATGGGACTGAGGGGTACCTGCCTCGGGTATCTTCGACCACATTCTGCTTGAGAAGAACCTGTCTGGTCAGCTGAATCCAGCGGCCATTCTACCATCTGCCTGTTCTCCTATCCTCTACTGTCGCCATACAAACTTCTTACAAGCATGCACATCGCGTCCCGGTCCGCCGGACGCCTGCTTTCCAATTGACAATCGACTCCCCCCCTCGCGCGCATCCCAGGTTATGGAACGGTCACTGGTGATAAAGATCCTCTGGTCACTGTGGACGGCAAACGATTCGTCGATCGAGGCTTCCGTCGACCATGTTTCAGTGTGTTCAGAGCATCGGGACGATCGGGCAGAAACCCTGGAGGTGTTCGGACGCCTTCTAGGGCGAATATGGAAAATCCACTTTCTGTATAGTGGACCACCCACGGTGATGATGGGACCAGCGCTGTCGTCCGGCTGATTGACCCTTCCCGATCGTTGTGGTTTGCAAGTACTTGTCCTCGGGCTTGGGCCTAGGAAAAAGGCGCCGCAGTGCTGTTTCAACTCCCTTGACCTTGTCACCTTCTTCCACGCTTGAAACGGCCCATTTTCCGGATCTCGAAGCTGGCGCCCTAGTAGCACGTCTTCTTTGCACCTATAAATGCTCCATTGCCAATCCACGCGCTGAAAAGGGCCCGGTCAAAAGCCCTGTTGACCATCGGGAACACCCTTCCAGGGTTTCGTTCTCGCCGAAACGGTTTCCCCGAACCGATTTTCGAATCAATACCACGGACCCCATACACGGCGATCGGATCACCATGGTATGAGGTGCGGCGATTGTCAAGCAAACCCGCCGTGAGATAATGCAACGGCACCCCTGCTACACCATGCCCCGCCGTAGACTCCTCCGGGAAAAGTCTTTCAAGCTTTGTCTTCCCGCGCATCCGAGAAGATACCGGTGTCAGTACAATTAGACACTGAAGGCGTTCTCGCTTAAAGTTGTTCCTTTAGCCACAAGTTTTGTATGGCTCCTCTCAAGCTTTCTGTATCTGGATGATGATTCGAAGAGAATCGAGGGAGACTCGTGTCGTGACCCGATCTTGTTCCTGTTGCGTGGCCGTGGAAAGAAAAGCAATGGTATTTTGGGCTTACGGAATCAAATCGCACACTACACCTCCACGGGCTGCGCCCGCCGTGCTGTGGCCCCCCATGGTGGAGGGCCATAAGTCAGCTTTGTAAGGGTAAGTTCCTTTTCCCTTTTCTCCCATGCAGTGACCAAGTTTGGCCCCTTTGCGAGAGGGCACGTCGCACATGGAGGTGGGAAATAAGATGTGGCCACCTTCCCAGTTATTTAAGAGGTGCTGTGATCTTCCGAGTGTCCGCCAGCTTATACCCTTGCACCCCAACCCTCCCGCTTTTTCACCTTAACCATTGATATACGATGCAACCTCACGGACCCACCAAGGCCGAATCGCAAGCACGCTCGATTTATACTCTGGAAAGGCCCTACAGTCAACAAAGGGAGTTTAATTCCCTAGTGGCAAAGGAACCTACCTGGTGAGTGTGAGAGGTTGTGCGTCGATTACCCCGCTTAGAGCCTTTGCCACAGGAGGAGCGTCTCTATGGAGACTCTAGGAAGTTCCGGAAGGATTCGCAAACTCGCAGCTCATCCGCGCAGATCGTGAGTGCCTTGTTCCCATCAGCCTCTTCGTACTCAATGGACTGTCCTCCAGACTTACCGAATGGAACTCAACAAATCCGGGAGGGTTCACTTCATCGCGACTGCCTCGGCCGAAGTGTGCTCCTACGGCGGAGATCTTCGGCCAACTCCCAGACTACTTGGAGTACGCCAATCCCTCGCCCCTGGTGGAAGAAGACGGTGATTCCGGCGAAGACAACCAGGGTACCTCGGTACGGGATACCCTGAGTCCAATCAAGAAGCGAGAGAGGAGGAAGCTTCGGGAATCCGCCGGCGTGAAGCCTAAACCATCTCAAGAACGCACCATCGGTCCTTCGAATTCGAGGCAGAAGGTGACCCTCCCTCCGAAGGGGACGATGCGTTGCCGTTGGGGTGGTAACTGCACCTTCGCGATGGCCTACGATTACTCGCTCGACACCATCAGGAGCTGGAAGACTCACATCGCATCGCACCCGACGAGATCCGATCAGCATGCGGAGGATTCCGGAGGACGGGTTAAGACGGTGGAGTGTAATTGGGGTGGATGCAGCGCACAGGTAGAGAAGGGGTACCTCTTCAAGCACATCGTCACCCATGAGGTGCGATTCAAGCTCTTGTGCCCTCACGGATGTGGGGTAGCTTTCCGGGATGACAACTTAGACCGTCATCTGAGATCATGCGCCGCCTACGAAAAATAACTGGCGGAGATGCGAGGGGGGGTCTAATTAGTGACGGATAAGCTTATTTGTATGATAATTATTATAATGTGTACCAACCATTTTTGAGATCTGCCCAGGTTGATTTTCCAAGACCAAGTGTAATACCGTTATGTCTGAGCTTTCAAGAGTAAGATCGATTAAGATCTTGAGATTGAAAGGACGGGGGAATGGAGTAAAAAAAAAAGAAAGAAAGGAGGATCGATTGAGCGCGGCCTCTTGTGATCGGCAACTGCCGTCATGGTCTTTGAGCCTTAGAGGCTGTCCACTTCAAACGACTGTTCTTCCTTTGATATATCCTCGTCTCCCTCCGATTTCGATGCGACAAGACTTCAAGTCGCAGCCTATGTAGCATTGGCTCGCCTGATTTACAGGCAGCGCGTGCTACGCCAGAACCAGAGGGTCGGACGAAACGCGTCGCACGCCTCCCCATTGTGGTCACAAAGCGTCGGTCACTACTTTATTTCATGGCTTGCCAACGACATGAGATTCACGGGCATTCATCCTTTGTCGCGCCGCTGGCTGACCCACAAAACGCCACCCTCCATGGCTCGCTAGGCATCGGTATCTGTATCAGCTCCGTATAAAACCTGGAGTAGAGCAGTCGATCCTGCCAACCCCCTCCTTCATTTCCTACTCCCAAGCTAACTTCCGGTGACATGTATCCTTACGGACCATACTCTCGCGGTCTCATGACTAGGATCAGCTTGGGACTTGGACCGCCTGTTTACCACCTTTCGCACACTGATCCAGCTCCTGGGTGGGAGGAACAAGTCTGCGGTCCCCTCATTTTCGCGGAACCTCCAACAGTCCTGTCGGAGGTCATTTACAGGTGCGTCCACTTGATTTCTGTCGCGTCTCGTTCCTTCTAACTTTTAACTAGGCATGACCGAGAACCTGTTGGGTGGCTTCCACCTCGATACCCATCTCCTCCCCTTTCCGCTGATTGGAGCTCGCTTTCTATACCGTCCGTATTTGCTTATCCTGTTTATTGCCTGCAGAGCGTCTCATAATTCGAACAGGATACCCAAGACCGCGGACCCACTCGAACTCAATACCTCCACCAACGACGAAGACCCTGACACTCCCCAGGACAGTGCCGATACCACTAGTTCTGATTGCAACGGCTCCGCGGTCGCTAGCTCTACGCCAGCAACCTCCATGTCCGCAGGTTCTCCATCTTCTTCCGCCCCCAGTCGGGATTCCAGCGTTGGCCCAACACGGGGGGCCCAGGACAGCTCACCCGATGCATCGCTCCTCCAGGCTCTCCGGGGGAAAGAGAGGGAGAGGATTCGCCGGAGTAGCGGAGTGAATCCCAAACCAAAGTCCCGATTTCACGGTCTCCGGTCTGGCTGGACCGCCACGGGTTCAAAGATAGCCTTGGAGATGGTCGAATGCCAGTGGACAGGTTGTCTGAAGCGGATGCACGTCGACTATGTCGATGTCAAGCATTGGGGGCAGCACGTTCGGGAGCACTACGCCGACCAGCAAGAAATGGTGGAGTGCAAGTGGGATGGCGGATGCGGCGCTGTGATCAGCAAGAGCAGCATGTGGAAGCACATCGTCGTCCACCAACCGAAGTTCAAGATTCGGTGCCCTCGTGGCTGCGGAGTGTTTACGAGGGGTGACATGATGAAGCGTCACCTCCAGTCTTGCGCGCTCACGGCCACCGCGGAAGAAAAGAGCGGGGAGGAGGACTCACACGTCGACGACTACGACGGCGACGGTAAAGGTGAGGGGGTTGGGAAGGAGTGTTAGGGAGTCCCTTTTTCTTTTTCCCTGCTTGTATTTAATCACACGTAGAACTAGAATCCTAATTACATGATCATAATAGACATTCATATTGTCGGCTGCACAAAAAGATGTGATACTGAGGCATTGTACATGAATCATCACACGGTAAGGGAATCGTGGATGGCCGGATACCGTGAAGCACAAACACTAACTTCGCTTTTGACTGCTACGACCACGAGTCCCTTTCTTATCAGACGGGTATGGAGTAAACCTTACCCTCTTCTGTTTCTTCCTCTGACACAGGTCAAAAGGTTGGTCAACTCCAGAACACATAGCCTTTGCTCAGAGGGAAAGACTCACCGGAGACTCGTCAGGTTTCTCCTCTGGAAGTTCTTCATCCAGCGGTTCGTGCATGAGGTATTCCCCGGGCCGCACGTACTTGGGCGGAGCTGGCTGAGGTGGACTAGAACGAAACCTGGGGCATCAGTGCACCACAAGCAAATCTGACGGAAGAGTCGCTTACCCGGAAGGGAAAAATTCGTGCGGAGGAGGTGTCGGGGAATCGCTCATTTTCTCGGTCATATTGTGGGCAGGAGATTTTCTGTTCACTCGAGGGTGTCCCCAGGTGCAAGAACCCCGCCCCGTTTTATACAAAGTCTTTGTGTGAGCCCCGGCGACCAGGCAGAGATGCCATAGCCTACGTACATGGCTGGTCACTCAAAGCTTGTTGGCGTGGACAGGAGAACACCCAGTCACAAAGCTCCATCCAGCACGGCCATTGATTTGGTTCATGGATGGGTTGTTAAGGAAGCATTATGGCGGTGCATGGCGAAACGCACATTACCGTCTCGTTTTTTTGTTCATAACAGCGATCCTGAAGATCCGCGAGTCCTGAACGCAGCACAGGTATGGGCAGGATCATTTCAGGAAGACAAGATGCTCGGAGGGAATCAAAAGCACGAGTTATTCGAGGATGAAGTCGCGGGGTTTTGCATAGTATCCCGCCCATGTCGCAGAACGAGGAGAACATATGCATCACGCAACTGTTATAAGCAGAGGGAGCTACCGTACATTAAATGGGATGTCTACCCACGCCACTTCAGTTTCATTTCCCGGCGTGGGCAATCCGAACGGCACGTGTCCGCTTCCTATCACGAGGGCTTGACCCCCAAGGTCCCCACCCCAAAATCCGCGAAATCTCGCCCATAGCTGCGGGCGAAACGGAATTGAGGTTTGGCAACTGTGGGCCGAGTCAACGTGCCATCAGGGTGGCGTCGTAGGAAAAAACACTCACAGGACCATTAATTACTTCTACGGTAAAGTAGATGAACTCGGACTCCAAACGTATCATCGCGTTCTTGCACCTGGGTGGTTCTATCTTCCCATGGACGAAGGATACCCCAATATCGTCCAGCCAAAAGTCACACTCGATGGTTTCGTGGATTGACTTGAGCAGGTCGATACACGGGATTTCTAGGCCTGGATAGAAAAGTGGGAGGTGAGGCAGATACCACACTCGTGATGGCCACCCTTTCTCGCACAGTCGTAGTGCCTTGACGAGACTGCTGGAACTGGATCAACGTTTGGATGGAGCTTGGAAATGTCGATCTACCTGGAAGAGAGGGAGATGGTCGTCGCAGAGCTGGTCGGCATATTCCGGGAAGGCAAACCTGGAGACGTTGAGAAAAACAGAAAGGACAGGACATACAGTTGTTATACTACGACAACAGAGTGGCTTTCCGCATTGACGACTGCTTTCGGGATAAAGGAAGCAAAGCGTGACTGAATTCACCCAAGCCGTTTGCCGAAAGGACTCGCACAGGTGATCTTGGCAGCGATATCAGAGGAAGAGTTACAATAGTTGTCGGTAGAAGACGCCGCCTTGCGTTCAGACGGGCTCAGTCCAGGTAGAAACGATAGCTCACGCGAGTCCGGAGCCCGAACACTACCCGGGCTGAGAGCCTAAGGACCAGGGACTCCGGGGAGCTTGAACAATTTGAGTCATGGGGAAAGTACGAGGTCGAGTGCTGCTGAACCTTCCTCTGATGTAGCAGGTTAGCAGGGTGAAAGTCCCACGACCTCTTTCTACGTGCCAGTATATACAACACAGCAGCCAAGTTGATAACTAAACAACTTGGCCACGGCCATCCTGAAGGACATACTTCAGGATCCCGTCTGCCTTGCCCCATGGGACTTCTTCTTCCCAGTGAGTCACCACGATACAAGCTTGACCTTCGGTCAGCGCATCTGGATTGGAAGAAGGGGTTACGTTCGATTTGTGTAAATACTAGTTTCGAGGACGTACGAACCTGAAGAACGTAGGAACTTGTGAACGGCCTTCACGGTTTCGGCATCCATCCCACTCCACGCTTCGTCCAACAACACCAACTTCGGTTTCCCAACCAAGGCTCGCAAAACGATCACAAGGGATTGTTCCCCCACTGGCAGGTCTGCAAACTTCCGCCTTGCGTAGGCAGCCAAATCCTCGGTGTGGCGGGGTTGAACCTCCCACCACTTCCTCAGAATCTCATCGACCCCCTCAACCCTTTTCTGTTGTTCTTCCTCCCCCAACCCATGACCAACTTTCTTAGGACCAAGGGAGATGAACCCGCCGTCGAAGCCTGTGGCGATCACTTCCCACACGCTCATGTTCCTCCCTCTCGGCCAAGCGTTCAAAACGTCCATCCCGGCGATGCCGATCTCCTTCCTCAGCTGTACCGTTGCCCACTTCTTCCGGTTCTTACCGAAGAGATCTAGTGAAGAAGGCACACGCTGTGTGTAGGATTGTGGATGATCGCCGGTGATAAGCGACAAGAGCGTGGTCTTTCCGGAGCCTGGAAGACACCACTGATCATTAAAAGCACAAACCCATCTGAAATCGCCTGAGACATACCGTTTGACCCTTGGAGGTGCCATCGTTCGTTCGCACGAATCGTCCAGTTCGTGTTTTGCAATACCTGAACGGGGTTTGTCCCACCGTGTGCAAGACTAGACGCGAAACACTCACCCTGCGTTCGTGATAACTAACGTTGACATCTTTCAACTCCACGAGGGCCTCGCCAATGCACTTTAATGGAGGATGCGAACTAGTAATCGACGAAGGAGCGAATAGCCCTTCCTGGTACCGGGAAATCCTGTCCCTCATTTCGTCTGCCTTGCCAGTTCGGACCACCCAGGAGCTTGAGCCCAAGTCTGTCGAAGGTTCAACAAACGCAACATGAGATGCCCATTCTGGGATTCCGTCCTGCAGGCGGTTTCCTAAGATGACCCTAGGAGAGCGGTGGGAATTGACTTCGTGCAAGATCTCTAAGATGGACTTCCGTGTCGAGACATCCAGGCCGGCTGTAGACTAATTTCAGTAAACCGACGACGTGGCTTGGCTTCATTTCCACCCACTTAAGCCCTCGTCAAGCAACACCAGCTCTGGTCTCACGCCAAGCTGACCCACCAACGTTTTCACGATCCGAGCCTTTCTCGTTTGACCGTTACTCAACGAAATCATCGGAAGATCCAACAACTGCTTCAAATCCAGTCTCTCGATCAACCATTCCAGGAGGACTTCTTGATTCCGAACGTCTGATCCGCGAATGGCCTCAACTGAACTTTCTGGGAGGTTGAGCTCGGCCCTTCTGATCTTCTCAACTAGTTCTGGAAAGAGGGTCTCGCGTAACGTCCGTTTATCCTCTTCCCAAACCGCACCGTATCGTGCCGAATAGTCCAAGAAGCCGGTTTGAAATTTGGGTCGATGCGAGAACGAGACGAGAGAGACGTATTTGTGGGGGTCTAACGGAGTGGATCGGAGGGTCAAGAACGGAAAGAGGCCACCTGGTGGAGGCGGAGGTGGATGAATCCTTGTATGACCTAGCAATGACTACAGCCCAGACGGGGGCAGTGAAATCGAGATAAGTACCACCGAACAGCAGCAATAGAAGCTTTTCTCACCTGAAGCAATACATCCTTTCCAGCCCCACTGGTTCCTACCAAAACCCACGCCTGGCCCTCCTCCACCACCACGGCACAATCCTCAAAACGAAGGCTGGGAGTAAACCTCTGAGGGTTTGCAGGTGCCCCAAGTGGATAAACAGCAGAGTGTTTGCCAATACTAACTATCGGCTCTCCAGCTTTCGGATGAGTCAATACAACCGGGAAATCCATGCGAGTGGGAGGGCAAGTAGAGATTCTTCTGCAGACATTGCTCGTGAGATTACCGGGAAGAAGATGACAGCGTTTGAGGAGAAGAGAGATACAAGTTGGACTAGAGGTTGGAATCGAGGTCAGAGTTCTTGTCACGATCATTATCCCCGAAAGCGATCGACGATGATGACGGCGAACAATGGTCCCAGATCCTGGTCCGGTCGTTCACAACTACTGTATTGAGGAGCCAGAAATCGATTTCAGGGCGGAAGTACAACTACAAGCAAAAGGGAAAGTAGAGCCGGGGGAAGGTAAGAGGGACAAGATCTGAACATATATAGAACCGTACAAACTGTGAAAATGAACGAGCAGGACATAGTAAAACTTTCCGAGATATCACCAGAAGTCGCCGATGAACGGATCCTTCCACACAGAATTCACGACTCCCATGTTGGCAAGCATCTCTAGTCGATTATATTTTGTGCTCTTGCTCGAACACTCCTCCAACTCCACAGGACCGGTCGTGTTTAGGCCACCATTGGGTTTCCTGACAACAGTGTGATAGTTGGAGTTCATCCACACGAGATCGACCATGGGAAACCCAAGCTCGACGATTGTGTCGAACGACTCCCCGGGCGGGTAAGAAACCAAGCCTATCACCTTGAGCGATTGCGGCACACCTGGCCGGAATTGCTGGAACCTGAATTTAGCTTTCGTCATCATCGGAAACATAGGACGTACCGTAAGGAACTCGCGAACTCCGCAACTCGTAAAGGCATTTCCGAGATTTAGGTATTGCAAATTCCTTGGCAGCATCCAGCTGAACAAGGGGATCATTGGCGCTGCCATATCAGATGGTAGGCTGGTCGTAAGCCCCAGCAGACTCGGCAAAGATGGGAACACGCCCCAGGTAGACGCGTTGAACCCGAGCGTATCAAAGTACTGATTGCTGCACCCGACGGTAAGGAGACGAAGCGGTTGGCGGTTACGAATAAACTCGGACAATGCAGGGAAGAGGTCCTTGTCTTGAATGCCCCTAGAAATGTCCGTTACCCAAAGGGCGAAATGGCGAAGAAAGGGAAGGGAATCTGCTTGGGCTCTGAAAGCCGACGAAGCTACGCAGCGCAATTCACACGAAAGACGAAGAGTCTCGAGTTGGTGCCCGTTGGAAAGAATTTGGTCAAAACAATCGCCCTCGAAGATGCCACCGATGTCGAGGTGAGCAAGGTGCCGGACAGAAATGAGGGAAGAGGGGTAGCTCCATGTACGATGCTTGATTGCCAACGCATGAACCCTGTTCTTGAGGTGTTTGAGGAACTCATTGAGATGAGATGTCTCTCCACCCTTTGAGGTGAAGGAAAAGTCTTTTAGATGTGCAAACTTAGGAAAGGCGAGCTCTCCGGTCCCATCTGTGGATCTAATTCAAATTGTGAGTCATTGATAAGCATTCAAGAGATCCTCCGTACTCGACCGACAATCCAGACAACTTTGGGCAGTGAAGGTTGAGCATCTTAAGGATCTGCTGTAGGTCCTTCCATCGCATAGTGATATGGACCCTACGGATGTTTGCGAGCTTGGGTAGGGCGTTCGAGATCATGCCTATGTCTGGGTGAGTGATGCGTCACGAAGGGGACCAATTATGAGCACCTAGCTGAAAGGCAAATGACTGGGCCTGCTCCCTCTCGGCGGGCACGAAGATCCTCATGCTCTTGACATGGACAGCGAAATCGGCATCCAATATGATACGTGTGAGTATATCTGCGCTTCTCTGTGACTCAGATTTGTCCGCAGCTTCGTAGTCAAGGGAAATCGTCAGCCACGTCAGGTGCAGGGGCAGAGGAAGACGACGGACAACTGACCGAAGTAAAGATCAATCTTTTGGAAGAGCTTCTGGCTAGCGATTCTGGAGAGAACGTGGGGGACGGAGAGCAGCATTTTGAGATCGCTCTTGCTCAGAAAAGACGCAACGAGAGTCCATATTTCGTTGGAAAACCCAGGGCTCGAGTTAGGCTAAACTCTCAACGTGTCAGTCGCCTTTTGTCACCACAGACTGAGTAACATCGCTGAAATCCTTACCACCCGCACATGAGGAACCAGCGACGACATCAAGGACTTGGCTTCCATATTTTCGGGGTCCTGCACCAAGGCGGCTTTGATGTCTATGAGTTTTACAGACGCACGCAAAAATGAGGTGATGTGTTAAATGCCGCTCTGATGGGGACGACAAAAGTGATAATGAACCTTTGTGAGCGCCGAGGGTATACCCAGCCACTAATCTCGCTTTTGCGCGCAATAATCGAGCCTCGACGGCATCTTTCGTGGTCAAATCCGGAATCAACAGGCAAGATTGGACCGCGTTTTCGACCAAGGCTCTAGAGCTGGACGCGGAAGGGGCAGGGAGAGATTGAGCGTCAAAACCATTCGGAAGCGTCGGCCCAGACTGAAGCGGAACAGAATCGAAAGTTGGACTAGGCTCACTCTCAAAAGACCCAGGCGCAACGGAGAAGAGGCGCAACGGGCCCGGTAGCCAAGGAGACGCCACGGAGGTCATTGCGCGGTAGGCGCGAGACGGATTTCCAGCAACGGTCAGACACGGGAAATAAACCCACCTGTCGAGGGTAATATCTAGCTTTTTTGCGGCATACAAGAGGAGGTCGGCTTTTGCTTCATCTTCAAGGCGCGAGGCGATCTCCTTAATGCTAGCCTCCAAGATTTTGGGATTGAACACGGTGCTATTCGTCCTGGCGAATCCAATCTGGTCTGGAGGGGCGTGGACTGGGCCTCGGCCGCCCTGATTAGGGTGCCCTCGCTTTGGGACCGACTGATCACTGCAATAGGCGTGATCTCGAGCGTGTTTCGACATCGCGTTGACCCAGATGGTCGAGAGGCAGAGCTTTAGGTGGTGTAGCAGAAAAAGTAGAGCTTCGGGGGAGTCCCGTTGGTTGCCCGCTGGGTTAATAAGTGTCGGTATCCGTGATGTCGTGAGTTGGAGAAGACGGCTAATATTGCTACCTGATTGGCCACATATACGGTATTGGACCACTCGACGAACCGCCCATGATTTTCTCACGACAAATATATCCGGACATTTAGATATATACTTGAAGCACACACTACACAATATCTTATGTCGCTCGTTAGAAAAGTTCCTTGCAGGCTTGAGAAATGCGGTCGCAGCAACGAAGCCGCGTGCGGAGGTCACATCTCCCGCTCAATAAACCACCCATAAAAGGTAATTTTGTCACGACTGTTTTTCCGGAGTCACCCTCACAGTTCCCTCCCGCATCCTGTAGATATCAGTTTATCATGCTTATGCGACAGATATATAGCTATGAGCGCAAATGCACACCGCATAAAACTATAAACTCTACATCAAAACTCCCGTATTCGCACCAGCCTACTGTAACAATGGTTTATTGAGTGGTCCAACACTGTATTCGATCTTAGTTCCCGGCACCAGGCACCAGGCCTAGAGGCTCTACGTGTGAACTTTTGTTTTCTGAAGCGAGAGGGATAACTACGCCGCCCTCGTTGGACAGCAATCATTCCCCATTTTATACTCTGGCGGCAAACCTCTCACGACAACGTCGACAGCCCTCCGCTACAATGAGCCAGCAGCATGTACAGGGCGACAATTGAGGCCTTGAGGGCGCCTTCCCGAAGATCTGATGTCCCTGATGACCGCGAGGGTCCTCTCCGAAGGAATCCTATCTTCGCTGGGCTCACCACCAATTCAACCGCTCCCCTCTTCCCACCGGTTAAAACGATCTGCAGCCTGAGAATCGCTGTCGCCAGCGTCGTATTGTCCCGATGATCCCATTCCAGGCGAGATCTGCGGCATTCGGGACACCTGAGAAAAGTCGAACCCCAGCTGGTTGGCGAATCTCGGATTGATGTGCGGCTGCACAGGAAAAGAGCTTGGCAACCCAAACCCGAAGACGGGTGGTTGTGGCGTCGCTACTGGCAGGCCATAATTTGATTCCCCAGCGCCGCCTCCATAGCCCGGTTGCTGACTGTATGGAGGAATGAAACCGCTGGGTTGCATCAAACCAGAGGAGTAGTCGTGAGACCCAGCTCGCTGTGGAAATCCCTGGTGACTTTGTGAATGTTGTGGTGTTCCTCTACCACGACCTCTTCGACCCCGGTCAGATTGTCGATTTCGGCCGCCACTGCCCCTCCCTCTCCCTCTCCCTCGCGTGTTGTGATTCCGGGGCCCGGATTCTAAATTCCTATGGTCAGCGTGAACGCCCGGGCTAATCCCATCAACGCCAATAGAGCCTGGTCGAATTGAGTCCTGATGACTGGGATCGTTTCTGTTAAGCGCCATGTTGCTGTCTCCATCCCCACCAGTTGGAGTGCTGGTGTAAGAATCGGAGTAAGGGTCATCGTAAGGGATGGGTGGAGGCCTAGATGGGCCTGCACCGTAATTCATGTCGTAAGCACCATATTCGTCGTAGGGGTTGTTGCTTCCTCGGAAAGTGTCGTCGAAACGGTCGTAATCTCTCCTCGCAGAGGCGCCGGGAGTAGAGGCCCGTGATGACGCGCGGGAACCTGAACGCCTAACAAACGAGAACATGAGTGCTAGAACGCAGAATGATAAGCCACCTAAAATACCTTTCTTTCAGCATGCGCTTGTAAGCAGCTTCCCGCTCATCATCAGAGAACTCGACCTCATCTTCGCCAGGCTCCTCGTCGTGCACATTGCTCGCATCGCTACCCTTCGCCAGTTTGAGCTTCTCAACAAACACGAAATTGCTCTGATTTGGCACGTGAAAGATTGGACGTGAGATTTGCGCCCGCTCCTTGTCCAACGGAAACTTATCGTTGAACCGGACTTGGTACATTGGTTGGTGCGTCGGCCCGAAGGTATCGTGAATCTATGGCAGAATCACGCCGTCAGTACGCGGAATAGACTGGGCATGAATGAGTGGGAAAACGGACTCACGTAACCAAGCACTTTACGGTCTTCAAACACCAGGAGAGTATCGGTGTCCAAAACGCGCTCAGAGGCGTGACCGGCAATTTGCGATGCAAGCCCTTTCACAATCACGATTTTGTCCTGTAAGACGCTGAGGACCTCACCAACTCGCTCCAGGGTCTCATTTGGATCCACTTCTGCGATGTTAGGAATCACGACGTCTTCATTCAAGACTTCGTGAACGGTCATGGGTCGACCTCCAGAACCACCGCCCTCGTCGTCTTCATCATCAATGCTCCGCAAAATTTCTCGTAGCTTATTGGGGTTGAAATCTTCAACGACGGAAGAATCGTCGGAATCAGAATCGGAGGTATCCGAACCCGAGTTCTCCGGGGACGAGTCTGGCCTGACGGGAAAACCCAAGCCATTTCAGTCAGTCGACAATCCAAGGAGTTTGATATCACGTACTCACATCGTCATAGGATCGCCTTCTTCATCTCTATCTAGTAGTCCAGCTTCAACTTCTTCCTCGCTGTCTGCTCCCTTCTCGGCTCCTTCCTCCTTCGAAGGAGGGTCTCTCTTCAACATGTTCACGTCCCCCGCGTCGTCCAACGAGTCCTCACCGGAGGAACTTGCAATAGAGTCCGTATCGTCCTCCTCGGCTTTAGTGGTATCCGTCGCGAGTGGGTCATGCCTCTCAGCAGTCAGAGTCCGAGAAGTCGATGATGCGTCGAGAAGGTCTCCCCCAACCAAATCATGAATCAAGAGCAAATCCTGAGGTATCATTGAGGGCGTTTTGAACCTGTCTGCATCTATTGTTTTGATTGTGTCCATCCCAGATTCACGCAAGGAAAGGGAAGGGGAGGGGTTTGAACAAGCGCCCAAAAATCATCCCGATCGTGTTCCGGCCTTGCTGTGCCCATCCGATCGGCCCGAACCTCGCCCACCAGAACGGATCACCACGATGCCGTTGTGCCATTGTGGGCTCGTTTCTAGACTTTTAACTGGAAGTCTGGAACCCCACCTCGAGTTCAGAAGGCAGTGAGTGGAACTTTTCATGAATTCTAGCAATGGGAGAGGCCCGATGATATATGATACATTCGCGTGAAGCCGGAACATGATACATCTCTATTAGATAGCTGGAATAACACAAGCTCGCGGGAAAACGTTGGCAAGTGAATGGGAGAAATGAAAGCAAGTGATATCCGCGATGAGTAAAGAACCTCCCAAGTTCGATGCATTATTCGAGTATTTAACGGGATGCATCTAATCAAGATTGAATATAAACCTCAGCTAACCCAACCCCTCGAGTCCCAACTCGGTGAGCTTCGATCGTCACTAAGCGATTCGACGGTGCCTACAAATTGGAGCAAGGACGCGAGGTCAGAATCTTCGAAAAGAGGGTGGGCTGACTTGACGGTGATACGATCCAATGGAATTCCAACCGATGCCCTCGTTTCCGCCAGGGAAAGGAGATCTAGGAAAGGAAAGTGTGGGAAAGACATCTCCGGACGCCGCGAATTCGAAGCGTCAATGAAAAGGTGTTTGAGGTCGGGGCAAACGATACTGAAGCCGTCTCCGTTGGGGTCAGGCGTCTGCAACGCCTGGAAATGTGTCGCGTTTGCACATGAGACCAGAATCAAGGTGCGTAGTTTGGGTAATGACCGTAGACAATGGTGGATGCCGGAGTCTTGAACCGATTCAAAACTATTCCTGCGCGTGGGCGAGTAGTTCTCCATCAAGAGCTCCGTTACTCCCGAGACGTCCAACGGCTTGAAGGTATATATACATCGAGTCGCGAGGTCGTGTGGATCATACTCATACCCATCCACGGCACAAGAGGCGCGGATAAGTAAAGTTCCATACGGTCCAGCGAAGTGTACACTGGCCTGGCTTCCTTCGACGAAACTGATTCGGTTTATCCCGGTGAGGAAGTTGGGCTGGTTCGGCGCCCGAAGGACCAAATCAGTTGCGACTCCAATAACAGTGCCGGGTATATAGGGTTTGAGGGCAACTTCAACTCCAGCGGGGAGGACTAGGTGGTGAAGCATCCCAGGCTTGGTGGGGCAGTCCCCCAGTCGCAATTTTCGCAGGCGCGGAAGGGTTACGATGTGATTGGAAGGAGAATTGTCGACGAATCGTCCATGGTACGTGATAAACACCTCTTCTAGACCAGGATTGCGTCCGAAGAAATCAAGTAGCTGGGATGAAGAACCACCGTGTGATCCCGTGTGAACAAGGTAGAAGGTAGTGAGGTTAGAAATTTGGAACCATGTGGGGTGGGGAGAGACGTATTCAAGGGAGAGGCGCGTCAAACGCGGAAACTCTCCCTTGAATAAAAGGGGGAATGGCGCTTTCAAGTCGTCGTCCGTGTACGTCGTATCCTCCACGGCTACGACCAGGTGTTCGAGAAGGGGCGCGGGCCTGTGGAGGTTGGGGATTAACTTTTTCTCAAGTTCCGAGGCTTTAATTTCCATCTTGAGAGATTCCAACCGGTCGATGTGGGGGATTAAAGCGCTGAATGACTGGAGAGAGAACTCTGGGGATAGTCGAACGTGGATTGGCGACAATTTCGAGCGTTGAATAAAGGCATCGGTCCTAGCGAGGTCCTTGCAACCAAAATGAGTCCAGAGAGCGGGATTACTTGTGAAGGTGTTTCTCCAGTAGCGACAGACTTGTGACCATTTGATTAAGGAACGTCGGCTGCGTTTGTGGTGGAGAAAGGTCGGGATCAAGGACAAAACTTCTGGAGGGAGCCGATTTACTGGGCTGAACGTGTTTACCCATGACCTAACGTCCAGAAGGACAGAGTGAACCATCGCTTCCAGTTCGAGAACCTATGTGGAAAATCAGTCGTGCAGGCCACACAAAAAGCATCTGACGTACATTCTCCAACCGGATCAAAGGTACTGCCCCACTTGTGCTGTTTTCGCCAACGTCAGCGTCCGAAAAAGAAAAGAAGTGACAGATACGTACGTTTCGTGTTCGATTGTCCGGCGAAGCTTCAGTTTCAATGCATGAATCAGCTGAGGGACCGTCAGACCCGACCCTGGGTGTTGTTTCATGATAGTCTGGAGGAAACGCGAGCGTGTCTCAACACGTGATGGTTTTATAATCTTATCGTCGGGATATCCCGGCCATGTCACTGGAACTGGAAGACACGACGGCCATTGTAAAAGGGCGTGAACAAACTAAAGAGGCCCTGTAAAAGCTTTCTTTTGTGATGCGTCGAAGGCGATCTTCGAGTGAGTGAGACAAGTTGAGGGGTTCTTGTCGTCTGAGACAACGTCGCGTCAAGAAGCCCAAAGGAGGTAGGCACAGTTGAGGATACATAAGTGTTTGCGTCGAGTTGGGCGGTCCTGGTACGCCTAACCAGGTCAGCTGCCGTGTCGTACGGGGCGAGCGTGGGAGATGAGCGCGGATGCAGCGAAGTTCCTTCTTTTGTTTCGCTCTGCTCGGACGCCGTCAAGGCTGCAACGAGGCAGATCTAGGCTTACCAGTGAACAGTTTCGTGCAGCCATGCCTTCCCCGAACAGTGACACGCGAGCCCAGGTAGTGGTTGCCTACCAGGGTCGTCAAGTCTTTGTCTGCGCTCAGTGTGCGGCCGTGATCGTGCGTGTGGCGATTGTCCATGTTGCATTCGAACTGATTGCAGCCGTGGCCTTACGACTGATAGGCACTCCAGGACGAGTTGATCAGCAAGGCATTTTCCGGGCGTGACGGACGAGGATAGTGAGTATTCTATGCTCGTTATAGCTCTGACTCGGAGGGACTCGAGTATTGGGCACAGTCTTATGCAATCGGCGACGAATATCAAATTGGCCAACAAAGAAGAAAGGGCTCTGCTGTGCGTACGATCTCGCTCGAGGACGTCGGTAACTGCACCCGTAACAGCTGTGGGCTGACCCTGCGTGTTCAGGACCGGGGTACACACCGTGGCGGATGTTCACTGCCTCGGTTGCAACGACCGGATCGGATGGTACTACTTCAAGGCATCCAACCACTCCCAGAAATACAAGGAAGGTGAGCATGAATCGAGACCTCTACGTCGACGATCCTCAAGCGACTCCTAGGGAAGTACATGCTAGAAAGGGAGAAGCTAGTCAAGGAGAACTCTTGGCAGATTGGCGAATGATAGCCAATGATCCTCTCTAGCAGAGTGGGCAACGCGTCGTTCTCTTCGCTAAGAGCCGTTTGCGCGTCTTGCTCTGCCGTAAAACCATGCGACTCGTGAGGATGCGGATGTCCGTAGCCACAGTATTGATTTTTTTTCTACTTAGGGAAGTCTAGTCGAATTGATTCAAGTGTGGAAACTGAGGATTGTTGGGAAGCTGATTTTCGCCACGAAGAATAGTCGCCTTTGGATCAGAGGAGGATCTCAACCCCCTTGGTAAGCGGTAAATCCTTTGCCTCCGCGAGAGGAACTTTTCCAAGGAGGCGGTAGCTCCTTTTCTGAAACAAACAGGGAAGATCCACAATTGCGCCCGAAGCGATGTTCTATCTTCAAACACACGCCGACTGAGTACTGATCAGGTTTTTCCCTCGGTGTGACGGTTCCGGTGTAAACGACGCCTGCGCAAGTTGGAGCGGACGCCGGAAGACACCGCTGATCGGAGTGCCTGCCGCTGATCCGGTAAATAACCGCCCACGTTTTCATTAAGCGCTTGATAAAAGTACGTAAATGACTGCACCGCAAGAACGACGGGCTTGTTTGAAACGCTGTACGTCGTGGAGGTCCGGAAGGGGTCCCGGAAGTTTCAACTGCTGCGGGCCCCGCGACGGTCACTCCTGATGGTGATCTTTACATCAACGAATCGCCCACCTTCGTGTGTATCCGAGCCACCCGATGGGAAAAAGTTTACACCTGGGAGATATATCTGCGAGATTATCCTCTTGCGGGGAACCGGGAAACTCGATTCGGGGTATTACGGAGAAATGCTGCAGGGCAGGCGACAAGCAAGGTAAGTCCAGCCTTAAATTAAGCGTCTGCCATGGTGATTAAGCTGATTGCCGCCCTGAGACGAAAGTCACATTAAAACGAGTGTTTAATATTTAAGGACGGCCAGCTGGCATTCGCCCAGGCAATCTCACAGTACCCACCTCACACCACCCAAGGTCTTGTCCCCGCCCCCCAACACAAAATGGTCGTACCATACATCCCTCTAGAGCTCGTCGAGGAAATGATCGACATGCTCAGTGGAGACACCAAGAGCCTTCTTTCCTGTTCCCTCGTCTCTATTAGCTGGATTCATAGGAGCCGTCGCCACCTCTTCGCCGCCATCAAGCTGCACTCCCTCTCCGACCACCGGGCCTGGTTCGGGACCGGCCTTGGAGCGTGTAGTGGCCATGTTCGTTCTTTGGACCTCGCTCAGGATGAAGAGTCCAAATGGCTTGTCCCGGATACCCTCGCGGGAATTTTGACCGACTTCACCTCCTTTCACAATGTTCAGTCCCTCGCCTTGGCTAACCTAGATCTCACCCTCTTCGACGAACAGTCGCTCATCAAGTCATTCGGCCACTTGTCTGGATGCCTGACTTCTTTGAGTGTCAAGGGTTTGACATCTCATCCAGACACTCTCCTGTTCTTTGTCTGCATGTTCCCCAAGTTGGATAACCTCAAACTCGATCACGTCATCGCGGGGAAACCTTCCATACCCTACCATATCCCCACCGTCATCCCCAGGTTTCGGGGCAAGTTGGCGTTGTCGAACATCAAATCCGATGGAACCTTCTTGCTCGCTCCCTTTGTGGGTCATTCGCTCCCAATGGCCTTCGAAGACGTCTCCGTGGTTGGATGTAGATTCGAGTCCCCAAAGCCGCTCAAGGATCTGTTCGCCGCGTGCCAGGAGACGATGAAGAAGATCCACGTATCCAAAATTTTCCTCGGTAGGTTTTATCTACATATCCGTCTCGCCGATCAGGATGTTATCAGAATCTCACATGTTTGATTCTTCTCAGATGATATTACCGAAACCCCGCTCATCGATCTGTCCCCATGCAAAGGCCTAGAAGAGATGAAACTCAGCCTCATTCAACTTAGGCAGCCCAGTCACTGGCTCGAACCAATCTTCCAAACCGTGACCTCGACCCGGGTCCGGAAGATCACATTCGATACCGATTTCCCCACCTCTACCACAGAGATCGATAAGGTCATCAACCTACGAAGCTGGTCCGAATTGGACGCGACATTCCTGAGGATGGCCCACGCGCTCGGCCCCATCGATGAGAAGTTGGAACTTGTCTTCCGCGCTTTAGCTTCGGAAGCTGTTGCAGACTCAAAATCCGTCGACCCTGGAAAGTTTTTGGAAGGGTGCAGGACCAAAGCCAATGTGATTTTTGAACGCGCCTGAAGTTCGGGACGCTAGTATTCGACCTACCTATACAGGTATGACCCCTCCCCCCACCTCTTATCGTTTATGCCATGGGTTTAGTTACGCTTTTGTAGACGAAACGACACGACGAGATCACACGACCCAAACCTACGATGACCCGCTACTGGCTACCCCTAATCATAATACTTCACATACACGATGTCGCTACCGAACACCTTTCGCCACCAGCCTTTTTTAAACGCCCTGATAATCACATCCGAAGCTTCATGCGTATACCAACTAAAATATCCCCTAGAGTGTTTCCACATCATGCACCCGCACTTACTACCCACTGTATATTCTTTCTTGTCTCTTCCTTTTTCCCTGAGACCGTGTAGTTCATTTTGACCTGATCCCTCCACATCAACTGCGCCTTTGTAACCGGGAATTTGGATAATTTGTTCCGAGATTTCGATTCTATTGAACGAAGTGAGCGGCTCTCCATTGCCTTGAACGAAAATTTCTTCAGTCCGTGGGGGCTCCGGTTACAGGGAATCGTATTGCTTGACAGCTTCTTTTTTGTCTAAGCCGAGAAGAATGGCGGATGTGCATCATATGTTCATCAGGAATATTTATCCGATTTGTCAGTCAGCTCATTGATATTCTCTTACTCGGACCATACCACCACTCATCCTCCCGCCAATTCTTTGGCGGTATCAAGAAGCGCCAGGCAGAACGCATGAGGCATGATTTGGTATAAAAAAACCGCAGCATTCCGTTCATACTTTGTACATAATCCGCACAATTATAACTTACTTTCTACCTTGCTGGGTTCTCCCGGTCCGTAAACCTTCGCTCGCACCACCCCTTCCTGAGAGAGGTTTGCGATTAAAGTTCCATCACGAGTAAAGGCCTTGTATGCGGGCGATTACGTGTCAGTGGAAGAGTGCGGTATGTATGCCGCTGGGAACCTACCCGACGATGGACGATAGCACGGCCCGACCCCGCTTGCGGTACCCGCGACTACATCTCTCAAAATAAACGCGAAGTTGACGGTGCACCGATGGCGTGCAACGCACCTCAAACATTATCCACTGCGTACAGTCGAAGTCGTCTCTGAAGGGGTTCGGTTTACGCCTTGAATGCGCCCAGGTGGACTGAGACTCACGAGTAATACCAAATAGAATGGTCGACAGTTGTCTGTTGTAGTCGAGGTCAGCCTTGAAGCGAGCCCCAGTGAGGCCCTTGAGACGCACGCAGTATCCGGTAACGTCAGCCCCTTCTTCATTACTTTCGCGCAGGCCAATGGCGTAGCCTCCGGCTTCCAGACTACTCGCTCAGGTGTGGTAAGATTCCCGCAGACGCCACAGCACACTACTTACAAGAGGAGGTCTGAAATATATCCCAGCACTGCCTATCGGGTGACATTGTAATGAGCATATAGAACTCTCGAGCCGAAGTGAATGCCCTTACCTTCTGGTAGGCAGCATCGCATTCCGGTACATAAACTGCCCGCACCCACATGCACAATACATAAAAACCATCCTGGAAGCCGCCTGCCGCGCGGCGGACTTCTATCGGAATGCCATCATGGAACTTTAGGCAAGGTAGCTTCAACTGAAGAACTTGAGTGGATGGACGAAGATACGAACCTCAGCTTTTCCAGTATAATGATGTTTTGTCCAGGCATCAGTTTCCTCCTCCGCGCGCCTGCGGAAGTACGCCTGAAACGTATCGCACTCCTCCGGAGCTGGAACGTTTGGCATGGGGGATCTATAGGTAGGTTGCCAAGGCTCTGGCTTTTGGTAGGAACATAACATTATGAAGAACATTTTCCCGTTCTGAGCAGCGCGCACCGCGCGCGCGGAATACGAACGACCGTCGCGAATGCGGTCCACGTGATAGTAAATAGGGGTTGCGGGAAGCCCGATCGACACGAAGTAGCACTGTTGCGGACACGTACATCAGGTTTGACCGGGAAATGGGATAAACGGAACCCACATGTAAAGACTTGATTTCAAACGCGGTAAGCACTGAAACCACGAACTCAGAGAAAGCAGGGCTCACGTGGATATGGAATGCTCGGTCGAGGGTATGAGTGGCTGCCACGATGGCCTGAGCGACGACTTGGCCCCCGTAAACCCCTACATGATCGCTGTTACAGATTCTTGAGCATGGTCGATATTAGGATGTGTACCTATCACTCCCCGAGGAAGCCGCGCGTGGGTAGACCGGAAGAAGTCAACATCGAGAACTTCAAGGTCTAGCAACGAAGTCAAATCCGTACGACGGGACTGTTTCATGTCCGAGGAACCGTCTGTCATGATAGTAGTGGTCAACTGGTCGGAGGCAAGTACATGACCCAATTCGGAACAAGTGTCCGAGCTTTCCCGCTGATGATGCCAAACCCCGGGCGGACCCACAGCGAACCCTAAAAAACCACAGCGCGTTTCGTCTCGACGGACCGTACTGACTTTTTCCGTAGCAAATGTACGCACATGCGATTCGATAACCAACTCGACTCGAGCCTTGAAATTCTCTGATGTATCCCCGGTTGTCCTTCCTCGCTATAGTTTTTCCCTCTTTTCTGCGAAGTCGAGAGAAGGAGCAAAAAGTTTCGCAGTATCGGCTAGAGAACAGTTGACTGCTTGGAACTGAAACCTGAGCCGGTTGGACGCTCACTAGAATCTTGACAGGCGAAGGGTCCTAAGTTCGTCGTAGGGGACTTTCAGTCCCCTGGTGAGACAGAAGGGTAAGGAGAGTTTTACCGACTGAGACTAGGACACGCTCTCAGCTAGCTTCTGGCTTCTGTAGAGCGGCGGCATAAGCTTCGGCGATATCATAGACGTCGACCCAGGAGTTTGTGCGATGAAACGAGGCCATCCTTGCCTTGGGAAGCATGCCATGGAAGCCTCGAGGACGTACGAATTCTGCGGCCGCGAATTTGTAGATCGATAACGGGTTTTGGTTTTGAGAACTTGAAGCTCGTATGTCTGCTTTCGCCATACAAGTTACATGCTGGTAGTCTCCTCCAGGCTCCAGCAGGTTGCGTGATATCGCTGACGCCGCCACGCTGCTCAGGATATTACCACAACCAAGTTCCCGTCAGCTCTAAAGTGTCCCTGAAAGTCAAGCAGCAGCTGGGGTAGTGTCACATGGAGGACGGTTGATCGAAATTTGAACCCGCTGCAACCCTGCATCACATCACATTTCAAATGTGTATATTTCATGTACGATTCAGGGAGAGGGTGGCTCCCCTCGCCGAAAGAACACAAGACTGCAGGGCGGGTTCGTGCCAATCCCATTCCCCTGGGGATGGGAATGTAACCGACAGGAACGACAAGAAAAGAGCGAATCATAATTAATGACCATTAACAAACCTCCTATACAGATTGAGCAGCAAATCGTTGGCCGTTAAAGTAATGATGCTGAGAAAGGGACGATTAGTGACAAGAACCATAAAATGCGTCCATTGAACTTACGTATGGGGTGCGATTCTGAGGAAATGAGCAGTCGACCCTGATGGAAGTTTGAACCCCATTACATTTAGTTTCTATGCAAACAAACACACCTTTATACCAGGCCAACGGTCCTTCGGCCTTCAGAGTCTTCCACAAGCAGTCTATAGGGTTCTTGTAGAGAGTCCCGACGTAGGTTCCGTTTGGTAAGCGTGTCGTGGGTTGGTTGTACACCCGAGTTAGTGCCTTGTAGACTTATCAATGGCGTGAAATGGAAGGGCTCGTTCAGCCTCTTACCGTATCAGCCGGCTGCATGACGACGCACTAAAATAGATCACTTAGCCAGCGGGAGCAATGAAAGGAAGCACTGGACATACGACACAAATTCCTGAGACCGAGCTGCTGGCTAGGAACGTTAATGCGCTGTCAGAAGGAAGGATTCCACGGGACACAAGTTGGGTTTTCGTCCAATTATAACTCGGCAGCTGGACAGAGGACCCCATAGCAGTTCTCAAAATAGCTGCATCCATGCCACGGAAAATACCACGGAAACCTTCAACTTTGAATATCCTTGCAAGAGCTTCACGCGAGTTCTTGTAATGATGCTGAGCTCCGACCGGCAGAGCAGGGGAGTATGCCTAGGGATGATGTGAGCGTCCGCCTGGGGACGTACGGAACAGAGACCCACCTGCATCCGAGCCTTGATCAAGAACATAGGGTTTCCTAGTACCGCTACAATGCAACGTTATTTATCTCCCTTGCCCAAAGAACGGTAGCGTACCTCCGACCGCACCGCTGGAGGCACCGGCCATTATGGACGTCCATGGGACTTGGTCCGTTGAGGAATATCCCACGGCCTTGTTGACAAAGAGGCGGAACGGTTCATAGAACGCTAGAAGGAATTCTCCGAGTAAATGCGGGAACGAGGCAACCCGCCCAAGCCAACTCACCAAGTCTGGAGCCGTTCAGCAAGATCTTGAAACGTTCAGCAATACCTCCTGCAATATATGCTTGTTAACTTACTTGATACGCGTACTATGGGATTGATCAGCCTGCGCCATTGGAGTAGGTTCGAACGAGTGTCATGCGCACCGCAGGAGAAAGCCCTCGCTGAACCCCACGAACGCCTTCATTCCTCCATGTCTTTGCAAAGACATCAAAAACATTGTTGTAAACCCTTGGACCACCACCTCGGGCAAGTTCGCCCTGTAATTGCAGGCGCGTCTTTGCCACCTCGGCCGGGTTCGAGACCGTGACCTAACCGGAATTGAGAACCACCTAATTTCCTCATCATCAACGCAATGATCACTCACGGCGCAACATGCAGCAACGCCGCCAATTAGAAAACTTTCCAAGGTCGAGAGCGGCCGAGGTTGCTTGGCGGTGGTCATCGGAAGCTCGGAGTTCGATCGACTGGTCGGGTATCCGCGTCGTCCGTGTCCTCTCCGCTTGAGTGGCCACACCACTGTGCGTCGACCGGGACAATCGATGCAAGCACCGAGCGCGAATATCCGGCTCGCCGTCGCCGTCTCCCTTGTTTCAATCGCCATTCCCGGGGTCATCAGAGTCGTATCGTCGCCCTGGACCCTCCTCTTGCTTTCCCCGCTGATCTTGCTTCTCGTCGCAATCTGTTTCCTCTGTCTCAACATCTTTGTCGGGTATGTTCTGGACACCACTCGCCAGCCAAAGAGGAGTCAGCTTCAAAATGTAGCCCGTCCTTTCGCCTTTTCGACGCCTGCAGCCTGGCAAGCTGTCATCACAAGATCGCAGTGGTCTCACAAGTCTCCCAAGTCACTTTCCCCGCTTATTCCCAACTACCCATCCGTATCCGCTTCGCTTAACGATATACTCATAATGATTGTCCGCGACTTTGTCCTTGCGTGGTACAAAGATATATCGTCATCACCCTCCTTTCCCACTGCAGTTTCTGCCACCCTACACAATAGCATCGACCAAATTCTTACGAGGGCCAACAATATCGATCTCACGAATCTCATCGTCAAGAAGATCATGCCCAGGGTCACAGCTCACATCGAGCGATTCCGTCAATCAGAAATCGCCCTCCGTGGTGCTACTCTTGAACGAAAGCTCACCCAATCAGAAGAACTGGACATCTTACTTGCCGGGAGGTATGCCAGCATAGGGTCTGGAAAATTGCACCCTGCAGTTGAGAACTTGTCATCAACATTCACACGGCAAACGGAGGAGGCACATCTCAAGAAACTGGTTCACCGGATACTACCGTTAGTCCTTCCCGAGAAGGAGGTCAAAAGCAAGACGGTTAGGATTGTAGCTCGTGAAATACTTGCTTGTGCAGTATTATTCCCCGTCGTCGAGATGCTCTCGGATCCAGATTTCTGGAACAAAACTATCGACGAAGTGGTAATTGCTCTTTCACTTGTGGGATCTCACCCCGTTTTCTAACTTCCGCCAGGCGGGCGCAGCTATCCACCAACAGTAAGAAGAAATCGATCCAGAGTTAGAATGGAACTTGACTGTTCCCCACAGGCGGCTCGTTTCGAAGGTCCGCAACGTTTTGGAGGCACAGATCCCAGCTGTCCCCAACCCCCAAGTGCCGGGAACAAGGACCCCTGCGACGGAAGCTATCACTATTCGCACCGATACCAGGCAGTTCGAATCATTCCTTCGAAGCATCGGGCGTTGTGCGTCCCTCCTCGACGCACGAAGGCTCAAGAACGACATTGTGGGAGAGATAAGACGCACCAGGATGCTTCTGGGTATTTCGTGTTTCCGTTCATGACTGCCATGTTGGTTCAACTGACTCGTGTGCTCAGCGAACCACGAGAAAGACGACTGGATTGATGGAGAGAAGACGGAAGATGTTGTCTCATATTTGGATCGTTTGTACACTGCTAAGAGGAAGGTAGAGCAACGGATCGTTGTGTTGGGTGGAGAGGACGACTCGGTAAGAGCGGGCAACTCGTTCAATCATTAGTCTAACACCTGTCCTCCAGAAACCCATCCAGTCGGAGACGCCTGCGACAAACGGACTCAGCCTGCGAGACGTTCTTACGACCCCAACTTCGTTGTCATACTTCATGGAGTTTATGGACCGACGCGACCGCTCTCTCCTTGTTCAGTTCTGGCTTACTGTGGAGAGTTTCAAGAATCCGCTCGAGGCCGTAAATTCTGATTCATCAGGGGATGATGACAACGAACTCATCCAACACTCAGAAACTGCCAAGGAGGATATCACAATGCTCAATGACTTGTACTTTTCCTCTCCCACGCCCCATCCGGCACTCTCCGTGATCTCCGCCAAACATATCAATGCAATCCGCGTCTTTGCCCTTGACGAGAGCCCTCCAAACCCAAGCACGGAGAGAAAAGTTAAGAGGAATGTCATGTTGGCTCAGCGGCAGGTCGAACGCGATATGGAGGGTGATTTCGAAGATTTCCAGCGCTCGCCTCTGTGGTTCCGTGTGGTTGGAGATACGGAATCGAACAACGCCATGACCGGATCTATGATCACTTCTTCCGCTACTTTGGACAGTGGTGCCTCCCCATTCAGTACCGCGCATGATCGTCAGTCACCAGATCCCAGTCTTCGAGTCTCCCGAGCAAACAGGTCTCCAATCATGATCAATCCTCCTTTGACTATTCGTTCTGAATCACTTCCATCCCTGGCCACGATCCAAACAGAACGTGAACACCCTCCGCCCTCTCGCCCTACTAAATCAAGCCTGGACCTGTTCATGTCTTCTACAGGGAATGCCGCTGGCTCCTCGCGTGCTCCCCTGTTCGACGAATCCGATGAAGCACAAGTTGGTCCCATAGACGACGCTCAGGCTCAAAGAATGGAGGCCATCCAAGCTGCCCTCACGGATATTATCGCCTTTGACAACGAAGAATCAAATCATCCACGGGCGGGAACACCCGATGAAGCTACGTCTGAGCGAGGGTCAAGATTTTTGTCTGCAAGGCGCCCCGATAGCCGAAGGCAACCTAGCTTTGATGAGGAACAGGATGTCGAAGAGGAGCGACAAGACGATAACGACTCAAATGCGCAGACGGCTTTACCTCTGACTGGGCCTGGAGATCTGCAATTAGCCTACGAGATCGCGAGGCTGGGAGAGAAGTTGAATAACCTGCGAACTCAGGATACGATGCTCGATCGGCTCATTAACAAAGCAGATTTGACGGGCGACGCCCAAGAGCTTAGGCTTCTACAGAAATCCAAGTCTGCGCTCAATCGCGAGATCAGAGAGCTCAGTTTTCAAAAAACCCAGTACGAACTACAGGAATCTGCAAACCGCCTGGTCTCCGACAGGACGAAGCTGGCGATCGTCAACTCGACGGTTGGTGAGGAAGGAGGAAAAAGCGTTGTGAGGTATATCGTCGAAGTTCAACAACTCGCCGTCGATGGAAGTTTTGCTACAGGTTGGGTGGTAGCAAGGAGGTATAACGAATTTCTTCAAATGCACAACCGCCTCCGGGAAAAATACGCCCTAGTTCGTGGGTTGGATTTCCCCGGAAAGAGAATCGTTACCGGTTTGTCGGGCCACTTTTTGGATACCAGGCGAGCTGCATTGGAGAAATATATGCAGGTAAGTGTATATTCTTTGTCACGTTTCCGGCGCTGAAGGACTCCCTCAGAACCTCATCGCCATACCAGCCGTGTGTGAAAGCGAGGAACTTCGTGCCTTTCTCTCCAGGGATTCGCCATTCATAGCTTCCGAGGCAAAAGCATCATCATCGAAATTTCCACTTCCAGGGAAGGCGTTGGTCAGGACTATGTATAAATCCGTAACGGAAAGTATCGATGACATGTTCTTCGGACCATCGATGCTTGACGTCCTCATTCAACGTCTCACAAGTCAAGCTGCTGAGTTTGCCGGGATAGTTGGCAGTTCTGTTCACGATGAAGACCTAGTCGCCCAAGCCCTCAGGGCCTCGGGGAACAAAGCGACTGAGGACGCGTTGGCGAGTCTTTCTGGTGACCTGAAACCCCTCGAAGGAGAGACCAGCACGTCAGATCTTACGGCACCCATCTGCGATTTGGTTCTGGCTATCTTCGAGTTGAACAAGAAAAACAATTGGTTCAGGCGACAGGCGATCGTGATCATATTACAGCAGGTCTTCGGGGGAACGATTGAGAGGTGACCTGCCGCGGACGACTTCTGAGAAAGCTTCTAACTAGTTGATTTAGGAAAATCAGGGATAGCTTCAAAGCTCTTTTGGAAGAGAGTCGGGTGATGACCTTCATTGACATTTTCAAGAACGGGTTGTGGCCCGATGGGAGGCTCAAAACTCCCGGCATTCCGAGGACGCTTGATGAGAAGGAGAGGACGAGAGATGAGGCGAACAGGAAGTTGTCGGCTCTTATGCCTGGTATTTGACTTTCTACCTTGTATCAACCATGTGTTGATCATCCCTAATTTAGACTTGGCCGCCAATATGATTGGAAGGTCGAACGCACGGAGAGGTGCACGCAGGATCTTCGCGGTTTTGCAGAATCGAAGGCTGAACCAACATCTTGTGTATACCATCATTGACGAGGTAAACGATAACTCTTGAGCATGGTTATCTAGGTTGACTGAGACCGTCGTTTAGGTTTTTGCGGCGCTGTTCCCTGAGACTCAGCAAACTTAGCGAGTGGATACATTTCACTGCCTCGCTCGGGCGCTGAGAACCTGGGTATATCGCGGAAACAGCTTTCAACGACTCATTTATGGCGACCTTTACTATTGTACGTTGTAACCTCATGTAATTGGCGATACCACCGGAATGTCACTGTTACCCGCCTCCACGACGACGACGGGATTTATTTACCCTCGGTTGAGTCGGACATTGCAACGTCCTCGCCAACTGCTTGAGCTTCATCCGGTTTCTCCGTCTTACGCTTCTTTTGACGGTGTATGAGTATCGCTTGTGCATTGGGATCATCGAAACTGCCAAGATGTCAAGATGAAAGTATAAAGAAGTGCCAAGGGAGAGGGAAGGACATACATCTTGAGAGCGTGCAAAATATACCCCCCAGTACCAGACATGTTCATCAAAGGATGTGTCCTTCCGGGAAGTACCTGTAAACCGCTTACATGAGTTGCGAAAGTCAAATTGGTGGCCTAAACTTTACCTGATATTTCCGTTTCCAGGCTTCTGTTATATTCATTCCCAAATACCCTCCAGCAGCCTTCATTTTCGCTTGTAAATCGACGAGAATCTGGGAGCGATTTCAGTGGACCCAAACGAAAGAAAATTCCATCGGGAGCCTTGCCTGGAGGTGCGGGCAGTGGAAAACTATTGATGCCGACCCGGAAATGTACGGGTACGTCATTTCAAGAATCGACCATGGATCGTATTCGCTCGATACGAGGAGCCTGGATCCATCGCTATCAGGACTGGGGATGTATTGAGGTCACGAAAGAACAAACCCATCAAATTCACCACTAAAAAAGTCTTGCCGGCTCGCATCTAACTGATCCACCACGGCTCTTCTCTTGCTGATCCGATGTATTTGTTTGTCTGAGTACAGTTCGCCCGAGGGAACCTCTGTTGGAGGTAGAACTTTGAGGAGGGATCAAGCTTCTTGCAACGGTACGTGTCTGGGGGAACCATACCTGGCGTGTAATCCTCCTGTACCATGGCCCAGTTTAACGATACGAGAGTTTGCTTGATCATATCCCGGTCAAAATTCATACTCTGGACCACGGGATACGTCGGTGCAGACTCGATATCGCAGATATCCACAACCCTCCCTAACCCTACACATAAATTTCCTCAATCACTAGACCGCTATGAGAGGGAAACTTATTACCTCCTAACCGGTCCAGCACCCCCGCAACCAGAGCACCAGATGCCCCATCTACGACAATATAACGTCCACCGGGTCTCACGCTCGCGAGGTTGAGCATTTGTGTTAACGCGTCTGCACGTATGTCCCGTAACCGATTCTGGTCTTTTGTGTACCAGTATTCGCAGACATTAAACAGGGTTGGCTCGATTGTTGAAAAGGTTTTGGAGAATCTAAACAGCATCAATTCTGCGGAACTTGCGAGAGGGGATATGACGAGTACTTGGCTTCTTTCCGCTTCTTGTATTTTTCTTTGCTGTACTCTGTCTTGAGAGCGAAGTTTGCGTGTTGCTCGATCTGTTTCTGGATGATATCCTATGTGTGGGTGTATAAGCGGCTCAGTAATGCAGTTTGAATTTGAGGATCCTAACGGATGAATGAGCACCAGACTGCTTCAATGCTTCAATTTCTGCCGTAGTGAGGGGTTGCACGGTTTTGTCTTCATTGATCAGCTCGTTTGTCGCTTCCGTTATTTCTAGGCAAATGGGTTAGCACGGATTGCGGAACTTTGAGTATACTACATACCCAGCTCCTGTATTGTTTTGGGAGGTAGCTTGTGCAATTTCTGATTCACGATCTCGTATGCCAGTCCGTAGGGATCTCCGATAAGCTCACTCGCGTGAAATGATCCAGCTTTGCCCAATGAAACTGTCCTGAAATAATCAGCTCGACGAGGAGAAAGGCCGTCTGGATCACTTCGTACGAGTTTGGTTTCAGCACCAGGCTCCTGGTGTCACCTCTTGGAAGGCGGAAAAGCACCGTCTGGCCAAAGGTTATTATCCCTTGCCTGTCAGCCGATTGGTTTTGCGAAGTGCCCGCCGTGGGTTCTGCCGTAGAGCTCCCTGAGTCCATGGGAGCGAAGGTTCGTTTTCTCTCTCGATCACTCCGTTGATCAATCTCTCATCGTCATGTCCCTCGACGACAAGCTCAACGCTCTGCTCAAGCAATCTCAGCAAAGGGCGTGGGCGACACTCGGCTCGGAGGAAGTTTCTCATCTGACTCAAGCCTTTCGACCGACCCAATCAGCCGATACAAGGTCCAAAGCCTATCTCGTATTATCAGCAGCTTGCCAACACGTCCGGGAAACCGTCGCCCCTTCCAAGGGCAATGGATTAAACGAATTGGACCCCGCTACTGAAGCGTTGGTGAAGCTATTTGCTCCGCCCATACGCGACAGGTTCGGGGAGACGAACAACGACGAGCTTATCACGGCTGTGACCTTTTTCACTGCGCTCTTCCAGGTCGATTGGCAGTCGGCCGCTGTCATATTTTTGGAAGATAATGTGTTCGAATCGCTGGCGGATATCACTGATTTAAATCCGTCGAAGGAGCTCGCAGGGGAGACCGCGAGGTTGTTGGCTCAGGCCAGCGCCCATAAGTCGTGTCGAGAGAGGATCATATCCTCAGAATTACGGGGATGGTTGGAGAAGTCGAGTCGACAGACTTCGAATACTTCTCTTCGGTCAGCTTCGGCGGTGGCCTTGATCAAGCTCTCCCGTGGAACGGCAGAGGATGCGAAAGGTCCCGCCGCCACGGATCCAGGTCCCTCTAGCTCGTCATCGGTTAACGAAACGGAGTTGACGTCCCTCATGAAGAACCTCATCTTATCTGGAGAGGATTCATCCGCGACCACGAACGCTGTCGAGGGCTTAGCCTATATGACCATCGAACCACAGATAAAAGAGACGCTCTCCAAAGATGCGGCCTTCCTCTCCCGATTGTTCAACCTTATTCCCCGTCCAAAAAAGAACCAGGCGTATCCCGTCTCGTCCGCTACGAATACACCCCAGGTCTATGGTATTGCAGTCATTATATCGAATATTTGCTCATATCGTCCCCGACTGTCCCAAGACCAGGAGCAGATTGCCAAATTGAGGCAGATGGCGAATAACCCTTCAACTTCTGGGTTGAAATCAACGACACCTGTTACAGATCCGCTCGATGATGACCCCCACGTGAAGGAGAGATGCAGAAGGATGGTCAACGCAGGCGTTGGGGACGTACTCTCTGGGATGGTTCGGATTACGGACGGGAAGGGAGTATATGTCAATGTAGCAAAAACCATCTTGGGTCTAGTGGAAGACAAGGAGAATCGGGGGAAGTTGCTTCAGAGTGGTTGTTCCCGTGCCCTGGTCACAGTCATCCGCTCGTTCTTACCACCAACTACTACCCCCGTGAACCAGGTAGAAGAGCCGGTGCTTGTCGCCATACAGGCTCTCGCGAAATTTGCCATCACAGCTTCTCCCTTCCATGTCTTCGGACCGGACCAGGGGACTACCTTCGATGCCATCCGGCCGTTCTCCATCTTACTCCTTCATCCATCGTCTTCTCTCCTCCAACAATTCGAAGCGTTGATGGCGTTGACAAACTTATCTTCCGCCAGCCCCGAAGCGTGCTCCCGGATCTTTAAGTCTGAGGGACTAATGAACAAGGTGGAATTCATGCTTTTGGACGACAACCCGCTTGTTCAACGGGCTTCTACGGAACTTATCTGCAACCTTATCGCCGGCTCGGAAGAAGTTTTCGATAGATACGGTGGCCAGGAAGAGACCGCGAGTTCGAAGTCCAAGCTGCAAATCCTTGTTGCCTTATCGGATGTCGAGGATACCAATACAAGACTCGCGGCTTCGGGCGCACTTGCCACCGTCACATCCTCTCCAAATGCGTGCAAGGCGTTATTCTCCCTCCAAATGGAAAGACATCGAGTCCTGCCTATCCTCGCTCAACTCATTGATCCAACATCTGAGGATGACAGCACGATACCGGACCCTGCATCTGTTGCTGGGCTCTTACACCGCGGAGTCGTCTGCATACGAAACTTTCTAACCTCCTTGGATGACGAATCATTGAAGGCTCTGGTCCCGGATGCGAAGGGTTCTGGGTTGGCGCAGGGGTTGGCGAAAGTTGTGAGATCAAGCGCGGAGGTGCAGAATATGAGTATTTTGCAACCTGCCGCCGAAGCTTTGAAGAAATTGTATGACCATGGCGCTGTAACTTTGTAGCGGTAGGATAAACGATGTACGAACTACAATTGCGGCTTCCAAGTGACCTCGCTGGGCTACTATAGTACGTGCCGCAGTGCGCGACTCGATCACTGACATCTGGGCCCTGCGGCATCATCGCAACTTGAGATATCACTGCCATCCGCGGCCTCCCGCACCTATACCATTCGACATATTCAAGCTAGGCACGACCTCTAGACCTTTATCTTATTATCTAGAATGGTCGGCTTCCCAACAATCTTCCTCGTCCCCTCGCCATTGACACGATCTATGCTTAGGCCATTTCCAAGAAGGCGGGCAAGAAGGTTACACCCGCAGCCAAAAAGTCGGGGGGAGGAAATAACAAGGTCGCGAAGGTTCGTACCGTCCATCCTCTGGGCCCTTTCACTGCTAACTCATGGGTGTGCAGGCGGATTGGAAGGAAGGTTTCAAGAAGAAACAGGTCGGCGTATCTGACATGACGTTACTCACGACCATCACGAACGAAGCTGTGAACGAGAACCTCTCGCAGAGGTGGAAGAACGGGGAGATTTATACGTATATCGGAGGCGTCTTGATATCCGTCAACCCGTTTCGAGGTGCGTTCGAGATTCGAACCAGCCTATAATCCGCCTCGTACCTTCGAAGGATCTTAAGGGAACTACAGCTCACAAATATACCTCTTCCTAGATCTTGGCATCTATACCGATGATGTCCTCTCCAGGTATAAGGGCAAGAACAGGCTAGAGGTTCCTCCCCACGTCTTTTCAATCGCGGAATCAGCCTACTACAACATGAATGCCTATCACGAAAACCAATGTGTCATTATCTCCGGTGAATCAGGCGCCGGCAAGACTGAAGCTGCCAAACGGATTATGCAGTACATCGCCGCGGTTTCTGGAGGCAAGGATAGCAGCATACAAGAGATCAAGGACATGGTGCTCGCGACGAATCCATTGTTGGAAAGTTTTGGGTGCGCAAAGACGCTAAGAAACAATAACTCCAGTCGTCATGTGTGTTTTCGCTTTTTGATTGATAGTGCGCTCGAGGTTTCTGATATGCTTTGATCGGAAGGGAAAATACCTCGAAATCATGTTCAACGACCACGGGGAACCCATCGGAGCCCAAATCACAAACTACTTGCTTGAGAAAGGCCGTGTGGTTGGGCAAGTCGAGAATGAGAGAAACTTCCATATCTTCTACCAGTTCACAAAGGCGGCAAGTAACGAACAACGGGGTAAGTCCACCAGAGGAGATTCAGAACCAATCCTAAACTCCCACCAGAGACATTTGGCATTCAAGGACCAGAAGCCTACGCTTATACCAGTCTGAGCAACTGTCTGGACGTTCCTGGTATCGATGATGTCAAGGATTTTGAAGAGACACGAGTCAGTTCCCGCTTACCGCTTTTCAAGTCACATTTTTTGACTCCTATCGACCTAAGCGAGCCATGCAAATTGTCGGTCTGGCACAACACGAGCAAACAGAAGTCCTTCGTATGCTCGCGGTTATCCTTTGGCTTGGAAACATCCAATTCTCCGAGGACGATAGCGGTAACTCTGTTGTGTCGGATACCAACGTGACAGATTTTGTTGGGTATCTCATGGAGGTCGACCCTGCGGTGGTTCAGAAGACCATGACAACAAAGATCGTAGAGACTCAGAGGGGTGGAAAAAGGGGATCGATATATGATGTCCCGCTGAACCCCGCACAGGCTGTCTCGGGTAGGGACGCTTTATCCAAAGCGATTTATAACAACTTGTTCGAGTGGATCGTGTCCAAGGTGAACGTGTCAATGAAATCTCGAGGGGCGGTCGCCCAGCTGATTGGTATCTTGGTGCGATATCTTCTCTCCTTCTGTTGAATTTGATCTCAAATTGGCCCCTAGGATATCTTTGGTTTCGAGATCTTCGAGGTTTGTGATCCACTACGAAAACCCGCTACGAAAACAACGCACACTCACTAGATTATCGCTCCAGGACAATTCTTTCGAACAACTCTGCATCAACTACGTCAACGAGAAATTGCAGCAGATCTTTATTGAACTCACCCTCAAGACCGAACAAGAGGAATACGTTCGGGAAAAAATCAAATGGTCTCCGATCAAGTACTTCAACAACAAGGTCGTGTGTGAATTAATTGAAGAGCGTCGGCCACCTGGCATTTTCGCCGCTCTCAATGATGCCTGCGCGACAGCCCATGCTGACCCGTCAGCCGCGGATAACAGCTTCATCCAGAGAACAGCAATCCTGTCGAGCAACCCCCACTTTGAATCACGCGGATCCCAGTTTCTGGTCAAGCACTACGCCGGCGATGTCATGTACAAAGTCGCAGGGATGACGGACAAGAACAAGGATACCCTAATCAAGGATTTGCTGGACCTGGTTGGAGGCAGCGGAAACGCGTTCTTGCAGGAGCTCTTCCCTGACAGACCTGACCCAAACAGCAAAAAGAGGCCTCCTACACAGGGGGACAAGATTAAGGTACGGTTAATGTTTCGAAGAAGCTACCTGCGCGTCACTTAGTATGGTCCTAGGCTTCCGCAGGGGCTCTAGTCGAAAACCTCATGCGGGCACAACCTTCGTACATCCGGACCATCAAACCCAATCAGAATCGCTCTGCTTCCGAGTTCGATGACAAAGCCGTACTGCATCAGATTAAATACCTCGGTTTACAGGAGAACATCCGCGTTCGGCGTGCAGGTTTCGCGTATCGAAACACATTCGAAAAAATGGTTGAAAGATTCTACTTGCTTTCGCCGAACACGAGCTATGCTGGAGAGTATACGTGGCACGGGGATCCTAAATCTGGATGCGAGAAGATCTTGACGGACACAGGAATTTCAAAGGATGAATGGCAGATGGGTGTCACGAAGGCTTTCATCAAAAACCCAGAGACGGTACTCCTCCACACCCGATCGGTCCCCTTGAGGGCGCTGACCAGTTTGCTTTAGCTCTTTGCGTTAGAGACGATGCGAGATCGGTATTGGCACAATATGGCCGCTCGCATTCAGCGTGCTTGGCGTAACTATATGCGGTACAAGAACGACTGTGCCCGGCGCATTCAACGATTCTGGAAGGCCAACAAGGAAAATATCGAGTACGCTAGGATCCGAGATTATGGCCACCAGCTGTTGGGAGGAAGGAAAGAAAGAAGAAGGTTCAGTTTGCTCGGCCACAGGAGATTCATGGGCGACTACCTTGGCGCAGATTTCAAGAACCCTCTTGGCCAGGAGTTGAAGAGCATCGCAGGGATTTGTGAGTTATTCTTTTGGTGGTTGTCTAGGCTTGTTCCTTGACATCCTTGGTCAGCGGAAAAAGTGTCGTTCAGCGGACGCATCCAGCTACTGGTTTCGAAGCTCGGTCGATCAAGTAAACCAAGCCCTCGTTATCTGCTCTTGGTATGATATCCTTCAGCCCTTCTCTCTCAGATCTCTCATATTCGCAGACTGGGACTGCGATTTACATCCTCGTCACGACCGCCAAGGATGGTAGATCCGTCACATCCCTTGAGCGGAAGATCCCGCTCGTGACCATCAAAGCTGTGTCAATGTCTAACCTAAGAGATGACTGGATGGTATCCCTTTTCATCCCTTTCACATTGACACACTTGGATGACGAATTGTCTTAGGTTTTACATTGCAACATATCGGAAGAGGGGGACCCTGTCTTTAGCACTACATTCAAGACTGAGCTCACAACGTGCCTGATGCAGTTGACGCGGGGAAGTGCCAATGTTCAAATTACCCCTTCGTAAGTACATTCATCTTCCCGGTGTCTTCGAGTCCAAAAGTTGTACTTCAGAATCGAATACCATAAGAAGAGGGATAAGAAGACAGCTATCAAGTTCCAGAAGGATGAGACGATCCCGAGAAACGATTTGTACAAGAGCCACGTTGTCCACGTACCCTCTGGTGAACCGCCCGACAGCGTCTCAAGGCCTGTGCCGAGGAAGAAGGGTGGCGTCGCGAAGCCCGTATCGAAAGGGAAACTGCTGAGGGCGGGTGGTCCTTCGGTGAGCACCTATTTGATTTCTAGCTTCCTCCGCCGAACAACTTATTCTATTGTTGCACAAGAAACCAACCGGGGCATCAAGACCCAAGCCTGCCGCTCAGCCGTTGCCAGGGAAGACAGGGATATCCATACCCGTCAAGCCAAGTGTCACTCCGAAATCGACGACCAAGCCAACCCCGACGAGCACAACCCGCCAACCTCCACCGCCACCAAGTCGAGCGCCTGTGCCACCGCCACCGCCACCTCTAGAACCAGACGTTGAATTGTATAAAGCCAAATTCGATTTTGACGGGCAGGAGGGTGAGATGTCGCTGACAAAGGACGATATTGTTGAGCTCGTTGAAAAGACCGATAATGGTTGGTGGCTGGTCAAGAAGGATGGGAACGAAGGGTGGACTCCGAACAATTACCTTGTTCTCGTCCCTCCTAAGCCGAAGGCCACTCCCGCTCCACCTCCACCTCCTCCCCCTCCGACCCAGCGGAGGGTTCCCGCTCTTCCACAGACTACCACGACAACTCCGGCGGTCAAACCACCACCAGTCAAGTCGCTTGTTGCTGACTCGAACGCCAAACCGGTGTCGGTCTTCCCGGGCATGGGGCCTTCAAATGGTTCCGCGATGCCATGGAAAAAGACACACACTCAACAAGATTCGACGGACAACTCTCCGAATAGCTCGCGGCCGAATTCTTCACTGGCCAATAAACCCCCTCCGCCATTGGCTACGAAGCCGAAACCAGGTCCTCCCCCGATTGCTTCGAAACCAAATGTCTCTGGAGGTAACGGCGGTCCGCCAAAGATCCCCGGAAAACCACCGATACCTACCACACAACGGCCAACAGGTGCCTCGCGACCCGCACCCAAACCGGCAGGAAGGAACCCGCCCGCGTTGGGCGGACAGTTGGATCTTGCCGCCGCTGTGAGTAAATTTCTGTGGTTTTTATACCTGACAGTATTTGACCCAGCTTTTCTACTTATCAATGCAGTTGGCTAAGAGAGCCCAGAGAGGTCCCGACGCGTGAGCATATCTGTGTTGTGCTACGGTTCGAGATTGACCTGTTAGAGTTGAATATATATCACGTTTAAGCCCCAAGTACATTGATTGCGTCAGAGACTTGAGTGAATCAGAGACTTCTCGATATTTACTAAGCCACTATGGCCTCCTTTCCAACTTCACCATGGTTTTGAGGTTTCGCTGGAAGGCTCAGGCATCGGAAGAAGCCGATTTACTAATAGCCATGTGGTGTGTGCGTGATGAACACGTGACTAATTACTGGGACAGCGGCCATCACGCGCCTGAGCGTTCCAAGCCGCGTCTTTGTCATCAGGGCGTTTGCACCAAACTACTTCGAAAACGAAATCCTCGTTTCCACGCCCGAGGGAATAAAAATTGAATCCTGTGAGTCTAGAAACCCGTTTCATTCCCTGGTTCATGACAGATTAAACTCTCCCGCAGATGGACCTCACGATGGGTGTGGACGACATCGCGATGACCACAGATGCTCCAGGGGAGATGATTCCGCCTTCGCAACGTGTTCCGCCAGAAATCATTGTCAAGATCATTCACGCGCTCCTACCAACACAATTCGATGACTGTTCCTTGATGAAGAAGCGGCTCAACGTTCTGCTCAAAGCGACCAGCATCTGCCGGTACTGGAGATACGCGGCGCTTGGAGACGTAACCCTATGGTCCGTCGCCCCCATAGACCACAGGAGTCTCGGAGAGCTGTTCCTGCAGAGGTCTCGCAACGTACCGCTGTCGATCACTTACGAGCACTATACTCGGAGGTGTTGTCCAGCTCATCAAGCAATGGTATCGTTGCTGCCTCACATGCAACGAGTCAAGAAAGTTCACGTCTGTGCATCTGCTCCCGTGCTGAATCATATCATCTCCAACCTCAACGTTTACACGTCCGGAGCTCAACTTGAGGAGATCAGGGTTACAGTGATCGGTACTCTCAACGATAGGAAGTGCAGTGTCGCCCTCGATCTCCTTCTCAAAAACGCTTCGACGCTGAAGGTTCTTCAGCTCAACACTTTAAAATGCCGCTTCACCCTCCAAAAACTCCAGCAGTTCCCCTGCCTAACTCATCTTGAACTCTTGGCCCCACACGGTTTTTACGAGGTATCCCCCTTCTTGACTTCCCTCCCAACACTCTCCTTCATCAAAGTCTGCGTTAAAGGCTCGAAAGAGCAAGAAGATCTCCGAATCGTTCCTCAATCCAACCTCCGCCACATTCATTTACAAATCCACGATCTTGAGCCCAACTCTGTTCTCGACGCCCTGGAGATCCCGACCGGTGTGCACCTCGAATGCGAAATGTTGTTTTTTGTCGACGCCACTATAATGAACCGGTTCCTTCCTTTACCCCCCGAGAGCTTTCAAAATACATCACACATCGAGGAGTTGCGAATTTTCTCCCCCTCACGCTACCCGATTTCCATCGCGTCATATTCCGGCTCTGGGCCGACCGGCTCCTTTTGTATCAGAGGAAAGTTCCCGGGAGGATACCAGCCACCGATTGGAGACTTTTCTCACCTCCAGAAACTCCTCGTGGAAGGTCCCATTGACTTGCTGTCCCTCGAGAATATTGTAATGTCAGCACCTCGGCTCGCTTCTGTGTCCCTGGTCGATTGCGTAGTTATAAAATCCCCGGTGGTCGACAACTTCTTCGGAGTGCAATCTAGCCCGGTTGATGTGGACTCTTTCGTGATGACAGTCAGCGAAGAGCGCCGTATGGGTGTGGGAGGTACCGGGCGTTTTCGGGTGAATGGGACTCTGGAAGGAGAGCTCTTGGCGAACTTCAAGTCCCGTCAAGAGGATCGTGACCGAGTCGCGCACTGACTTGTCTTGTAATTATATCCGATGGTTCTGTGAATACTTTCCGTTTCTTGTCGCATTACCGCTTCCTCGTTACTTATCATAAAGATGGAGACCCTAGCAGGTTGATGATGTTGTAAAAATCTATGAATATCTAGGCCGTACTATTCATGACGCTAAATGAGAGGAAGAGATGATTCGAGCGCGAGGTAGTACAAACCGCAAGACGAGGAGACCTGGCAGTGATCCTTAGAGAGAAGTAGCCATAAACCATGATTATCGTAAGTGAGGCAAATAGATAGGCCGTCCGTGCGAAAGATAACTAACGTGAGAGACATAGCAGCGGGAGGTTTGACGACAGCAGATATGACAATGATGAGTCTGGGTTGAGGGGTTGCGGAGACACGTGACAGAGGGAAGACCAAGGGGGGAGGGATAGATGATGAGATTCGCGGTCAAGGGCTCAGTGGCATGGGTGTTGTTATCCTAATGGACACCAAACCCTCCACCTCGTCCTCCGATTCGTGATCGACGGACATCATCGATGTGTCTGCATCATCTTCCTGCCTGTCCCGTTCGTCAGGATCAATTTCGCTGTCTAGCTCCTCGGCGTGTAGCACTTTGGTTGCACTCCTGGACGCAGATTCAAAATCTTCAGGCTTGGTCGTCAACGCCCGCCTCCCATTATCAAGCAAAGTCTCCACGAGGGTCAAGCAACGTTTGAACCCTTCATCCTTGACCTTCTCTACGTCGAGGGTGCCGATCTCGTCCGCATCTTCGTCCTCTTCACCGTCGTCGTCATCGGGGTCAACATCAGGGGAAGGAACAGAGGTGACAAGACGGTAGGCCTTCGGTGGTAGGATAAGACGTGACTCTCGCAGTTTCCGACGGAGGTCTCGGATCTCTTTGGCCTGTCGATGTTTGGCAGCTTCTAGCGAAGCATTGATCGCCATTAAAGACCGGTTGGTGATCTCAAGATCCGCGATCTGCAAGTTAAGAAAGCTGTTAGAGCCAAAATCAGTCAAAGGATGGGAGAAAAGATTGCCTTGCGTATCGACTTGGCCTCTGCTCTCATTCTCCGATCGGAAGTGTCTCTATCCTCCTCATGTAGATCCAAATCGTCCAACAACGAAGACCCAGAATCACTATCGCCCGGTTCCTCCGCCGCCCTCTGTAGAAACTGAATCCCACCCTGTGTACCATTCTGCACGGATTCCCCCTTCTTGTTTCCAGTAGCGTTGGGACCATTAGCATCATGTAGATTGAAGGAGTTCCCGTTCACAGTAACTCCACTAACCCTCCTCCGATGATTCATACCCATGCCGAGACCAGTTCCGTCATGAGAATTCAGTGTTGGGCCGATCCCGCTGAGTGCTGAGTGTTGTGGTGACGTTGAGGTCAGCGATGATGACGATACGTTGGACCGAGACGAATATGAAACCGTCGACATGGGTGGTGAATTTGGCGGTAGAGGGATCAAAAGCGGATCAACCTTTGCAATCACCGGGAACCTGTTCGCTGAAACCGTACTCGGGCTAATGTTCGCCTTCGAATGTAGGTTTTGCCTCAGGTTTTCGTTGGTGTTCGACGCCGATAATGCGCTGAAAGGGGAAAATTTGGGGTTGAAGCTGGCTGGAGGAGGACGGAGATTGGGTCGCATTGGTCTAGGGGCCTGAATCGTAACATCTTCGTTGCCGTTGCCTTGAAGTGGGGGGAACCTATGAACAATGTCGCTCTTGGCCACACTGGGTACGCGTCGATGTCGCGACAGCGGAGATGCTGAACGTAATGGAGGACTGGAGGACGTGGAAGCAGGTGTTGGGGTTGCGGAGGTTGATGGAGGACTGAAATGGAGCACACTCTGAGAGACTGAGGGCACTCTCGGTCTCACCGCAGCGGCAAACTTCGTGTTTGACGAAATAAACGGGGGCGAATTGTGCGACAACGGCGATATTGATAACGTATTCTCCCCGTTCAACTGATTCGAGACCGATGCAACGCGTGGCCGGTGGCCAAGGCCCCTCATGGAAATAGGAGTGGCAGGTTCGCTCGTATCGGACGCCTTCACATTGACTGAGAGTTTAGTCAGCTTTGAGGTGATACGCGTGGATGGTACCGGGCTAGGCTGAGAGTCCCGAAGGCTGGAGAGCGTCGAGGGGCTTCGCATGTGTGGCACCACGCTAGGAACCTGGGGTGAAGATGGTGCGGTCCGCGATACGCCGGTAGCGGTCGGGTGAAGAGTGACACTCGCTTTGCGTTGAGGTGCAAGGAGTTCGGGTGAAGTAGTATTGGCCCTACCTGCAACATTCGACAATACTGGAGGCCGATCCATGCGGGGGACAGTTGGGCTAGATGAGATCGACTTTTGTACCCCTACCGCGTGTGGCTTCGCCGAGGGTGGACGGGAGACGGAAATCGACGAGACGTTTGAGCCCGGGACGGTCTTATTTTCCGAACGTTGGTTCACCTTGAACGGAGAGGGCGCTCGGAAGGGGACAGCGGACCTGGGAGAGGTGTTGGGTGTCTTCCGCACAGTGATGTTGGCGCTGAGGTTTATCTTGGCTTTCGGACGAGCGACGGGTGAAGGAGAAGGTAATTTACTGGGAGATGGGGGGCGACTGGAGACATTTGGGCGTGATGAGACACCGTTCACCTTGAGAGGAGAGGGTGGTCGGACATGATCCAGTCTGGTGGTTACCTGTGGCAAAATTGGTTGAGAATCTCAGGGGAGAAAAGGCGTCGGTGACCAACTTTCGCCTTTACGGTCGTCATGAGCCGGTGTCGCAACGGATTGCGACTCCGGGATCGTCTTAAGCGGTGGTGGTGGCTGAGAGGAAGCAAGTGGGATTGTGTAATTAACGATTACTTGGATGATCTCAACGCGGCTGCTACACTCTTCTGGACGTATTTCCCAAGCATATCAACCTCCAGATTCACCTTCGACCCAACCGTTTTCTTTCCTAGCGTAATCTTTTCTTGGGTGTGTTTGATGAGCATCACCCCGAATTTCCGTTGCTCGTCGTCGACGAAGGTGAGGGTGAGACTTGCTCCGTCTAGGGCAACGTAGCCCTTGGGTACCAAGTACGGGAGCATCGCCTCGTCTGCAAGCTCGAACGTCAGGCGAATAGAGTCCCCGTCCGGAACCCTGTCGATAAGAGCGACGGTCGTGTCCACATGAGCCTGGACGAAGTGGCCTCCGAACCGTACGTGCGCTGCCATCGCCCTCTCAAGGTTGACTTGCTCACCGACCACCCTATCGCCTGTTGGGCAGCCAATTTCAGAATACGATTAGGCTCAGACCTTTGTTGCGTACCGAGATCGGTTTTGTCTAACGTTTCGTTCGCAAGCCAAACTGTGAACCACCCTCCTCTCTCCTCCTTGTCGAACTCGACTACCGTCAAACACGCCCCGTTTACCGCAATTGAGTCTCCGATGTGGCAATCCCCCAGGATGGGTGCAGAGTCCCCGATGGTCAATGTGCACCCTCTTTCATCCCGTTTGATATCGACGACTGTTCCCAGATGCTCGATCTGCGGCAACTCGATGAGTAGGTAGAGGCTACGATAACACACGAGAGATTATTTACCAGCCCCGTAAACATATTTGCCGTAGTCAACTCTAAAATGAGTCTTGTTGACCCGTCTTGCTTGAACGCCAGGAACGCCGTTAGCACCGTCTCCGTTCCGCTTTCCCACGTTTGCTTACTTTACGCTGGTAATCATCTGCGTCATCCGTCAGCCACAATGCCGACGACCCCGCCTCCTCGTCCCCAGTCGCAACCCCAATCCGTTCGCAGCAGAGGGTTATGGCAGTCTTATGCCGGTGCGTGGACGCGGAAGGGAACTCGAAGCCGAGTCTGATGATCAAAGCAAGCCCTATCTCCCCAGACGCGACTCAGGGTCTCACTCGGCATTTGCACTGTAGCCCTCGTCGGAATATTCATCTCCGACATGCTGGAGGAAAGGCTATCACCCCCTTCGCCGCAAAAATCACAGCACGCGGAACAGGCCGAGCACCAATGATTCAACCTCGATGCACGCATTGCTTGGAACGTAGGAGGTTTCTCGTTCGGACTTCGTAATGGCTGGCTGTTTTACTCGTAATGACCTTTGTTCGCATCTCTGACACTGTTGTGAGTATCTAGTCCGACGATCCCTTTCCGTTCAAGGAGGTCAGATCTGATTGAAGCATCGTGCATCACGCACCAAAAGACGACGAGTATCTGTCGCGTCTTCAAGCTTCACCCACCACCGCGTAAGATTTCTCGAGCGATTCCGGTGACCGTCCCCTACATGTACCTGGCGAGAAACCAATTTTCCACGGTTTGATCCAGCCCCGAAACGACCATGGCTCCCTCCGAACTTGAGGATTGATCTCACCCGGTCCCTCAAAACATTATCGGATGTTTCGAATGATAAGAAATACAGGGTGCCCTTTTAATGAATGAATCTCAATATCCTGTGATCATCCAGGACCAGTAGTAAAATCGGGAAATTTTAGGAAGAAGTGCCACCGCAGGGATGCTGCATAGTGGATTGGGTGGTCGTTTCCCGCCACTTCCTCCATTTATTGGTCTACCCCAGCTCGTCGTCTCAATTTTCAGGAACTGCCAGGTTAATTGTGATCTCCTTTAATTTTCCCGCTACCGATTTATTGATGCTGCCGACGCCCAGTTGGCTTCATCGATATCCTGGTCTACGGAATCGGTAGGAAACGTTTTATGCTCAAAGGAGACAAAGCGAAGCGCCACGCGAGCACAGCCACTAAGACAGAGCATATGATACGGGCCACGAGGTTAGTTGTTCCTAACTTGGCTCTAAACCTTCACCAACTCGAGTAAGACGCATGGCTAACCTCAACATGCCGTAAGCTTGTCCATTCACTGACTGTGTTGCACCTGTTGGATCATTATTGTTTGTAGAGGTGCATGGGAAGTGGAAGACGGTACCGGGGACGATAGCCTCAGCGAAGACGAATATGGCTTTCAGATGCCCAATCACGACGGTGGCAGTGGCCGCGAGTTCGCCTCTGGGTCGGGAGGAGAGAAAGGACCTGAAGATCCAGAGTTCCATCCCACCCCAGGAGACATCGCCTTCGTCCGGTCCATCTTCCCACTCCCTGCGGAACTTGTCACTGAGATCTTGGATCTCGCGGAATATTGGGCCTACTCGCGAGTAATCTGCTCAGACGAGGGCCGTTTCCACGACGCCAACACACGATACCTACAATCCAACCCGATTCAGGGCGGAGATTTCGAGCACCCGCTTCGCCGTCTGGTCGTCACGACGCATTCGAAGGATCAAGGCTGGAGTTCTTACCCCGAAAATAGGGGAACCCGCGATAACAGCTGGACTTGGTTCGAGCTCACTCTGGATGATGGGGAGACGGACGATGAGATCGTGAGGGTGGAGGTCATGAGGAATATTCACGCGGGATCAGTGCTCGAAGAGTACCGGGCTACCATCGAAGACGAAAGGATTCTGAAGCAAGCGAAGAAGGGGGATCGACTGTCTGTGTGGGTTAGGGCGATGTTTCCCGGCTGGTGCAATGAAGTGCGGTCGGCGAAGATCGAAGCGTGGGCAGCTTGTTGATCTTCGTGGCTGGGGATACAGGTTACAGTGCCCTCTGAGATCTTAGAGCTTGTCCAGAAGTTGGGGGGTTTACATGCGGATTTTACGACGTAAAGTGTATCGAGTTAGGGCCACCAAGACAACGCGCTGTTGGCTATCTTGTATACTCTGGGGTTCAGCGAGTAGAACGCCACCCTTCTGGATGACTTAAGTTGACTGACGATCACCCAGCGTCCACAAAGTTTTATCATGATGGTAAAGTACTACGTGTACCCGTATGCCTACGGCTCGTCCACGAATCGCCCAGGTTGTCGTCTCGGGCGGTTACCTCGGGGCTGGAGCAGAAAGGTGCACTTGTGCCTGGTATGGCGCATAAACGGGGGGGATGAGAGGCAAACCAAGCATCTTCGCTCAGGCCAAGATTCCTGGCATGGGGCACGATCCATTGGAGACTAGCAGGGACGGTTCAGACGCAAGGACAAAGGAGCAAAATAGATAACAACTAGAGCCCAGACCAGCCGGCATCAATATCTCCGTTCTGTTCTTTGGTACGAAACCCTAGACTGGAGCAGTCTCTTTTCACGGAGTCCTGTCGGTCCGAGAGAGCGTCTTATGCCGCATAACGGTGTTGCCAGTCGGCTGACGAAGGATCTTGGACGGTCGTCAATCACTTCGGGATTAATAATCCCTAACGCCCCTCTCTCAAGGGGATGATGACGATTATCAGATCAGCGGTCTCAAGTCCCACTCGAGCGGCCCTACGAAAGCACCCGACGAACTTTCCTTCTCTCATCCCCTTCTCTCTATCCCAACTCCAAACCTTACGACAGATGTCCACCTCCGAACAACTCCAGAAACACCATTTCATGGTCTACGCGCCGGATAGCACCGAACCGGGAACTTTGCAACGGCGCTTGGCCCTCCGCCCAGAGCACCTCGAGAGGATAAACACCCTCCGCACGAGCGGGGTCTTGAGTGCGTGTGTCGTCGTCGCGCGGTTTTTTATGTGGACGAGTGCCAATGCTGACGTGTTTCGTGTAACTGCGTCAGAGGTCATCGGGCCAACTCTTACACCCGAATCTGTTCTTCCCGGTGCTGAACAGAAGCTCAACGGTTCCTTGCTCATTGCGGAAGCGTCTTCGATCGAGGAGGTGAAAAAAATCGTCGAGGGCGACGTCTTTTACACCGAGAACGTTGTGAGTCTACCCCCTTGCAGATTGCGTTGGGGGATTCCCTGACTTGAGGTGATAGTGGGACAAGGAAAAGATGATCATCACACCCATGATCTTGGCTCATCCCAAGTAAATCTACGCTCAAGACAAATACCGTACCCGCACGCCTCGGCGTAAACATCGAACACGACCCGTTCCAGAACCAAATGTATAGTGTGAGCGACAATTAAACAGAGAAAGAAGTAAATACAGGGCAAAAGCTATCCTTAACACAGCGGTGTACAAGAAGAGCGTCAACGGGCCTAGAATGTGGACATTTTGGGCGGGGACAACGTAGAAGCCGTGAATTGGTCGCCAGTCCTTCCAACACCGGGAGAAAGACTCTTCGTTCCAAGCCTCGGAGAGGCCGAGGAAGAAGCGCGGTGCGAAAGCATGCTGAGCCTCTGCAGAAACGAGGGCCTCGAGGGGCGGTTTAACTGGCCGAACTCTCCGGCCGCAAATGCGCTTCCGCCGCCAGCGCCGATGCCAGCCTTTCCTGGCCCAAGCGTGCTCCCATTCCCATAGAATACGTCGGTGGGATACCTGATGTTGCTCAGCCTCGCCGATTCTCTGATCTCTCGAGCCCATTTTCGGTTGGGACCTCCGATCGAGGTTTCGTAGTGCTTGTCCGGTAAGAAGTCCTCGTCACCGAGAGGATCCTGATTGCGGTGCGAGTGGCGACAGAGGAAGACGTCTCTGACGAACGCGGTCCACTGTTCGTAAAACAGAACGAGGAGTATCGTGAGACCAATCAGTGTAATGACAGAGACAGAGACTCCGACAGTCTTCCACACAGAGTTAGCGGAGATAGCAGAAGCGGGGACACCGGCCGAGGTCGATGAAGGAGTGACTGCAAGTTTCAAAGAAGTCATATCTGATGCCGTGGGATAGATGGACAGTGAGAATGCGGAAGTAGCGGGTGGAGTGGGCAAAACCGCGGCAAGTTTAGTAGTAGAGGATGAAGTGTGAGTCCGTGAGGGTGTGGATGTAGAGGTCAATGAGACCGTCGACGAGGCGGAAGAACTGCCCGTAGTCAGAGATAGGCTGGCCCGGGACAGGAAATCTCCGAGGTCAGGAGAAAGGGGGCTGGTAGTCGAAGTGGAGGAATCATGAGGAACCAAGAGGGTGGGTATAATGATGCTCGTGGGCGTTGGCAGAGTCGTTTCAGTGTCGACAAGCCCCAAGCCAGCGAGGGGCCCTTGTCGTTTCCTGTCAGGGAGACGGGAAGGATTCTGGATAACTGCAGCACAAGAGACATAGGCCGCAAGACAAGCCGCAGTTGCTAGACTAGTGAGGTGCATGCTGTTGTCGAGTGTGAGCGTCGTTCCTGTTCAAGTTCAAGCGCGGTTCGTGTGCAAGAGAGATCGTATCGCAACTTGCAGATTTTACCGGCACGTGGTGAAAGATCTACATTTGCACATCAGCAACACCGGCGACAAGACCATCATCGTCCGCGGCGAACTTCTGACCCTCTCAAAAAAAAATTGATCAACTCTGTGTGGTGAGTTCATGGGACCAAGATGAGCCCGCATAAGCGCCCAAAGCGACAATGATCTTTCTCCGATCGCCACGACACGTCCCACAGGTGTTTGGCCATGCCTTCCGTTCCTTCTCTTCCTCCTCACCCTCCTTCACAAAAGCCGACATAAAACTCGTAGCTGAGCTTCGAAAACGCACAGAAGTCTCCCTCTCCAAAGCCAAGGAAGCTCTCACAGAGACCAATAACGACGTGGGCGCTGCTCTCGAATGGCTCGAGAAGGATCTCATCGCCAGCGGGGCAAAGAAGAAGGAAAAGGTCCAGGATAGAATCGCCAGCGAGGGGTTGATCGGCGTCAGCGTCCTCTCGAACGGCCTCTCGACGCAGAACGCTGGAAGGGGCGTCCGAGCGGCCATGGTCGAACTCAATTGCGAGACGGACTTCGTGTCGAGGAACCGGCTCTTTGGGGAACTTTTGGACGATATCGCCCACACCGCGGCGTTCATCTCCGACTTTGACGCTTACCGTACCATCGCGGATTCAAAAGCTTTCTTGGACGAACGCCTTCTTCCGGCGCCGCTTCTTTCCGCTCGTGACCCCTCGCGAAAGCCTACCACGGAAGTTGGAGGTGCCGTTGACGCGTTGATCGCTAAAGTCGGGGAGAAGATTTTACTAAGCAGGGCCGTGTCTATTTCCCATCCCCTCCCTCCACCGCAATCGAGCGTCGCACTTCACTTGGCTTCGTACCTCCACGGTTCTGTCACTGGGGGTCTCACATCCCAAGGCAGAATTGGAGCTCTAGCTCTCCTAGCCCTTAAATCTTCTCATCTACCTACCGTCACGGAAAGCCCAACCTTCTCGGAGGATATCGAGAAGTTGCAGAGAGCTCTCGCTCGGCAAATTGTTGGTTTCGAGACTCTGTCGGTCAAGGGTGACGGTGAAATCGCGTTGTACAATCAGCCGTTCATGATGTTCGCCGGGTCTGACCAACCTGTCGGCACGGTCCTCGAGCAATGGGCAACGGGGAAGGGCCTGGTTGAGCCAGGAGAACAAGGATCTGGCTTAGAGGTCCTGGAGTTCGCTAAATGGTCTGTTGGGGGCGGTGGGGTAATCTCAGGCGAAAAAGTTGGATAACTATGCGAAGAGTTGGAGGACGTCTACAGTTGCTAGATTGCGTGTATGCAAGAACGTGGTAGATGTCGTTGAAAAAGTATCTAGATTTGGTTTTAATTTAGCTCTCATAATGCATCCTCACCACTCTACAGTACATGGTACAGGGGGGACATCAGAACAGAGGTAGCAGGCATGACGCACAGCAAGTATGAGGACAACATGAGTTCACAGTGTGATGCTTTTAAAAGCAGTTGGTGGGGATACAATGACAGCCTATTCCGCTTTAGTGGCCGCGACGCGTTGGATCCTCGGGAGACCGAGCTTCCACCCAATTGCGAAGTTAGTGTGGGAATCCTTGATGGACAAAGAACTTAAACAGGCAATATATGTTAGAAGAAGACGCGCGACGGATTCGACGTTTCCTCACAGATCTGCAAAATCAGACCTTCCAGATCAGACCCAGAAGCTTTGAGGGACTTACAAGTCGTTCCCAACATCATCAAGTACGAGCCAATTGCCTGTGCAACTCAGTTGAGATGGAGGCGAACCTACGAACTGAATATAACGCGTACGGTTAAAGCATGCCACCATGAGTGACCTATTTATATCTCAGCGGAGAGTACCGGGAGGTATTTTGGGCAAGGAGAGGTTCGCACCTTCGAGTAAGAAAGCGACGGGCCATCCTACAGCATGTTTCCACTCGGTCAAAGCACTGCAATAGATATTATCCAGGTTCCAAACAGCAAATCCGGTCAAGAAGGTGAGCAACCCAATCTTATACATCTTGCTCATCTTCATTTTCGCTGCAGGAGGCACGTTCTTCGAGAGGTCCGAGCGCATAAGGTACACAGTACGAAGAACAGTGAAAAACATAAGCGTCGCAAAGACGGCTTGGTGATATACGGGGTTCCGGTATATGGCACTGGAGAATCGCCGCGTCAGCGCAAACTGGGGAAGCGAATGGTTCTTTCGACGTACTATGAGATGGGGAAGAGTATGTTGAACACGATTAGGGGAATAACACCTTGACCGATATCGAGTTTGAACCCCTCCCGCGCGTCTGATAAGATGAAGAGGGAGTAGGACGCGGCCAAAACCATCGGCAACTCGTCGGCGAGTTGCGCTTCATACAACAAGGATGCATGGAATGCAAAGCTTCCTATTCCGACAACGGCGATACTCTGCGGGTCGTCCCAAGTCCGAAATGAACCCGTCACTCGACGATCTACGCCCAATTGATGCAAAACGAGACAGACCAAGAATCCAAGCGAATACCGATTGGGAAGCTTCTGCTGCCAAGCGACATATCCACCGTACAGTCCGAGAAAGATAGTAACCAGGTTGGAGAAGCTATTGGCCATCTCCGCGATGAAAGGTGAGAACTGATAGTTAGCCTAGAGGAAGATTAGCGTCATTTGCCTACGTCGCGAACGAGTGTAGATGATGCGGGGGAAAATAACGATGGCAGACCTCACACCAGTCTATGGTTGCTGTTACTGGACCCCATATTCCAGCATGAACACTTGAGGAAACCATTTGCTAGCTTGAAGGTAACGGGAGGAGATGTACTCAGCCACAGTTGATGGGGGAGAAAGTGTGAGCTCGACTTTGATGGTTCTCGAGGCACGACTGCCGATCACTGCCATTACTCAGCCACAGCGGGGAAAAATCACGTGGTGCACGCGTAAATACCTGGATGTCCCGATATTCATTCTGGTGGTGTGCATCATGTATTGAGCGAGGATACGTGGTGCCATGACATCGTTTGAACCGGCTTTGCCCTCGATCCGACTCCGACGTCGACGGGTCTTAGATCACATCCGGATTCCGAACTTCCATCCCCAACTCCGACCTGGGTCCCCAGCCCTCAGGACAGTTTTTTTGTTTACACCGTGACATGCATAAACATTGAAACAAAGGTTTTTGAGCCCGAGGCCCTCTCAACTGAGCGCTCTCCGTCCCACGGCACCATCCTTCGGCACCCGGGTTTGATCTCCGTCCGATTTTGAATTCAAAGGTGTCACAAAACTCTGTTCTGTTTTTCCAAAAACACGTCGATCGTTTTGCAACTCGCTGTAACCCAAAACTGCCATGTTTCCGCTAGCGCAGACTGAGCGTATAAGTCGCGGACTCCTACGCAAAATGCTCACTCTACCATCTACCCACCTACACTATGAGTCTCGCCGATAACTTGGACACCCGTTGCCACAAGTCCTCCCTCATTGGACAAGCGGTACAAGGTAGGTACCACGTCGAGAGCCTCATTTGTAAGGGCACTTTCGGCGACCTTTACAAGGTCGTCGATATCGAATCGTTCTCCCTGGTTGGTAAACGCATCCGTCGCGCCATGAAAGTCATCGACGTCCGAGCCAAACCTCGAATTTCACCCCGAAATTACACAAATCACCAACTCGCTCAAGCCCGTCGCGAAATAGATTACCACCTCCTCGTCTCTTCCCACCCAAACATCGTCACCCTCCACGAATGGTTCCACGACTCCAGCCGCGAAGAAATGGTCCTTATTCTGGACTATTGTGCTGGGGGTGATCTCCAGACATACATTACGAAAGACAGCGGCAACCCATTTGCAGAGGATGATAGGCAAATGAAGCAAATCATTCTCCAGATCTGTGACGCCGTTGATTTCATCCATTCGAAGGGAGTGTTCCACAAAGACATCAAGCCCCAGAACATCCTCATTTCCCCAGATGGGTGGAAAGTCTTCCTGTGCGACTTCGGTTTGGCAACAGATATGCGTACAGACTGCCGCGGGGAAGGCACCAAGTCCTACATGAGCCCAGGTGAATAGCCCCATTCCCCACGTGATGCGCACGTATTGACTTGGTTCCCAGAACTCCTTCAGGAACAAGGGTTCTATTGCCCCCAACGAGCAGATGTCTGGGCTCTTGGCGTCACCATCTTAGATATGCTCGGGATCTGCCTTTGGAACAGCGCAACGATTCATAGCATAGGATTCCTCAAATTCATGCTCGTTGACGACTACCTCGTGTGCGCTCTATCCCGGTCCATCTCTGCAAAAGCCAACGATCTCATCCGCGATATCCTCCGTTTCCACCCCGAGCTTCGTCTTTCCATTCCGGAGATCTCCGCTCGGGTTCTTCAGCTTCCCTCGTTCTTCGAGCACCAACGCGCCAGTTTCTCAGCAGCAGAGCTGCAGGAGCTGGCGTCCTTGTATCAATGTACCCTTACGAGGATCGACCCGATCGCACGGAGAAGGAGGGAACTGGAGGATTTCAGGCGGATGGTCAAAAATTTGGCCTTCAACGACCTTACTGGTCGAACTCCCTACCCTCCAATCTGCACTCCAGGGGATCCGCATTCCAACTCATCACAGCATCATTATGGAGTACCTAGGCTGCATTGTGGGCCCATCTCTGGTTTTCCTGCTCAAGTGGAGATACTTTCTGAGCAACGTGCCGCTGTGCTCAAGCATTGGCGGAACGTGTTCGGCATGAGCGTAGCAGGTTATAAACAGTACTATTTCTGACCGCATCACGGCCACGGGCTTAGGTACAACATCGATCCTGCAGATGCCAAAGCACTATAACTTATGGTTGCAACCCAAGAAGTGCATTACTACCGCCCCGACATATTCCTGTACAATTTCTCTCATTGTCTGGGTATCAATGACAATAAAAACCATTGTGAAGTTGCCCAACCGTGAAAACATGCCACGCAGGAGTCGGCAGAACACATTTCCGCCACCCGCAACCCGCAACCCCAGGCCCCTTTTTTTTTTGCAGCAGCGGCACCGAGGTTCATAGTTTCCCGTATATTGTATAGATAAGGCCAAAGGTTTCCAGAGAATCTCCGGCAGAGGATAGCGACGCCAGGAATCCGTACTGATCATGAGCAAATGGAAATGCAGGTTTTGATCATAGCTTCCGTGTTCTCCTGGAACCGGATTACTCACCCGACCAACGCGTATTTGTCAATCAGAAATTGAGAAAGACGGTGATACTTTCTCCACAGTGTGTACTGTGAGGTTTAGTCACATTGGCAAGGTTGTTGTGTGCGGGTTGTTGAGGTAAGGTACAGAAGTTTCCCTGGTTCTACGCGCGCTCGCGTCGGATATTGGTGGGAAGTCCACAAAGCACTACCCAAGTCACCAAATCGTATTGCGATATCAAATGTGCTTGACCCAAGAGTCACTAGTACGATCGCACGGCTATCCGTTTAGCAAAAATCACCCCTCCAAGTTCCCCCGCTCACGAACAAACGACGAGATGGTTTTCCGCTCTTTCGCTGTGGTCGGACCTGGGAATTTTGGGAATTTCATTATCGCTGAGTTGCTGAAATTGAAAACTGTCGGAACCGTATCCTCGGTCGCTGTCGTCTCCCGATCGGTGGGCATTCCTCGTTTTCTGTGTATAATCGCTTTTGAGAGCCTGATACGCACTCGCGGACGTGAAGGATGCAAGTGCGTCCAACCCTGAGTGGGTCGCACACGGTGCCAAGTTCGCCATCATCGACTACAACGACCGATCTACTCTTTTGGCGGCCTTTGGGGGCGTTGAAGTTGTGATCAGCACGGTCAGGGGCTCACCAGAAGCGATTCGAAGCCAAAAGGCTCTAGCGGATGCCGCACAGGCAGTCGGAGTCAAGATATTTGTCCCATCGGAATTTGCAGGCGTCGCTACGGCTCCTCATGCAGCGTTGAAGATGAAAATCCTTGACTATCTCAAGGAAATCGGGCTGCCCTCTGTCGTTTTCTACACCGGGGCTTGGGCTGATGTGACATTTGGCCCGTGCGCCTCAGTTTGCTCTCTTCTGCACCTTAGGGATGCTCTCTCATATCTCTTTCGCTCAAAGGCTGCCTGGACTTAATTACGTGGACGGGAAGGTTACAGTTCGATGATCGAAACATCCCTTCTCTTCCCTTTACCACCACCATCCCACTTTAGCGCTCAAACATTTCTCTTGTTACTGTACCCATGTCTCACCCAGGTCAATCTCCTGACAACCCTGGCTCTCACAACCCTCTGGAAGGGAACCACAGTCTGCAGATCGTCTCCCCGAAGCCCAAGTCTCCGATCCGCACCGGATTCGCACTTACAGGTCCAGGCGACCCCCAAGCTAACACCACAGAATTCACCTTTGCCCCCCCTTCCCCTTTCCCCGAGTCTGCCGTCAGACTCTCTACCCTCCAGCATATTCCACCTTTCATGGACGGATTGCAGGGTAACAACAAGAGGAAGGACAGGCCCAACCCACCCACTCTTAACTTAAACGACCCGGTCTCTTTCCCTCGCCCTGCTTCCGTTGCGGGTTCGCGTGCGAACTCACCAGACTCCGTTAAAAAACCAAAAACAGCTCATACTAAAATCTCACAAACAAAGTCCATGGGCAAGAGGAGAATGTCTCTCCGCCTTAACGCTTCTCTCCCTTCCTCTCCTGTCATCAGTCGACGCGTTTCCTCCACAGACCCGGACAGAAACATTCGAGAACGAGAATCTATGGACATCACCCATAGGATGCAAGAACGCCTCGCCTCTCGAGAACGCATGCGTAAACACGCCGACATCCTCGAGTTCGCCTCACTCAACCCGCCCACCATCCCTAACCCTTTCTCTCCCTCACAATCTGGCACCCCCATCTCTGGATGGGAACCCACGCCGACACCTCAACTCCCTACGCACCAGAAACAGGAGTCTCCCTCGCCTTTCGGGATTGACGCCCAGATCTGTCCCATCACAGGGTTGCCCCTCTTCCTCTCCCCTTCCGCCTCTCCCGGCCTCTCGTACGTGGCCCCGGAATATGCACAACCGACCCCCACGCCTGCCCCACTGGATTGAATGAGATCCTCAACACCAACTTTCGTACCTTCCATCCTCCAATGCCTCGATGTCCAGGTGGGATTTGTCTCACGAGATGACGGTCTGGGCTACATCCAAGAACACAAGGAACGCATTGCAGCGGTCGTCATGGACCAATCATTCAAAGCCTCTGTCAGGACCATCGACGGGGGCGACATGTCCGGAGACCCCAAGTCCAAAGTCATCACCAACAGAAGATTCTTTTCCGAACCCGTTTTGGCAATCGATACCGACACAGTCCACATCCCCTCAGACAGAACCGTCCATACTCTGGAAATCCCTATCCCGCCTGGCCCCCTTCCCCGCGCCAACTCTGCAACTATCGAAACTAGACTCACCAACCTTTCAGTAGCCGTTAACGGCCTCCTCGACAACAGCGCCATCCTCCTCCACCGCCAAGAATTCGCGATGGGACAGAACCTTGTCAATGGGGCCATCCTACAATCCAACGACAACAACCTCAAATCTATCAACTCCCACCTCGACGCTAGACTTGAACAGCTATGCGAAGATCACAAGACCCTCCACGAGTACGTAGGCGAATCTGCTAGACGCACAGGACAAGCCGTCGGCCAATTGATTGACGGATCAAATCAACAACGCGATGCCATTCTCCGCCTAGCAGCCACGGTCTACAACAGAACGGACGAACTCGAACGCATTGTCAAGGAACAACCCCAACCTATCCTCGATACCAAGTCTGCCATAGACTCACTGGCCACCCACATGGCTGCCATGCAAAAATCATTGTCTGACATGGAGAAAAGACTCGACTCTCTCCACAACAATCTCGCCGACTCTCCCTCACAACACCACAATATCCACACGCTGGCTTCCCCCCCTACCCCCTCCAGGGCGAATACCCCTCGACTCAGGACGCCCACTCCAAGACCCCCCACTCCCAAGATCTCAACCAAACCTCCCTATAATCCTGCCACCCATAAAACCGAGCTCAATGATGACCAATACGTCACATGTTTCCAAAGCAACCTACACGAAGGTTTCGAATGGTTTGTCCAGAATGTCTGGGACCTGGACGACGACCACATAAGCTGGTGGGCCAGAGTAGTAAGCCTCGGAAGATGGGGATACATCAACGAAAAAGGTTTCCCAACAGGCATAGGTTGGGGCGTCCAAACACAGAGGAAACGCAACTTCCTGTATCTTTCCATCCAACACGCCTTTGGAGGAGGCAATTACAACCGGTTCCTCCTTCCCCCTTCCAGCGCGATCACCACAACCGACGAAACTGAAATCTGTAACCAGTATAACTGGCAAACCTTCAGCGGACGCTCAAGGTTCACAGACAAGCCCAAAATCGGTCCCATCTCTATCAACTGGGCTCCAGGATGGACGCGAGATGAGATGATCGCGAAATTGAATCACTACAGGCAGATGCTCCGGAACTCCAACCACGCCCAGTCCAAAGCTCCCTCCAACTACGACCTCCAAGCTGCCGGAGACCCACCACCACAACAACAAACGAGACAAGTCAGATTCGACGGTAAACTCGGCATCCCTGACACCTCCCCCCCTACTGCCTCTTCATCTAAGATCCCCTCCACCACCCCCTCCAACCCCTCCAACCCCTCAGGCGCCGAGTTTGGCACCGACGAATACTTCCCTCGTGTAGACCAAGACAACGACTCGGAATATTACGAGGACACTCACAAGGACGAGAACACAACGAAACCCGCCACCAAATCTTACGCCTCTGTCTCGGGAACAGTCAATGCCCCCCTGGTCTCCAAAAATCCTAATTCGAGATTTGGGCCTCCAGCTCAGGACCGCCGCAACATCTACGTTCTCAAATTCCCAAGAGGCAACAAACCTACCCCTGGAACACAGATCCCCCCCCCCCCCCCGCCGTCATCAGCAAAATCAACACAGCCTGCGAACAAGCCTACAACATCAAGGCCATGTTAGCCAAATGGACCCAGGCAGGCAATCTGTCTGTCACATTCTCCCCCCAATCCTCTATCAAGAGCATCGACAACGCCTCCGGCACCATCATCAAGGAACTTGCCCCTGATTATCCAGGTGTCACTTTCGCCAAACCCTCCCCCTGGTCCAGAATAGTCTACAAAAGCGTACCCTGCAGAGCATACACTATGGATGAGGTCAACGGGGATGAAATGGCCCACAACGCCACATGGTCCAAGGAATCTCTCCTCAAGGAAGTCAAGGCTTCCCACCCTCTTCTGGCCACTGCCAAATTCATTCACGACCCTGACTGGACCCTCAAAGATGTTCCTGATGAACTCCAGCTCTTCAACCTCACCTTCACCATTGAGGACCCGGATGGCTCCACTGCCCTCAACGTCCGACAATCCGAAATCCACATGTTCGCCACCCGCGTACGCGCAGTTGAGTGGACCGAGAAGATCCACCTGAAACAATGCCCACGTTGTTGGATGCTGGACGCCACCCACTCTCACTGCACGGAAGTCTGTCGCCTTTGTGGAAGCACCAAACATACAGAACTCACCCACAACACCAACTGCCAGAAATGCCTTGCCTCAAAGAAACCGATAGATGAGATCAGCTCAGCCAACTGGAGATGTATCCACTTCTCCTGCCGCGGATGTGGTCAAGCACACCCCTCTGACAGCTTAGACTGCCAATCCCGAAGCACTGCAATTGCAGAGGCCAGAAAGAAGAAGAAAGTCCCCATCGGACAAACCATCCTCGACCCAAGCACCCTACGAGTCCCCACCGCCGGTTGGAACACCGTCTCCCACCAGAAACCCTCTAACAAGTGTCGCCCGAATGGCCGTCCCTATGCCCTCAAACGAGGCGGAGGAATCTAATCCCTCCCCTACTCTCCATTCCAAACCATATTCAATACGTCCAAGCAAACGTCCCTCATGTATCAAGACGACCTCATTATGGATAACTTATTAGCCGAACTAGACCGCTTTTCACCTAATATCGACGAAGACGACTTATATGTTCCCGCCTCCCAACCATCCTCCTCTTCCTACTCCCCTCCATTCCCTATCTCCTCCAACCAGCTTCGGGTATGCTCCCAGAACTGCAGGAAAGACTACAAAACCATCCACTCCTTACTCAACTCATTTGGTCCGGAAACAGACATCTTCTTCATACAGGAAGTCTCCTACTACTGCATAGGAATGGATGTCGTTTCGGGCGAGCCGATCCTAGGCTTCCCCTCACACAAAGACTGGATCAGTATCTCCCCTGACTTCGCACCTCCACACAGACCCTCAGTAGCGGTCTACGTCCCCAAGTCTCACCCGGGCTGGACCGTCCAGAACAGATCGGACATCATCTCCAATCCTAATGTTCAAGCCCTCGAAATCAACTTCAATTCCTCGTCTATCTTATTCATCAATGTTTATAACCCTGAGGATTCTGCCTCTCTGCCCATCATTTTCTCCGCCACACTCCCCTTCACTGAGATCATCATCACCGGTGACTTCAACCTCCACCACCCTCTCTGGTCCATAGAAGAACACGATCACAAACTCACAGACGAGTCCGATTCCCTGGTCCACTGGATGTCCAACCACGGCTTTTCTATCATTAACGACAAAGGTAATACGACCTTCTACAGATACAACAGCAAGACACAAAAAGAGTACAAATCCGTACTTGATCTCACCTGGGCATCACCCTCCTCTGTCCCTCGGATCTCCGATTTCCAAGTCAACCACCACAGACACACCGGATCTGACCATTACCCCATCACGTGGAAGATCGGCTTCTCTCCCCTACCCTTCGACGACACCTCTTTCCTCTTTCATGACGACAACATGTCTGATTGGACAAAAGCATTCAACAAGGAAGTGACTCTTCAATGGAGACGCTTCGCCATCCCCGGTGACATACTGGACAAGGACACCTTCACTTCAGCCGTTGACATCTTCATGGATAGCATGATCTCCGCCTCGAAAGCAACATGTTTGAGGCACAAGTCATCTCCAAAGGCAGCCAAATGGTTTGACAAGGAAGTTAAATCCGCCCTTCACACCGCCCAGAAAGCTCGAGACAAAGCAAGGTCCCAACCCTCTCCTCACAATTTCCTCAGAGCAAATGTCACAGACAAACAACTCAAGTACCAGATCAAGAAATCCAAGAGATCACACGCGATGAAATACGCCTCCGAAGTCACCACTACCACTAACTTATGGAGACTCAATTCTTGGTACAGAGGCCAACAGAAAACCCTAACCCCTGCTCTAAAGGACCATGATGGCTCTTGGGCTACGAACTCCAAAGACAAAGCCGAGCTTCTTGCGAACACATGGTTTCCTCTCTCCGGACCCACCAGAGACGACACTGACACAGAACCCCCTCCCTCGAATCAATCTCCATCCTGCCCCTTCCTCCCGGTGTCGTGACCGTATTTCGGACACTATCCGGAGTCGCGACCTTCTCTCGACTATCGACAACCGCTGCGCGAGGTCTGGATGACCTCCCTCAGCATTCTCGACTGTCCCGACGAGGATTTGCCTGTCCCTTCACTTCGCCACACGTCCCTCTCTCCCTATTCTCCCTCGCGACTTCCCGACGTTTTCCCTTTCGACCTGCGACTTAGACCTGCGACCTGCGACCTGCGCCCTTCGACCTTAGACCTGCGACCCGCGTTCTCTAGTAGATAGTTTCTCTCAGACTCTTATTCCTTCACACCTCGTCCCGATTACGTCCCGACCAGTCCCGATCGTGTCCCGACCATTTCCCGATCCTCCATCACGGCTCTTACCTTTAGCTTTCCTTTCCCTATCTCCGTTTCCTGCGTCCCGATCACGTCTCGATCGATCGCTTCGCTCTCGACTCTAGGCCTCCCTCTGGTTCGTTTTCCAACCACATTCTTTTCCCTCGCTGTTCCCTTCGATCCCTTGCCTTCCCTATGTCATAGACGCGTCATTAGGTCTTTTGACATCACTTTGGTTCGTTTCCTTTGGTCCCTTCGTTCTCAGAGCCCCCAGTATTGTATATAAAGGCCCCTGTATTCGATAGACTCCAGCAATCATTCAGCAGCGTTCCCTCTCTCTCTCTTCCTCTCTCTCTCTCTCTCTTCTGAGGCCTAGCAGCGTTGCTACGGTCCTCCCTTCGGTTCCCTCGTCGTCTCGCCCTCGTTCTCGTTGTCCCTCTGGTCTCTCGTGTCCCGCTGGTGTCCCGATTTCTGACTCTGTTGTCCCGACGTATCCCGACGTTTCCCTTTGTCTGTTATTGGTAGTTTCGTTCTCTGGCTTTCCCGTCGTCCTCTGCCTCGTTCTCCCGTTCTCTTCCTGACTTTCTCTCTCACCTTTCATTCGCTTCCCGCAGATTCCCTAGAGGCTCGCGCCTCTGAACCGAGGACCCGACCTTCTAACTGCCATCTCTGCCCTCTCGGACTCCGAAGGCTTTGTGGCTAGTTCATCTGGAACCCACGCCGGGACCGGTTTTTCCGCTCCTTTGACTCATTAAGTCTTCCATCATTCCCTCTACTCGCGCAGAGAAGCGTCTCTCTGACCTTCGGGATTATCTGTCTGAGACAGTCCCACCCTTCCCACCCACTTTTAGTGATCCTTTCGTTGAAGGTTTCTCTCCCCCTTATCCCTCTGTTCCCGATAATTCTTTGGACGTTCCCGACGATTTTGATCTTTTAGATTCCAGTTCCCTTACTTCCCTGATAGATTCATCGCGATCCCCGTTTCATATTCCCTCTTCCACGGTCTCTTTTCTTTCGTCCATAGCTTCACTTTCTCCCAGCCCTCCACCCACACAGCAGACCATGGCAGCACCTCCCTTCTACATGCCTCTCTCGCACACTCGCGACGCTCCCAAATTCCGAGAGGATGAGCGAGGCTTCAAGGCCTTCTTCAAGAATGTCTCGGAGCTCGCGAAGCGTGCGGGACTCACAGACGCTGATGCTATTGAGTGGGCGATCTCCTATGGTGGCGACGAGAGCGAAAACTGGGAGAATGTCGCTTGCATGGCTCCTGGTCGCGTTCCCCCTCCTACCCTCGACGAATTTAGGGAGGAAGTACGTCTGCGCTACCCCCACCTACTCAGCGATCGTCGCTACAGCATCATGGACCTCCACAGACACATGGAGGCCACCCAGTGCTTCCGCACAATGTCTCAGGACGAAGTAGGCGCATACTATCGGAAGTTCACCACGATCTCGGACTATCTTATCGCGCAGGATCGTCTCTCCACTCGCGAGCGGAATGCCTTCTACTTAAAGGGTTTCCCGCAGTTCATCCGCACCTTGATGAAGCAGAGGCTCGCGATAAAGAAGCCCGACGTTCGTCCCGCTGACGGCTATAGCTTGGAGGACCTCCACGAGGCCGCTATCTTTGCTGTGGATTCCCGAGATCCCGACAGCGAGATAAAGGTCGAACCGGAGATCAAGGTCGAGAAGAATGGACAGATGGAGGAACTGCTGAAGATGATGGGCACCCTTCTCGCTCAGACTCAGCGCAACTCAGCCCCTCCCGTCGCGACGCAGCAGTATCCCAGGACGGATGGTTACCCTACTCCGGGAGGAGTAGCACAAAACCCCCCCCAGTGGGAGCCCCAGCCTCGTCCTCAGAGCTACTGCATGTTCTGCAACGCTCCCGACCACTTCCTCCGTGTCTGTCCCATCGTCGGGCAGTACCTCCAGCAGGGAAAGATCATTAGGAACAGCGATAACAAGATCACTCTTCCCGATGGTCGATTCCTCCCTCGAACGGTTCCTGGCAGTTGCATGCGCGAACGTCTTGACAACTACGCCGACTGGAAACGTCGCAACCCCCAGAGGAACCAGTACGAGCCCGCCGCGACCAACTTCTTCGAGAGCAACGACGAGTACGCCTTTGAGGTCGAGGTCTCTTCCTTTGAGCCCAATGAGACCGACGACGAGATCCAGGTTATGCACGCAAAGATAAACTCTCTTCTCGAAGCTCAGAAGGCTCGTCGCGAACAGTTCGATGGCGTTGAGGTCCCTCCTCGCAAGACTGGGTTCCCTTCCCGCCAGAAGGCCCCAGCTCCTCCTCCCGCTTCCTCTCCTGCTCCCGCTCCCCCTCAGCCGAATATCCACGGCCAGCGAGTTCCCCTAAAGCCATTCCCTCATCGGGATACCCCTCCTCACCTCGCTGGGAAGCCTGGAGCACCTGTAGATCCTCCCGCTCGTCCCCAAGGTCCTATGAAGCCTCTCGACATGCCCCCCAAGCCTTCTGCCGATGACTCGAAGCATCGCTACCACTCTGCGATTGAGTCCTCTGTCAATGTCAACGACGTCATTGACAGGGCTCTAGATGCTAAGGTCCAGATCTCAGCTCGCGAGATCCTGGCTGTCTCGACGGATGCGCGCAAGCATGTCAAGGACTTGGTCTCGACGCGAAAGGTTGCGGCAAACCTTATCGCGAAGGATTCTACGGATTCCTACCTTACCTCCTTCTTGGAGCCCGATTCTCCCGCAGTTTATCTCGACGTCCACAAATACGACCCGACGACTTCCTCTGCTGCTCCCTCCCTCCCGCTACGAGTCATCTATCCTACCTTCGCACCAGGAGTCGAACCTGAGTGCATTCTGGACAGCGGAGCGCAAATTGTCGTGATGCGGAAGGATATCTGGGAGAAACTTCGGTCCCCTATCACTGCCAACAAGGCGATGGCTATGGAGTCTGCGAACAGTGGTACTACTCTGACCCTCGGGATGGTCGAGCAGCAACCTGTCACTCTAGGACAGATCACTGTTTTCTTGCAGATCCAGGTCGTTGAGGACGCTCCTTTTGAGGTTCTTCTTGGTAGACCCTTCTTTGACGTCCTATCTTGCATGGATATCAGCCACGCTGGCGGTATTCACAAGATTCATGTCAGAGATCCCAAGACTGGAACTCCCTACGTCTTCTCGACGAGCCCTCGTCCGCCCAAGCCTTCGCGAGGACCTGCCGTAAATTTTCGTTTGTAGGCGATTCTATGAGCCCCTCCCAACCACGTTTCAGTCATAGCGAAGCGTCTGGTCCCCTCCTAGAATCGTCGCGATCTTTCGGCTTCCTGCAGGCTCTCGATAGCAGAACTCCTCCCTCCTCTCAGCGATCATATAATCAGTTTTCATGCATGTCTCCCACGTTGCCTCTCTCCTCATATGCACCACCATCGGCATCGTTTTCTGGCTCTTGTCTCCCTTTCTTTCCCGACCCTGTTCCTTCGTTTTCTTCAGATGTCTTGCCTTCGCCTCCCGGTCCTTCTCCTACTTCCCGTTCCTTTTCGCGACTTGTTCCCGACCCTTTTGACTGTACTAATATTTCTTTGGACTCTTGTACTTCTTTGGACTTGGCACTTACTTTAGATTCTGACAATCAATCGTTTTCCTCTTATTCTGCGCATGACTTAAGTTCTCCCTCTTTGTTCTCCACAAGCCAGTTTGTTTCTCCCAACGTCTACTCCACTTCTTCTTGCTTTTCATTCTACGAACAGCCTTCTTTTGACATCTCCCCTCCCTTTTCTCCCGACGTTATTTCTACTCCCATTGGCTCATTCCCTATTGTACCTTCACCCTCCCGCACTATTCCCCTCCCTTCTCGACAGGTTCCCGATTTTAGATCTAGATTCCCTTCTCCATCTTCTCTTTGTAGTACTGGCCCTATTGTTTCCTCCACATCTTCCACTTCAGTAGATTTCTATAGTTCTCTCACCTCCTTCTTCACCTCCTTCCCCTCCATGGATCGTCGTGACGCCTTCCTGTCTTTTGCCGCCCTCCGTAACGCCATCCCGCCATCCCCTACAAATCCCTACACACCTCTCCAGCTTGCTAGCGTCTGGCTTACTGAGCACTTCACTCAGAGCCCCTTCCTGGATCTAGGTTCTGATGGCGACTTCGAATCCCTTCTCTACAAGAAGGTGGCAAACAAGACTAGGCCGGTAGCGACGACCCTGCCAGAGAACTTCCGGATTGTCCGCCACGAGCATCCCGATCCCCTCGCGAATCTCCTCCCTCTCCCTTCTCATCCTCCCGACTTCATCCCGACGGGGAGATTCACTCGCGAGCGCCGTGACAAGATGGACATCGGGAAGGATCTTCTCTGGCCTGAAGAGATCAAACTAGCTGAGTGGATTGTTGCCCAGCATCACGCAGCTTTCGCCTGGACTGACGAGGAACGAGGTGCCTTTGATCCCCAGTACTTCGCGCCCATCGAGATCCCTCATATCTCGCATGTTCCGTGGGTTCTGAAGCAAGGTCCTATTCCTCGTGGCATCCTTCAGGAGGTCATCAGGATCATCGAGGACAAGTGGCGGTCGGGTGTCTATGAACCCTCCTCTTCGTCCTACAATTCCCGATGGTTTTGTGTCTTCAAGAAGGATGGCAAGTCCCTCCGCCTAGTCCACTCTCTGGAGCCGTTGAACGCAGTCACTGTTCGCAATGCCGCGATGCCTCCCTACACCGAGATCGTTGCAGAGGACTTTGCTGCGCGATCTATCTACACCACTCTCGACCTCTATGTTTCCTTCGATCAACGCCAGCTTCACGAGAGGTCTCGTGACATGACTACCTTCAACACTCCTCTGGGTTCCTTCAGGCTCACCGTTCTCCCGATGGGCTGGACGAACTCTCCCGCCGTTCTTCAGGGTGACGTCACTCACATCCTAAGACCCGAGATTCCTCACTGGACTCAACCCTTTGCTGATGACGTCCCTATCAAAGGTCCTAAGTCTCGCTACGAGCTTCCCGACGGTTCTTACGAGACCGTTCCCGACAATCCCAATATTCGGCGATTTGTCTGGGAGCATCTCGAGGCTGTCCATCGGATCATCCAGCGAGTAGAGTCCTACGGAGCTACGTTCAGCGGGAAGAAGGCCTTTATTGGTGTCCCTCGTGCTGATATCCTCGGACATGTTTGTACTTACGAAGGCCGAGTTGCAGATCCTTCGCGCGTGCAGGCTATCCAGGACTGGCCCATCCCGAAGAGTGTTTCTGAGGTTCGCGCGTTTTTGGGCACTTGTGGAGTTCTCAGGATCTTCATCAAGGGCTACACGCTCGTCGCGAGGCCTCTGATCCATCTCACTCGGAAGGGTATCACCTTCGAGATCGGCCCCCAGCAGCTAGAGTCTATGGCGAGACTCAAGGCTACCATCCTCTCCTCTCCCGCCTTGCGCCCCATCGAGTATGAGTCCGACAGACCAGTTATCCTCGCTGTCGACTCCTGCGCGAACGGTGTAGGGTACATTCTCTTCCAGGTCGGAGAGAATGGGAAGCGCTATCCCAGCAGGTTCGGTTCTATCACCTTCAACGATCGTGAGTCTCGCTACTCCCAGGCTAAGCTCGAGCTCTACGGCCTCTTTCGCGCTCTCAAGCACACTCAGATCTTCACCATCGGTGTGCAGAAGTTGGTTGTAGAGATGGACGCGAAGTTCGTCAAAGGAATGATCAACTCCCCCACCTTGCATCCTAACGACGCCGTGAACCGCTGGATCTCGGCGATCCTCTTGTTTGACTTCGAGCTTGTCCATGTTCCCGCAGAGAGGCACACAGGAGCTGATGGACTGTCCCGACGTCCTCGCGCTCCTGAGGATCCTCCTCGCGACGATGGCGACGAGCTCGAGGACTGGATTGACTCGAACACTGGTTTCTATATTGACCTTCACACTCCCTCTTTTCATGACCCTCTTCTTTCCATAGTGCATTCCTATATTTCGGACTCACCCACTATTCCTTCGTCTGTAGTTCCCGCTTTCATGCTTCCCTCTTGCTCTCCTACTTCGCTTGCTTCTTCTTATTCCACTTCACATGTTCCTTCCCCTTCTATTCGCTCTCCTTCCCCTCTATCCTCTCCCCCTCTCGAGATTCCTCGCTCGGTGAAGGCCCTTCGTCGCGATGACAGAGTTTCCCTTATTCGCCAGTTTTTGATCGATCTTTCGCGACCTCCCGATCTTTCTGACGAGCAGTACAGACTCTTCATCCGACAAGCCACTGATTACTTTCTTTACGAAGGTAGCCTCTTTCGGAAGCGTCAGTCGGGATCCCCTCAGCTTGTCCCGAAGCCTAGTGAACGCCTCGAGCTTGTTCGCTATGCTCACGATGTTCTAGGACACAAGGGTATCTTCGCGACGACTCAGTCTCTCTCAGTCCGATTCTGGTGGCCCGAGCTTGCCAAGGATGTCCGCTGGTATACTAGGACTTGCCACGAGTGTCAGGTGCGACAGACCAAGTACTTTCACATCCCGCCTATCGTCCCGCCTGTCCCCTCGCTCTTCCGCAAGGCTCACATGGATACCTTCCTCATGCCTCGCGTCGGGAACTATCGCTACGTGGTCCACGCCCGCTGCGCGATGAGTTCTTGGCCTGAGGGACGTGCTACTACTGCGGACTCTGCTAAGGTCATCTCGACGTTCATCTTCCAGGACATCCTCTGCCGTTGGGGTGGTCTCGATGAGATTGTCACCGACAATGCTGCTCCCTACATTGCCGCTGTTGATATGCTTGGAGAACAGTATGGGATCCGACACATTAGGATCTCAGGCTACAACTCTCAGGCTAATGGGATTGTTGAGTCAAGCATTTTGACGTTCGCGAGGCTATCATGAAGACTTGTCAGGGCAACGAGGCCAAGTGGCGCGAGGTTCTCCCGCAGGTTTTCTGGGCTGAGCGTGTTACTATCCGCAAGGCTACTGGCTACTCCCCCTACTTCCTGGCTCACGGTGTCCACCCCCTCCTACCATTTGACATCACCGAAGCCACCTACCTAGCCCCTACCCAAGACTTTGGCATCACTACTGAGGAGTTAGTCGCACTTCGTGCCCAGCAGCTCGCGAAACGTCCCGAAGATCTCGAAGACATGCGTCAGAGGGTTGCGAAGTCTCGTCGGAAGAATCTGGAGCAGTTCGAACTGCGCCATGGTTCCCGCATCGTTGATTTTGACTTCGAGTCCGGAGCTTTGGTTCTGGTGCGCAACACTCGCGTTGAGGAGTCCTTGAATAGGAAAACCAAGCCTCGCTACCTCGGTCCAATGGTCGTTGTGCGCAAGACAAAGGGGACATCATATATCGTGGCCGAACTCGATGGAGCACAGTCTCAGCTTCGCGTTGCAGGCTTCCGACTCATCCCCTACTTCCCGCGCACGGCTACCGATATCCCGCTGATCTCTGATCTGGACGATGACGAGGACTTCACTTGGGACGATCCCGAGGATGTCCGCTACCTTTCTTCCCTTCCCGACGACCATTCCTATGTTTCCCTATCCCCTCCTTCCCTTTGATTATCACATCCCATCCCTATGTTACGCTATTCCCCTTCCATCCCTCCCGACTCACTGCTATGCCTTTATATCATCCACTTCTACGTCCCGCCCATATTGTTCCTGACCACGGACTATCCCTCATTGTTTCTTGCTCCATTTATTCGTTCACTCTTCCTATCTACACGACTTTACTCTTTCATTTGGACTTTACTATCGGACACTTTCTATATCCACAAAGCACCTCTTCTAGTTAGATTTCCTCTTGTTCCACACTTTTCTATCCCGACTTTTCCCCCTTTCTCACTATCCCTTTCTCTCGGCCTCCCGAGTTTCTATCAGAAGTCCCAAGGAGACTCCTCTTGCGCCTCAAGACAACCGAGGACGGTTGCTCTCTGAAGTCCCAAGGAGATGTCGTGACCGTATTTCGGACACTATCCGGAGTCGCGACCTTCTCTCGACTATCGACAACCGCTGCGCGAGGTCTGGATGACCTCCCTCAGCATTCTCGACTGTCCCGACGAGGATTTGCCTGTCCCTTCACTTCGCCACACGTCCCTCTCTCCCTATTCTCCCTCGCGACTTCCCGACGTTTTCCCTTTCGACCTGCGACTTAGACCTGCGACCTGCGACCTGCGCCCTTCGACCTTAGACCTGCGACCCGCGTTCTCTAGTAGATAGTTTCTCTCAGACTCTTATTCCTTCACACCTCGTCCCGATTACGTCCCGACCAGTCCCGATCGTGTCCCGACCATTTCCCGATCCTCCATCACGGCTCTTACCTTTAGCTTTCCTTTCCCTATCTCCGTTTCCTGCGTCCCGATCACGTCTCGATCGATCGCTTCGCTCTCGACTCTAGGCCTCCCTCTGGTTCGTTTTCCAACCACATTCTTTTCCCTCGCTGTTCCCTTCGATCCCTTGCCTTCCCTATGTCATAGACGCGTCATTAGGTCTTTTGACATCACTTTGGTTCGTTTCCTTTGGTCCCTTCGTTCTCAGAGCCCCCAGTATTGTATATAAAGGCCCCTGTATTCGATAGACTCCAGCAATCATTCAGCAGCGTTCCCTCTCTCTCTCTTCCTCTCTCTCTCTCTCTCTTCTGAGGCCTAGCAGCGTTGCTACGGTCCTCCCTTCGGTTCCCTCGTCGTCTCGCCCTCGTTCTCGTTGTCCCTCTGGTCTCTCGTGTCCCGCTGGTGTCCCGATTTCTGACTCTGTTGTCCCGACGTATCCCGACGTTTCCCTTTGTCTGTTATTGGTAGTTTCGTTCTCTGGCTTTCCCGTCGTCCTCTGCCTCGTTCTCCCGTTCTCTTCCTGACTTTCTCTCTCACCTTTCATTCGCTTCCCGCAGATTCCCTAGAGGCTCGCGCCTCTGAACCGAGGACCCGACCTTCTAACTGCCATCTCTGCCCTCTCGGACTCCGAAGGCTTTGTGGCTAGTTCACCGGTGACAGAGCAAGAGATCAGTCTCGCTTTCAAAAACCTCTCCAACACGTCCGCACCTGGGATCTCCGGTCTAGGTTACAAAGCACTCAAATGGGCCCACTCGAGTCAACCTGACAAACTAAACAGCATCATCAAAGCATCTGTCCAATTAGGGATCCACCACCCCAGATGGAAATGTTCCCTGGTAGTAGCTATCCCCAAGCCCAAGAGAGACCCATCAGCCCCACGCTCACACCGCCCAATCCAGCTTATCGAATGCCTCGGAAAATTGGTTGAGAAGATTGTCACAAAAAGACTTCTGTTCGACTCAGGGAAATTCGACCTCATGCCATTCAACCAATTTGGTGGAAGATCAAACGCATCTTGCCTGGATGCAGGCCTCTCCCTCATTCATGACATCCACACCGGAAGACAACAAGGTCTTGTCTCTTCTTTCCTAGCGATTGACATCAAGGGCTTCTTCGACCACGTCGACCACAAGAAGTTGATATCCACCCTCTGGAATAAAGGTTTCCCAAGGGAAATCTGTAAATGGGCTGCCTCATTTCTGACAGACCGCCAAGTACAAATCCGTCTGGACGAATACCTTTCACCATCATTCCATCTCAAGGTCGGCGTCCCACAGGGCTCACCAGCCTCTCCTGTCCTATCGTGCATCTACGCCTCTGTAGTCCTGGAAACCATCAACGCCAATCCCATCCTCTCCTCCTCTGGCCTTCCCGTTGCCCCCCGGTCATACATCGACGATGTGGGCTTCCTCGCTATATCCGACTCATTAGACGAAAACATCATCACCCTCAAAGCCACGTTGGAAAAGGCCGAGTCCCTCTTCCACTCACTGGGCATGCACATTGATCCCGACAAATCAGACCTCATGCACTTCTCGTGGCGTCAGAAGCACAACTCTTCGCCCTCTTTGTCAACGGTCCTTGAAGGGAAACCTATCACCATCACACCACCCAAATACATCCGATGGCTCGGCTTCTACCTGGATAGGAAACTTTCCTTCAAAGATCACACCGATATACTCTGCAAAAAAGGGAAGAACATCATCTCCGGCCTTTCCTGTCTAGGCAACACCGTCACAGGAATCAACCAGGAACACCTACGTCTCCTCTTCAAAACATGTGTCATCCCAGTCATCACCTACAGTTCCCAACTATGGTACAACCCCCATCATCCCAAGAAGACTCTCATCAAGAAGCTCCAGACAGTCCAGAACCTGGGCTTACGAAGGGTCACCGGAGCATTTCGCACCTCACAGACAGAAGCTCTCCACTTCGCCTCCTTTATCCCCCCATCGAAGTCACTATCAATAAGTTATTTGAATCCTCGGCAGCAAGACTATTCCGGCTACCGCTTTCATCCGAAGTCTCACTCAGACTCCCACCATCATTCATCCCACCCTCCTCCCCACTTCACATCCGAGTCCCGGGAGCCCACCTAGGCCCCAAAACTCACATTCCTTTCATCAGACCCCCTTTCCTTCGTGTCAAACCCACGAAGAACCCCCAAAAACATTCCCAGATCACACTCCTCGCCTCCACCCTCCAGCCCGACGCGGAGCGCCAATATCCCTACCACGACCACTGCGACCCTGCTTCCTTCTGCACCACCTCCCCCATGTTCAGCAATCGGCTCAATATCGACCCAGAAGTATGCGCCAAAGCGGATAGGAAATCCCTGGTCCACAATCAAAACATCACCTTCACACGCCGAAGACGAGACCCCTCCTGCCTTACCATATTCACCGACGGATCTAGACTCCCCAACAAGAGGAACACCGGTTACCATACTGGATACGCCGTCACAGGTTATCACCATGCCGTGGGAAAAGGGACGCTCAAGAAATGCTTCTCTGTTTCAAGACCTTATTCTGACAGGGCGTCGAACTTTGACGCCGAAATGTTCGCCATTTCATGCGGAGCCAGAGGGGCCCTTCAATACATGAAGAACCACCCCGAAATCAACAACATCAAGATGTACTCGGACAACTCCAGCGCTATTTCTGTCATCTTCGACCCTGCCCCACATCCTTCACAACAGTCCTCTATTGACTTTCGAAACGCCATCTTCGAGATGTTCACAATCAACCCCGAAATCACCTTTTCACTAGTCTGGACCCCAGGCCACGGAGGATCCAAAGGAATGGACATTGTGGACCGCCTCGCCAAGGCAGGTGCTAAGTCCAAACTCAAACCTATCCAATCCTTTGCCAGTCTTTCTCACGTCCTATCGGAGATCAGAGAGAAGAACCCCATCAAGAACTGGAAAGATCACATCGAGGACCATCCTATAAAAGACGACTCCCTCTTTTTCAAAAACTCCCAAGTTCTACATCCCTCTCTCAAACCACCCAAGTGGTTCAAGAAAGTCAACCGTCCCACCACCTCCCGCCTCACCCAGTTCATCACCGGACATGGCTACACAACAGAATATTTCGACCGGTTCAAGATTCCCAATCGAGGAACATGTGATTGCAGCAAGACCAACGTTACCTCCTATCCACCAGTCCCCCTTTCGAGAGAACACGCAATCAAGGCATGTCCCCTTTTTGAAGATGCTCGGGGAGTCCTTCAACGACATGCGCCGCGAGTCACTCATCACAAGTGGCCAACGTCCAATCTCCTCAAAAAGGATTTTCTCGAACACCTCGTCACATTCCTCAATGAATCCGGCGCTCTTTCCCGGAAGTATTCGACGGCGACAGGAGAGCCCAGACCTAGTCCCAAAAATCGAACCAGTGACTCCCAAAATCCATTGGACCCCAACCACCCAACCAGAGGATCTAGCCCCACCATTATGGCAACAAACACGACAGAGAATCGACGAATGGAACGACAGATTCAACATCACTCCGGTGACATGCCTCCATTCTCTGGAGTACTCGTCGGCGACATTCCCTACGTCCCTTTCCCTCGGGATGCTTCGCGACGTTTCGCGACGTTTCGCGACGTTTCTATACTCTCTATACCTTCCTACCCCCCCCCTATGCATCCCTATACTTCCCTACATACCCATATCTCCCTTTACCTCACTACTCCCTTCCCTATACTAACCTACTCGTCCCAATGCTTCGCGACCTTCCCGATGTTTTAGTATTCTCCCTATCTCTCGCTACCCCCCCCCCCCCGACCTCCCTATATCCCTCCCAACACTACACCATTCGCGACCCCTCCTATATCTTCTCCCGACTTCCCTATACCTTCGCGATATCTCCCTACACCATTCCCCTCGATCTCTCAATCCCTATGCTCGATCATTCCCTTTTGGTTCATTTCTCAACCACATCTCTTTCCTTGGTCGTTCCCTTCAATCCCTCGCCCTCCCTATGTCATAGACTCGTCATTAGGTCTTTTGACATCATTTGGTTCATTCCCTCTTGCTTCCTACGTTCTCAGAGCCTCCTAGATTAGTATATAAGCCTCTGTATTCGATAGACTCACCAGAGACCAATCCAGGGGACTGATTCCCATGTTTTCCTCTCCCTATCGTTCTCCTCTCGTCGTCGTCGTCTCCCTATAGTCTCCTGCGTCTTCCCTATCGTTCTCATCGTCATACCTGCGTCCCTGCGTTCTTGTCGTCGTCTCTAGCTTCCTGTCGTCATCCCGAAGATCCCGACCTCCCGAAGTTCTCGTCGTCGTCCCGAAGTTTTCCCTTGTCGTTCCTTTGTCTGTTTCATTGATTCCCTTCTGTTGTCTTTAGTTATCTTTAGTTCCCTCTCGATATCTACTTCTCCTTACACATCCCGACGTTCCCGACCTTCCCGACGTTTCACTACATTTCCCTACAGTTCCCTACGTGTCCCTACGGAGCTAGGAGGCATCGTACGACCAAGGACCACCTTCATCGACGTTGACAGGGCACCCCATCTTCTCCCCATCGGACCATAGCCCACATAGCTCCTGTTCACCGGTCACGGAGATCGTCAGGAACATGGGTCGAGATCCCTCCGAGTCGGACAACCAACTACAATCGAACTACCACCACGATCAATTCAGATCGTCACAACCCTTTTTCGACCTGCCCCAACGATCAGCGCCACCCCATCACTCCTCTCGCACGGTCCGACCCCCGATCAGACACACGTCCAGGGTCATCCCCAACCATCAACGACCAGTTCAACCGATCCAATCAGAACGGAACGGACTATCTTACAGTCCAAGGACCCCACCACCTGATCACCTTATCACTGATCCCATCACCAACCCCGTTCCAGCCCCTTGCCACGACTGCTGCCTAGCAGCCATCAAGAAGCAGAAGAACCCTAGGGTTCCCATCCACGTCGTCAATGTTTTCCCAGATAACTTGATCGAAAAGTTATTTAAGGAGGCACACGCCAAACGACCGGCTTCCCCCATTCCCAAACCCCCTCCCTCCCTTTCCCTTTCCTCCATCTCCTCTATCCCCTCAGGAGAACTTCTCTCATTTGCGGGCTTCCTGGTCTCCAAGGAAACCGTGGTCTACGTCGTAGACAGCCTCCCGCTCGCCCTCACATTTGCATGTTTTGTTTTGTTGGCGATTATTGCTTACAAGATTTGACAGCTTTACTTTCTTTTTCCTCCCTTATTTTATCCCACACTCCTTTATACGCACCTCACCATCACCAACAACCCGCTACCCTCTGGACACCGCAGTGTATAGGGTCCCCTTCTAAGACACATCGGAGACGCAAATTGTCTCGTATTTGCGCTTTGCCTCCGCTGACGCTAGGGAGCTTGCACAGCTATTGGCCCCTCATGCCAACCTGCTCCCTCCTGATGCGCCGCTGGACAAGGATCCACACCCGGTAGCCCGCCCTTATCCCTTGCCTTTCTATGTAACTCCCGAACTTGAGCCTTCATCGGCACCGACACCACCTGCCCCTGACCGAGGGACGGCAGGACATACAGGAATTCGACCAATGGAGGATCGTTCCCGCCTATTCTTCCTCATCTCTTGCTTCCTTCCCTCTATGGAACGCACACAATTTTTTCCCACAACAAACATGCAGGGCCAATGCCCCAAATTTTTTCCACACCCTGCCTCTTTCGCAGAGCATGCCCGAACCGGATTTGTTTTCCTCTATGCCCCTTTTTCTCTCTTATGTAGCTCTGAACCCCGAATTCGGTAGTTACATGGACTTTCTCTTTTTCCTCCCTACCTCCGCGTAGCTAAAATGGGATGCCTGTCTTTGTAGGAGTTTGGTATTACTTAGTGTTTTACCACATGTTCTGTCCATACGGATGAGCAGTAGGTTAGGAGTTGCTGTAGCACGTTAAATCAGAATTAAAAAAAAAAAAAAAAAAAAGGAAGGTTACAGTTCCCGGAATCGGTGACACCCCAATCAGCTTCACCGGCAGAACCGATATCGCGCGGTACGTCGGATTCATATTCACGAATATGCCAGTGGAGAAACTCGAATGGAAGGTGTTCCGCGTGGAGGGAGAGCGTACGGTCCGTGCGAATCGCGTTCTCGTCACGTCGTCGACAACTGAAAGCGAAGCGGTTCCGAACACCGTAGACGTTCAATGAAATATTGAGGTCTTATCAAAATAAGGCGGGAAAATCCTTGCAGATCACCCATATTCCCACTTCTGAGTTGGAGAAACGATCTGACGCCGCTTCTGGAATAGCCCTTCGCCGGGAGAGAGGCGAAGGCCTGGTTGGTGATCCGTTGGATAACGATCTTTATCCCGGATGGGATCCCAGAAAGGTGTTGGAATATCTCAAATAGACTAGATTTCGTGATACCGCCTCGAAGTTGTATCTTTATCGATACCCCGTCATTAGAATTGGCCTCGGAGCTCACTTGGCTGGATCGGTTTTAGACACGACCACTTTGTCACCGCCCCAGAGTCGTCAAGGCCACCGCGATGTGGCACCCTGATTTGCTGATGTCCATTGCAACCGTAGGGGAAAAAGCGCCCCGGCAAGGTCAGCCTGAACAGGGTTCGGGGAGATGTAAAATTGCCTCCGCGTTCGCTGGGTATGGGCCCTGCTGAACTTCTGTGCCTGCAATGATGGATGATTTTCATGAAATCGACTGAAAAAAGGTAGACCCCACCGTGGTTCGAACACGGGACAACACGATCTGCAATCGTATGCTCTAACCACTGAGCTATGGAGTCTTATGAGTTTCCTGGCCCGTGACAATTGAGTCCAAAAATTTCCACCATCCCGCGATCGAATTTCAATCCGTCTTCGTCATCCGAGGTCACCTCAACCGGATCCTTCATGAAGGCCGTCGGTCGCTCCCTCCCTCGCAACAAAATCCTCTCTCGTCGGCTTCATGTCGCTTCGCGTCCTTCTACGACGCAGGTCACGACCCTGCCCAACAAAATCCGGGTTGCAACCGAGAACACTCCAGGTCACTTTACTTCCCTAGGGCTGTATATCGATGCCGGAACCCGATACGAGACCCCTCTGACATCTGGAGTTAGCCATTTTTTGGATAGGCTCGCCTTTAGGGTGAGTCGTGGAACTTATGTTTACCTATCTTAGTACTGAGCAGAGGAATCGTTCGTTCTACAGTCTACCGAGACACGCTCTGACGAGGACATGCAAGCAGCTACCAGCGTTCTTGGTGGGAACATCATGTGTTCTGCGTCGAGGGAGGCCATCGCGTACCAATCCGCCCACTTTCAGAAAGCAACACCGCTCGCCGTATCTCTCATCGCAGATACCATCACCAACGCTCAGTTCAATCCGGAAGAAGTCGAGGCTCAGCGTGAAGCTGCTCGTTACGAGATTCGTGAATACAAGTCGAAACCAGAGGTTTACCTTCCCGAAGTCCTCCACGATGTCGCGTATAACGGCGAAACCCTTGGAAACCCACTGTTCTGCCCCGAGGAGAGGATCGAGAGGATCGACACTAAACTTCTATTGGACACGAAGAAGGACTGGTATCGACCGGAGAGGATGGTGATTGCTGGATCTGGCATTGACCATCAGGAGCTGGTTGAACTTGCTGAGAAGCATTTTTCTTCCTTGAAGCACATTCCTTCGGTTACACCCCAACTGAGCACAACAACCCGTTCGACCTCTACGCAGGCACAAATACCTCCGCATCTCCTTGCTCCTGGCCAGCCCTCATCACTTTACAAGTCGATGACTCGTGCAGCTTCCTACCTCTACAACCCCGGTGCACAACCCCAACTTGAAATTCCGCCGTCGATGATCAATCCTCGCTCGCCGGTAAATTACACCGGTGGTCATCGTTTCATTCACGATCCCTCACTCGAGTTTGACCATCTCTACCTTGCCTTCGAAGGTTCGGGTGTACACGATCAGGACATCTATGCCCTTGCTACCATCCAAGTCCTCCTTGGCGGCGGTGGAAGCTTCTCGGCAGGTGGTCCTGGGAAAGGCATGTACTCTCGGCTGTACACCCACATCCTTAATCACTACGCGCAAATCGACCATTGTGCCGCGTTCCATCACATTTACACTGATTCTTCGCTATTTGGATTGTTCGCCTCGTTCCTCCCGAATACCCCGCACAGCCACGGAAACACGGCAAAAGACATTCTACCTCACCTCGCGCACCAACTTTCCCTGCTGTTGTATACGCCGATCCCAACGACAGAATTCAACAGGGCGAAGAACCAGTTGAAGAGCAGTATGGTTATGGCATTAGAGAGTAAGAGTGTGGAGGTTGAGGATTTGGGTCGACAGGTTTGTCTGCCTTCCTTTTGCTCTGAGATTATCCCATTCACATTACCCGAATAGCTTTTGGTTCTCGATAGGAAAGTCCCTCTGGAGGAGATGTGCGAGAGGATTGACGAGGTGACAACCGATACACTCCGCGATGTGGCCATGAAGGTATTTGGCCCTAATATCACAAAACAAGCTACCGTCGTATGCATGGGTCACGACGACGCTGGTGATTGGAAGTCTGTTCTCAGCAAGTACGGTGTTGGCGGTGGCAATTGAGAAAATACAAAGGTTAAACCCAGTGCTAGAGGTATTTATTGCCCGAGTCATGCTTTCCTACACCACCACCGCATAGTGTATCCACGCCGTAATTAATGACACTTACAATAATAATGACGACCCCGTGCCCGGAATCATGAACAGGGTGCAGAAGGGTCGAACCATGCAGTGGGGTGGGAACACTGTGTCACCGTCGACACAGAGTCCAATGAGTCCGCTTTCCAGTCGCAAGGTACACTATACCATCCGCGTTGGTGGAAGGCTTCATCCAGGACCCTGGTTGGTTAGGAAGCAAGTTTGTGACCTGATTGGGGTTGGTGAGCCTTTCTCTCAACAATTGTTGGTCGATGCGACGCACCAAGAACGTTTGCCCAGCTTTGAAACCACCCCTTTCTCCCCCTTCCTCGTGTATGAGACTCATCACGTTCCATACAGTTATCTGTGTTGTCGAGTTCGCAGGCTTATGGTGGGTTCGCGCATCCCTCGCGACCACGACTCTAAAGTCTTTTACGTCTCGCGGTGGATAGAGGGCCTAGGATGATTTGAAAGATTTATCAGTCCAGTACTGGGGTAAGGCGAAGTCGAAGGAAACGCACATTAAGTTCAGATTCAATTTCGTCCCCCGCTCTCTCCTTCTCCTTGACAATGTTTTCCCTTATGGTCCTCGAGAGCCACCCAGCGTCTTTCGCCGTCACACGAGAAAGCACGTCGAAAGCTTTGGTTTGTGAGTGTATCGACTGCGAATGAGAAAATCCCTCAAGTTGCTCGTAAAAGTCTTCGACGACCTCAGGACAAGTATCTGCCCAATTGTCGTGTCAAAATGATCAGCAAGCACCGAGAAGCGATGCACGGGGGTCACACCATCTTCTCTGGGGATAAACCTATCGCCAAACTTCGTGTCCATCCTATCCGCGTAACCATCGAGCGTCGAAATCCGGGCTTCCAGCTCGTTCCTGAGTCTCACTGCTTCTTTATCTCTCTTTGCCTGCGCAAAGCAAGCCCATCGCTCAATCAGCGCAGGCCTTCAACAATCAAACCTGAGCCACCCACCTGCCAAACATCCCTCGCAGCCATCTCTTCCTTCTCACCCATTGGCCCAATCCTCCTCCGCCTGCCATCGTCATCCTGGATGAATTCCAGATATGCTATGGGATATACCTGAATGGGTATTTTCAGATGTTTGCTACCGCAATGAAAAGGGGGGCATACCTTCTCAATGCGGAGGTTCATCATAGCAATGTTCCCCCCATCCGAAGTTAAACTGCCTAAAGTGCACACGGTAGCACAACTTGTGAAGCCGAGTTTGGCGTGCCACGGCACTAGATGGGTCGAGTTCCCAGAAAGTCCGAGCTTGACGCTATCGTAAGCCTCAAGGACCTCTGAGGGTTCCTTGCGCTCCGACACTAGCTACACGCCGTCAATTGGTCATAGACTGTGTACAGGAAAGTTGCGCACCTTGGCATTGACGACGCCGATCTTCCTTCCGACCCTGATTATCCTCCTACGGATGGCACGAGCGAGAGGTGCGTCAACCTCAGCTCGTAGCCTGTACCACCCATCGGTTATCTCCAGCTCTGGAACACGGTCTACTGTCCCATCAGGATTCCGCTGATTTTCCATCCAAATCACTTTGGAGATGCATAGGACCATCGGAAAAGTCGGGGGCGAGTCACCCGCTGTGATGAGCTTGAACGGCGGTCTAGACCCTCCTTGAAGTTCCTTCTCGTACCTGTATTGCACTATCATCGGGACTGTAAAGACCACAACTTTGGGTTGAAGCGTACCTATATCGTAATTGGTTCATTGTCTCTTCCCAGCTCCATCTCTTGGCTTCAGTGGGTTCAAGACACAACATCCCAGCTTGTTTCCAGAGTATTAGACCCCAATGATTATGAACCCAGTCCTCGGTTGCCAAGGTGCACCCTGCGTTCCGAAGTTCTGTAAAAGCGGCCGCTGGACCGAGAGGACCAGAAGGGGAGTAGAAGGAGTAGTGTATTGCTGTCTCGGGCGTGATTTGGCTCATCTCTTCGACATTTCTATGAAGCACGGCCACTGAGTGGTGAATATGGAGGGCGCAAACGACCATGTGATGCTTACATCCCCATAGATTCGAGCTCGTCCCTAGAATATGACTGGGGCACTTTGCCGCAAGCAGCGAGTGAATTCCGGTTTGGTGGCGATGCTGGGGTAGAGTCTCATCACCAAAGCCTGTGATCATAACCGCCAGAGAGACCTACTGAGGTCAAAAAATTGATATTCCTTTGCCTTTTCTTTGCCTTTCCGACTGCCTGATGGCGATTTCAAGGAGGGAGGAGCCTCATAAATTGGCTTCCGGGGTGGTGAATGGATTTGAATCTGAGACACTTGATCTGTTTGTCGTTCTTGTAATCGTTTCCTCTCCTGACCCTCTTGAAATTTTGCCCTTCCAGGTTCTCCCGGCCGCATTCCAAGTTTGAAGGGAGTGGTAAACTTCTTGACGGATCCTGGTCGCTGAACCCCACCAGGCCTCACTGGCGAGCGAAAAGCAGAGTCAGTAGTTACCCTGGAGGGTGTCATAGGTTTGGGAATGGTTGAAGCAGAAGTGGATGACAGTAGTGGTGGCTTGAATAGAGGCACTGAGCCCTTGGATTGAGCAGGGGAGAAGGGAGAAGTAGGCACTGAGCTGGTTAGATTCGTCTTGTTCGACAGCAATGGTGGCTTGAACGGCTTTTGTTTAGCGGGTCGAGTGGAATTCGTGTTTTGTGGTGAAATAAGTCGAGAAGGTGTGAGGGTTGGCGACAATGGATTCTTATCCAGGCTCAAAGATGGTCTTGGGGGCGTAACTGGTCGTTGAGGCAAGGCAACTTCTAATTGAGAGGTTGCGGGTGATATAAAAGATAGCTCTTCTTCGATGTCAGCTTCCCAATCTCTCATACGTTTCTTCAACTTCTGGATGGCAGCGTCGGAGGGTTGAATGGTAATGCCCTTCCCCACAGAGGTAAAACCAACGAATCCGGTTCCGCTTGTAGCAGAGACGGGCTGAAACCCAACGAGGGCAGGGATATCGGTTGAGGTCGTGTTAAACCATGCGTCGTGGTCTTGTTCTGGGGGTGACTCTTCTGGACTTGAAGGACGGTAGTCACTGTTGGTAATGTTGCCAGCAATAGCGCGGGCTGGGGCAAAGCCGGAGGTGATCGCCACCGACGGACCTGAATGTATCCCACCATTCGAGGCCATTCGAGCGGACGTAGGCAATGCTCGGGTCGTGACTGGACCATCATTTACTTCCGAGGCCAACTCCGACGCTCGTCGCTTATCCCCTGTTGGCTGTGATAACCTTGAGCCCTCAGCGTGAATTTCTGAAGAGGTAGGTGGCTGAATGGGGGCTACGGAGTAGTCGCTTTGCGAAACAGCAGCATCGATCTCGGATAAACTCTGCAGGTCCTCCGGAGACAAATCCTCGATGAATCCGGGGTAGATTGGAGACGACATCCTCCGCTTCTTGTGCAGATGGGATGAGCCTACTAAAATCGGTAAATATGGGGTTGTCCGAAGGCCAGAGAGGGAGAAACGACCTTGGCTCATTATCCGCGCGTTGAGGTCGATGGACGCGTCTTTGAAAGTGGTGACAGCACGTGCCTTGCGGCATCCACTTGAAACTCAAGCCACAGAAAGTTGGTTGACAGCATTTCGTTCACCTCATCTCTCCTGTCAACCCAACAGCAGACAAGCCCCTCACTATTTTAGTGAAACTTTCTGCAGGTTTGTCCCGATTTTTTTGCATTCTCCTGGCTAATTTTCACTCCTCACAGCCCACTTCTTTGGTCTTTGCCCCGTCATTCGTCTGAGGAATAGATAACTCTTCGCATTTAGTTGCACACTGAATGCTCAGGTGATGAGTGGCGTCTCCCAAGCCCAGACACAACGGCCGAAAGTACCTGCCGGTCCTGCGCCAGTTAATGCTCCACCCGCACCTCCAACACAGAAACCGACCCCAAGTTATCAACACCCGAGCCACCCCCGTCCAAACCCACAACCAAACACACAGCCCCTCGCCAACCGCAGTCAACCCACAACCAATGGTCAGTATTCAAAGAACAAAAAGAAAACCGACCCTGCACCAGTTGATCCCGCTGTCATGTACGAGAGCTTGAAGAACAGGATCGCGGCGTTAGAGGAGGAAGAGACGCACGAGGAAGAAGAAGAAAGAAAGTTTGGTGCGTGCTTTACGACCTCTACGCTATCAATTGCAGAAGGGTTGATCAAGCGCACGCGTTACGTTTTCGCAGCTGAGGAGGCCCAGAAGTCTGTAAAGGGTGTTCCGGACAACCTTGTTCATGCAAAGTATGTTGAACTGGTATGACCACCTTCCTCGAGTCTGTAGCGGGGTTCGAATTCAACACTGATTTGTTGCCCCTCAGTTCGCCGAGTTCAAACGGCTTGAGAGGGACCACGCCAAGGAGAAACAGAAGCTAACCAAGGACAAGGATGCAGGTTAACGATTAATGTCGGCGCATATATTCCAATCCCTGATCCCGTCCTCAACGTTTGTAGCCAAGGGCCAGCTTACGAAAGTGAATCAAACCAAAGTCAAGATGGAGAACCTGGCTCGCGAGTTGCAGAAGGTCACTTCATCTAGTATCTACATCCTCTGTTATTCCTGACAGATTTCCCCAGGACAACAAACGACTAAGGGTAAGCCCGATTCCTGTTTGGTTCTGAAAGAAGAAGTAAACTCTGCACAAAGGAAGATGGCAAACGACTGACTCAATGCGTCGAAGATGCACAAGGGGAGATCGCTCAAATGAAGAACGATATGGCCAGGCGAATGGAACGGGCAAAGCTGCAAGATATCAAGTACCGCGATTCCCCCGACATTGTAGTGAAAGTCGTATGCAAATACAGGGCAGAGTTGTATTTCAAGGTCTCGCGGAAGATCAAGTTTTCTCGACTGTTCCATGCTTGGAGTGACCGGATGGACAGTGTACTGGCCACGGGCGGCGGACTGGGAGCGGCTAATGCAACTACCGTGGGGACAGCTGGGAAAGGGGGGAGGCAGTTGTTGTCGGCTGAAAAGCCCAACGGTGCCGCCAAGTTGGATCCAGCAAAAGGAGAGTCTAATGCCATACGATTCATCTTCTCACACGGCGGGCGGACAATAGAGCAAGATCAGACGCCAGAAGAGATGGGGATGGAAACAGGTGATGAGATCCTTGCGGTAGAGTTGATGGACTTGACGGAAGGACCAGGGACAGAAGTCGTCGTAGGTGACATTCCATTCGCACCTATCTCACTGAGGTGGTTTGACAACTGATCCCCACCGCGGGTTAGGACGAAGGTTCGCCTGAACCGAGGCGGCAGAGACTGATTAAGAACTGGACGGAGGATCCCAAAGAGTAAGTCTGCGCAATCTGTAGAGCGTTCCATATATCTGACCCGCACACTGCCTCAGGGCCAAGAGGGCGATGGAGGAGCTCTTCGACAACGTAGTGCGTGAACGGCTCAAGGATATCCTGCGTCAGTACGAACTTCGCGAACGACACTTTGAATGTGTAATACGTTCGAAGGAACTTGAGGTCCTTCTCTCGAGAGCGAGAGCGGCGGAACAACAACAGTTGGCTGAGGGGCAGGCAAACAGAGCATTGAAGGCGGAACAGGAGGTATAGATGTCTCTCGCAATTCCTTGTCCAGGACTGACCGTGCTGACTTGACCGTAGAACGAGCAACTGCGGAAAGACCTCGAGCAGTCTCAGAATGGCCAAACAATGCTCATTGATAAGTTAATTGCGTGCTGTAAAGAGGTACGTATGACCCCGGTAAATCACGCGTACTCGCTCCTCGTCCCTCCAAACATCTTCTGACTTTCACTTACCTTGTCGCGCTCTCCCGCCGCGAATCTCCAGCCGAATGCGGAACGGACACAACGGCTGTTCGCATCGTTACGAGAGGAGCTGGAGAAGAGGGGAACAAAGTTTACAACTAGCGGGGATTGACCGACGCAATGCGACTCCGCCGCCACTCGTTTCCAATCGCGTGTGAATGAGACCGTGAGATGACGATGCGTTACCCTTCAACGGCCTCAGATTGATCAAGTGCCAAGGAGAGTTGACATAACCAAGAGTCCATCTTGACTAAAAGTACACGAAACCCGACATCCAACAAAAGTTCCAGTCCATTGAGTTAAACCAATGTATCCAAATCCTTCAAGCTGTTCAAGATGCCTGACTTCTTGATAACCTTACCCCTCACGCCTTCCAATCCATCGCCGGCGTAGCTGACAAGCGGAGACACCTCAACCTCGACCCCCTCTTCAAGCTTCGCACCGGCAGCCTCGAGCCACCTCTTATGCTGGGATAGGAGGTCCATCCTACTCGTCTCTGGATCGTCCGAACCAGTTCCAGGGGCGTTCTTTAGTGGACTGAACTCTTCCGACCGCGAAACTTCTAACACGGCGAACCGTTTTGTAAACGGGAAGACGTCGAATACGAACAACTCGAGCTTCATCCCATTCGGCTTGGTGGGCTTCACGATCTCTCCGGTAGACGTATCGATGTGTGGAATCTTCTTGCGAGCGATATGGTATGCGAGATTATCTTCGAAATCTTCGACTTCGTTGAGGAATTGGAGGGTATAAAAGTGGTTCGCGATGTTTCCGGCCCTGAAAGCGAGTTCACCGGTCTTGAGGTCGATTTGCTCCGCTTGGGCCTGGGTGATCTCGGAATACTCGACCACGCTGTACTTTTGTTGACGGAGAGCAACGACGCCAACGGATTCCGTTGGGCTGGATTTTGGTACGACCTTGGCTGCGCAGTCGGATTGTTTATGAACGCAGTAACCGATGAAGATGGGATCTGCGACCTTTACAAGACAGTTGTCGACGCAGTAACTGTGGATATATCGGATCTTTCGCGAAGCGAGATCAGAGAGGACGGTCCGAGTAGCATCTTGTGGTTTGGAAGAAACTGGTTGACGCAGAGCGGCGTAGAGACCACCGTTACCGTCTGGGGCAACCGCAACATGGGATTTGGCGTCGAGGATAACTTTTCCGTCCATCGTCAGGCATGGAAGCGTCCCTGTGGTTATGACATTAGCGCGTGAAGATCAAGCAGCAGCCCATCGCATACCTTGCTCAAACAAGATAACATTCGATGAGTCGAGCCCGAAATATGAATTCTCGGCGAAAAACGTCTCCGTGGCTGGGCGAGTGGGACCACTGGTCATCACATACCAAGGGATGATGACGGATCCCTTCGCCTTTCCAAACTCGGTTTCTGCCACAGTTTGCAGCCTGGCGATCCTCTCTGCTTGGTACTGGAATAGAGATTTATGTGAAGGTAGCCCGATGTCGTAGCACCCCTTGGGAGCGCTGCTTCCCAGTCTAGTCCCTTGCCCACCAGCCATCAATAAAACGCCAACCTCTCCTTCCGCGATTGCGCGCAGGCCGAGTTGTCTCCATTCCGACTCTGCAGCGGGATCGTTTGTGGAGGACGAAGCGTCCTCAGGCAAGGGCTCGATGATCTCCGACGAGGCACCCTCGGTGGTAGCTTTTTCGACCTCGAGGGCTTTGGCATGGATGCGGTTCACGCGTTTGATATCGATGGAATCGAGTTGGGTGAGAAGAGCTGATTGTTCCGATGATGATAACGAAGACCAAAATTGGAATAGGTGACCTTGACCAGCATCTTCGTACAACTTGCGCGTTGATTCGTAAGTCATTGTGGGCGAGGTATCGTGCGGGTTCAGAGAGGTCAATGGGCAGGTGGTGGTCACTTAGGTCAACTCCCGGGCGTGATCATCTCTTATATGCTCTGCCAATAATAGAAGGTTGAAATGAACCGAGAAAACAAACGCCGATTGCCCTCGTTCTCTGTGGTACGCGCGATAGCATCGTTCCGATGGACTTTTCAAAAAGCGGTAAGGTAGAAGTATCTATCGACTTTGAATCCTACAAGTTACACAAGTAAAATATCCCAGCTGGAGAGCGATATCGTTGGCTGCGCAAGATATGAAAATCAACATGATCGCCACGGTTGGTTTAAATAAATGAACGGTCACTGCAGTTCTTTTCCAACGTTTTTCGAGTTCGGAACACTTCCGTCTTGCAACATAGAGCGTTGGGCTGTGTACGCTCAACTACCTCAAGGGGAGGACCGTCCGAGTACCTGCGCAGGGCCAAGAAACAGGGCGTTATATGTTCATTATACGTATGTGGTACCGAAGAAAAGAGATCCTGAGAAGAGAGCTACAGCGGGGTATATCAGTTATGGGTATATTGGACGGAAGCAGGAGGCAGCAAAGAGTGCACAATATCCCGTGGGGCAGGTGTAGACGGAAGTGTCAAGCCGTGATTAGAAAGGGCGAATCAAACAGATTGGGGGTATATCAGGATAGATAGCCAAGGAAATCCATGGAACCAAAAGACCAGGCGGCGAGTAACTCGAGGACAGATCAAACGTGTTGGTTCCTCAGGTAGTCCATCGAGATCAAAATTGAAGTTGGCAAAGGCAAGGGTCAAGTGGCCATTGCGTCGAGCTGGAAGTAGGGCAAACCCGTTGATGTAGTCTCACGAGCTCAAGGATTTTCGATCTTGGTCCAGAGGGTTCCGCAAGTCTTTAACCATTGCCGAATACTCGGTGTGAAAGGTTCTTCGGAAACACGTTCTCCTATGAGAAGGCACGTGGTCATCAGCTATTCGTTGTCAAGATCACAGTAGTTTTAAGGCATACCTTCCCGTGAGAGGGAGCTGGAGACTTTGAAGAGGCAAACAGAGCAGAAACTTTCCTCGCTTTGGGCTTCTGCTTGCTCTTCGTCAAAAAGTTCCACCGCGAACTTACCGAGGGTATTAGACTAGATCGTGGTGGCAAATCCGGCGAGGGTGAGCGATCGTGAGAATCGACTATAACCGAGGTGGTGTTCGCTATAGGAGGGCGATGAGGGGATGAGTGGCGGAAGTGTGACTGGCCGCTCTGAAAACCCACAGCTTTGAGAAGATGACCCATAGTACATAGAAGAATCTCGCTCTAGTTCATGAGCAGAACCCGCTAGGTTGCAGTCAATTCAAGTCCAGTTAGGACGCAATGCGGATTGTTTAGTGAGTGGATTACTCACGGGTGCTCCTCGACAAAGAGCTGTGTGACTCATTTCCGCGTTCCAGGCGTGTTCGTAGGGCTTGTGGAGAGCTTGCTAAAGATGGCAGAATCAGTACTTACGATGGTCCAAGGGATTGCAAACTCACGAGTGCTGTCAGGAGTTGGTGATAAAGAGGGCCATGAGAACGGGCTTTTGATGCCCAATTTCTTGAGAAGGGAGGGTGGTCGAACGGGAGCTAGGGAGGGCATAAGTTTACTGCTAAGTACTACAGAGTAACAAAAACGACGCAGAACGAGGTCTTACCGGGTTTCGGAGGAGCAGGAAAGGCAGACAGGAGACCGAGATCGAACTCTCTGGTCAAAGATTCCAGGGAAATAACCTCGAGCAACGAAAAGGGCGTCCGCTCTTCGCTGGTGTGACTGACCTGACCAGGATCTGACTGAACGTGAGGAATTGTTCGCCTCCCTGAGATCCTTTCAAACGGCCTAAGGAGAGTAGGCTCGGATATATCCAGAGAGAGGCGTGGGTGCGATAACTCCGTTTTAATTGATGATGTGTCCGAGCGGGGAGTTGGTGAAGGTCCCTCTCGTTGGTTAGGGTAGATAATTTCTGACCAGGATTTGTCAATATAGTCCGCGAGATGGAATGAGTTGGCGTTAGGGAGTATGTGTGGGTGGACGACATCAGGGGCCTGCGGTTGTACCGCGGGCTGAAGCTCAAGGATGGGGAGTGATGGAATAAATTTTCTTTTGGCTTTTGGTTCCGCCAGCTCAACTTTGGGGCCATCTTCGGATCCGGATGATGAGGCGAGGCGGGCGTGAGTTCGGAACCAACGAAATAACAACACCTCTGTAGCCTCACGAGAGGTTTGAGCTTCTATCATAAGTGGCTGTCGTCGTACTGTCCGGATTCCGGAGGTGGGAGGCGGCAGAATAAATGTAACTTTGGAGGAGTATCGGACGAGAATCGTTGCAAAATAAAGGAACCATAAGGAAAGTTCTTTCAGATTCGTTTCGTCATCTGGAGCGCATGGGGTAGATTTTGTGGGAATGAGGGATGAAGCAGAGATCCAGGAGAGAACCAAACTTCGATGGCGGTCCTTCGGCGTGCGAAACTCGAGGCTATTTGGGATAGAGGCGCTCGCATCAAACGACTCCAGATACCTAACCACGGGCTCGCCGAAAACCTGTAGGCAGAGGATCGGGATCAAAGGAGATAATAGTCAAAGTCGTGGCGTACCATTAGGCACTGGACGATGATCATCGTCGAGGTCATCGCAGACAACAAGCATGAGGGTCCAACTGAGTTACTTGGGATTTCATCTTTCCTCGATTTGAATCCTTCCGACTTCCTAGGCGCATTTCTGGTGTCCAGGGACAAGAAGAACGCGTCATTGTATGGAGTTGGGTTGTACCCGATGGGAGAAGCGGCGATTGCTGAGCCAGTGCGAGTAGCGGATGTGTTGAGAATGAGCGTTGGGGTGGGTGTGGTAGGGCTATCGAGGGGGTGACATGTGCCGTCAGTTCGTAACGGCGACAGCCGGCAGACGTCGATTCTCCCCGCCGAAGAGAAGCGTTTCTCTGCAGACAGAGAACTTGTTACGAAGCTGAAGCAATATGAAAGTAATGTGGTAGAGGTGGTCGAATGAATGTGGGAGATCAACGAAACGACATTCATGTTGAGAGCGGACCAACGCTCCTGTGATCCTGGGATAGTCACTGCGAGCAGATAGGCGATGAGAGTGAAGTAGAGCACGTAGCATATCTGCATTGTGGGGTCGTTGCACGAGGGGCGAGATGGAGTGGACGAGATGCGAGTGGCAGAATCCGCTGAGGAGGTCGAGAGGGGATAGAAACAAAGCAACTTAATGGGTAGCATCCTGGTTTCACTGCATTAAGTATTGCAGAGACTCAGGGGTGGTTTTGCAACCGAGTTGAGTCTGTGAGTCCGGTCCGCCCGGAGCCGCAGAGACCTTGAGAAATTCGAACGTGTCTGACAACGCGCTAAAGCTCTCCGTAAAGATATTCTTCGCATGGCCTAGTCAGAAGGAGTATTAATCATGGTGGTCGAGAACAAACCTAGGGAGAGCTCCGATAATGATCTACTGATTGCGGATATGTTAGTTGCAGTAAGTTACTTTGATTGAGAGGGCACGACTTATCCCCAAGGAAATTAGGGTTGGGAAACCTGGTACATAAACTAGTAGGCGACGTAACATACATCCACGGCCATAGGACCTTGAAAGCACCGCATCCCGTCCGATCTGCGAAGTTAACCAGGGTGCCGCCCAGTTAGTACCACGGTGGGGGACCACGCGGGAATCCTGGGTGCTGTGGTTTTGTTTTTGGCAGATTGAACTGACTTATTTTGCGACTATCGCAGAATTGTTTACTTTCCCTGTATTCACTCCACAGGTGACGATAAGGGTGCACCAATAGAACTCATAGAAGGCTGGTCTCATGGTTTCCCTCGAGCTCAAGATGTACCGTTGTTCGCAGATGACACCACCAACTTGAGATTCATGCACGAGCAACAGCGATCCACAAGTTTGGGTGTATGCGAGGTACAGTATAGTCAGAGTACAAAAACATCGTATCAAAATGGAGCAGCAGACTCTCCGAAGGTCTCTTCCTGGAACCCTTCTTGTGGTGGTTGCTGATAAGTCTCCTCCACGGGGGCAGGCGGGGGGACGTTCGCGGGTTCCTTTTGCTCGGATGACGGCTCCGATACATGCTTGTCCACAGGCGGATCGAGGATTTGGACGGAGTCTGGAAGGGGTTTCTTCGGGCCAGTCAGACCTTCGGGATCCCAACCCTTCATACTGTGGACGACGATAAGCGTGACGCTTGGAGGGCAATCGCGCGTAAGACGTACATCTTAACTTTAATGCCAAGCACACCCTGCCTGAGCATGACGTGCCTGACGGCGTGGTCGACGAAATCAACAGCGGGTTGACCGGAGTGAATCATGAAACCGTCAGTGAACTTCATGGACTTCGCACGGGCGGCACGAAGCTTTCCGGAGACGACGACCTCACAACCCTTGGCATTGGACTCCATAACGAAGCGGAGAACACCGTAGCAAGCCCTGACAATAATCGTTCAATCGCCAGGTAGAACCCGATCGAATACGAGTATCACCTGCGGACAGCGAGACCGTTGAGTAGCTTATACCTCAGACTCTCACACTGGGCAATAGCGGAAAGACCACGGTGTTGAACCTTCTCAGCGTACATCTCGAGCGAGTTTTCGGGGAAGCGGAAACGTTTTTGAACGAGAGCAGTAAGTTCACGGATCCGGCGGCCCTTCTCACCCAAGACTTCCTGGGTGTGGGTTGCACGAATGATAATCTACCAGATAGTGATATGGTCAGGACTTGAAACAAGACATCAGTCGAGCAATTACCTCGGTACGGGCATGGGTCACTCGGACATCGCAGCCAGAGTATCCCTCCTCGGAAAGCTCTCGGGTAAAGAAATCATTGAGCTCAGCACGGAAAACACCGTCAGCGACGAATTTTTTCCTCTTGCTGATTTGGGTAGACATTTTGGTGAGGACTGGATGTACGGTTCTTGGCGAGACTTGACGCTTATCAGCTGTGGACGGTGTAGGATCCCAAAACGGGTACGACTTTACAGTGCTCGGGGTATCCCGATGAGACTGGCAAATCCCGATCAGGGTGCCCCATTTGCGGTCGATTCTCGATCGGACTTTTTTTCTGGTGTAACTAATGCCTGGTCATGTTCGAGAGACGTTTGGTCTCAGTCATCCTCACCTGTTTCTGAGCCAAGAATTTTCTGTGACGCATGCGCAAGGTGAGACTTCTCCAATTTCTTCGAGGCTTTCACGTTGTCGCTTTACATGACGAGTGTTGTTATACAACCGTACTGGCACCTCTTAGTCGACCCGAGGTGCAACCTCTTGAATCTTAACTTTCAAGGTTGCATTTCGCTGACATGAATGACTTTCTGATTCTGCGTTCATTATTCTGCCCTTGTGATTCTACGTGGACAACCATTGCTGACTATTCCCCATGGCCGCCCAATAGGTACAATTCGGCTTTAGCTAAGGAGCTCTCACTTGGCATAGCCTCAAGGTTGATTTTTACCGCGTCTTTTTGAGCAATGCATGTCCCAAATGAAACCGTTGCTCTCGACGGCCCGCATTGAACGAGTTTCTTCAGCTCAGCGTCGACCAATCGGCCTGTTCGCAACCCATACGCGTTTACGGAAACCGAGGCGGGACAGTGTGACCTGCGCAGAAAGAGCAGACCTCTGAAGAATTCGTATGAATAAAATGAACATTTGCTAGGAGAACCGGATCGAAGTGATGTAAACTTGACCGCGACCACTCAGACACTCTGTAAACAGAACTTGTTGCTCGGAGGATTTTAAATCTGTCAGATATGCAGAAAACGGAGGAATGCTCCTCTCCGGTCAGAAGACCCATTTGCCCACCAAGGAAGATATCAGGTCAATCCTCGTGGGTGTGAGATTCTAGAACTGGAATAGGTTATGCAACAACAACTCGAAAGCGTAGAATTATAACAGTCTCTTTGTAGACTCGGAGGGTTAGTCCTAGATGGGGATGGGAAGAAGTCACGAAAGCAGATTCGTGCGGAATAAGGGAGACCTGGATGAAGTGTTAGCATCCTTGGATGAGTCTATAAAATATGGGGCGTGCAGCTACGAACAAAGGAGGGTTATGCCGAGGTACCTGAGGCAGTCTTGCCAAAGTACTCCCACTGACCAGGTGCGGGTTCCTCTTCTAATGATTCCCAGCTGGAACCCCGTCAGTACTGTCGCAAGCTAGAAGTAGATGAAAGACTCACGCCTTCCATTCAATCATCTTGGAAACCAGGCCGAGTTCATCCTTGGCCGCATCCAACGCCTGTTCTATCAGACCTTCATCCAACTTCCTCTCTGCAGCCACAATGTCACCATTCGCCTCCTGGACGATTTTCAGCTTGTTCTTTGTCAATGCTTCGACACCCTGACGATAAACGGAGGTTTCGGGGATGGTGGAGAGAAGATTGAGCGTAGATTCATACGCCTTGGTCAACTCAGGAAGCGGATTTGGGTGAACGGCGAGTCCAGTAAGGCCGGTGGAGGTCCGGATGGCCTGGAAGAGCGGACGTGTAAGCCTGAACATTGTCGTTGTAGGTTAACAACGTCGGAGTTGAACGTTGAGATCTAGACCTCGGTACTGGAGAAAGCAGTGGAGTTTGACGTTGAGACGGATCGAAACGGGAATTAAAAGCTCCGTTCGCACGCCTGCGACCAACACCCTAATGGCCACGACCATCGCACTCTCAACACGCGCCCTATTCCCAAATCTCGCGCATTTCTTTCCCCAAGCACCGACATGGGCGTCATTTAGGTGGACTGCATCACCCCTCGACTCATTGCTGGAGTTGTTCCCACCATTCTTGCTTGCCGTACCCAAGAAGAAGGTATCACATTCTCGTAAGGCGATGCGTAGTGCCAACAAGGGTCTCAAGGACAAGCGTAGTGCGTATTTCTCGTCTGCTCTTCCGCCATAACCCTCTAACTTTTGTGATAGATATTGTGCATTGCCCGGCATGTGGATCACCAAAACTCGCCCACAATCTTTGTCCAAATTGTTACTCAACTCTGAGTCGTGGGTGGAAGGCTCAGGCTAGGGCAGAGACAGGGCAACCCCCGAGTTCGTAGATCTGGACGTGCCTAAAGTTACAGACACAACATATTTTCCGGGTAGACTACTGTAGGGTCCACAATAGATTTACTCCCGTGACCGGACGCACGGACATCACCCCCTCCGACCCAAATAATGACAACTGCCCCGGATCTCCAACCTTACTCTAAGACCGCAATGTTCTCCGGTCCTTTGAAGCGTGTCACCTGCCCTCAATTGCTCCGGCAATCCTTGGCCGCAGGTTATGCCTCTGTTGCCCGCACTCCACCAAAGGGTTTGCGCGAGATCCTCGAGAAGCGGCCAGAGGATGTTGTCATAACCTTCGCCAAACGCACTGCTATGGGCCGAGCGAAGAAGGGTCAGCTCCACAACATCCCCGTTGACAAACTCCTCCACTCTTTGTTCAAGGTGAGATTAAGTGGACGGACTGCGTTGCCCAACCACTGACTGGACTTGGCTCACAGGCGACCCTCGAGAAATTCCCCCTAGACCCTTCAAAAATCGATGACATCTGTGTAGGTGGGAGTATTGAGGTCGTTCTGGCATTCCAGGTCTGAATAGTACACCCAATCCAGGAACTTGCCATCCTCCGTCGCCTCTATACATCTCTCGCGCGGCAGCAATTGCAGCCGGAATTCCGCACGAGGTTCCCATCTCCACTGTAAACCGCCTATGTTCCTCGGGTTTAATGGCTATTCGCAACATTGTGCATTCCATTCAGAGCGGAGAAGCTGAAGTTGGTTTTGCCGTTGGGGTGGAAAGCATGTCCGTGAAGTGAGGTTGTCGTTGTCCTCAATGCGATCGAACTTCTGGAATGCGAAATTTACAGCCCTCGACCAACGCCGGAGATTACGGATGTTGTGAGCGGGAACTCAAGATCTCACGATTGTGTCCAGGTGAGCGGCGCTCTCCCGATTCACGCCGAGCGCACTGACGTTGGCGCTAGCCGATGGGTTGGACCTCAGAAATTGTAGCCCAGACTTATAACATCTCGCGAGAAAAGCAGGATCACTATGCATATATCTCTCACTCCCGTGCTGAAAACGTGGGTATTACCATCGCCTTATGTTTCTGCAGTGTCTTCTAATTCATACCCTCCAGGCCCTTAGAGCCGGTAAATTCGCATCGGAGATAATCCCTATCGAGGTCGATGGCAGAGTCATCGGTATTGATGATACTATCCGGCCTGGCGTGACAGCTTCGTCGCTCGCCGCCCTAAAGCCTGTCTTTCCTCAGTGGGGTCTAGGCGAGAATATGGGCGAGGCGACAACTACAGCCGGAAACGCCAGCGGGGTAGGCGATGGCGCTGCTCTTTGTGTACTCACAACACGCTCTCGAGCCCAAAAGGAAGGATGGGACGTGTTGGGTAAATGGGTGTCGAGCTCGATTGTCGGCGTCGAGCCAAGGGTGATGGGTATTGCTCCTGTCGTGGCCATTCCGAAGTTGTTGGAAAGTACTGGATTGAAGAAGGAGGATGTAGATTTGTGGGAAATTAATGAAGCTTTCGCGAGCCAGTTCGCATATTGCGTGGAGCAGTTGGGCGTTCCGATTGAGAAGATAAATCCCAAGTGAGAGGATTCGTTGTTCCGATCTCTGGTTGTCAAAGTACTCAATACGTTATAGTGGTGGTTCTATCGCGCTAACTCACCCACTCGGAATGAGTAAGCCCTTTCCACTGCTGGTCGAACCCCACCTAGTTGACGTACTCCACAGCTGGGGCGAGGCAAGTGGTTACAGGGCTTTCAGAGCTTCAGAGAACAGGCGGCCAGGTGCTGATTACGAGTATGTGCATCGGCAGCGGTATGTCCATGTATCCCCTGCGTAGTACACGGCGCCCTAGCTAACGCTCGTTTAAGGCATGGGTGCGGCAGGTCTCTTCGTGAATGAACGAGTTTAAGACGTGGTATCAATGTCTCAAGTTGAAGCTACACAATACTACATAATATCATGACGAAATTACCGTTTGAGTTACACGTAGCGGGGAGGAGAACACCATTGCGCGAAGTACTGAGTACCGATACAAGATACAGGAGATTTCAGTCTAAGATTTGTTGTTGCGTCCAGCGTAGATGCGTAAGGGCGTGGACAGGGAAGCATATGAAAAGCGGGAAGGTGCATGTTGAAGTACGAGGCAACACAAGGGAAGGGAACCTCGACTCCACGCTCAATCGAGGTCCGGGTTATCCCAGGAGTGGGTGTTCCTTCTCTGGTTGTTTCTATCCCTGCGCCTTTCCCTCTCGCGATCATGACCGCCCCGTCGATAGCTTCCGGGGTTTTGGGAGTTCCGTTCGCTAGTGGGATCCCCGCGAGGATCACGGCTGTTGGCACTCGTGCTGAGCGGTGCATCCTGTCTGTCATGGAAGGGAGTTGTCTGGGAGCGTCTCGGTCCAGAGCTGGTATGTGTTCCACCCAGGGGGCGATTGAGAGAACTCCTCGTCTGAGGCGACCTATTTCCAAACTCTGGGCGAGAGCTGGGATCGGGTTCCCAGCTTCCAGGCAAGGTGTCGGGCCCTGAGTCGGAACTAGAAGGTTCTGGACCAGGGGTTTGGTGGCCACCTCCGAATGAATGCAGAAGGTTCCCAAACATGCCAAGAAGTCCGCCACTGTCCGTCCTGTCCGGGGTTTCCACGTGACCACGATTGCGATACGACGCTGACGAGTTTGAGGGAGATGAATCGTTTCTTGGTTGAGTCCACGGATTCGTGAATGGGGTGGGTCGAGGTGGGTTGGAGGTGCTAGCCGATGGTAAGGGCCCACTTGCAGAACTGTCGTTTGTACTCGACGTAGAACTGGGCTGAGGAGCGAGTTGGTGCCGACAAGTAGGACAAGTACCGTTCTGCTTCAACCATGGAAGGATGCAAGGGGAATGGAAAGGGTGTTTACAAGGCAGAGTGATGACAACTTGTTCGTCTGGATCCTCCGTCTGCAGGGAGAATTGATCCTTGCAGACTGCACAACCCTTTTCAAGAAGGGGGGCTAGGGACGAGAGTGAGTAAAGCGAGGTCTGCAAGGCAAACAGACCACGCACATCCTTCTTCGAGCACTTCATGATCCAACCTGTCGATTATCTGTTCTGTGGCAGGCACAGGCCGATGGGCATTTGAGTTTTCCATCAATGCAGTCATGATCTGATCCAGAGCTACCCGAGGTATTTGTTTCGCCTCTTGTTTGGTCAATGGACGGTGCTTACCTTGTTGATTGAGCACATAATCGCCGAGCCTACCCGCCTCTGAACCTCCTTGATGCATCCCGAGAAGTTCTGCGAATGGGTTTGGTCCGCCTGCACCGCTTCCGCCTCGGTCCGTGTACCGCCGAGCAAGCATCCCAAGGATTTGATTCATCATGAACTCTTGAGGAATCTCGCCACCGGGACCTGAACCCTCTCTCATGGCCCTCCAGCCCCCGTCTCCAGCCGTTTCTTCGAGGAATCTACGCTCAGATCAGTTCACTGGAGTATTGAGATTGTGGCGGCGGCGTACTCCGTCAGCGGCATCACTCTATCTGGCCCGATCTCTGTTTGTCCTGGCCTGCCAAAAACAAACGTGCGGGTGTTTCTACTGGGAGACGAAGAGCGGTTAATGGCCAAGGTGAGCCCACGACCGCTGGGCCTTTGGCCGGGGAATACATCTCGCAGTTGGGCTAGGAATAGTCTGAGTCCTAATCAGGAAACAAGTCCGACAAACAGTCACCAGTTAAATCGTCAAAGTCACCATCGTCACCCGGTCTTGTATTTTGCCAAGCTCTGGGATCGTCTTCGGGGCTTTCTACCTGGAAAGTTTACAACGGATGTCATGAATTGGTTCCCCCCGGTATTTGTGATGAGTAAACTTGCCATTTCAACGAATGTTCCGTTGCATGATGCACAATGAGGATCTGGGACCTACACATCCAAGTGCCCGTCAGAAGATCGTCAGGTGAGCTGTCCGCGCAGCAGTCATACCATGAGTGGCCGCATTTCAGACCCGCACTGGGAGACATCGGGGTGAGCACAATGAGGGGCAAGATATCGGGATGGAGACTGACTTCGTGACAATACCACATCGGGTCACTGTTTGGTGGCATACTAGCTTGCAGGTATGGATGGTGGCGGTACGGAGGAAAGCGTTGGTGTCCAGATCCGCTCCATGGCCACCCTAGTAAGGTCACCCCATGTCACGTGCAAGGCCACCCACTTCCCTCTCTACCTCCAACTTGGCAAAGGCAAAGGCGAGTATTTGACCCATCCTAATCCTTCATTGAGGATGTACGCCGCTGTTCCCTATTATACGATGTCGCAAATGAGATCCAAACCGCAACATACTATCTGAATCGCCTTGACATGTCATCCTACGCCTCGTGTTTCGACTGCTAACGATGCCTTCTCCCCTTTCTCTAGGTTTGGACGCATTACGATAGCTTAGCGTGCAATTACAGCTGAATACAGTGTAATCCCGTCGAATTAGTGGGCATTATCGCCCGAATGTCAACCGAGTCTCCGAGCATGTTCTATTGGGTTCGTCAACCCACTCGGCGTTCTGAAGGCAGCGGCTCTTGCTAACTCCACCCCTCACCGCAAACCCAAAAGTCACAGAGAGAGTGGATATCAACGTCAACTGTGGTATGGTGGCTGGGCACCATAACACCGTGCGTGATCATTGCATATCTGGTCTTGCTCGACCTGGCATGCCGCCTTAAACCTCTGCGACGACTCTTCCAATGGATCGCCGTCCCTTTCACCAATTTTCTCGCACTAGAAGACCTCCTTGACCCCATCGGAAAAATCATCCAACCCCCGGCCTGGAAGCGACACACCTTTGTTACCTTGCCTGCTCTGGAAGCGCTGTCATGGGTTGCCGTGTTTTTCTACACGCTCTTAGTGTCCGATCCCTCGTGGCTTGTGCGTTCTGGGGTATCTGCCATTCTTTGGGTGCGCATACAACGCATAGTCAACGCGCATCGCTTCCTGATTTTAATTGCCAATTCCAGAGCGGTATTGCGATCGGACTTACGGCGCGCTCCCCCTCCTCCCCCCCATATCTCCTACTTCTTTTCTTCCTTGAGGCTTTCATCACGGCAATCGGCGACCTGTACCTTGCGGTCTCTGAACTCCCGGACCGGATCGGGTACACGCTATTGAGTGTATTCTGGGTAATCATTCCATTCCTCCTGGTATATCTCCTAGGAACTTTACCGCTACAACCGGCCCTCCCTGCCGTAAATGTTGCACGAGTCGGCGAGGTGAAGAACCCCGTTTAATGCGCATGTACCATGCTAATTTTGGTATATACGCGTAGCCGTCTTCGAACGAGGAAACCAATCCTGAAGACGCGGCGAGCCTCTGGCAATGGATAAGTTTCTCGTATATCGAACCCATCTTTCAGTCAGCTGGAGACCACACGTTAAACGAAGAGGATGTTTGGACACTGTCGCCGTTCTTCACGCACAAGAACATCTTTCACAAGTATTTGGAGTATTTTCAGCTGTACGCTCAAACGTTGCGAAGTATTCCACCGAACTCACACCATCCAGGCATCCAACGCATTCGCTACTATGCTTCCTCATAGTATCCAACTCTTTGGATTTAATGTACTACACCTTATCACAGGTTCCCCTCTGATTCGCTGACCATAACATCTTTGTAGATTGGACCTTACACTGGAACTATGGAGCGCAATCATAGGTATGTGGCTCACCGGATCCAATCCGATAACTTCTTGATTCCTGCCAGGTTTCGTACCTCCGTTCGCTCTCCAACAGATTCTCGCCGCGATCGAAGATCCTTCCCCAAGTACAAAGCGAATCGCGTACTTTTATGCCCTCATCACCTTTGTAGCCAACCTATCCTTTGCACAAAAGGACATGTTTCAGACATGGCATACTCGGAGGTGTTACGAACGCACCCGTGGTCAACTATTCTGCGCGCTGCACTACAAGGCGCTGAAGCGACGCGATATTTCTGGACAGCATAGCACTTCCTCAAACCACGACGGGGCAGAGGAGGCGAGCGCTGACTTGGGAAAGGTTGTTAATCTTATGCAGTACGTCACGCCGAGTTTCCACCTCTCATTCGAGTTCTAAAAATTTCCAGGGGTGACGCATACGCTGTTGCTCAGCGGTTTTGGGAGTTCTCTGGAATATTCGCTGCTCCAGTAAGGCTGGCGATTGCTGTTGTGTTTCTTTATAGGTCAGTTTTCGCGCGTGGTTAATCCACCTTCTTTTCTTTGACACCAGCCCTCGATAGAATCTTGGGCTGGAGCTCCCTGGCCGCTGTTGCAGTTGTAGTCGTCGTCTGGATCTTGAACTGGCCGTTGGCGACGTACAATATTTCTGTGAGTGGGGATTTTGCCTTCATCACATTCTCCATTCTGAACCCGCAGCTCCTTTGTGTATAGATAACCCGTGCCTCTTGGCAAGCAAAAGACAACAGGATGAGCATTGTAAATGAGCTATTCCAAAACCTCCGGCTGCTGAAGTGCTACGGATGGGGTAGGTTCTACCTGCCGTGCTACTTCCTTCGCTGAGTATCTTGCCGGGGGTCATAGAAAGCTTCTGGGAGTCGAAAGTCGCGGGCGCACGAGAAGAGGAGCTCAAGTGGAGAGTGCGGGAAAATGTCGTCGCAACTCTCACAGGTTTTATCTGGTTTGCATTTTCCCGTCAACATTACTTACAGCAAAACTGACGAATATCAGGACTTGGATCCCTTCTGCTACGGCGCTGTCGACCTTCCTTTGCTACACTCTGCTGGCAGGGGAGAAGTTATCCGTCTCTAAGGCTTTTACTGCAATAGCACTCTTTTCTTATTTACAGGAACCAATGACTGCACTCCCAGGTCAAGTGTTCGCTCTTTTGCACGGTATGGACTCCTTCATAGGGGCTTCTATGATGTCTCTGTGGGACTGATCAGAAATCCAACCTAGCCTACGTTTCAATGCAAAGGATCGAGGCTTTCCTCAAGGAAGACGAGGTTCCCGAATGGGCTACGTCATTGAAGAGGAAATCCACTGAGGGAAAGCCCCTCCCGGCCCTGCCCTCGATGTCATCACAGTCTCCTCAACCTAGTCGTGGGAAAGGGAAAGACGTGGGCATCGGGTTCGAAAACGGAATCTTCACTTGGAGCACTTTCCCAAGAGGACACCAGCATATACCGTTCAAACTTGGTCCGCTGAACCTCGACTTTCCCACTGGAGAGCTGAGCCTTATCAGCGGTGCCACTGGCTCCGGAAAGACTGCGGTGTTGCTTTCGCTCCTTGGAGGTAAGCCATCTGCTTTTTTTCTCGTGGTAGTCTCCTGAAACCTTTTCCCTCCCAGAGATGGCATGCTTGGATGGCAAAGTGTCTATGGACAAGAGCGGCGGAAAAGTAGCGTACTGCGCCCAAACACCATGTGCGTTGGACTGGATGCGCAAACATTGAAGGCTGACTGGACCTTAGGGCTTGAACATGCCACGATCCGAGATAATATCATCTTCGGCTCCCACTTTGGCCCTTCTGGTGATGGATTTGATGAAGCGCGGTACGATGCTGTCCTAGAAGCATGCACTTTGGAGAGGGACCTTGCAATATTCGAAGCCGGAGACCTCACAGGTAAGCGTCGGAACGTGGGAGCGTGGATTCGATCATAATCAAGTTATCGCAATCAGAGATCGGGGAAAAGGGTATCACACTTTCCGGCGGGCAAAGGGCGAGGATTGCACTGGCAAGGGCACTATATTCGCATGCATCGGTAAACCAAATTTCAGTCTGCTTAGCTAGCGTGCAGCTAAGAATATCCAGTGTATCCTGCTGGATGATCCGCTCGCAGCTGTCGACATGCACACAGCCCAGCACCTTGTTTCTGCGCTCTCTGGTCCACTCTGTAAAGGCCGCACCATCATCTTGGTCACCCACCATATCAGCTTGTGCCTTCCCATCTCGTCCTTCCTCGTTGAACTGTTTCAAGGTAGCGTGAGAAGGTCCGGATCGATAGAGGAACTGCGGAAGAGTGGGTACTTGAAAGAGGTCATCGAAAGGGAAGACTTGATGCCCGATGCCTACAAACCCGCGCATGAATTCCCTTCGGCTTCATCGACCGCGGCACTCACCCCGGATGGCGACCCAAACCCACTTTCAGGAACCCCTCCCGAGCACGAGGTCGCCTCTCCTGTCCTTGATCAAGGACAGAGCAAGAAGAGAGGTAGCTTGATCGAGGCTGAGAAGAGAGCCGAAGGGAGGGTTTCGTATAGGACGTACTGGACATATATCCGCGCGGCAGGGATATGGACGTGGATGGTTACGGTTTTCTTGATGATATTCATACGCCTCGTTACTGTCGTCAATCAGGTTCGTGGTACCACTTTCCACTGCGTCGGTTGCTCAGCTGTATACCCAGGTGTTCATCGCCGCGTGGAGCGGGGCATATGGTCCCGATGAAGACCAGCTGTGGCCTGGATTAGCAACTATCCAGGAGGCTGCAATAGGAGTGTACGCTTCTGCTACCGTACCTGTCGCTTTTCCGAAGTTCGAAGTACCTTGGAAGAAGTTCCCCCCGCCCGAAGTCAGTGTTCGCCCTTGGGTCATCACATTCTCGATCATCTGCACCATCGGTGCAGTCCTATTGCTTGTGTACACTGCTCTTGGCTACTACGCTAGTTTGCAAGCTTCAAGGTCGTTGTTCCTGAAGATGCTCAAGCGGCTCGTGAGAGCTCCGTCGAGGTTTTTGGACGTTACTCCGATCGGAAGGATTCTCAACCGGTTCACAACAGGTCTGAGTCTCACGCCTTTTTGTTCGTCAGCTGACAAGGAAGCCCTAGACATCAACACTGTGGATGGAGCACTCCAGAGCTCTGCGCGGGGTGCGATAGGTGGAATGTTAAACTTCTTGATCTCCTCGATCGTCATTATCTGGGTTGTGCCGACATTCGCACCAGTGGCGGTGGTCCTTGCTTGGTTCTATGTCAGGATTGCACTACCCTACATCCGAGCTTCGAGAGATCTCAGGCGGTTAGAATCAATATCCTTGTCTCCAGCCTTCGCAGGGTTCGACGAATTGCTGAACGGCTTGCCGCACATTCGGGCATTCGCGATGGAAGAAAGATACCAAGAATCGTTCTACAAGAAGGTCGACAAGTTCCAAGGCTTTGATCATGTCTATGTATGTCTTGAGAAGTTCGACGTTTTGTGCGAAGCTTACAATGACTGACAGTGGCTTTGCTCGGGGTGGTTGAGGTGGAGATATGATTGTAAGATTCCTTATCATCATACTCTACATACATCGCTTAACTTGCCGTTCCAAAGGTCTGGGATCTATCGTGGTATTATTCGCTACAACCTTTGCTCTATTAGCAAACGTTTCGAACGGCCTCGCTGCCATCGTGATCGTCCAGTCCGCAGTCTTCGCCGAGGCCTCGCGTCAACTAGTCCGCGTACTTGCGCAGGTTGAGCTAGACTTTAACTCTGTCGAACGTATTGTCGAATACCTCGAGGTCCCACAAGAAGGACCTCTTATTATTAACGACCGAAGACCTCCCGCGTATTGGCCTTCGACTGAAGGACAGGTTCATGTTGAAAACCTCCTTGTGAAGTATTCGGAGAATCTGCCACCCGCACTGGATCACGTCAGTTTCACCGTCCGGTCGAGAGAGAAAGTTGGGGTGGTAAGTATCCACTACTACAATTTTTTCCGCTGTTTCTGATGCAGGACTACAGGTGGGACGCACAGGATCAGGTTCGCTACCCTCGCCACGTTAACAGCCAGTTATTTGAACTCTATTCCTTTCTCAGGGAAATCGACGCTTGCCTTGTCGCTCCTACGAATGGTAGAAGCAACCGAAGGACGGATAATGTATGCACCCGTATCCAAGGTATTGGTTCCGAACTGACCTACGTGCGTTCAGCATCGACGGAATTGACATCTCGACCATTGGATTGGAGGATCTGCGGAGCAGGATTGTGAGCCACAACGCCGATCTGCTGGCACCTCTGCTGCTAACGTTCGTTCGATAGACCATGATCAGTCAGGACGTAGCTCTTTTCTCTGGAACCATCCGGAGTAACCTGGATCCCTTCGAACAATACTCCAACGTCGAGTGCATGGATGTCTTACGGAGGTGTCATCTCACTGCCCTATTGGAGAGAAGGCACAGGACCACTTCCAACATCTTGGATATGCCTATCGACAGAGGGGGATCGTTAAGTGCCGGGGAAAGGCAATTGATGGCATTGGCTAGGGCTATCCTCCGGCGCACTAGCGTCATCATCATGGACGAAGCGACCTCGCAGATCGATGTCGAGCTGGATGAAGAGGTGCGTGGGTCCCGGGTGCAATCGATCGACACGCGAGGCTAATTGCTTGCTCCTTAAGATCCAACGTACGATCCGTGAGGAACTCCAGGGAACGATCGTGCTCACTATCGCACATCGCCTCAATACAGTGCTCGACTATGATCGGGTATTGGTCTTGGGAGATGGGAAGGTTATAGAGTTCGATGCCCCTGGCGCCTTGTTAAAGAATCAGGGTGGAGTGTTCAGGACAATGTGCAGGGCTAGCTCCGATTGGCCGAAGATGAAGGAGAGGGTGAGGGTAACGTTTTAGAGTGCACAATCTATCTCGAGGCGTGAGGCCGACCAGCGGCGAAGCCTGGGGAGTATGCGGGTCCGCTCGACAGCACCGCTAGGCAGTATTTAAACGGGAGATCCAACGTGTTGCTCACTTCGGTTGGGTCGTGTTGGGTGTGCTTGGATTGTTTGGCTCATATCTATTCAAAACCTCTTTGAATATACGTTGGAGACTAGGAAGGTCGTCGTAGTGCATGTGCCTGGAACCAACACCCACGGGCCAGTTGTCTATGAGTGCTGGTCCTCCCACTTTTCATCACAATGTTATCGCATTGACGGGGGAATGGCGTATGTTGGAACTGGTCAACGTTGAATCCCAAATCCAGAACTCTGATCTTATGTACACCATTGCCCCCCGCTCTGCATCGGAGGGCGGAGTATAAGCTAGGAAACGGTCCGGAGATGGCGACCTAAACCACGGCTTCGGGATAAAGGTGGCTACATCTGGACGCCCGCAAACCAGGGAGACATGACAATGCCTAAGCCAAATACACAAACAAATCCTTGACGTCCTCATCTCTCCTCAAATACTCACTCTCCACCAAACAATCTACACGTTGTTTGATATGCTTAATTTCCGGTACGAACCGTTTCTTTACGGCGACGATAACCTCCGACTTGATTTGTTCGAAGGCCAGCTTCTTCTTCGCCTTCATTATTCGAACGATGGCGGCATCTAGTTCCTGTTTCCGGTCGGCCTCGATATAAGCTTCTGTACGTTTGTTTTCCTCCGGCTGATGGCCCCCACGTCAGTTCACCAGTTGGTTCAGACGGATTTTGAGGTCGAAAGTTTCCACGCACCGTTTCTTTCACCTGGATAGAATCAATCCTCACTTGATATCTTGGATTCGTGTAATCTTCATTGAAATAGAAGATGTCCGATTCGTTGATGTCGGGTCCCGTAGGCTTCTTCTTCAGCACCTTCTGCTTGCCGCACGCAAGGCTTTGGAGGGTTCTCCTCAAATCCATATCGGCTGGGGGTTGATCATAGCACATCGTAAGTCAACAATGACCGTCGAGTTACCAAACAACAAAAATAAAACTCACGCATCCGGGTCGCCGTTTTTATCTCGTTGTACCCCATGGTTCCGAAGTTCTCATTGAATTGTAGAAGGATAATCGCCTGGTAAAGGCTGACAAGCAGCTCCTTTTTACCCCCTTTAAAATTACCGATCACAGAAGCGTTGCCGAGAGAGTGATCCCAGCTCAACACCCTGTTCGCGTGCTTCTTCTTGTAAAACTCAGTAAAACTGCTGAGCTGTTCCAACATCTGAGACAGCACGATTAGCCTCGTGGGACTACGATAGGGGGTGGATATGATTGCTTACATATGGCGGCAGATCTGCATCTTCGCCCTTTGGAGCAAATGGCCACGATGAAGCTTGAAGTACCATGAATGTGGCTTTGGGGCCATCGTCGCTCCTTGCCTTTTGCTTGCCCTTATCACGAGGGGCGAGGGAGCGTTTCTCCATACTCTCCCTGTAAGCGGTCACTAAGTCACGGGAAAGTGCCATATCCTTGAACATAGCCTCTCCCTTTGCGAAATCTGGATCGTATTCTACAATTGACAAATTCAGTAGTCCGACCGACAAAAATATTCAGGTCCATACCATCAGTCAACTTCTTCAAAATCGCGATCTCGAACGCATCGTTTGCGCTACGGGACAACAGCAACCTCTTGGCCAGAGCACGCATGAAGTAGGTCCTGAAGACGTCCTTGTCGTCCGTGAACCTATACAACTGCAAGACCCTCTCAAGGAGGCTCATGAACTCCGTGTCGGTGGCATTTTGTTGTCCTTTTCTCATCGCCCTATCGAGATACTTTGCGATGACCTCTGCTGGTTTGTTCCTGCGTTTAGAAAAGCCAGATTGGAACGCATCGCGTATGGCGTGGTTGTACTGCACATTCGGAGTGCCCTTGTATTGCTGAATGGCATTGTTTGAGGTGGAAGCACCGGTAGTAGACAGCGGGATATAGTCCACGAAAGCTGTGGTCGCAGCTTTCTCTGCAAATGCTTTGAATTTGAGGAGCCGCTCTACCATTTCCCCGTCCCGCGGCAGATCGGTGACAATGAGAACCACCGTGCTCTAGGATTTGCGTTCAATGCCTGATAATCAAACGGCTTACAACTTCGTGGCTCACGTGAACATAATGCTTGAACGAGCGGAGAATCTCGTCCGCACATTTGACTCGGGTGAACGCAGTGTATATCTCACCCAGTTTTTCCAGGTCTTCATCATCCATGAGCTTAGGCAGGGCTAGAGGAAGCGGTATTAGGCAAACGGATGCGGATGCTCTGACAAAATCACCATCTATGGCGACCCAAGAATGACTTGATTCGAATAACGCGATCTCGCAAGCAGCCTTGACCTTTTCCCAGCTGTCTTCGACAAACATCACCTTTGCTCTGTCCACCTCTTGCTTCACCCTCTCTAGGCAAAGTTTCATGAACCCCACAGGATCGGATTTCAACGCCTTCATGAGTCTTGCACTCTCGTCCGCATAATAGGACGCCGTCATCTTGAGGAACGGGCTTTCGAACGCGGGGAAATACATAGAATGAGTCCGAAGGTGGGCAATCAGTGACTTTATTTCTGGGCGAAGGTCGTGCGCCAACCCGCTGGCGTTAAACAAGATAATCAATTTTTGGTCTGCCAGAAAACAAGGGGGCTTTACCCATTTTCTCGCTCCCATTGAGACCATTCTTCAATGCCTGCACTGAGGCGGCTAAACATTCTGGGCGTGCGGAAGATCCGGTCCGCAAATAACTCGTACGCGAGAGCCCTGGGTGCGCCATAAGTAGTCTAGCTTGGGAAAGAGAGCGCGTGAAGCAGCTGACTTGAGATCCTTCTGGTCTTTCCCCCGGCTTGTGTGATCTAGGTAAGCAAACAGCTTCTGGACCATTTCCTACGTGAAAATGCACTCGAGCCTGGAATCAAGGTATCATCCAGTTCGCACTCACGACTCGTCCCTCGAACCAATCACAGGTCTCGTTGAACGGCCTGATCCACTGCACGCCTTTCTCCTTTCTATCATCCAAGTCCTGAGCCAACTCTCCGATACATCTCTCGAACTGCATCCTCACTTGATCGTACAAGTCTATCGGGTCCTTCATAGTAGACACAATCGTACGGCAAGCCGTAAATATGTTTTCGAACGATAAATTTGGAGGTGGGGGAAGTGCAGCTGCGGCCGACCGCGGTTTTGTGAGATAGTACCGGAGGAACCTGGTGACGAGGCTAATACATTCTGAGGAGTACTTGCCAAGGAGAGGCAGAGGCTTATCTAGAGTGGCGTCAACCTCGGGATGGGCTGGGAGATAATGGGTTCGCGGAAACGCACACGGAGCCCCTTCGACTTTCAACACAACGGAGACGATAGCATCTTCATCTGTAGCCTCCGCCATAATCACGTCGTCACCTTCCCTGATGTCATCATCTACGTTCCTGCCCGCAGATGATGCAGCAACCCGGGATCTCGATGCACTTGCTGAATCTGCATCTCGCGTCAGCCTTGGGGCCTTGCGCGGGTGAGTCTGCGGCGAGAACTTCTCAACCCCTTTGTTCTTGAAAGCGGTCAGGATCTTCGGATGAGTCGAAAACGCATCTGACGTTTCCGGCAAGCCGAGGAGACAGTCGTAGTAGAGAGCGGACATCTTTCAGGCAGGTTGGTTGATCGCCGATCATCGAACTGGTTCGCGACTGTCGCGGCCCAGGCGCACATGGGCCATTCCGTGGCCCCAGTGGGTCAATGTCACCAAAAAAAAATGGAGCCAGAAGAGATAAAAATCCTGTAAGCTATACACTATAGAGCGCGGATTTTCATCTGAAATAAAGATAAATCGCATCAAACCCCTACAAGTCCTTACAAAATAAATAAGCAAATAAACAAACTCAGTTACAAAAGTTGGTCCCGATCCACTCGCCTTGGTACGGGCCTAAGTGGTCGGTTATGTCGCTGGCGAAGACATTAGGGACTTCGCTGATGGTACAGCCAGGCTCTGTATCGTCGTCTCCGCTGCATGAGTTCCATTGGTCCGGCCCGATGATGTGAATTTCACCGGCGACGTGGCTGAAGCCCAATTCTCGGCCAGGAACGATGGGGATGGGGTCCAAGGCGTGGTTAATGCGCCTGAAGTTATCCACCTGTAGCCTGAGATGAGAAAGGTGCCCAACGAATGAATTAATATCTGAGAGTGGTATACCTTTGAATCAAAGTAGTCAGCGAAAGCAGGTACACCAACCCTCGGAGTTCCGTAGGTAACACCTCTCACAGAGATGCTGGATGGAAGATTCAACCGAAGGAAGAGGGTGTCAAGTTCGGCAATAGCTCCCCCAAGTGAGTGGCCAACCTAGGTGTGAGGGCAACGGATAATGATTAATATCCATGAAGTTACCTGAGCGACTTAGACTTACGACGATGACGGAAGTTGTACCCTTGGAACCGATCAGGTTATTCAACTCTGAAAGGATGATGCTCGCAGTTGCCTGATGCGAGTCTCTGAACCCTTGATGTACCTGTGCGTCGCTCGGAACTCCAGGAAATAACGAGGCATCAAGCGATGCCTTGTTTATATCCGCGTCTATAAGGAGGGACAAGCTGAAACAAAATAGCGAAGAACCAGTGACCAAAAATCAGACCCATCATTCCGGTCCCTGGTTTCGTTTCACGAGGAAACTCACAACTGGCTCGGGTCAGTTCCTTCATGCGAAACGACTGCAGCATTTTGGGCTGACCAATATCCAACAAAGACTACAGGATGTGTCGTTCGTCAGGATCAAACATTCAGGGATATACCAGCAACCCACAGTGAGGAATATCTGCACCGTCGCCCCCAGTTAATGTCGTCTGGAAGCCAGGGTTGGCATCGCAGGCTCCTGAGGAAAGGCGGGCAGTTTTCGTCAACAAAATTGAACGTGGGGGTCAGTTTCGAACAATTTAGAACTCACCCCCACAAGTCCAGTTTTCAATAATTGCAGGGTCGCAATACGCAGCCCTTGCAAACTGGGTGAATGGAGTGTAGCTCGAGATATCTTCACTCGAGAGGGTGGTCACGGTTCTCGGAACGAGGTCCCATTTGACCCCTCCGCTCCGGGAAAGAGTGGCCGTACGCCCAGGCCCAGGAGTCGGAGAGGTCCAAACCGGTGTAGAAACTAAAATTGCCAAGAGAAAGGGCTTGGGAGCTTTAAAGTAAGGAAGGGAAACCATTTCCTGGAGCTAGACAGAGACTTGAAGCCAGAGGACGAAGGACCGAAACGTTGATACCGCCCCGAAGGCCTTGGACGTGTATTTAAGCCATCCCTTCAGATGAGCTCTCAAGGCATTCCGAAAAACTGCCATCACAATATGGTGGTTGCTATGTTTACAGCCCTATGAACTCAGTGCATGATTGATAACGAGGGAAAATTGATTACAGGTCATCTTGTGATTCTTTGGCTGCTTGAAAAAGAATCGAGCTAAAGCCGGAAGACCAAACGACAGCAGCCTACTTATAGGTGATTGCGAGCACAAGTCAACGGGTATCAAGGGCAGGGCTTCGCATCTTGATCTCTGCCAATTGTCGCGTGATCGCGGAGTGGAGGCCCTACCTGAGTCGTTCGTGGCCCAATAAACGACGCCCACAGTGCCTGGGGTATGGATCAGAATAGCATCGATGAGGCTTCGGGCGTCGACGTCTCATGGGAGGTGTTGACGTGGAGATAGAACACCGCCAATATGGCCACAGAACGTGGATCGGGCGAGCCATACACTTTAGTCGGATTGTCACATGCGACGGCAGAAATTCGCCATGCAAAACTTGAACGCACGGCTACAAAACGGGTGCTACAAGAGAAAGTGAAGACGAAAGTTCGACATGAGCAACAGCACAGAATTTCATATTCCAGCACCTCCGGTAACTTCCAAAGTATGCCCGGAAACAAATGATGCAAGAGACGATGCGAGGCTGATCACAATTCCCCAATCAGAAACAGGTGCAACTACAAAGATGCCTGGTCGACTCACAATAGCATTCCGTTCGCAGCTTCGTCAGGTGACGCACCTCGAGCAAGTGGAATCAGAGGGTAGGCCTTCGGACCGGGTTGGTTGGCACCAGGACCGGTCCCTGGGATACCGAGGGCAACCTTCTTGCCATCGATCTCGATGGTGGCACCCTCCTCCTTCGCCTGAGTCAACCTGTCATAACCGTCAGAGGCGAAACGCACGGTAACACAACTCTGAAGACCAACCTCGTGTGAACGAGACCAAAGGCGATAGTGTTGGCACGAACACCAAAAGGGCCCCACTCCTTGGCGATGGTTTTTGTAAGACCGATGACCGCAGCCTTGGCAGCAGCATAGTTCGCCTGACCAACGTTACCGTGAAGACCAGAGACCGAAGAAACGTTGATGATCGAACGGTTCTCCTTGTTACCCTGATTCGCCATGAGCACAACAGGCACTCGAAGGCGAGAAAGGGCCGCGCACCTTGATACGCATATAAGGTGCAGCGGCGCGAATAAGTCTGAAAGGAGCGCGGACATGGATCTTCTGGAGGATATCCCAGGCATCATCCGGAAGAGTATGAAGCATTTTGTCGTATGTGAACCCAGCTGCACAAACGTCCGTCAACCGCGTTTCGACACTTCAAGGGCACGACCACAAACCATTGTTCACTATGTGGTTGAGTTTCCCGTACTTGGCGATCGTTGCGTCGAGGACCTTCTTCGGGAAGTCATCAGCACCGACGTCCCCACCAACGGCGATGGCATCCCCTCCGAACGCCTTGATCTCCTCAGCGACGAGCTGAGCTTTCTTTTCGTCCAGGCTGCAGAGGTTGGAATGTCAATGGGATTTCGTGACGGAGAAAACGGGTAAAACGTGCTCGCTCACTACGACCTTCGCGCCCTCCTTGGCAAAGATGACAGCAGCGCTCCTTCCAATTCCCTATTACAAACAGGCGCGTCGCATGAGCAAGGAATATCGAGAAGTGGGTGTAACCAACCTGGGCAGCACCTAGAATACAACACACTGTGAGCCACGGGAAGGCGCTGACGAAGACCCTAGGACTTACCGGTGATGATAACTACTTCTCCAGTAAGCAACCCCCGTGAGTGAATGTTGGACAAATGCCCTGAGATTTGTTCAAGTCGTTGAGCCATAGTCGTCTGGGTCACGGCACGGGTCCTGCTGATCTCAGGCAGTCAGTGGGGTAGAGTAGTTCCGGTGTCACATTGCTCGTGATTACCGATTAGCGTTCACGCCCCGCAATTACTCACAGCCGGAGGATCCGGATGATGACGAACAAACCAGCTAATTGGCGCAAAGCAAAACGATACAGGTCACGACAGGATAAGTTACGCATGATACAAACACGATACACGATGACTGTGGAAGCTCGGAGAATTATGCATGATGTGTGAGACCCTAAGCATGAACAAAGCACAGAACGAACAGAAGAAACATTCCAAAAATACTGTACCTGGCGTAGCAGACGCGTTATTAAGCCATCATCTCGTCGTCGTCCCTTGGTGTATCACCCGGGCGATCCTCTCTCACCACCAGCGGGACCTCGCGTATCACTCCTAGTTTGGGAAGTTCTTTCCAAGACAACCCAGACAGTATCGCCGCATCGTCCGCCCCCTCCACGAACACGTCCTTGAGAGGCGAGCCATGCTTTTGCCTCGAATTCACCATTCCCATCACCACTTCGGTAGATATCGGGAATTCGATGTTACTCAGAACGATCTCTTTCAGCCTTGGACACATCGTGACGATCTTCCTCTTTAATGGGCTTCCTTCCGTACCAACTTCCGAGCTCGGGGTTTCCACACAAGGCCAGGTCGGCATGACGTCTGGCACCAATGCACCGAGGATTATCGAAGCGCGGGAGTTGACGATCGTGAGTGTTTCGAGAGATGGAACGAGGAAGAAAAATGCCTTCCATTCGATGAGGTCCTCGCCTGGCGGGGAGAAGGGGTCGGGATCGAACGCCTTGATCGTCACAGACTTCACGCCTCTTAGATCCAAAGGTTGTAATAGTGCGTTAAGAATAGTGATGGCGGAGGCGCTGGACCGATGAGCGGGATTATACGGACGATAGATCCGGAAGGGTGGGACATGTTCCGTCGCAGACAACGCCGTGACCTGTATTATGGATTTCAGTCTTGAAGCTGGGTGGGTATTCCATTCGCTGACTTGGAGCTCTCGGAGGTTGTTCATTTGTGGGAATGAGCTGATATCGTGCGGGAAAACTGCCGCGCCTTTGTGTGTCCTTGTGAGCATGTCGATCGCGAGAGAAACGGTCGGTGATAGGGAAAAGTAGAACATGTTCGCAGGTGAAGGGGATTCAAGCCGTAGGTGGATATCGCCGTCGAGTGGTATAGGAGTTGGCTGCGAGATCGGCGGTGATATACCAACGCAGCGGAGGGTGAGTTGCTTGAGGTTCGGACATTGAGCAATTGCTAAGGCCAGTTGATGTTGCTGATCTTTGTTCGACGGGGCGTGGAGGAAAATGAATTTCAGAGTTCTTCCCACCGCTTCCGGCCAAAGCATCCAACAGTGCAGGCGCTCCAATTTCGGATGGTCCGAGGAAAACATAGGAGGGAATGCGATTTGGCCATGCTGGCCAGTCGAGCCGAACCGTCCGAGCCGTAGAGTTTTCAATTGCGGTGCCGGAGCAGAAAAGGCGGCGGATATCTGGTCCAGACTCTCCTTGTGGATCGTCCGTATGCGCACATATCGAAAACGGTGCACGTGTTTGGCCAACGTGTCTAGACGGTGGGCCTTGTGGACGGGAAGGGCTTGGGCCCTCGTCGAGACGGTGATGTCGAGTGGGGCTTGCTTGGAACGGTGAAGGACGAGCCTGAGCCCCCCGAGCAGGGCCTCTTCGTCGGGCATGTCGAGGTCGAGTTCGATGATTGACCACAATCGAGGAACGGAGATCGCGACGTCTCGCCAAAGGCGGCAAACAGACATGACACGCATCCATGTGTTATCGTTCAGGGAATCGCGGACCTCGAAGAAAATTTCTGCAAGGACCTCGTTGGGCAGTCGGAAGATGGGCCTATACTGGTTCTGAGAGGTACGGACGAAGGAGGTGATCTGTGTTAGATCGGCTTGGAGGGCAAGGACGAGGGCTGCGGCTATCTCCGCCTACAAAACACCCTTAGTGGAGGAAAAAGGATAATAGTGAAGAACTGAACTTGTTCTGGGCCAGATGTAAAAGACAACTGTCGCAAGGACTGAGTTGTGTGGATCATCCTGGACAACATTTCGTTTCTTGATTGCTGATTACCGTGCATGTTCTGTAAAATGAGATATCAGAGTGATACGGGAGCTAAACGAGAGCATCAGACGACCAACGGATAGTTCGGAAGTGGCTTGTACCATAGAAGATGGGAGAGGTGCGGAGGGAGGGTGCAATGATCGGCGGAAAACTCCGAACCTTCAATCCTTTTCCCCAAAGCACAGCACTCTGGATCTCGAACAAAACGTTGAGTCCACGGATCTAGCAGCTGGTTGAACCAAACAATAGCCGCTCTTCTTGCAAGAGTTTTTGTTTTGGGTCATCCTGGTTGCTCCCCAGGACACGTCCAATGCCACCGCTTGTGCGCATGGGCATCACACACGGATAACCCCTCACCATAGTTTTGGGTGGGCAGGTTCTTTGTCCATCGGATACGTTCTCTCTCACGTGGGGTACCCAACCGCTAATCCACCGACCTTCCCATCACACATAACAAGATTCCTATCCTCGGTGAGGATTACAAATACATAGGAACGATTACAGAGAACTGCCAGCATGAAATTCCAGCAACTGAGGCATGACCTATAAACTGCGCCCTGACCAAGCTGTTAGGGTCCAACGTGTGGCCCATCATTCGAGACTCAAAGCATTAAATTCTCACGGAAACATGGGATGTCGGAAGCACCATGCAATTCGCTGGGCTCGGACGAGTAAGCGTGAGAAAAGCCGTGAGAGCGACGAGCACTTGAAACCGGGTCGGGGGATCCCGAACTCCAGGACTCCCATTATACATGCCATTAGCCAACAATGCTCTCGTTCGCGGGCCATCCAGCGCCCGGTTGCTACGGGCGAGCCTTGAGCTCTCATCATCGCGCATTCTACTTGCGGGGACGCAGTGTCTGGTGGAGATCAATGGCGACGGTCACCAATGGGCTCCCAGCACAATCTAGCCTGACGGGGGGCTTGGACTCGCATCTCCTCGCCGCCCTTCGTCAGTCAGCCCAGAAGGGGGCAACTCTCGGAGATCTGTCTCGTGAGTTCACTACCAACGCCGGTCGGGTCCTGAGGGTCTCCCTGCCCTATGAATCCACACCACCGCTATCTAGGCGGCTCGCGTTTGATAAATTGGGCTCGAGTAGGGACCATCAGGGAGTCGTCATGGTCGCTCATTGTATCCGCCCAAAGGACGATTCAAACCCTCAGAAAGCGAAAGTCAAGCTATCATCTGGATTCGTTGTTGGGGATGGGCTTATCGTGACGTGCGCCCACACGTTCGAAGAGGTGGGTACTTCCATAACCTCCTTTGATAAACTTGACCGGAACTGGAATCCTTCACCCAGGCCCGGAGGTCCTCACCGCTCTTACACACTGACGGAGCCCTATCAGGCTCCTTCGTCATTTCCTGCAACGTGGGCTCTCAGCGCGGGTACAGCATCTACCCTGTAAAGAGCATTCCATCATGCATCCCCCGTTCCGACGTACTGCTACTCGAAGTACTTCAACCTGATATCGAGCTAGGGCTCCCGAAGCTCACGTCTCTCCCTGTCTCACCCTACCCAGTGCACAAGGACACGCAAGTTCGAGCTCATTTCGTGACGGACAGCCAAGAGCCCCTTCTCTCCTTGGGTCAGCACAGCTGGTCGTCATGGATGGGAACTGCGGGAGTTTACCGAGCCTGGGCAGAATGCACGGTGCGAGGGTATCGTGATTTCGCTGGAAGAGAGACGCACGTGAGTACATTCAACTCTTCTCTCCGAGTCTTACTCATGTAGGTCACTAAGCCCGGGACTTACGACGCGCTGAATCATATGATGTTCACGCCCCTTCCCACGTCAGGATCTTCCGGCGGCCCTATCGTGGACAAGGTTACCGGTGCCGTGGTTGGGATGGTTTTGGGATCGCAGATGGACGGTAGCAGGGTTGATGGTATGCGCGGATGGGGTATACCGGCGGAGATTATCTTCGAGGTGGGTCGTATACATCTCAATCCCATATCCGATATATGACATCCATCTATCCAGATGTTCAGCCTTCCTGGTTTAGAGGGAAAGGAGTAACTGGTGAGGCCTCGCCAATTGCAACTCGCCGCTCTGTGTCCCCGACTGATAGATGTGTAACAAGTCCGCGGAAGACTCCCCACAATCCTGAGTAATGTCCAATAAGATTGTGTTCTACGACGTCATCATTGCCACCAGCGACAATAACGAAAGGCAGATACACAGCTTGTCTGTGACCCCGAACTTGAGACCGAGTGGGAAGGAGTTATTGAGTCGAGAACGTGACCATGGACTTTCCGCCCTCTACATTCATGGTACTCCACAAGCGGGTCTCCACGCCGGCTGCGCAGCACATCCGCAAGCTCTGAGAGGCACATTTTGGCGCGACCTCAGCACGGAGTAAACCATTCGTCAACAATGGGAGAGATTCGAGAAAGGACATGCTGGTGGTCGCACTCCGATGAAGCTCACTATAAATCGCGGCCTAAACACAGACATACAATTTCTCTCTAAAACTAGTGACAGGATACATCCTATAGCAAAGCATCTCAATCAAAGATGTCAGTGGCGAACCGCGATCCCTTTGAGAGTTGTGCCAAGTATGTAGCAGCTTCTCCCTTATTTCCCCCCTTCGCTTCCAGGAGAATATCACTCAACTTATCCTTCACACCCAAAGCTACTTTCCCGGACCCACAGAAATAGTACTGAATACTCGCGTCAAGGTTGTGCGCACAGGGTCAGGTGAACGGAAGATGCTTACGCTTGCATTTTCTCGAAACCACTTCCTGATGACATCTTTGTCCTGCCAGACACGACTGTAACGAACGAGTAAGCGGTAATGCGTGAGAACTTCACGATAGCACTCACTCTTGAACGTATTTCGCTCCCTCGGATTTAGTGGCATCCCTGGAGAAAGCCGGTCGAACTTCCAGTAGGCCCGACTTGGTCCATTCATTGATGTCCGTCTCCGAGTACAAGTAATCCTCCCCCGGAGACCTGCATCCAAAGAACAAAAGCATCTTTCCAACATCTCGTCCAGACTCCTTTTGTAACGCTCGTTCCTGGATGAAACCATGCATGGGGGCAATGCCAGACCCTGCTGCAATCATCACAACAGGAATGGATGGGTCAGCTGGGAGGTGGAACGCGTTGGAAGGTCGCACGGCCATCTGCACTTTGTCACCCGACCGGAGACCGCCCAAGTACGTAGAGGCAACACCCATGAATTCTTCCTCCTTCCCAGACAATGGGGGAGCCTTGATGATGCTGACAGTCAGGGTGACACGTTGTGGGTTCCAGAGGGGAGAAGAGGAGATCGAGTACTGTCTGGTTCGCATGGGAGGGAGCATCTCCAGGAATTGGGTGAACGTGGGTTGGATATCAGAGTTTGCCTCGAGGATGTCCAGCACACTAACACGTTTCTCTAATACCTCTTTTGCATAGTTTTCCAATAGGCTGTCAAGAGCCTGGGTAGCGGCCTCAGATTTGGAACTCTTCAAAAGATTGCGAAGGTTCCGTGGGGTTGCTGGTTGAGAAAGTTCAACATATCCGCTCAAGAGCCCAAAGAACGATATCCGCTGTCCGACTGGTAAGGAGCTAGGGACATTTGAAGACAGAGTGATCTACAGGACATGGATCAGTAACCCCAGGAGCAGGGCAGTGTGCCCTACGTACCTCTTGTTCAGCAGGGAGCCTGAAGTGGCTGAGTATACGTTTTACGTCTCGAATTGGGTTTACAGGTAGACTGAAAGGGCGGAAGGTTAGCCAAACGGGAATAAATCGGATACACGAAACGCGCACATGGCCAGATAATCCCCTGCAGCGTACGTCTGACCAACTGGTAATTCGAACTCTACAGAATATTAGATAAGATTTTGTGTGTTTGAGGGGACATACCAATGTGTCTTTTCACTGGCTTTCCATGCGCCGTTAAAACTGCATTACTGATCACTTCGCCAAATTCTGCATCTGTCTGACGGAGTGTAGCTGCCCTCTCCGTTCCCGTCGACAATTCCTTGATCTCGATTGCTGGAACCGAGATTGAAGAGGTAGTGCTGTACTCCTGTAGGAAAATGCTTGAACTCGTGTATTAGGGGAACTGTCACACAAGTTTACCTCCATCAACTTCTTAAACAGGTTCTCTTCCCATTTGTCAAAATCGTGAAACAATTCTGACCCTCCCGCATCGCCTTCCCCTCTAGGAACGAGGGCATTTCCACCATTGTTGGCGATCAACTCGTCAATAAGTTTCGGAATACGTTGATACGTTTGGACCCAATCACGGTTTCCACAGCCAAATACCGCATATTTGATATTTGAGAGCGACAAGTTGCCCTGCAAACCGCTCAACCATTTGAAAAAATATGCAGCATTATCTGCAGGCTCGCCTTACATCTAGGTCAATCTATCATGCGAATCCCAAAGAGATAAACGCCATACCCTCGAAAGAAGCAGCGATGATAACCACAGGCCCATTAGATGGTATCTTTTCAGCGGCAGAGTCTAGAGTTCCAATGGAAGGTCGGAACCCATGTCCAGGGGCGTCAGAGGCGATCCTTTGAGCGAATGATTCGCAGGTTCCAGAGTTTGATCCGTACAAGAGATAGAGTGGTATCTTCCCAGACACGTCGGATGGTACAGAAGTGAAAGTTGATGCCGAGGCATGACCGTTGATCTGAGTCGGGAGTTTAGCACTCGAAGGGGTGGCGTAGAGCCTCGCAGATCTGTTCCTCGGATATGCGCGAATGTAAAACCCGACTGGTTTGATGGTCACAGTCTGTTTTAACCGCAGGGTGTAACTTGGGTCGTCAAATACGAGATCGAATCGCTGGAATATAGTGGCAACAGCCATCTGAGCTTCCTGCAAGGCAAAGCCCCGTCCCTAGACTTGCGGTTGAGCTCGATGGCACTACAAGATGACAGCGCGGGAGACCCACGATACATGCACGCAAACCAAATCCAAACGGGTGCCAAGCATTCGGCTGGCGTGGAGAAGAGATTCAAATAATTTCACTGGACAGGAAGAGGCGGGGACCTACTGGCAATGCCTCGAACTTCCCGTCCAACATCCGCTCAGGTTTGAAGAGGTCCCCCTGGCGGGGACGTTAGAGTTTAGATTGGTAAGAGGAAGAATTTCAAGTGACATACATCGTCTCCCCATACCTCTGGGTCACGGTGGACCTGGGTAACATTGACCAAGATGTTGTCTTCCAAGGTGACAAAGTACTTTCCGTTACCAAGCGTGGTGGCTTCCTTAGGGTGAACAGACCGCGTCGAAGCGGGGGGCCGAAGTCTGAGGGTTTCCCTCATGACGGCGAGCGTATAGGGCATCTTGGGCAGATCCTCCAAAGAAACCATCCGGTCCCCCAGTACCTCATCGATCTCAGCCCTCAACTTGAGGAGGACCTCGGGGTGTTTGAGAACCTCGTAAGTCACAAACGTGAGCATGGCTGCGTGTCATTCGTCAGCTATCACCCTTGTATGTGGTAAACATAACGTACCGGAGGTGGTTTCATGACCAGCAATGAGGAATGTGATCAACTAAAAAATGGCAAGATAAGAGTTTAGCACCACTTGGTTGCTGTCAAATCCATACATTGTCAACAATGGAGTCGTCGGACATCTTCTCCCCGCTTTTCGTATCAACCGCCGTCAACATTCGATCGAGTAAGTCATTGTGAGCCCCAGGCGCGGTCGGGTTTGCCTTGCGCTTCTGAACGACTTAAAACAAGCTAAAAGTCAGGCGGTTTCGATGGATCGGGTGTACTTACTAGACTTTGCGATGTCAGTCATGAGCTTGGCGTCTGCTTCGAACTGGGCTTGGGTGCTGATCATCGCTGCGGTTGCTAGGCGCGGTCGATTGGATCGTAGCTGAGATTCTGAGAGAAATCTATTCATCGCAGCTACGAAAGGCACCATATCCTCCTGGGGTAAGAATCAGTATGACAGAACGTGCGAGTAATGGACTCCTAACAGAATAGAACGAGTTCATTCTGTAAGACATCGAAGCCAGAGAAATGGCGTCCAGGGTTAATTTTGTGTAGTCTCTGGCGGGGTCAATTAAATATTCAGGGCCAAACCTGTCAGATGCAAGTTGAGCTCTGTTGCTGTGAGAAGTCGCTCGAAAGAAATGGCCACCTTTCCCATTTGTTCACGAGCTGGGAAATTATATCTTCCATAGCCGGGAACATGTCTCGAATGGCCGCAGCGCCGAATACCGGCATGAGTAAACGATCTATTAGTCCATCAGCCTCACGGCCATAGCCTTCGCCCGCAAGCAGGACGCACGAGCAATACCCCAGTTCTTATCCTCTGTTTGTGCGCTGTTCCGGGAAGGCTGAGCTAACGCTATGACCCGAGCTTGATGTGGTTAACGTACGTGAAGAGTCCATCGTGGACAAGGCCTCCAATCTCCTTGAGATGGGCGACTACTGCTTTGGAGAAGCGTTTATCGTCGCAAACCTCGTGAAGGAGGTTGTAACTGCTAATAACCACGACCGTTCTCCCTAGATTTTCAGACACGTCAGAAACTGCACACGAGCGTGCCGCAATTGTTCCCAAACGCACCAATAAGGTCTAGACGAAAGATTTCACCATATTGTTGGTACAAAAGCATATATGAATTCGTCGGTGCCTCCCTGTCGATAGAGGTGAGGTTACCCAAGAATGGGACCTTTCGAGGCTGAGGAACGGGGTGCGTCATGGAACGTCAGAGTTGGGAGAAAAAACTGTAGCAACGGAATCCGATGGAGAAGAGAGTGCTCATCAGGCTGAAGGTCTTTATACCATCTCAACCACCCATGGCTCCCTCCCGGGGATCTGAAAACCTGAAATGAACGGTACGCAAGAGTGAATGGGGAGGTGTGAAGCAGCTTTGTCCCGAGTATTCAGATGCTCGAAACATCTGGATACCATGATTCTTCATGAGAGGAATCATCGGCATAGCGGGCTTCGAGGGGAAGGATTTGTAATTTCCAGCATACATACACATGTGTTCGTCATCAAATGGGAATACAACCTCTGCGGAGTGGGTTCAGCCGTTGATGCAACACATCGGAGAGGCTCGAGGCGCAATAGAGGTGAGACGTAAATCAATCATTGGGAGTAGTGAGAAGGAGCTTCGGCTGGCTGGACACCCTGTTACCGTTGAGCTTTGATGCTCACGGTGGTCCAATGTATTTAAAGGTGTTGAAGCTGAGTTGAACGCCGCTTTCCCAAATCACGTGTGCATAAGCGCCTAGGCCCTACTCTCAGTCCAAAATCACGAATGCATTTTTGGTGCCAGTGGTACCCAATACGTACATAAGTATCACAGGTGTGTCATGTAGCTCGCACGAATGTCTTGGAGTATACTGCCGTGGACTCATTTGTTCTGAGAATTCTCTTTCGCACAGGGATCCTTGCACCAACTTTTTCCGGAGGTGAAGGTCCAGAACGTAACCAAGGCTCTCTAGACATTTTCTCGGGTTCCCCTCAGCTGTGCGCTCGGGGTCTCGTAAGCTCACAACCCAGCTGCTTCTTCTCATTCGGCACCAAACGGGCACCTTGAGAAAGGGTTTTGACTGCCAGTACCAAACCTCTCAAGAATCCGGCTTCAATCAAACTTGAGCTTGAATGCGGAGTTAAGCGCACCTCTTCCCAAGTAACTATCCACAACCTCTACAGAACCTACGTCCAATTGGTCCCTCGTTAGGATTGTCACAAGCTATCCTACGCCTATCATTCCCTCAGGGTTCGACGGCCATCCTTCAGTTAGTTATGAACTGCCCACAGGAAGTGTCGGAGCGATATTGGCCAGCGGGACTAGAGACCCGACCCCGCGCCCTGTAACCCCCCCCCCCCTCTCAACTGTCCGAAAGGTCAATACCCGACCGCGGGATCCGAGTGTCGAAAGACCAACCAGCGATCCAGAGGACCGGTGGAATGCTCGTCCTTGGAATATCCTCGCGCCCCGGGTGAAGCGTATCCGACCAAATGGTCGGACCGGTAACAGGTGTCCGTAGCCCAGCGAAGACGACCTCGAAGGTGGGTGGCCACGTTGCGTCGTGATGTAGAGAGTCGACAATTCCATCGATCAGCCCCCTCCCCGTGATGACCAAGACAAGAGGGGCCGTACAAGTGTTGCAACCTTGGTTTTATCACCAAACTCGGAATGGTTGGCTCTCTCCTGTCTCCTGCACTCCCTCAGGGACCTCCAAACTTAGGCTGGGGAGCTGGGGGCATGTGAAATAAGAGCGTTAGCACGCAGGCGTCAGAGGTGATATTTCTACCCACACATGCAAGAGTCTCCGTCTGAGACAAATTCAATCACGCCAGCTCGCTCGAACCGAGGAAGCCACCCAGTTCTTTCCTTGAGCTTCTTTACTTCCTCTTTCCACTCGTGCGTAAGGCAGTAGAACTGGACGACCAGTTTAGAGGTCCGGTATGATTGGGATCGAATTTCCAGGACCTGAAGGGCTCGGTCGATTGCGTCCCAGTCAATCACCCTCCCGAGAATCACCGGATCCAACAGATGCTGCATTTCGATGGTGATTCTGGAGATATACTGGGACGTTATTGAAAGGAGGGTCTCCGCGCGTAACCACCCTACCCCAAGCAAAGCACAGAATCGAACGGACCGGAGTTGAGGAAGAGGGGGTAACGACAAGGGAAGCGGAGTAACAGCCGCAGACAAAGGGCCTTTGATTCCTCGTGAGCTAGTTGGAACAGACGCCTCAAAGATCAGGATAACTCACCACCTGCGCTACGACACAATTGCAGAGTCTGTAGCGTTTCCGAGCTTGCTTGGAGTAAGCTAATTAAGGAATTGTTGTGATATGACTGTGACTGTAGTCCGATCGATAGGTTGATTAGCCGGAGAGGAAGTCGAGCAATCCAGTCGAGCAACGGGAGGCTTTTGTCGGACAAATCGAGCAGACGCAAGGACGTCCAACAAAACGTGGTGCTCGGTGTGGGCAAGAGGTCCGGCACTACGAATTCTTCGATGGTAACTTGTGGGTGGGTGACGGAAATTGATTCCGCACGATAGAAGAATGCGATAAACGGGAGAAATGTGAGCGAGTCGAGTACCGGAGAGGTGACCCTGAGCGTGCGTGTCGATAGTGCGATCTGTGCAAAGGGCGCGGTGTAGTCTTCTTCGTCCGAGAACTTCCATCGAATAACGTCCAGATTGTGGACGTCGGTGAACGAACAGAGGTGATCGGATGCATGCCTCAGCAAATTCGGATCGAACCAGGGCTCTTCCACGAGAGGATTTGCGGCAGCAACGAGGACGAGGTGGGTTGTGTAGGAAGACACTCCGGTAGAGCCTGGGGTGATCCTCTTACACCAGCGCCGCAGATAGTCGGAGCGGATGACGACCCTTGCGAACAGGTGCTTTTGACTACGGGCGGCCCATTGTCTCGACACGAGCGAGCAAGATTTGAGGGCGGCTGGGTAACCTTCGAGTTGGTCGATGATGAGGTCAACAACTTCTTGCGGTAACATGAGTGGAAGTCAGCGCTGCTTAAGGGAGCAGATCCACCCTCCCCGCTTTACTTAAGTGCTCTCATGGCCACATCCACTCACGACCATCACCCTCATCAAATTACCCCCTATCATCGCTCTCAGCCTGTTGCTTGGGGGTGGCGATTTCCCCTGTCTGTCTTCTCCGTACCCCTCGCCCAGCAATCCAGATCTCTCGCATGATGCCGCGTCTTACGCCTTTCTGGAATTGTCTGAGACAACGTTTACTTCGGTAGCTGGAAGAGTTCTTGTGGGGCAATCAATGTTGATCCGAACAACAAGTGAACTGTCTTGGTAGATCCGAACAGCCACGGAGGCATACATAAGCGAGCAAGTCCGTTTACGGCACTTGGCTTGAGGCTGTTGATCCCGGAACTTCAATCCCGTTACGTACCCAATTCCGACGCTCCTAGGATATCCATCCCAGCTGCGGATTGTTTCGTGGACGATGGAATGGATGAGTAATTTACGGTGGACAGGCGGTGAGTACAGTATGACGATATGAGGCGGGTGATTTTACATCTTTGTTTCTGCAGTGACTTCACGGACAATACACATTCCATGTTTCCATGAAAACTACAACTTGAAAAGGGACTTTTCGTATTTAACTTTGGCGGAGGCAGCATCGTCCACGAACCAGTACAGGTTGCCGTGGCTAGTGGGTCGCACCCTCGACGCAGGGAGAGAGGTCCTCGCAGGATCGTCCATGATCTCAGCCAGAACATCCTGCTTAGATTCCCCTGTAGCCACGAACGCGACTCTGCTCGCGTGATTAATAACTGGGTACGTCAACGTTATCCTCTTGAGCGGCGGTTTCGGCGAGTCGTCCAAGTAGGCAACCCATCGGTCCGCTTCGGCCAATAGTTCATGGCCTGGAAACAGCGAGGCCGTGTGGCCGTCCGGCCCAAGCCCCAGTAAGATGAGGTCGAAGACGGGGAACCGGGCAGAATCCTTCGACGCGAACTCGTCGATCAACTGCTTTTCGTAAGAATCGGAGAGATCCTCGAGATCCTCGAGGAGGGTGGTGTCGATGGGGTGAATGTTTTCCTTCGGAATGTTGACTTTGGAGAAGAGGACGTCTGTGCAGAGTTTGTGGTTGGAGTCTTCATGGTCGAGAGGCACGACTCGCTCATCGGCATAGTAGACGTGCCTAGAAGCTCTTTAAGCGTCGAGCTAGAATCTCGGAGTCTGAGTTGTGGCCGCACCATTTGTCCCATTTGACTCCTGCGTTTCCGATTAGCCCTGCAAGCTGCTTCGGGAGCGATCCTCCGGATAGGGCGACCGTGAAACGGCCCTTTTTCCCCAAAGCTTCCTTCTGGGCTTCGAGAATGAACTCCGCGAGGCCCTTGACGAGCTCGGCGCCGGAAGCGAAGGAGTAGAATATCGGGGGAGATGAAGTGTGAAGCATGCGTTGGATAAAGGGGGGCACACGTTGGTGGTGACGAGATAAGACAAGCCAGGTATGACGAAGGCGAATCCCGAAAAACGAGCCTCAGATCCACACCAATATTTCCCGTGACCGCCTTTTTGGATATTTTGCAGCGACGTAAGTGTCAACCAGGATACAAGAGTCGAGGGAATAAAATTCCACCTTTTTCAGTCTTATCTGACACATCGCAGCCGTGCATGTCCTGCGTAACATTCGTCGGCCGCGGCAATGCGCTGGCAACCGACGGCCGAGTATCGGATGCAAATCTACCTTACACACAGACCAACATACGAGTCACCCCCCCAGCTCACCCCCGACCTCCATACTACCCATGTCGCTTTGTTTTTCACGCTCTCAAATTCTGCTGAGAGCCCACCCATCTCAGCTTCCCACACGAGCTATATCTGGCGCCGGGCTCCTCCGGACACAGAGCGCGTCGCGCCTTGGACAACCACACCTCGCATCCACTCATACGCGAAGATTCAAGTCGACTTACGTGGATGCATTGAAGATCAATCAGGAACTGGCGGCTGTGAAGCCCACGTCCATGTCCGATATCGAAGTAAGGCCTCCTTCTCTCGGTTCAGTCATCTACTGACCCCCCGCTGTAGTCGGCTAAATTGGAGATTCACTTAAGGGAGCCTTTAAAACCTCTCCCGGATTTCTCGAAGCTGGCATTCGGTGAAAATTTTGTGGGATTTGTCCTTCGGAATGCTGTTTAACGATCATGCTGACTATTTAATTCCAGACCGATCACATGTTGGCCATCCCATGGAATAACGTTTCTGGTTGGGGGACTCCAAAAATCGTTCCATGTGCGTGCGTGGGCTCTCTTCGACCATCACAGAATCTAATCAACCGTTTTAGACGGACCGTTGGCTGTGGACCCTTCCTCATCCGTTCTGCATTATGCCCAGACACTTTTCGAGGGTATGAAGGCGTACAGGGATGAAAACGGTAGAGTGATGCTTTTCCGCCCCGATATGAACATGAAGCGTATGAACACGAGCGCCACCAGACTCGCCCTTCCGGTGACGTCTCTCTTTGGCCCAATCGAGCCTTTACTGACCCATCTGTGGACAGACCTTCAACGGGGACGAACTCCTCGCCCTCATCAAAGAATTACTGAAAGTCGATAAGCATTGGGTCCCACAGGAACCGGGTCACAGTTTATACATCCGGCCAACTTTGAGTGCGTCGCCCGAGGCTTTATCTGGAGTGCCTATATGCTAATCGTGTGGCGTTTAGTTGGGACGCAGAGAGCTCTTGGAGTTTCACCTCCAAAAGAAGCTCTGCTCTTCGTCATCTGCGGCCCTGTTGGTCCCTACTACTCGGATGGATTTAAGCCGGTTTCGTTGCATGGGACGACTGAATTCATTCGAGCCGCCCCAGGAGGTAGGCAGCCCAACAAAGATACACGTACTTGAGTCATGCATTGACCTACTAAACTTGACTGGTACCATTCTTTAGGGACCGGCGGGTACAAACTCGGTGCAAACTATGGCCCCGCTGTTATGCCGCAGAAGATGGCCAACAAACAAGGCTATACCCAGAATCTCTGGCTTCATGGTCCCGATCATTGTCTCACTGAGGTCGGGACGATGAACATGTTCGTCGCTTTCAAGCGAGGAGAGAGTAAGACCGGATTTTCTCTCGAAAAACTCTGAACCCTCTCACCTTTCGAATCAGCTACCACTTTGGTCACCCCCCCTCTTGACGGAATGATCCTCCCGGGTGTGGTACGCGATTCCGTCTTGACCCTTGCGAGGGATCATGCCTCTGGAAAACGTTCAGTACCCGGCCTCCCATCCAATTTGGTCGTCGAGGAGCGTAATGTGACAATGGCCGAGGTCAAATCTGCTTCGCAAAAGGGAGAGCTCGTCGAACTCTTTGGAACTGGAACCGCCGCGGTTATTTCCCCGGTGGATAGAATCGGATATCTCGGTGAAGATATCAACATTCCCGTTGGCGAGGATGGCATGGGCCCCCTCTCGAGGCCGTTCTGGGAGCGGCTAATGGGTATTCAGAAGGGACAAATTAAGAGTGATTGGACCGTTGTCGTGTGTGAGTGAGGTCGGTGGTCTGAGGTCGTGTCTGGGTAAAGGTGGCCACCTCGGAACATAGACAGTGCGCATCTTCCCATCTGAGTTTGAATATACCCAATGACCTAACCCATCTATCGTGAGTTCCGCTGCGCGCGTTCGACGTTGAGAGCGAGAACAGTATCACCTTACCATCTCCCGAGGTAGAAGTCGACATCCAGAGGACCCACCGCGTCGCTCGCAGGGTAAGGATGTCTCTACGCAGTCCTCCAACTGACGTAATAACATATTTACTGCATGGCCTGGTGGGTGGACAACTGAGTTCTGTCCTGGGTCTGCTCAGGTCGGACAACGGCGTAGGAGAGCCACCTCGGAGGCCTTCCGGACCGTGAGCCTCATTGGATTTCCCTGGGTTTACCCCGTTGTCAGTTTTTTACTGGCTCTGGTCCGGGTAGTCAATGGGGAGTCATGTCCTTTCGAAACATATGCACTGTGTGCCCGAATCGTGCGATCGATAGTGTGGCAGTCTGCTTATCCCCGGATCCAGAGAACCCAGAGAATTTCGCATGTTACATACAAGTTACAGGCGCCTACTCCCCATCGAGCGCGTGGGTCCCACTTCTGACACTGGGAAACGCTGTCATGGGTTTCGTAGGAAATCCATCAAGTCGCCCAATGACGTCGGTATAACGGACTGCCTCTCCAATGTTTCACTGGTCACTTGGGTCGATGATTAACGTTACTGTGCTAGAGGAGAGGCCGGGGTCGACTTGTACGCATCGCGACTCGCCGACCCCTTGTCGGACCAATCTCAGTCCATTTGAAGCGATCATGACCTCCGACAACTCGACATACCGGCATTGGGAGGCCGTTCTTCTCGCCATTTGCGGGGTGACCCAGAGGTTATTACCTGCCGAACTGATCCTCGAGGCTCTTGATCATCGCCGTGAGTCTCCCAATGGAACGCATCCCCTCTATTACACTCAACTGTCATCACGGTAAGCGGTGCACGAACGTTGGGCACGATGAGTAGTAGAATCTCGGTGCTGCCGGAGTGCTGTGAACACAAGATCGTCGGATATCTTACTCTAGGTGAAACAGGCTGGTGGGACTCAGTGGATTTCGTGTTCATTCGACCGGATGCATGCATTTTTGTCAGAGTACGTTCGTGTATTCGTACCATGGCGCTTACGATTGATAAGTGAATCAAGAGGAATGAAGTTTATGTATGAGAAGGGATACGAAATTCAAGGTCCGGACTCTGTGCCTCTACTTCTTTGTGGCCTCCGCTAAACTTAACTCTATAGCGAGTTTAAGATCTCTATCTTCCTGGCTCTCATCGTACGCGGCATACCGGTGGTCCCACTCTGCCCTTCTTGGGGCTGAAGAAGACGTAGAGGGGGACATCGATACCATCGCAGTGATCTTCTTCGGGGACGCGGTGCCAGGATTGAATGAAGTCTTCAATGGAGTATTCCATGCGCTTGGGGGGCTTCCACTCGACCGCTGGAGTTTCGCAGGGGCCGTGATATCGTGAATGCCGCTCCCGTGAGATGAAGCACTTTCGCTCATAGCCGGGAATCCCTTTTCAACCGAGAGGTCTGAACTGATCGACATCGATCGTACCATCTCCGGAGACCTAGGTGACACTGCGACCCCGGCAGACCAGGCTTCGAGTTTCGCGCGAGGAGAGGTCTGGACTTTTGCGCTCGATGAGGGCGGAACAGGTCGAGGTTGGATGAAAGACGGAGGAGTAAAGGGGTTCTCGGAAGAGGGAGCCGGTCGTGCCTCATCGTCCCGACTCAGCATCAACACATATTCCAAGGCTTCCTGCTCGTTCAATCCCAAAGCCTCTAGTGAGCCCAGCTGATCCTTCTCGCGACCATAGGCGGCTCGCTTCCAGTTCTGTTCTTCCTCAATCTCTTGTTGGGACTCGGTGATATCGCGATACATGTCCACTTGCTCTGTAATGACTCGATGAACAACCATAGAAATCTATAAATTGCGTGGCTTACGTCTCCATTTTGCCAACGCATTGTTTTTCCCTTTCTTGCTCGCGTGGATCACTTTGTTGCCTTTCTTGACCGGACCCGCCTTCCAAGCGATGACCTTATTACCAAAGGCAATGGTAATCATCTCCCGCTCCAGGGCAATCGAAGGGGCTCCAGTGGGGCCACGTGCCTGTGGATTGAAGGTACGTAGCGGTTTGAGCTTCAATGAATCCCAAACTTTGACGGTACCCGTTGAAGATCCTGTGGCGGTCACCCAGGGGTTCCATTCGACGGTCGAAACGGCTTCTCCTTCACCGAAGGCTGTGATCCTCCTGACGGGTTGGACGAACTCCCTCCTGGGCTCGTGTGGGGTGTTCCAATCGTAGACACTGAGTGATCCCAGCCAATCGCCGACCAATACAAAGGGTGGAGCCGTCGCTTGGGCAGCAGTAACTAATCTCAGAGACTTGATTGGCCTGTTCGCCTCCTCGCCGAATTTGATCGTTTCAACCTCTCCTGTAACGAGATCAACATTGAGACGGCGGAAGTGGGAACTTTCAAGATGGTGGATCAGGAGAGAGACACTGTCTTTCGCGTCGAGAACGAGATGTAGCACGCCAGCGGGAGGATACAATCCGAGGGGAATGGCAACCTCTTTGACTTGAGGTACATCGTCACCGATGTAGAAGGGCGTTAGTCCCCACCAGATGGAAACGCCTCCACCCGAAAATGCGGCGACGGCGATGCCCTTTGTACTGTCAAAATCGAGATGTGAAGGAAAGAATGTCGGGGAGGGAGGGTCCTGTGATGTAGGAGAGGTCCAGAGGCATCGCGTTTTGGCCCCATCCCACAATTTCACCTTTCCGTCGATACCGGCGGTGAGAAAAACATCCCCACCTTCACCCCAAATACCATCTGTCACCGTGCCGTTGTGTTGTTCGGAAACCATGCTTCTAGAGAACTTGGCTGGACTGATACGGGAAGGATCCGCAACTTTAGTAGCAGTCGTGACAGCGACCTCTCCGTGAGTGAAGCCCCAAAGGATTTTGGCGGTACCCCTCTCGGTGAAAATGCGACAAAGGCAGACGTTCGTGGAAAACTCCGTGTTTGGATTTCCTGCTCCAAGTCCGTTCAAGGTTCCTGCGGCATCGAAGAGGCCCCGAAAGACTTTGCCGCTCAGAGGGTTTGATCGGGAAACGACACCGGCTTGCGTTGATAAAGCAAGCAAGCCACCTTCCGACACAAGCCGGATGTCACTGATTTGACCATTGAGCGGAGAGTATGTGATCGCAGACGTTCGAGATCTTTCCCAGCGGCTGTGGGAGGAATGGGTGAGATGGAAGATCAAGGTAAAGTAACTTCAATACATACACGCTGGTGATCTGACGGTAGACGAGTTCCTTCTTCCAAGTTGATTCCGTTCGTCTGAGCACAAGGCTTCGAACTCTCTGGAGGTCACTCTCAGGGGGGACTCCAAGGTACTGACAGAGAAGCGCTCGGTGCCATGTCGAGTCGTTGTCTACGTGTTGGTGGAGTGTTTTGTTGACCCTCGAGAGGTTAAAAAGAGAGGGAACGTCGAGGTAGGAAGTAATGTGCGTGAGAGACTCTCCAGGAACGTCGAGGAGTGGGGTTCGACGCTCCAGAAGAGACGAAGAGCTGCGGTTGTGTTGATGGTCTCCATGTTGGGTTGTTCGAAGGGTTGTAAGTTTCGCGTGCTTGTTCTGCTCGGGAGTGTTTCTGAAAGCTTGTGTTGGCTTATTGAGCATAAACTAGGGGGAGGTGAACAGCACGAGTTGCGATCGTCGACACACTGAGGGTGACGACGATGGGTGAGAACGTGGAGGTGTAGAGCAAGCGAGGGTCGGAACTTTCCGTTAAGCTCTCGTTGTTCAAACAAACAGCGCCTGTTGGGGCATTTCGTTGACTCACGCTCATTCAAGGAGTTCATTATCTGGAACGCATGGGCATCGGACACCACCACCACCTCAGGCAGGCCCAGTCCATCGCTAGCTACCCAGTCACAGATGTTCCGCTGCTGTTATCCCTTTCTTGTGGATGAAGTGGCAAGTCACACCTTTTGTCTCTGAGCCCCGCCGCTCCTGCAAGTGCCCAGAATAACGAATGTTGAATTTGGATTGGATTCTTCCCTCGCCGGAAGGGACCTCACGCGATATTACGAAGATAGACCCAACTTCTTCCGGGAACGGCCTCGGTATGATTCGAGTAGAGTCTCCTTATGTTGCCTATTCTCTGACCACGGCGCTCGCAGACAGCTAACGGGGCCCCAAGTTAAACCGTTACCAAGGCGGCTGTACGAAATATTGCACAATTCCCTACTTGAATTCCGGAGACGAGGTTGCTTCGTAAAAAAGCCACCAGCTTCAGGTAGGAATTTCGATCATTCCTCGATAGCAAGCCATGTTTTTAACTTCCTGACCAGGCGAAGACCTCGTCATTAGGTGACTGGTGCACCCCGACTGATGCCTGCCCAGCTTCAACTACACTAGGGCGTCACATTTTTGCCTAGGCTGCACCAAATATTGGTTACCAGCACTTATGGATTCACTAGCGAATATAAAGAATATCTTTGATCCCCTACCCACCTGAGCCTAGAACACACCCGGATTAGGGCGATTCACACCCCAACTGAACCCTTTTCGCCAACTACACTTCCCGTTCAACACACAGCTGCCACCCACTCCCACGTTCTGGTATTCATGTGGTGTGTTTGACGATGTTTGACCAAGGTCAGCAATACATTGAGTCGCCACGCCTGCTACCCGCCACGCCTCCTCCTTGAGTACGACCTCCATCATGTCTTCGGTTCACCCTCCATCCAACGCCTCTGCTATCAACTCAGATGCCTCAGTCGGTGGATTTCTTGGCTGATTTGACAACTCTAAACTGAGACGGTTATCTAGACGTTTGCCGAGGGCATCGGCTTCCCCTCTGGATTTGTACGCACCGAAGCAATGCGGATGCTTCAGCGCGAACAGGAGAAAGCCGTAGCGGTACTTGAGACGAGCCCGTTGCTCTCTTATCTGTTCTTCACCTACGTCATCTCCGCTAAGGCGGCCCCTGATTCCCCCGTGTCGGATCAAAGCGAAGAGCTGTCCGCTCTGAAACTGCGATCGGAGAAATTGGAATCCGAGTTGGCTGCAACGCAAGTAGCTCTTGCGGAGGCGCACACCATGGTGGAATCCCTCCGTGAGGAAATTCAGAAGGTAAAAGTAGACATGGCCGAAGATCGCCTGAGGCACGCGGCAGACATCGAGGAGAGGGAGGGAGAGAATGGAGATTTGCGCAGGGAAGCACAGAAGTACAAGGTAAGAAGGCACCATAAATCCTGCCCAGCCGTTGGTGACCTGATTTGGATTCGGCCTAGTCTGAAGGTGAGGCATTGCAGAAGATCACGGCCAACCAACAGCTCGAGATGGTTCGCGCGAAGCAACAGTCCACCGCTGAGAAGGCCCTGTTGCAAACCCGGCTCGATGAACTCCAGGCAAGTGTATGATCGTGATGATGTGATCAAGCACACCCGTCGGGAGCTGACCCAAAACCAACACAGAGACGCTTCAATGATGTCTCCCGAAGACAAGAGGAGGGAGCGACTCCTACGATCGGTCCGCTCACAGAAAGTACGACTAGTAGAACGCCACAAAGCCCCGAAAGTCCCTCAACTCCCTTGTGGCGACCAGAATACACACCTCAACGGCCAGCATGGGGGGAGCCACCAACGGTACAACAGTTATTCAGCCCGGATGTGAGGCCGAGCGAACCCTCAACTTCGCAGATCCCTGCCTTGCCCGGTGATGCTCAAACACCCGACCCGTCTTCCCCCCTACGTCTCTCAAAGTCTCAAAAACTTAGAGCAAAGAGGGCTGCGAAAAAGCTGGCTCTGCAAGCGGCAGAGGAGGAGGCGGCGAGTCTTGCGACTCGCACGGAGGTCTTAACGGAAGCCTCTTAAACCATGGTGGTGATCTTTAACGCGTATTTCGGGCAATATACAATGTGTACAATTCCTCCACAACGTTTCAAAGTTTGAATGATTGCCGAATCCCTGCAGTCTCAGCGGCTTTCCCACGGTTGCTCATCTTCTCTTCTCTTCAGTAAACATTCTCGTTGTTCGCCCTGACCATTTGGCCGCACGCTATACCGGTGGTATTTTACACACAGACCCTCCTATCTTTCTCGGATTTTGCGACGAACTACGGGTGGCATGACTTACGGCAGTGGATGGCGCCGGAGCCGGATTTTTTTTTGACAGTTTCTCCCACCGGACCCTTCTGATCACCCCGCCGCGACGCTTGACCCTTGAAGGTAAATGTGTTACTGCCCGCCACCTTTCTCACCTTTGCACCTTGAAAGTTGTCGAAGCACTTGTTGACGACTTATGGCGGGTCTCTGACGAGTGCCAGCTTTTACGAGCACCCACGTCGGCCAGCCTAGAGTCACGAGAAGGAGAATTTACTAGATTGATGTGTAATTTACTGATACATGAAACCTATAAATGTCGCAAAGTCCGTATTTTGAAGGAGCAGATGCCCCTACCTTATGCTCTCAGCCGCCAAACGGGCGCCCCCACAGCCCAACAAGGATGCGGACCTCGATTTCAGACAGCATACAATCCTTTTTAACTCCTCAACAGGGATAGAAGCATTGTCTGCACCCAGGGCCGCAACATCGACTCCATCAAATTGCTCGAAACGATGCACGAAAAGGAAGACGTTCGTTGCTTGTTCTGGGATGGATGACGGATCCGCCTGCTGGAAGATCTCCGCCAGTCTATCACACGTCCGAGAAACAAGACAGGTATACTGGGCACTGCAGAACGATGTCTTGCCTTCAGAAAAAAGCAAAGGAGGAGATACAGTGCTCTACTCACTCCTGATTCTGATCATCCATTCCGTCGATGCACACTCCGATACTAACCGCAGCTATAGCGAGCAGTTCCGCTGCCACAGACGGCCTCAGGGACTCCGTAGGGACGGAAATCGCCCAGCGGACCAACTCGCAAAACGCCCCGGATGTTTCGATTGTCTCCTCCCACGAAGTTTTAGGAGTGAAGGTGGATGCCACCTTCAATTCCTCGTTCAGCGACCCTCCAAAGATGTCGTAGCATGCAGAGAAAGGCTGTTGTGGAAGAAATGTTGGACCGTCGGTCTCATCAAACTTTTCGTAGGTATCGTGATTTCCGGTCTGTTCGTGCGATGAGGGGTATGGCCCGGTGGAGTAGCCTCGTTCACAGATTCTTCGTCTTGGGGTAAAAGAGGGGAAGAGGACCGCCAGCGTGTTGATTAAGACCCAACAAAGGATCAACAGTATTCCAGACGTGCCATTCGCAAAGGCTTCGCGCCCCAAAAAGCAGCAAATTGTGAGTAGGGGAAAGCAGGCGAGCGTTGGAGAGAGCATGACGGCAGAAAGGCTTCCAACCATGCACGACTTGAAACAGGAGGAGAGTTCGTTGGTCGTTCGGTAACTTTCTTTCGCGGATTGGCCATGTGGGACATGGAGGCGCCAAAATAAGGAGATGAGGCCACCTGTCGAGACAAGGAGCGCATTCGACTCGAGGATGATACGGGCTGTGATGGATGTCAACATTCAAAGCAGATATAGATCGGGCTGGGAAGGGTACATACAAGACGTAAGTTTTGTCGTCATCGCCAGGGTGAAGGATGTGGACAAGACGTTTGTCACAGCCTGAACGGTGGTGAGTACATTCCTTCCAGCAGCGGGCGGTCACTGGATCTGCTTACCACCAGCGTGCAATATCCAAGCAATCCCCAGGATGCTCGTGAGTCGCTCTCAAAAAGGTTGGGATACCAGTCGTGGAGAAGGGTGTGGTCGTCGGCAGTGGCGAGGACCCTAGCTCCCTCCAAGTCCTCTTCAGTACGTGAGCAGCGGTCGTGTATCCTGGTACGAACATCAGAAACGGGTGTGGCGAGCGAAAAAAGAAAATCAAAGTCGCGCACTGAAAACTCATCGTCCCGGATGGTGTTCGTCAAAGAGGAGTGATGGAGAAGATCCTGGCGTTGAGAAAACCATCTCGACGTGCCGTTGTCTTTAAGGTACCCCCGCCACAGTGCCCCGTGCCAGCGCCTTCAAGTCGGTGGCTGATGCGATTGAAGGGCAATGTCAAATGTGTGGGCGTCTTCGGCAAGTTCCATCATCGTTTTGCGACTTCGAATGCCCTTGCCCTGAGATCATACACATAGACCACACAGCATAAACTAGGAAGCCCTGTCACCTACGCACCGCCAACAACAATAGGAATTGCAAGGATTCATAACGCGGGTTGCAAATGATCCGTTGGTTCGGAAGGCGTTGGTGGACACCGCCAAGGAGTGGTCTCGAATCAATGTAGGCTGTACATGCGACATCGGAAAGTTCAACGAACACACATGCTCGTCCTAGACTTAACTTAGGTAAACAGGCCCTGAGTACATCAGGATGATCTCGCCTGAGCCATCGTCCCCGGGGCAAGGGTAGTGGCTACCAGTGGCTACCCGGTCTCCTCGCTGATCCTTTGTCTCTCGGAATGTTCCGCCTAACCGGCAGCTGATTCCGAGCCCGTTAAAATCACATGACTCCATGTTTGAGAAAATGTCCCTTCGATTAAAAGACGCTGGCTTACCGCGGTTTCTGCCGACTTTGACCCTTCCTCCACGATGGTAAGCCACCCGCCGTTCGCGTTTTGTTACGTGAACGTGTAAAGTTGGCTCACGAGTTTTGTGCAGAGCGCCGATCAAAGCCCGGTCGAGAGCAAGCCAGCGACCACGAGCGGATCCTCGTCAACGAAGGAATCCATCAAGTCGTTCCTTGCCGGAGGAGCCGGAGGAGTTTCTGCGGTTCTCGTAGGTTAGTCGATTGCTGTTTGGACCCTGGGAGCGTTCAGGTGAGGATCGTCGTAACGCTTATCCGCGTGTCGCGCGTGCAGGGCACCCATTCGATTTGACAAAGACTAGACTACAAACGGCGCAGCCCGGGGTGTACACCGGTGCTATCGATGTAGTGAAGAAGGCCTTGGCCAAAGATGGCCCGAGAGGGTACGCGATTGTATGATGTCGACGCTCGAAATGAAATGCTGACCATCTGTATGTAGCCTCTACCGCGGTGTAGTTCCACCGCTGCTGGGTGTCTCCCCCATGTTCGCCGTTTCCTTCTGGGTCCGTGGAAAGCAATCGCGCTTGATGGGCAATATCGCTGATGTTTTCCCTTCTCTAGGCTTATGACATGTCGAAACTCTTGATCCTTGCTGCTACTCCCAACAGGCAAGACTCTGGACTTTCCACGTTGGAGATTGCTGCCGCTGGTGCCATGTCAGCAATTCCGACCACGTTGGTCGCGGCTCCTGTCGAGCGGGCAAAGGTCTTGCTCCAAGTACAAGGGCAAGGGGGGAGGTCGACGCAGTACAAAGGAGTCTTTGACGTTTTAAGGCACCTCTACAAGGAGGGGGGAATTAGGAGCGTGTTCCGGGGTTCGGTAGCTACGGTCATTCGAGACGGGCCCGGGAGTGCAGCGTTCGTGACCTTGTTTGATCTTGCGCATATATTGACGTCATTGTGGCTACAGATACTTTGCTGCATATGAAGTCACAAAGAAGTGGTTAACGCCAGCGGATTCAAAAGACCTCAGCCTGAGCGCTGTTATCTTCGCTGGAGGTACCGCTGGTGTGGCGATGTGGACTATTGCTATTCCTCCGGATGTGGGTATTTTGCTGAGTGGACCCTCCACACCCTCGCTGATGTGTTTGTGCGTTAGGTGATCAAATCTAGAATCCAGTCGGCGGCGACAGGGACTTACTCCGGTTTTCTAGACTGTGCGAGGAAGACGATTGCCACTGATGGTGTGAAAGCGTTGTGGAGGGGTCTCGGGCCCGCTATGGCTCGGGCCTTCCCTGCTAACGCCGCTACCTTCGTGAGTTTGAGTGGTCCGGTCCGCGAGCCTTTTTAATCTGATGCATGTTTTCAAGCTTGGTGTGGAGTTGGCCAAAGACTTCTTGGAGAAGGCCCTCTAATCTATGATTTACTGCTGATAATACCAACTCATCATGACTATGGCATCTGGCTGCTCCGGAATACCCTACTAAAGTTACATTTTGAGAGACTAACATGATGTGTGGGTCGTACAAATGAGGTGTGTGAGACGAGAATGACAAAATTAGTAACAAGGTGTACCGTATGTGAGGCAGGTGGTGAGAAACAAAATGAGGTGATGTGAGTCCGGGCCAAGGAATATCAATGATCAAAAAGAGATGATTCGTCACCGGAAACCGAAGAAACAAGTTTGGTGGTCCCGATGGCATATTCTCCCAGCTCCCCCCAGGAGTCCACTGGATGGGGATGAGGCATGACGACAAGCGCGGCGACGTCATACGTCTGAAACACGTCCTCTCGAACAGGCGCCTCGGCTTTGTCAACCTCTTTGTCCTGACTGCGTAATGAGTGATGCGTCCGCAGGACACTGGGAGCGGGTGACGAAGCAGAGGTAGCTGCATGTGATTTGGATTCTAAGCGCACTGCCATTGGCTAGATAAGCATCAGCTCGTGATCCACCCCCACTAGAGAAGCTGCAGCAACTCACGAGAATATACTCGAACCTGGGTTCGTGCAGCTCTAAGCCGGGTTTGACATATACGTCGAATAGCTTGGGTTCCACCTGCTGTATATATCCCCCATAAACGACTCCCGAAGCGTGGGGCAATCGTTGATCGAGAAACCTTGATCGTCGTCTGTAGTATCGGAGGGCGATGATAAAGGAAATGGGGAAAATCACGGTGCTGAGGAGTGCGGCACCGCCAAGGACCACATAGACCACTGGGAAGGTAGTACCGCCCTCAGTAGATGGTGTTGCCATGGTCGTGTTGTACAAGACGAGCGAGGGAGGATGTGCTGGATTGTTGCAAGGATGGAAGATACCACCATCCGAGGGTGGGGTCAAAAGGGGAGTAATAAACGAGCGGATTATAAACGGATGAGGCTTATATGTGGTGGTGTCGGAGACTTTACCCGCACGTGAGAGCGGGAAGTTGCTTGAAGTTTAGAGCCTCGGGCGTTCGGAGCGCGCCTATATATATCGGGTGTGGAGTCGAAGTTGTTCCCTCATTTAGGATCGATCTAGTGAGCATGTGCGGGATCCTGGTTTGCTAATTGCCTCTGGTGGGTGCTCGACGCGGACGAATGGACAGCGTTATTATCCAGGACATCGAGGCTTCAGCTCGACACAGGACAGATCACGGGTTACAAGGCGAGGTTGGAGATGCCGCCGCAGCAAGAGCTGACCCTGAGCGGGTACCGCGGGCCTGGTTCCGGTCTGACAGCAAGAAATTCCTGACAGTGGGGTTTCGACAAACCGAACACGCAAAATTTGCAGGTAGGTGCAGGGCGAGCGGTGTTTCCGTTTAGTTGGAAGCTTGACGTCCGCCAGGTAGGGGTTGGCGTGGATGTACAAACAGTGGATGGACTCGGCCATCTTCCCGGCCGATCGATCGCTCGGACTTGGTGCCGGTGCCGATGAGCGATACACCGAAAATTCAAGATATTTCTTCCAGCCTTAAAGCTGACGCTCGCGACATCTCTGCTGCGGGGTGCGAGATGGGGTTCCGCAATATGGCATCAGATCGGTTTGAGTTTCATCCCTGGCGCTGGCCAGAGCCCCGGAAACACGAGGTCATGACGGAGCTGCCAGTGAATGGTGGATATTGGGTACTTGTAATAGGGAGCACCAGCCCTGGGCCGAGATACTTATTTGGTTTCCGCTTGCTGTGGTCAGACTTGTCTCCGCGGGAGCAAATCATTAAAAGTTTGGGGCGTGCTAAATTGACCTATGACGTCGACCGGCGTGACGGACCTGTGATGTCGACGAGGATTAATCGAGAACCGTGGTTTGCACCCAACGGCCAGATGAGAATAAGTACCCTCGCGGTAATCAGACGAGAGCACCCTCGCAGTTATCCGCCACCCCCGCTCGAACTCTCCACCACCACGATCCAAGCTCGCGGGAGGCCTGCATACATTCAAACCTGTAGCATCGCAACACTGTAGCTCACTTGCGTGCGCCCAAGTATACACCGCTCACGCCGTGCACGATGGACATCCTCCGGTCGTCCTTTCACTTCGGCGTCAATTCACCTAGCAGTATAAAGACTGGGTAACAACTTTCTCACCCTTCCCCATTACCTCACCCACCATGTGCATCAACTGCGTTATTCGGCAGGAGAAAGAGGAAGATGAAAAGTACGTCCGTATCTGATATCCGTAGTCTCGAACTAATCGCGACTTGTTTCTTTTGCTTAGCAGGCGGCATGGGTCAAATGGATCGCCAGGGGATGTGGAGATGGCTCGAGAGGTTCTCCCTGAGGATGAGGGAAAGATGCAAGTGGTTGAGCCTCCGCCGGAATCCGACCCATCTGCCCGCGATGAATTCCACCAAGCGTATGTCAAGAAGCTGCAAGATTTCGGCAACGGCGTCGAGAGCCTTTCGAGAACTATGGACTCCGTATCCTATCTGGTGAGTGATAGCATCCCCATAACCGAGCCCTGACTCAAACCCTTCTCTCACCAAGGCTTTGTTCGCCTCGGGTGTCATCATACTACTCGTCGATTGCGAAACTGAGCCTTGCTCAGCAAGTGCGTCCTTGCCTTATGTCGACGTAATACTCTCACCACTCTTACTCATAATTCGTAATCAGGATCCTACGGCATCTCAGCTGCCGTGGTCGCCATTTCGCTATCGCTGTTCACAAAACAGTACCTGAGATACCGTTCTCTACAACAACACCGCCGTTTGTCAACCACCAACAAGCCTGATTCTTCGACCGCGTTGACGTCGCTCACTGGAGGAGGTGTTCCCCTCGTGGCGTTGGCGCTCTTATCCCCTTTCCTACTTTCCCAAATTTTATCCAAAACCGGGCTAAACTTCCAAGTGATCTCTGTTGTTGTTTCCGCATTTTTGACCCTCGGATTCATATTGGCGCGGGGCCCAGCGTTGCTTCATACCCTTCTTACCAGATCCTCCCATTCTCGGATCCCCTCTCGTGCTCCACGGCATTTGCCACCAACCCCTTCACGCCTTTCCAAAAAGGAGGCCGTATCGTTTAGCAGCGCTCCTGGTGGTGGAGAGACACAGGAATCGACCGCTTCACTCACCGTCACGCCCGTCCTCGATCCCGTCGGGGTCGATCATCAGGGAAATCTTGTGGACGCTCGACGTATCGCATGGATGCTTGAGAGGCCTTCGGATCCAGGGACGATTTCCGCAATCCTCAGGTTTATTCTCGAGGTTTTCTGGACCCCGCATCACCTCCAAGATACCGATTCAGCGAACTCTCCCTTGCTTCGATCCTATGAGCTTCTCTCTGAGGCGTTCGACAAGGATTACGCTACGCAACCGGTACTCCTTAGGGCGATGAGAGGTCAAGCCTTCGCAGCTGCAAAGGCCTTCATCCACATTTTCACCCAAGGTGACTACACCTCGGACGATCCCATCATCGCTACGCTTCGGGAACGACATATCCCCCTCGGTACAAGTCCATCGCTCAAGGATGACGCCGACTTGAGATCCGTCATCGGGATCGTTGACGACTTCCTTGGGTTCAGTAAACCGCTACAGTGGTCCGAGTTGCAGCTCGCGTCGTCACACCGGCTTTGGCTGAGCCACATCCTGCTTTCCAGAGCGTGGTATGCTACAAAGCGCGGGGCATATATCCCCGATTTCATCACCGGCTTTGTCAAACATTCGTTGAGCTCTGACCCTCGGCCTCGGCTCGCCGTCGTCACCGATTGTGTTCTTGTCGTTGGTCTCACCGTTGGCCACCCGCTACACGAGGCTGACCTCCTTATTTGGGAAAAGACGTACGCTTCTACTTTTTTACCCTTGATTTGTCCAACTGAGCACATCAATTCAGCCAAGAACTCCCTACAATCCTCCAAAAGGTTTCTGACAAGTTGAAAGTCGCCTTTGGACCGTCCTCGACGCGTGCGGAGATCGAATACGGTTTCAGAGCACTGGGACTCTTTAGCCCCCTTTGTTTGCATCCTGTCGCGGATGGATGCCAGGTCCTTTTCAATGCGGTCATGCAGTCAGTCCACCTCACTGGGGAAACAAAATGGAAAGCCGCTCGCCTCGCTCTTCATGGCGCGTACAAGTGGGATCTATACATGCCTCTGCTTGGCGATGCAAAGGACGTCGTAACCTTCTTCGAACATATCCTGGAATTTCCCTTTCCTGATGAGGAACAAGACATGGCACTCGAGAGTGTGTACCGTGCTCTCGCTTACGCGTCGAAGCGTGAAATCCTGGACCAGTACGACATGAAGAAGAGGTTGATAGTGGATGGTACCGTTGCCGCGTTCACTCACCAGAAATCGTTCCAGCTTTGGAAAGCCATCTTTTTCTTCCTCGATATGGTCGAAGGGCAGTGGTTCAGTTCGGAAGTGGAGGTTATGAATGAGCAGAAGAGGAGGGAATTGATTCAGAAGCTCGCGGACAACATAGAGCATATCGAACCGACGGTGGACGTCTTATGCGCCATTCTCGGCATCCTTTTTGGTATGGCCGACTCACCGCTGTGGCGACCTCACATTCCGATCAGGCTGTGGTCAGTGTTGGGAGGTTTCCCCGCTCTACCTGAGACAACGCCGTCGTTCGTCAGGTGTCGCAACAACCCGGATGTGATCGACGGACTTTTGGCTTACGAAGAGAAGTCGGTGGTGAAGTTTTGGATGGGGATCTTGTGGAGAGATTGGGTTGATCTGAGGCCGGAGGTTCAGGCGAGACTGGTGGAGGTGACGAGGGAGGTCGTCGGTCCCGGTGCTGAAGATCACGCGTTGATCTCTGCTGCCATCATCGGGACGCACCAGCAACTGACCCAGCAAATGGAGAGGTTCCAGCCTTGGTCAATCGAGGAGGAAGCTTTGGGATGTCGGGCTCAGCTTGAAAAGCTCGAACAGGGTCGATTGAAGCTTGAAGGCATCTTGGTCGGGACCTCTGGCAAGGGATTACCTCGATTACCTCAACGATGAACTTTATATTTATCGTGACTTTAAATCTTTGTATGGATTATGTATTGGATCTGACATCCACTAGTAATGAGCACTGTAATGTCGTGCACGTGAGCCATGATAGCGGGATCTCTGGAGAAAGCTCAGAGACATCATCACCACTTGTTAGTTTCGGGCCACTCACTTCGTCACCGCTCCATCTGTTTGTTTCCTTCCTCTTCGTCGCCATCGCAGACATCGGCGATTCAGCGCACTCGGCGGCCGTGCTCCCGAGGCAGATTGACTCGGACGTTTCAGTCCCTATTACCTACTGTACTCGTACTTGCGCAGTTGGGCAGATCACCAAACGCACTGCATTCCCGTCCTCACCTCTTCCTCACGACTTTCATACAACTCTCTTCGCCATCGCCAAACCTTCCCTCAACCCCAGCCACCATTGCCGAAACCCGGAAAGATGATGGGATTTTTAAGCTCGGCCGTCGGTGCAGGCAAACGACCACGAGGTGCGTCTGTTGGAGAGGAAATGCCAGAAGATACGGAACCGGATGATACTTCTATCTTGTACGTCCCCCCCTTCTTCTCCCCACACCCCATCCTCTCCCTCTTCGATACCTTTACCATCCATCCCCCTCCTCGTTCTCTCTTCCCTTCTTACTTGGATTTTGCTCCGATGGTGTTCGTGGTGGATGCCAAGACGGAGAAACCTTACGCCTGTGATTTCAGGGACGAGGACGAGGGGTCGATTATCTCTTCCCTGATATCCCAATTGAGGTCAGCTGCATCCCCCTGCCCCCGCCACTATACCGAAGCTGAAGGTCCGACGATCGCAATCTCTGTAGAGTAGGGATGGACCTGTCCCGAGTGACTTTTCCGACCTTCGTGCTGGAGCCACGAAGCATGCTGGAACGGATCACCGATTTCATGGCGCATCCTGACCTGATTTTTGGGTAAGCCACCGCTTTTCGGACGACCGACCTACGTCCACGAATCTGGCCGGTTCCGCTCGCTGACTGGTTCCCCTCACCTCTATATGCTTATCCTTTCATCACTTCCGTAGTGCGGAGGAGGTCGATGATCCGGAAGAGCGCTTCATTCGGGTGTTGCAGTATTACCTTGCCGGATGGCATATCAAGCCCAAGGGAGTCAAGAAACCGTACGTCGTTTTTCGCACCCCCCACCCCCCCCCCCCCCCCCCCCCCCCCCCTTCGCAGCACCCCGCAGCCTCCTGACGACGGTCCATCCTTGACGTTCATCAGATATAATCCTATCCTGGGGGAGTTCTTCCGATGCAAGTATCAATATCCCGACGGAACGAAGGGGTTTTACATCGCCGAGCAAGGTAAATACACCTCTGTACACCTTTGGGTTATACCCCCTTCGCTCCATTCGAGTTCTGCGTTCACCACTTCCGGCCCGCCACCGGTGCCTACGGCGTATGGTTTCGCTCGAGTCACTGATCCGTTGTTGCTGCTCCGTTTCTTTGCTAGTATCCCACCATCCGCCTATCTCCGCCTTCTTTTATATCTCGCCGATGAATAAGTTATGTATCGTTGGGGAGTTGAGACCCAAATCCAGATTCCTCGGAAACAGCGTTTCGACGGTGATGGAAGGAGAGAATAGAGTTTACCTGCTGGGGCGACCAGAGGATGGGCGTGAGTGCATCGATTATTTCTTCTAGGCTTGTTCTCAGTGTAATCACCAGCCTACGTGATTTCGATGCCGAACATGTACGCTAGAGGGATTCTGTTCGGTAAGATGGTCATCGAGCTCGGGGACACTTGCACGGCCAAGTGCGAGAAGTCGGGCATTACAGCGGATATCGAGTTCAAGACCAAGGTACGTCATTTACTCAACTTGGGATTTTCACTCGCATTGCGTCATCCCTTTACTTTTTGCACATTCAATCGGATCTAACCTTTTCTCGTCTGTGATCTTCCTGACGGTAGGGTTTCTTTTCGGGCGTGTATAATGGGATCGGGGGACGTGTAAGGCATGGGCAGACTGATGTTGGAGAGATTGGTGGTAGGTGGAGCCACGTTATGGATTTCAAATCGACCAAGGTAGGCTATGCTCATGCATCAAAGTCAGTCGAGGCTAATAGGTTTACAGTCCAATCAGAAACGGGTGTTGTTTGACGTTGCGAAGGATGGAGCGAAGCTCGCCACCAAGAGTGTGGTCTCAGAGGACCAACAGGAGCCTAATGAGTCTAGAAAGTTATGGATGAGCCTTACGGAAGCCATCATCAATAAAGATATGGAAGGCGCTACTACCTCGAAGACTGCAGTAGAAGAGGCTCAGAGGGAACACAGAAGGAAGTTAGAAGAGAATGGGGAGAAGCATGTGCCGAGGTTCTTTGAAGAGAAGAACGGCGGTTGGGTTCCTAAACTCGAGTGGGTCCCCCCTATACTCCCTCCTGAAGTCGATTGATGGTAACTTTAACGCCCCGCCTATTCAGGATCCCGACGCAACCGACGCAGGAGGCGGTAGATATGGTCGAGAGGTGGATTTGGGGAACATCCACACCACCCCCATGAACACAATACCCCCCCCCCCCCTCACTCAATAGCTTGCACTCGCTTCTATCTCTCCTCGTCTCTGTTGCTCTACACAAACGCCATACACACAAGCACGACGAGATCGGACGACTTCCCCTCATCAAGGATTCTGCTCCTCCTGTTTTAATTCTCCTGTTTACGCATCTGCATGACCGCTTGTCTGTTCGTATATCTTTGTTTTTTTGTTCACAACGCACACGCTGCTCCCTCTCCCCATGGTCCGCCCAAGACCTTTTCTCTGTCGCAAGCGACTGACCCTACCCCGGGCCGGTTACGGTGAAGTGCCCAAACACCCCCCCTCTCCTCCTTTGAATTTGAGCAAGTCGCCTCGAGGTTTCCTGCGCCATTATCATTGGCTCGGTGGAGGAACGGGTACCAACGTCACTGTGCTTCCGCCCGGTGCAGGAAAAGCGGGGATCTCGCGCCATGCACATTTATCATCTAATTTGTATCGAGCCGGAGCGCTAGAGCCAACGATTTCCACCGATCACCCTGCGGAATAACGAGCATGCATGGAGGTTTAGGCGGATTGGGTCCAACGCGTTTGATGGTATACCAATTTGTGGCTGAGATTTAGAGGATTTGAGATGATATGTAGGCTGAAAGCATACACCTTAGTGGAAGGGAGGTTGTCTCCGGATTTGAGATGATATGATGCATAGCGACCTTCAGTTGTCGTACCGAAAGCGACTCGAGGAAACTATTTGCTGTTGAATTTTGATGGATACGCCCTCGGCACGGATGGTGAGCTACAGATTAGAAACTCAATGGGAGCGTAACTGAGTTCCGTGGTGATGGTGCGTCAGACCAGCAGGCCTGCTGCGGCTCCATCCCTCTTCCCGACCCCGTCTCGTCACGGATGCCACGGGGATCTTTCCCCTTCTCGAGCGTTGGGAAATCGTTAATTAGTTGCCCTCTTGGAAACGATGCAAAACGTACGGATACTTACGCGCTCGCCGTTCTGGAGCCTCACATTAACCGTATTCGCTTTTATGTCCGTAGAGTCCACATCTTGATTGAATTGTCAGGTCCGGTGATCCTACACACGGTACGTTCCAACACGCCGGTTACCAGTTTGCGGAGACTCGTGGTTCGTGGTGGATAGTACGCGACATCGGGGTGTGTGGAACACTTGCGAATGGTCATGATGCATGACGACTCAGCCACGTCAGTGTGGCCATTCCGGGGACCCTAACCGTTGAAGAAGGGTTTTGTCTGTGACGATACAGCGCCAGGGCGCCAGTGGCCACCTCGGCCGTTCGGCAAGAAGGCGATCAACTCGGCTTTTGAATGGCTTTTTGACTTTTTTGGGCCTGAATGTCGCCTCCGACCATTCGAAATTGACGACTCGCCAATCTTGTGCAGATGGCGCTTTGGATAGTCTGGCGGCTGAATGAAGGGCCAGTTTTCTTTGGTTCCTCCGACACCTTGCGGGGACCGATGGAGTTTGTTCAGAGGTGACCTGGATACAGTGATCGAGAAACCACATGCGTGTTCTTTCCGCCGAGTTGAACGAACGTAAACCGACGCGGAGAATCACAGTCAGATGGTGGCACTCACATATATTCGCAGGTAGGCGACTGCACCAACCAGTTGGCCCACCTACGACACAAGATCATCCTGGAGATTCGTATAGCCAACCCTTCGCCTGACCAGGAACAGCTGCTCGGGATTCTCGAGAGGATATAGAAGCGAAAGACGTGTGGAGAACTCGTGGCCGGAACTTCGAAGGGAAGCTAGAAGATAGGGGCGATAACGCGATACCATTCTTGCTGATAGCGGGGTTGGGAACCGTAGGAAACAAAGAAACCGTTGAAGTTCCGTGAGCTTCAGGCCTGAATGGAGGTGGAGAGTTTACAGGGGAGCGCCGTGCTCCATAAGGCCAGCTGATGCAATCCTTCCGCAGGGATAAACTTCGGAAGTCGGAGGCTCTATTGTCAAAACGCGGAGAAGTGTTTTCCACTCGAAAATAGCTGGGGAACCTGCACTGAGTTTGAAAGAGCCTCTCCGGGTTAAAAGCGAGCGAGCAAAGGTTCGTCAGGGCGATAAGAGATAGCGCTGTGCAGGTAGATGAGTTGGACACCAACGGCAGGGTATATTTCGCTATACGATGTACGCCTGGGTACACGTGGACTTTCGATTGGACTGCCAGGGCCCTATACGGTTTGCGGGATCGTGGACGTTGTCGCTAAGCCGTAGGTACCGACGCGCGCGACACGGAAGATCCCACGAACTGCCAGAGTCTGGCGGGTAGGTCTCGGTTGCTGAGGACCGGATGTATATTCACATTGACATTCATCATCCGCGTGGTTATCTCGCGTACACATTTAACAAACGAGTACGTGAAGGCTTTAAATTAGGAAGACACTGAGCCTCTGACCGTCTCTCTTTCCAATGAACTTCCGACCGTCAGATCTTCAGAAGCTGCCGATCCTCGCAACAGAAAATTCCCGGTGGTCACCAAGTAGCATAGAAAAGGTTCCCGAGGTGGGAACCCGAACTGTCGGCTGCCGTCCATTCATTCTCCGTAACCTCGTGCCATGTCAACTCTGACGCTTGTTGCTGATCAAGATCGACGATCGAGTCGGAGGTAGACCCTCGGCCGAGTCTTCCAGTGACAACCATTGCTGTTTTCACAGAGTGCTTCCTCCTATCGCGGCCGGAGCCTGAGATTGGAACTCTATTATGCGGGATCAGCTGTGCCAATCCGTTTGGTAGATAAAATATCCGACGAATTTGAGCTTCAACCGACAGGGGCTGTAGGACAACCCCGGCTCTTAAAAGCAGCTTCAAACCCGAGGAAGAACCAGAACCTCTCACAACTCACAGCATCAAAGGATATGACTGTCTCTCATAACCCTCATGCGGACGTCTCGGGGATCGACGAGGGCAGGCTCCTTCGAAAAGTAGACTGGAAACTCCTGCCTTGGCTGTCGTTCCTGTACTTTTTGAGTTTTCTGGATCGTACGAGCATCGGGAATGCCAAGGTGCAGTAAACCGTTTCTTCGCTCTGGCTGGGTCTTTCATTCATGACTTTGACAGCTGTACAACCTTACAAACGATCTACGCCTTAGTGATCAACAGTATCTGCTGTGCTTGACGGTCTTCTACTTCTCTTACTCAATCTTCGAGGTACTTCGCCTTCCACGTGCAGGGCTCTACAAAGTTCTGAGCACATTTCGTAGGTCCCAAGTAATGTGATCTTGAAAATGCTGCACCCCAGAAGCTGGATTGCCTTGCTTGTGATATCGTGCGGCATAATTATGGTGAGCATTGCAGCCCCTGCTCGTCCTGCGTGTTGGTAATGGGTTCTTCAGGTTGCGCAAGGCCTAGTCAGGAACTACGGAGAGCTTCTCAGTAAGGATTTTCGTTCCGATCGGTCGTCGTTATACCCATGACACCTCCAGGCGTGACGTGGCTCTTGGGGCTATTCCAGGCCGGGATATTCCCCGGAGTGACATACTATCTTTCGTGGTATGTTACAGTCGGTCTCTTCAGCCTCGGGCTGACCCCCGTTTAGCTGGTACAAGCGTTCTGAATTTGGCATTCGCGCGGCAATTTTCTTCTCTGCGGCGTCGGTATCAGGCGCATTCGGTGCTTTTCTTGCTGTACGTAGCATCTACGCCTTTCTGAGTATCCCCACTGACTTGTTTCTTCCAAAGGCCGCAATCTCGAAGATGAACGGAATCTTAGGGAAAGCTGGCTGGGAATGGATCTTCATCTTGGAAGGCCTCGTGACAATTATCGCAGGTGTCATGTCCTACTGGATAATCCAGGACTTCCCCGACGGCGCCAAGTTCCTCACAGAGGCAGAGCGTACCGTTATCATTCGCAGGTTACAGGACGATTGCCAACACAGCGCGGCGGGAGAGAGACTCGAGATGAAGCACATCCGACAAAGCTTATCCGACTGAAAGACCTACCTCGCGAGTAAATCACATTCAGCCCCCATTTCAAACATTGTTATTCAAATTTCTGCCACAGTGTTGATGTACGCCGGGACCAATGGTCCTTTATATGCCTTCGCGCTGTTCCTTCCGACTATCATTAACCAGGTATGCGTTGACGTCACGAACACAGTGTCGGTAAATATTTATACCCCGGTTGCAGATTGGTTACCAGGCTAATTTGGCAAACCTACTCACCATTCCTATCTACGTCCTTGTCAGCATTGTGACTTGCAGCGTAGGGTTCTACGCCGATCGCAAGGGACAACGTGGTCGAGTTAACATGTACGTATCATTTGTCTCTCTCATGCAGAAGTCTGGTTGATCCAAGTCACCTAGTATCTGCCTTTGTATAGGTGGGCACAATCTAAAGCGGAGAAGGGAACACGGAGTCCTAACGTCGTTCAGCCGCTACTGGATACATCATTTTGATTTTTTCAAGGATTCCCGCACTATCGTACTTCGCGGTGTACCTTGCGGCATGGTAGGTATGGCGATTATTCTGAGAAAGATATTGACTAACCATTCCGTCATCCATCCCAGCGGGATCTTCCCAACCGTCCGTGAGTGCCGAATACACAACATGGCATTACACATAACTGACCAACCCCCCTGCCCATAGCTAATACTATGTGAGCTCGATTCGGCCCATGGAAATTCGCTCCTCTGATTGTGCCTAGAGCATGGGTCTCGAACAACGTCGAAGGATCCTCCAAACGGAGCGTGTCCATTGCGATGGTTATCAGTTTGTGTGTCCATTTTTCTGCTGGATGATGAGTATGCTTGAACTAAAGTCTGCGACTTTTTTTTTTTTTTTTGGTGCACAGTGGCAGCCTCAACGGCGCCGTCAGCTCGAACGTGGTACGGTTGTGGATGATGCTTCCTGATCGCGTCCGACCCTTCTTCTCACTTTCATCTTCGTGTAGTACCGTGCTCGGGACGGGCCATGGTACACCTTGGGCCACGGAATCGTTCTCATCTATATCTGCCTGTGTCTGCTTACCTCCCTCGTGTACCATCTCATTCTGAAGACCGAGAACGCTCGACGCGATCGGGGACTGAGAGATGAAATCATCGATGGCGAAAACGACAAGGGTATGCCCATCTCCCGCCGTCTCGGGCTCCGCTACTGGCTTACTTTTTTTTTTTGCGGCGAAATAGGTGATACCGAGACCATCGAAAGGCTGACAAAGCTCAACGGAAGGTTCCCCAGCGTCGAAGACGCGAAGAGAGAGAAAGGAGACGGCTGGAGCGGGTACCGATATATTTTGTAAAGCCACCCAGGATTGATTGTTTTTTTCTATCCAACGTAAATTATATAGCTCTACTTATAATTCTCCAAACACACCCTTCGGAACCACTGTCCCTTCTGCAGTTTAGAAATTTAAACCCTTGTGCGGATTGAATGTTTATGGATATTCGACTCCTCCAACACTACGTATTTGCGAGGTTAACTAGCATCCTGGCGCTCTGGGTTTGGGCCAATCCGGGTAGGATCTTAATTTGCTCCCCTTGACTGAATCTCCGATGATTGGGATGAAGCCACCAACGTGAAGCAAAAGTGGTTTTAAGAACGTCAGCGAAGTAAATCAGCCACGCGTGCACATTTAATGGTACGTAGGCTTGGATGTCAGGGTATGCAGGTGTGGAATAGCTAATGTGTGTATGTAAGAGTGCCTACTAAAATCCTCGGGAAAGAGAGAAAGAGAGGTGAAAAAACTAGAAGGAGGTCACGTAGAAGGAAACGAGCAGTGGAATGACAACAGTGATTAATGACACCAGGGTATCTGGTATTTACTAGTGCATATGCGTATGGAGGGGGATCAGAGAAGAGGTGAATAGTGAAGGAAGAGAATGTACAAGAAACCCGAACCGTCCCAGAACAAGAATAAACAAGGGCCAAGGCGCGCCGGACAAACGTTGAATTGGATATCTATGACCACCAACCCTCCTCGTCAACAGTCGGGGCTGTCGATACAACGCTCGATGTGGGGGATGGCGGTCGGGTACCCGCTCCATTGGGTTTTGACGCACTCAACCCGTTTCCATTCGGCATTCGGTGTGGTACCCCGTTCGCACGGTAGGGGTTGTGCATCGAGTTCCAAACACCGTTAGCAGCCAATTGCGCTCGGGCGGGCTTCGTGTTAACTGGGGTTGTGGAGCGACTGTGCAAGTAGACAGTGCTAGCTCGAGATTCTGAGCGAACTGGTGGCTCGAACTTGTAACCGTTTGTGGCGGGGGTAGTGGTAGTGGCAGCGGGAGCCGCAACAGGAGGTTTGGATGCCTCAGCTTTCAAGCGCGCGAATTGTTCTTCCAAAGAGGCGACCTGGTCGCGGAGTTTACTCTCGCGATCCTAGAATATCATAAGTTTCACATCGGGTTGTTCAAACGAGTTGCAGCTAACCTGGGTCAGGCGTTCATCCGCTTCTTTCTCCTGCAGTTGAGCCATAAGCAGTGAGACTTCAGAGTCGAGCTGTGATTTAGAGCTGCTGGTCTCTTCCAATTGGTTCCTGATGTTGGCAATCTCGGCGTCTGTCTCCTTCGCCCGTTTCTCCCATTCGACGGCTCGCTGCTGGGCCTGAGCGAGGGTCTGCCGGACTGTGGCCATAGTACGATCGAGGTTGGCAAGTTTGGTTTCCTGGTCCTTGAAGCGACGCTGGAGGTTATTATACTCTCCTTCCAAGGGCCGTGTGCGATCGTGGTAATCCCTGAGATGTCTCAACTCTTCGTTGTCAGCCTCGTTAACCTGGCTCGTGAGGAGTTGTATTTGTTCAGCGGCACGGTGCATCTCTTCCCAGTGATCCTGTCGGGAAAGGAGGCGGTCGCGCTCTTCTCGGATAGCCGCAGTGGTCTGCTCAGCAGCAGCCTTGTCACGAGTAGCAATGGCGATATGAAGCTCTAATTCATGCACCTGCGTGATAACGTCAGAAAAACATACTGCGAGTAGTCACCTAATAAAGCAAACCTTGTCTTGCAGCCTTTCTTTGATGATACCAAATTGGGACGCTTCTTTCTCATAACCTGCAATACGAGCTTCAAGCTTCTGGGTAGTCGCGTCGGTGGCTTGTTGACGCGCGAGTGCCTGGGTTTGAGCCTCCTCTAATTCAGCGTTCTTCGCTCCCACGGTCGCAGCCTCGGAAGACTTTGTCGATAACAACCTCGTGAGCTTCTCAACCTCAGCCTTTAGCGAATTCCTCTCATCTTCAATGCCCTTGAATGTCACTGACAACGCATCCTTCTCAGCTTGGACCTGTCCATGAGAAACACGGGCCTCGGTGAGTTGGGTTTGGAGCTCGGAATTGGCAGCCACAAGCATCCTGTGTCCCTCCGAGTCTTTGAGGCTGTGCTGTACACGCGTGATGAATTCTTCCTGCGAGCCCTTGAAGGTTTTCGTCGTTTCCTCGAGAGCAAAGCTAAGGGCAGACAATTGAGCGATTGCATCCTTCTGCGTCGAAAGGATTTCGACGTTCTGGGAAGAAACGGTCTTCTGGATGCCAGAAAGTGTGTGGAGGGTGGACTCGGTGCGATCAACTTTGCCCACAACGTCTTCCCACTTCGATTGAGTGTCTCGCTGCAGTCTTGTATCAAGGAGAGCAGAGTTGAGGGACTCAGTGGCAGCGCTAAGCTTGGGGGATAAGTCTGCAATAATGTTGACAAAGTCGTGTCGGAGAGATGCGAGATCCTCTGGGTTTAGTTCTGACACGTCCCTGTGGATGGTGGCGAGCTTGCCCAATATCGACGAAATTTCTCCAGGGATGGGCCCAAGTCCGTTCGCTACACTCTCCTGTACCTTCTCCATGATAACCTCCGATCGCTCCCTGTACTGGTTCGCTAGCCGGGCATCCAGACGCTCCACTACAAGGTCTGAGACTTGTTCCTTAATCTCGTGGGCATCGAGTCGGTCGACGATCTGCTTCACTTCCGCAACGACCTTGCTAGCTAGGCTAGCGATATCAACTTCCGGCGTCACGGGCGCAAGTGCCTGCAGCGCGGGAAGAAGTCGGTCCAATATCAGCCCAGCAGTCTCACGCTTGTCGGAAGCGAGGTCGATCAACTGAGAGATGTTGGGTTTAACAGCCTGGCTGAGCTGTAAAGTGAGTAGATCGTAATCGATGGGCGCGGGGCGGACAGCGGCAAAGTGGGGATTGAGTGCGTTCAAGATCTCGTTAACGAAGGACCCTGGATCTGCTAAGCTTTCGAGGTGAGAGGCGTACTGTTGCGAGATGGAAACGATCGTCTTCATGGTGCGGGAAGTGACCTCGTTGATGAATGGCGTCAGCTCCTTCTGTAGGTCCAGGTTGCTGCGTGACTGCGTCTCAACCTGGCGCATGATTTCGGAAAGGTCGCGTTGCAAACTGGACCTCGTATCATGGCTAGCCTGCTGAACGACACCTTGCAACCACTGGTAGTTGAAATCGTTCCGAGATTCCAAGGCCCTCGACGTAGATTCCTGAAGCTGGCCACGGAGTGAGATTATTTCTGCGAGCATTGTTTCCGTTGTTTCGTTAAGCGACGAAGAGTTCTGTTGTTGCATGAGTTCCCGGCGAAGGTCGTCCAGCTTATCATCCAATAGGGAATCCAGCCTCTGCTCGAATTGTTGTAAGTCGGCACATCCCAAAGTGGCCAACGATGGATCCAAGAAATCGGAGAGCGACGAGTGCGTGGCGCGATGACTCGCAGGTAACGATGAACGTCGTCTAAGGTGAGCAGGTGGGGTAGAGGATCCCAGTGGTTCGTCACGCGTAGCATTGCCGACAGGATCAGTGACCAGTCGGGGGCGAGAGATCTTCTGAGAGATGGTTGGCATATGGTTGTCATCCAGCGACCGAGGACTGAGGTCAAAGACATCGCGAGAAGGTAGTCGGGAGCGCACACGACGAGATGTGTCGGCTTCGCCGCCTGCAAGGGCCTTGAAGAGACCAGCTGGGACCGTGTTTTTGGAAACCGGGTGTGTAAAATCTAACGGCAACGGCGCGCGCTTTTGTCTCGGGGGCGCGGGCAGCGCCCTGTTCCCGTACAATGACTGTTCTTCTTTGGGTGGCGCATCTGTGTCGGGAGAGTCATGCAATGGTACATTGGAGACGAAACCGGAAACGGTGAAGTGGTGCGGGGGTGGGGCACTGACGGAAGCCCTCCGTTCGACATCGAAGGCAGCGGGAGTTGGTGGAGCAGACCAGTGGTTTCCCTTGCCGAAGTCACCGCTTGAAGTAGGAGGGAACTTGAATGAAGACATGTTGCTAATACCTCCTTCGTCATCATCACCGTCAGAGCTTCTTCGTTGTCTCTTCTCCCTCCCCTGTTGCTCTCGTCCGTTCGTGTCATGCGCGGGGGGTGTCGGCAGCGGTCTCCCGGCATTGTTTGGTTCGGGTGACTGACTTTTAAATGTTAGATGAGGGGCAGCGACGGGTGGCTGGAAGGTGAAGTTGGGCCTGAATTCAGAGGCCGCCGCGTTAAGCGGCTTGCTCGGAGTTGTTTGCAAACTCTCGGCGGGAGTCGCTGCAGTAGCTGTAGTTGGTTGCTGCTGCAAGGGAGTCGAGGTACCGTTCGCCCCAAAGACGAACGGCTTCGCGAATGGATTCAACGAGGCAGGCTTCAGGCCTGCAGAAAGGGGTGGTGCCATTTCTGTGGGAAGGGATGGGTAGAGTATTGGTTGTTCTGACGCCGTTCTCGAATGGATTGCTAGGGGATCGTAGTACGAGAACTGTGCAGATGTTGCACGTGAGTGGGGGAGATGAGGCAGCGGTCTTCCGTAGCCAGTCGATCCAGAGGGTGGCAGCGGTGGATAAACGACCTCTTCTATAATCTTCTCTTCGTCACTGGGATTTGACAAGACGTCGTCCTCGCTTCGATAAGATAGTGGAATGAATGAGGTTTTGGGAGGTCGTGGGAAGTTCGGTAGTTTGCGGGGAACATCTTGCAACGTGCCTGGCACGCGGCGGGCCGTTCGCCTCTGCCTTCGTTCTGTCCTGGCGCGCTCCTCATCAGATGGATTAGACCACTCTTCCTCTTCGAGACCCTCCTAAAAAGGAGTGAGGAACGTTATAGGCGGCAAAGGAAAATAAGAACCAATACCTGGTCTGAATCACACCTTCCCTCCGAACCTGTCCACTCAGCGACCCCATCCGTTTCCCTCTCGATAAGATCCAGGTCGTCATCTACCAGATTCATGGTAGGACTGCCTTGACTCGGCGATGCACTCGGCTGGCGTCCCACTGATCGCAGAGACAACGCCGCAGATAAGCGAGAAACGTGGCGCGAATGAATGCGATTCAGCATTGCCACACCCTCGTCCTCGGCCTCAACCTCTCCGTCTGCCTCGGCCTCCACCAAATCCATATCGGAACCCTGATCCCCCTCTTGCCCATTATGGGTGTCAGCTTCCTCAAGAGGCTCCTCTTCTTCAGGAATATCGAGCCCAAAACCACGACTGAAGTCCGGTCGACTCAGGGGGCGTGAACCAGGACCCCTGGACGAATTGGGCGTCGCGGCATTGGGGCCGTCTGCGTTGGTGTTGCGTGAGAAGATTTGATCCGACCCCAAAGTAGCCTGAGGGCCAAAGGGGTTGAAAGCGGCAGTAGGGTTGTAAATTGTGACGGGTGGCGGATTAGACACAGAAAAGCTGTGACAGCGTCTGGGAACATTGCAGCTCTGGCTCGGCGACGGGGTGTGGTCAATAAGCGATTGAGAAGGGGTTGCAGTAGGGTTCGTAGCGGTCGGGTTTTGTGATTGCTGAAGCTTATTTAGCTTAAACATAAGCAAGGCAGGGTCGGCGGGCGAAGATATCTGTGGTGGGTGTCAAGGATCGCCGGTATAGTATCAGAACTTGAGTTCTTACTGATGCTGCCCGAGCATGAGGGGCATGAATGTGGTGAAGAGCGTTTGCGACGTTAATTCCACCGCCAAACGCTTCATCGATACCAAGGCGTGCCAGTTTCTCGTCGATTACCCGTTTCTTATACTCAGCCCAAGCGCCCTACAGCAGAGTCTTAGGTCCGTCATAGGGTGGTATCAAATCACTCTCACCTTTCCTGGAAGAAATACATCTAGCGTAGGGGGTATGTCGGTCCTCCATCCCTCAGGGGGGAATACCTCAACAGAGATCGTTTCGGGGGGAGCTGGGTCAATGATTTCGGGGACTTCTGAGGGCAGTAGCGGTACCCTCGCCCAAACTTGCCTACGTGATGACTCTCCATTGCTTGGTGTTTCTCCGTCCGCCTCGGCAGGGATAGTCTCTTGAGGAATATTAACGGCTACCTTCTTTGACTTCGGAGGTGGTGCAGTAGTGGTCGGCGTTGGTGCGACATCGGTTGCGACGCGATTTCTAGCACCGGGGCCGCCCAGTACAGCTTTCGGAGGTCCGCCGGTGCTAACACTTGGCGCTCTGCGACTGCGAGGTTGGAACTGTGGTGTTGGCATCAACATCGGTGGGACACCCTGTGGGAATTGTCCGGGCAGCAGTGGGGTGAGGGGAATACCCATTGGAGGGGGAATCCCGGCAGCTGCTAATTGAGCAATGCTAGCACGAGCCCTGTGGTTGATGGGTAGACCAGCGGTGGGCATCGGCATTGGCATAAAGTTGGCTTGTAAAGGTGTCATCATGTTTCCAGGAACGGGTCCGATGAATGGCGGATTAAAGCCCTGCTGAATAGCAGTTGGAAGGCCAGGGGAGAACATAGCGGTCTGACCAGGTTGCTGTGAACCCAAGTTGGGAGGGATCATAAGCCTCCCAAGTGTAGGTTGACGGTGGTGAACGGACATGGTTGTTAGAGTCGAGGTCGCGTTCTTCGCGTTGTTTAAAGATGGGGTGTGGCGGTACGGCCTTGGGTATCTGCACGGCGCGGACCTGTGAAAGGTGTGAGCCGCTGTGGTGGCCTTCTGTTAACCGGGGAGAGAGAGAGAACAAAGTGCGAAACCACGTGGCGACATGGGTTGCATTATTACGGCCATGACCGAAAGTAACCGAACCGATCAAAACAATAACATGTCTATAAGGGCAACCAGAAGCATACAACTGAGAAACGAAAGGGAGATTATCCTCAAAATCGCAAACGCATAATTTAGCCAACAAGTCAGTCATCTTGGTACATTGAATCGCCTTCCGTCTCCCCCTCGTCACTTGGAATCTCCACGTACTTCTTCACGGCACGGGCTACTGGTCGCCGCGGAGGAGGTGGGGGAATATCCGAGTCTTCGTCCTCGTCTTCCCCGCCTGATTCAACGAGCTTCTTCGCAGGAGGTTTTGCCTTTGGTTTTGAGCCCGAAACCGTTCGGGAACCGGCTGCCTTCTTAGCCGTCTCCGGCTTCTTCGTGAAGAAGTCAGTCACTGACGATTGTGACGTCTCCTTCTTCGCCTTCACGGGCCTCCCAGGTTCATCGTCACTCTCCTGATCTTCAGAACTGTGAAGGAAGTTAGGCGCAATTACGTGAAGGTCATTTAAGATCGCTCCTACCCCTTCCGTTTTTTGGATGGCTGTTCCTTCTCCTTCCCTTTACCCTTTGGTATAGGCTTGTCAAGGAACTCCACATCAGAGTCTGTTTCTCTCTTCGGGATAAGCCTCTTCTTTGATTTTGGAGCCGCCTTCTTCGGGGCCGAGTCATCGTCCATCTCGAGATCGGAATCCTCTTTCTTCGCGACAGCCTTCCTCCCCTTCGCCTGCGGCGCGACCTCTGCCTCCGAACCAGATTCCTCTTTCTTGACAGGAGCCTTTTTCGGCGGCGGTTTCTTCACCGGAGGGTCGTCGAAACCACCATCCTCATCTTTGATCTTGGAGGGACCCGCTTTCGGCTTAGTCTTGACTTTCGCCTTCGTCGGCTGGAATTCTTCCTCAGATTCGTCTTCGTATTTCTTTGCTTTCTTCCCCATGCTCTTGCGAGTTTCCAGCACGGCCTGTTTGCGTTTGATTGGCTTGCCGTTCGCATCTAGGGTAGCAGCAGCGACCCAGTTCTTATTGGTTTTCTATTTCGCCATCAATGAGCGAACGCCGCAGGAAATCGAAACCGCCACTTACAAACCACTCGTCAAGGAATCTATCCAGGTCCGCGTTCCAGAGGCTGATAGGAGACTTCTCCAATAGAACGAGGAGCTCGGCCTCCTTATCCAAGGCCTGTTTCAAAAGTTTCTCGATCTAAGACCGTTGTTAATAAATCGCGCCTTGGAAAATGAATCACATACGTACCTTCTCCTTTGTCAAGCTCCAGATCTGCATGCCGAGGAGGTAATCGAAATCCGCATCGGTCCCCTCCTCGTCAGGCTCTTCCTCATCTGGATCAGGGGCGACATCCTCAGTTTCTCCAGCAGCCTTGGCCTTGGATACCTTTGGGAACGGACGGAAGCCCATCTTGCGGAGCTCGTGAACGATGTCGCCCTTCTTTCGGTTGGAGACACTGAGCTGTTTGTTGATGATCATTTGAATGAACCGGGCCTGGTTGTTCAACCTGTCGAGCTGAGTCTGCAACTCCGCCGCGAGATGATCCTGCGTCCAGATATTTAGCAACGACCCAAAAATCGGAACCGCTATGTTAATACCTTTCGCTTCTGGTAGTAGGCGAGCCGGACGGGATAAAACTCCTCGATAATCTCCTCGGGAGAACCGTACTTCTTGATCTTGCATTCGGGGTTGAAGCACATCATGTTGCCGGTATTGACCTTTCCCGTGAGTTTGAAGAACTCGGTGAGACCCTTCTTCTCTGCCTCGACAAGCCCATTGGCAGTCATGGTGACCACGAAGTGGACATTTCTGTTATCGTGATGTTCTTTGTAGTCCTACACACACACACGTCAGTGAGAGCCGCATGTACTGCTTTAATTACTTACCTTGACCGGGCCATCGCCCTTCTCTCCAATCATGGCCTCGAGTTCTGCCTTGTAGCTCTGCGTCCACTTGTGAACGGGCAACTCGGTGATTTCGACAGTCGTGTCGTTGATTTTTCTGACAATACCAGTGACCTCGTACTTGTGTTCCGCGACCTTCTTTACCGCGCCGTTGAAACCACGCCACCACGGGAGCATCGGGACTTGTTCCTTTCCATCCATCAACAACCGAATATTTGCAATGATATCCTCAGGGTTGTAGCAGGGAACGTTGGTGCTCCAGCCCGTTCCAATACCCTCAGCACCGTTTATGAGCACCATTGGAAGAACGGGAAGGTAATACTCCGGTTCGATCAGATCGTTGTCGTCCTTGAGGTAGCTGAGGAGGGGATCATCGTCGGGGTGAAAGACCGCTCGTGCGATGGGGGCAGGTTCTGTGAAGATATACCTCGCCGAAGCGTGGTCCTTGCCTCCCTGGTCTCGAGTTCCGAATTGACCGTTCGGTAACAGTAGGTTGAGGTTATTGCTTCCGATGTAATCCTGGGCCAAGTTTACAATCGTCATGGTTAAACTCTGCTCTCCGTGATGGTAGGCAGCATGTTCTGAGATGTAACCGACAAGTTGTGCCACCTGCAACTGTAGTCAAAAACCCCGCGCGAGTCTTGGGCCCATCTAGTGAAGTTCACCTTGATTTCCTTCTTGAGCTTCCTCTTGAAGCAACCCCAGATGACCTTCCTTTGACCAGGCTTGAGGCCGTCACACATGGACGGAATAGAACGAACGTTGTCCGCCATGGAGAAAAGGATGAGCTCCTTATTGATGAAATCGGAGAAAGGAATTTCATCCGTATCGTGGTTGAGGTAAGTACCAGGCTGAGGTTGCCGTTAAGTGACAAATCCACAGCATTGAAGCAGTCGAAATACCTTGAACTGTCGGAGCCACTCTTTGCGATCGTCGGCTTTGTCCTTCGAGAAGGCAAGGTTTATGAGATCCTTGTCACCGTCCTCAATGGTGGAGAAAGCGATCGTGTGCTTTTTCATGTTACCGAAATAATCTCTGGCATCCGAGTCCTTGCTTGTTCCCAAACCCTGTAGTCCCGTTCTTTTGGTGACCTTGCTGACGAACATATATAGAGACGGACCTTGTAATACTTGGATTCCCACTTGCGCGCATCAGGGGTTTCCTCCAACCACTGTTCGTACTCAGGGATGGTGAAGAAGTCTTTCCGTTGTTTACCCTTCGTGACCTACCACAACAATTGGCGCACTTCCTCAAGTCTGAAAATCACGGAAATTACGCACCCTCACGATCGGCGTCACAAATTCACACAGGAACTCGGGAATCTTCAACAGGGTGGGGAAGAAACAATCCAAAAGGTTGATAATCAAGCCTTTGATGTGGGAACCGTCGTGATCCTACAGGACCGTCAAAATACACCTTCACGAGCAGTCTTATAATACCCACCTGGTCCGTCATAATCATCAACCTTCCGTACCGCAAGCCGGTAACATTCTGATAAGTTTTGTTATGCTGCAAGCCCATGATCTTCTTGATGGCTTGGATCTCCTCGTTCTTCATGATCTGGTCGTGTCTAGCGTCCCTTACGTTGAGCAGTTTACCGCGCAGGGGGAATACGCCAAAGTTGTCACGGCCGACGACTCCAAGACCAGCGACGGCCAGGGCTTTGGCAGAGTCTCCCTCCGTCAAGATAAGCGTACACCGATCGGAGTGCTTGCCACCTGCGTTGTTCGCATCGGCGAGTTTGGTCATTCCGGTCAACCTGATCGCCTTTTGTAAGCCCACATCAAAGGATCGAACTGAGAACCACACCTGTTTCTCCTTGACTTTCCGTCCGTCTTCTTCAAATCTTGGTCGGCCTTATACTTGGCCCAATTCAGCACGTGCTCGATGATGGGAGACTTTTGAACTGCAGATACCTTCAGTAATTGTATGGGTCGGCAACTGCGTACATACCTTTCTTGACGAATTCCTCACTGATAACAGGTTTCGAACCGAATTTGCTGGCAGGTAATGTAAGGTTCTCTTTCGTCTGACCATCGAAGGTAGGGTTCTCAATCAGGGCGTTGACAAAAATCCACATGTGATTCTTGATCTGGGCAGGTTTGACCGCAGCACCCTTGTTCTTCTTCGAAATGTGAGCGATTATTCCTTTCGAGATCTGATCGGCAATGATGTTAACGTGCGTGCCGCCCTTGGTGGTGGAAATCGAGTTGGCGAATGAGACTTGGCGGAAGGTTCCGTCAGAGACGGCAAACCCGACCTCCCAACGATTGTTTACGACTTCGTATACCACAGATGGTTTTATTTGTACGGCACCTCCGGAGGCATTGGCTTGGTCTGCGGCGGCGGAGTTGATGTACATGTCCACATATTGCTTGAAACCCTTGATTTTGAGCCTCTCCCCGTCAAGGTGTACCTTCACATCCTTGGTAGTACCCGCAAGATCGAATACTCGTTTCTTCAGCAATGAGACAGTGTCGTCATCGATGGAGGTCATTCCAAACCTCGCCAGATCCGGCTTGAAGGTGATTTTTGTGTACTCCTCCTTGGTGTTCTTGGTGATCTTTGCCTTTCCCACATTGGTCATGTTTTTCGTCCAGGTCTGAACGTACTTCTGACCACCGCTAACGGTCTCCACCGAAAACTCGTGGGAGTAGATGTTAGCGAGCTTTGCGCCATAACCGTTACGGCCACCAGTCAGTTTCTTCTGAGTGTCGTCGTAATTTGATCCGGAGAGGAGGTGACCAAAGATGAGTTCGGGAATGTAGATCTTCTCCTTCGAGTGCATTTCGATAGGGATACCACTTCCGTTGTTGTAAACGGATATCACCCCCTCTTCGACGTCAATAGTAGCTTTAATAACATCCATGTTCGCGTCGTTAACCTGTGTTCCAAGTGAGTCAACTGAGGCGGTTCTACCCGATCCAATATTACCTTATGGTCCGCAGCGTTGACGAGGATTTCGTCGACAATCTTGAAGAATCCCGGGACATACTTTACCTCCCGGTTCACCATACGCTTTTGCTCCGAGTCGTACGTCCACATGACTTGACTGGTCAGCTCGATGCTTCCGATATACATGTCCGGACGCTTCAAGATATGCTCAAGTTGTGAGAGCTGTGAGGGTGATCAGCTATGCAGAAAGCGGGAGGAGGGGACTCAAACCTTGGTGTACTTCTCCGAGGCGGTCTTCTTTGATCCGCGCTGTGCAGCTTGCACATCGTTGGAAGTACTGAGGCCACCGTCCGAGGACATTTCCTCGTCGGAACCAGCGTTAGCATCCTTGTCTACGAGGGCGGCCTTTTTCGCAGCCTTTGGCTTCGTTACGGATTTCTTGGCAGTCTGTTTCGCGGAAACTTTTGCGTCGCTCTTCTTTGCCTTGAATCAGAACTGGGGTGAGCCTGTCAACCTTAAGTCGCGAAGATGATAGAACGCACTGCGGTTGTGGTCTTCTTTTTTACCACGGGGGCATAGTCTTCTTCGGATTCATCTTCAGAGATATCAATGTTGAAGTTCTCTTCGTCTGAAGAACTCATGGTTGCCGTTACGTCGATACGCAAGCGAGGTCGGAGTGAATGCAAGTGTTTGCTGATCAAACTGTGGGAACGTTAAAGTCGCGAAATGCGCGACGCGGCGGTCCCCAGTCACGTGACGACTTGTTCGTGTTTTCAATTTAAAATCCGGGTCTAACCGTCTAAGTTCCACCCAGTTAGGAAGCTAGACCAAGTTTATGAACCGCACGGTGTACCTCGAGTCTCACAAAGCAAGACAAACCATGGACCTGAGCAGAGGTAGACGTGGCTCTGTCAAGCCCCCTGGCCATCTATAAGAGTCTTTATATACAGAAAATAATGTGAATAAACGAGTGATCTCTATTCAGTGTCACTATCGCTTAGCATTCGGACTCGAGCTCAGCTCGATGAAAGTGGAAATGGTCACATGATTTACCGAGAGCGGAACACGGGTCGCAACACACTGCAGGATCCTCAAGGCTCACATATGAGGTAGTCAACGTGGGACGGTACACGCCTTTTGTTGGATGCTACAGTCCACGAATATTCATGTTCACTCCTCGGCACTCATTCCCGATGCCCAAGATTCAGAAAGGTAGCATGTCCTCTTTATAATCGAAATAGAGACCGGTTCAACGGCGCGAATATACTCGGGACAGTTCCCAAGCATGGTCTCCCACGTCAGGCACGAGGATTGGAAACATCGAAGTTGAGGGATAACGTCGAAGGAGTGTGTTGGAAGACTGAGAAAGTTTGGAAAAGCGAAGGGTATGAGTCCGGAGCTCAAAGACATGCTTGATGCCACGTAGGTTATACGGCCCCAGAAAAAAAACGTCAATGGAAGGACATGGCAGTAACACTGTATCGATAGACTCAGGATTCTTTCGTCCGCGTTGGACTCGAGGGTGATGACGGAACAAAAAAGGAGTCCCCACTCGGACTCTGCAATCTAGCCAGGACCAATTAACAACCCTAAACGGTAACTCGTCGCCCGGGTTGGTGGAAGGGGACCTCGTCAAGTGATCTTTGCTGAAAACTTATCCTGAGAGGGGATGGTGGAAGTCATGGTGTTGGAGCGGCCAACGCCGAAGACTTGCAAGCTGTGACCACACTTGCGCGCGATACTGCAAATTACCTGCTGTCTCTTTACCTCCACCAGCGTGAACGATAAGCCTACATCCTCCCCCGCATGTCGGCCCATGACCCATCTCATCGACTTGGCATCACGGCAACGACATCGGCTAGAGAGTTCACGGGCTCTGCCCTACCGCAGACCCTTGCGGGTGTTCATGAACCTCGAGAGTCGAAGTGACTCAATGGCGTAGGACCGCGATAATGCTATTCTCGCTCACGTGGCAAACTCGAGGGATATGTTCCCCTATCTGATGTGGAGAAACGGAAACTCGTAGATCTCCTATCCCAGCACTCTGTCATGTTCAACCACGTAGGTTCACGTCGCGGGTCGGCGCCACCTCCCTACTCCTTCGGGGCCTCTCCCAGCTTGCCTTCTCCTGCTCGAGTATTGTACCACAGGAGCCCTGGCTATGAAAATGGCACACCTCCGAACACTCCCTACCGCCGCCAGCACGCATTCGGATCGACCCCCCTTTCGTACAGCGAAGGAGCTAGACGCCGAAGAGGGGTTATCCCTCCTTATGGGGTTAGTGGGTTGAACGACCTCGAGCGACCTTCGAGGGTGTTTTCTGATCACCGACCGAGCGTTGGATCTACCCTGTACGATCGTCCCCCTGAGGACCCGAGTTATTCCCCTCCGCTTTACAAATCAGACCCAAGCCGCATCGACGGGTTCAAGGACGAGGATGAGATAAACTTCAATATTCTCCGTCAGTAAAGATACAGCTCCCTCAGACTCTCAATCGCTGAAGTTCCGGTTTAGACGAACGTGACCGTAAACTGTTCTTGAACAGACTTGGTCACGCTTTGATGGCCTACGGTGCTCCTTCTGACCGCGTACAATCCCAACTTCTTCGTGCCGCCCGTGTTCTTCAAGTTGATTGTGAAGTCGTGCACATACCTGGAATCTTGCTTCTGACGCTTGGAGATCTCGACGTTGCCGAAGCCAAGACCGACTTTATCAAGTCCGGTTCAAGCCTTGACCTTGGAAAACTGGCAGCGGTGGATGCGATTTATGACGACGTTATTGCAGATAGGATCGACGTTCTACAGGGGGTAGCCAGGCTCGATAGGCTCCTCGAGTCGCGGCCCATCTACGGAAAATTTGCCAGACTGTTTTTCTCCTTCACGCTTTCCCTCATGATCTGCGTCCTGGCATTCGGCGGATCTTTCCTTGATATGTGGGTTGCTGGCTTCGGGGCCATTTTCATCTCGATCATCAGGATCTTCCTATCCAACAGGGCCAGGTTGTATGGCTGGATTTTTGAGTAAGTCTCTCACGAACAAAAACAAACCGCGGCGATGTTGCTGACCTTGTCCATTAGTATCACGATGGCAGGGTTCATGTCGTTCATCGCGAGAGCTCTGGATAGCATCCCTGGTCACCTGTTTTGCTATTCCGCAGTATCTTCGGCTGCGATTGTTGGCATTCTTCCTGGATATCTCATCCGTACGCCTCTTTCGTCTCCTTTGATTACAACCTTCTGAGATCATTCCATCTAGTCCGTAGCTCTCTCGAGCTTGGGTCAAAGAATGCCGTCTGCGGAGCGATAAACCTAGTCTGTGCCTTGTTCATGACCGTCTCGCTCGGCTTCGCGCTCCCCATGGGCTCCGACTTCTACCTGATCTTTGACCGCCCCGCTCGCGCTACCCTTCGCAACCATCGCATCTCAAGCGTAATTGATCTCGTCGGAATATTCGTGGCTGACAACAACAACACCTTTGGAACCAACATCCCGGCAGAAGGTCAATTCTCATTCATAAAGGCGGCAAATTTTGAGCGCGACCATGTCGTGCAGGGTTGTTTAAGACCACCAGAGAACCCGTGGTACCTCCGACCCTTCCCGTACTGGATCCAGTTTTTCGTCGTTCCTCTCTTCTCCATCGTCAGCTCCATGTCGAACATGCAGCCGCTGAGGAGCATAAACATGCTCTCTATGGTCGTCATATCGTGTATCTCGTATGCTGCAAACAAGCTTGCCACCCGGTACATCTTTGAAGACTCCGAGGTCGTCTCTGTCGTTGGCGCGTTTGTTACTGGGATCCTCGGGAACCTCTACGCCCTCAAGTTCGGTGGAAGCGCTTTCACGATGATGGTCACTGGCGTTTTGTTTCTCGTGCCTTCCGGACTATCAGCTGCGAGCTCAAACGAGGGCATGACGGCTGGAAGTTCTATTGCGCTGGGGAGTTCCATCGTCATCGTTGGGATTGGAATAACCGTCGGGCTGTTCGCAAGTGAAGTAATAATCCAGATGTTCACCCCGAACGACAGGGACAGAGGCTCGAAGTACCTCCTTGTCATCTAGTACAAGCTCAGCCTGATGAATGCCTCTGGGGCGACTATCCCGGTCATGAAATGTGTCGCCAGATATGTAATCAAGTAATTAGTGAACACAACAAAGCTAGGATATACACTTGTGATTATTACAACTATCACCCTCCTTTTCTCCCTGATCTGATTTTTACAATGGACGTTACGAAGAATAACAGCCACGCAAAGATCACCATCGCAACGCAATATAACGCGAAAACTTTCCCTCTCCTCACTTCCGCAGGCGTTGCGGCCCTTGGGGTGGTCTCCCTTGTACGAAGGAGCGGAGAGGTTGAGTGGTCACTGTCCGAAGTCTGGTCACTTGGACTCCGTGAGGGGATGTATTGGGATGGCAAGGGCCCTTCCTCCAGCACGGGACCTAACCCACCTCGGCACTGCTCGCTCTCGGGCTCTATTCCGTTTCCAGCTGCCTCCCCTGCTTGGATATTTTGTCTCCTTTCGTTTAGCTGGCCGAGGCCCCAAATCGCTACCAGTTGCAAGATATTAACAAGAAGAAACCCGTTGAGGAGCCATTGAAGACGCGATTCGTTCTCAGAAAGAGCTGCTGCGGGCGATCCAGTTTCCCCCTTTTTCTTTTGGGAATCAAGCCATAGTCCAGAAAGCGTCTGTGTAATCGTTGTTCCAGTGTGCTCGAGCTAATGGCAGGGGATCAGTAATGTGATGCAGGTGGACGAAGTGTGCGTACGCTTTTGTGAAGTCCAAGGGCCGTAGAGACGTACTCGAGGGGTACAATCCGGGGCACAATAATCACCAGAAGGACTAGGACAAAGTCAGGTTTTATAAAGAGGAAGAAGTTATGGTAGTTACGCGGTGCAAAACCCATCGCCGTTCCAAAACAGGCAATGGCCGGCCAGGGGGTAAGGGTCAAAGTCGGAGGCAAGGTCATCCAGAAAAAACAGAGCAATGTCAAAATAGAGGCGAAGCCCAAAAGTTGCACTACGATGCTCCCTCGTTTCACTCTATCCACCAGCGCTCCGCAAACGGGATACAGAAACACACTCCCGCTCAGCAAATACGCGGCGGAAGTGCTCGCCTCCGACTCACTGAGCCCAAATCGACGTTCGAAAATGTTTCTGAGCATGAAAAACTTCAGCCTGATGAACCGCGGATTGAGATACCGTACCTACGTGGAGAGGTGGATAAAAGGATGCCATATTGAACCACAAAGAACGTTCAGTGCAATATACCTATCAGAAATGATCACCGGTCTGCCTTGACCACGATGGCGGAATTTGCACGCACGCCCAAACAACATCTCCAAGCTTGAAGACCTCTTTCATTCTGAACCTTTTCTTGTCTGCGACCTGCTGGATGACTTGAGCCTCGGTCATGCTGACAACAGATCGCTTCTTCGCTTCAATAGAAAGCTCTGATTCCTCAAGCTCGGTCCCAGTTTCTCTGATAAGCCATTTCGAGATGGAAATGTAGACCAAGTTGATGATGAATGAGAAACCGGTAGCACCAGTAGAGAAATAATACGGCGCGTTCGGAGACCATTGGGAGAGAGGGTATGATGTACGCGCTGAGACGAAAGAGGCTCCTTTCCCAGCCACGAGTCCAAGAGCTGGAAGCCAGACGTTGATATGAGGTACATTCCTGAGAGTGTAGGATAAAGCAGACCAAGAGATACACCAAGTCCATGCGACTTGAAGAACCGTACGATTATGGTTTCCTGTGCGACTGAGGAAAGAATTTCAATTCGGTGTGGGTATTGACTCAAGTCTTGTGTGACAGACCTGACAACGGGCTCTGACCTAACCCGAATATGAGCATCCCCAGAATCATCAGACGCACTTCGTTATTCAGGTGACCAATCAGAAGTAGCGCTTGCCCTAAACAGAGAAGTCAGGAGGACGACGTTAATATATCAAGAAGCGATTACCTAGAAAGACTATCCCGGTTGCAATTATACTGCTGGTAGTCGTCCCCAAACGGGCAGCCATGACGCCTCCAACCAAAGGTGTCCACGTCCCTGATAAAGACAATGCGGCGAGTAACAAACCGAACTCGGTGTTAGACGTCCCCATCTCGTGTGAAAGCCGGGTCTTGAGTGGCCCGAGAATGTACGTGGCACTTGAAACCAAAGCGTGGTTCGTGAATGTGAGAAAACAAAGTAGGAGAGAACATACTAGTGACTCCCAATGCTCAAAGAGCACGCACACAACAAGGCGAGGGCCCGGACCATATTTACCCTCCATTTTGCTTTCCGTCGATACCTCCTCAAATCCGCCTCGCGGGCTTCGGAGGTGTTCTGGTTCAAGGCATCGTCGAGTAGGCCCTGTTCCTCTTCCTCGCGTTCAATGATGCTCAGTCTGCGGTGGTGCTGGTAGCGGGGCATGGTCGTCGCTCGAGTTGGAGTGCCGGGAGCAGCCGCTCTAACTCTGGGACCAGATTGGGCGGTGATTGTTATGTAATCTTATCTGATTACGGATTCCTCCGGGGTTCCTCCGACCCATTTTTAGCGGGTGGCACGGACGCATTTTGGATACAATATTCTAGCCCTCTAACTCGACCAACTTGTAGTTGCAGGGGGATAATCGGAAATTGTCATTGACTTTGAGATGCCTTATGCAACTTGAATGCAGCGTATGACATGCAAAAGCCAGAATAGTACCTTGGTATACGGTGATGATGCAAAGAAGACGAGAACGTCAATGGTACATGAAGCTTGAAGGTGTACAGCAGGAGCGAGAGGAAACAGCAGAAGAAAAACAAGGAAAGCAGGAAACAAGATAGGAATGTCGCGACTAAATGTTGACCGGCCCAAGAAGGTCTGTACTCCAAGGGGTACCAACCATCAACTTTTTTATGATTTCCCTTCTTTGTCTGCATCTCGCCTTCATCCACCGGTCAACCTCCCCGTCACTCCCATTCAAGATGTGGGGAAGGGGAACATAACCTGGCGCTTGCTCCGAATCACAAGACCTGCGATGTTCGACATACGCATCCTTTCGAAGGAACCGAACTTCTCTGGACTTGCACTCCGGGTTAGGACACTCGTACCCCAGCGAGGTATCGGGGAAATGCACCGTCTTCATGTGCCGTTTGATTTGTTTGTTTGACGAACGAGTCCACGAAACGTAGTTGCAGACTTGCCCGCGTATCGTGAACGGACAGAAATCGAATTGTCGGATTTGATCGGGCGTTTCTGGTCCGGGAGGAGGGGAAGGGGTACTCAGCGGGAGGTTGGCTGGTCGTATTTCAGATAAGACGTTTATTGTGGGCAGGTCTGGAGTGGAGGGGAGCTGGGTGGAGGGGAGCTGGGTGGAGGGGAGCTGGGTGGAGCGAGTTGAAAGACACTCTGTCGTTTCAGATAAGAGGTTTATTGTGGGCAGGTCTGGAGTGGAGGGAGGCTGGGTGGACCGAGTTGAAAGGCACTCTGTCATTTCAGAGGAAGACAACGATGGGCAAGGCGAGTTTCCAGGTGATTGTGGAGGTGATACTAGAGAGAAAGCGAAAGCATGGTTATCTTCGACCGCGCGCGGTTTCAAGGATCCGAAGTCGAATTGAGCCCAGTCCGGGGTTCCGAAGTCGAGTAGGTCAGGATGCTGCAGGAATGGTAGGTCAGACGCGTAAAAAGGCTAGATGCCGCGAGTTCGAACTATGCGAACCTGACCATCCGTTTTGAGTAGGGCAGTTGGAGGAACCGAATCAAGAGTCCAGTCGGAGTCGGAACCCATGGCTGATAATGTGAACTCGAGGTCCATGGAGGAGAGTTGGAGTGAGTGGGTAGATGGAGGTGGCGCGAGAGAATAAGAGGCGGGGGTGGAGGTGAAGGTAGCAGTGCACTGAAGGGATAACATTCCTTAATCTACCCGCGTTTAAAGCGCGTAGAACAGATCACGTTACTTGAGAGGTTTTTTCACGGGCTCGCCGGAGGGGGATTTGCATTGAAGCCAGATTGGGATCGAAAATGCAACCGGTCCACTGGGACGGTGAGGTGTGAGAATCGGGAACACCCAGAACACACCGTGCACACACCCGCCACTTGGACCTTGATTCAGTCACCGCAAGCATAATTCCAGAAATACGGGACTTTCTGATGAGCTCACTGAGTGAGGTCCGTGAGGCGGTTTGGGTTCCGGGGGCGGCTCTGTGCACACGAGGTTCCACCCAAGGGTTTGATTCCAGTGCCACTGAGCACGGTTCTTGCCGTACCACAGACTACAAACGCACGCCAATAACAGCGTCCAGTACTGGGTTTCTGGCTCTAGAGCGTAGGGAATGTCGGCACCGGATGAGGTAGCACCTTCCTTGCCCGAATAACCATTACCGGTGATCTCCGTGGAGAGAAATCGTTTGACTCGCGGAGCCGTCCACATTTGGAGGTTCGAGAGGATCTCATAGGTAGGTTACAGGGATCAGAGAGGCCAGAGCGCACCAGAATCGTAGTTTCCCCACTCCAGCCCCTCGAGCCTACAGACACGTCAGCGAATCGGTTTGGAGCCTGCGAGATCTTAAGACGCCAAGTGTCATATGTGTTATATCTGGGTTGGAGAATGGGTACTGATCCGCAAGACAGTGGGCAGGCAAGGAGGTATTCGCCTGGCAAAGGACCCTGGGGTCGCCAAGTGCTCTGGAGTTAGTGCCTGGCAAACAGGGATCCAGGAGGGGCCAGAGGATCATCCCTAGAGTTAGACGTGGCACACGGCGACCTTACCTCTACCTCTTATCGAACTATCTTTGCGAAAGTCGAATGTGTCGTTAGGCGCACGGAATGGGTTGGCTTCGGCTGCATTTTTTTTTTTTTTTTTTTTTGAAAATACACCGGGCCGGACATTGCCATGGATTATGGCATGATCGCTACGGATCTTCGCCTCCGTGCCGCGTTGCCGCTACAATGTTACTAGTACTTCACGCCGATCATCACGCCTTGCAAGTCCGACGAGGGGATTTTCGCGGACACCCTAAATGCACCATACAGTATATCTGAGCGGTGAGGCCATCTGGTGGTAGCGCTCGAACGTAGAAGAACTTTCTCTGCGACTCTGCGGGATTCTTCCGAAGTGGACCAGTTAACGAATCAGATCACTGGACCACCGTCACGCACACACGGCGTCCAGCCGCTTGCTTTTGGTCAGGTGGGAATTACCCAACTTAGGTTGTACCGTTTAATAATTTACGAAACGCGCAATATCGCTACATAATATCCGCTGCATCCACCTCGACTTGGTATACCCAGTAAATAAAAAGCTCATACGTTATGCATTACACCCTGACATGGCTTCCCCTGTTGTGATCACTGATGGGGAGCGTCTCCGTGTCTAGTCGAAGGACGCACCCCCTTTGTCATCTCCGTTGAAGATGGTGTCATAAAACAAACCTCCTAGAGTCGCGAGTCACGACCCCATCGACATCTTCGATGTCTGTCGGCACGTAGAGTATTATTGGCGTCGACATCGGCGAAGGGCTTGTGGCTGTAGTCGTCATCGCCGTTACGGAATGCCCCCTTGGCTCTCGAAGGTTGAACGTTAATCGAGAAACCAATATAGACGCGAGGCTTGTGATCGTCAGTGTCTTCCTCGGCGTCCTCGATTTCAATCATGTGCTCACACGTTAGTCATCGTGGTCGCAATGCCGCGTGTTACCTCCTTAGTAGCGGCGTGAGCATGAAAAATTTGATTGCCAAAGTGGTGACCCACGGTCCCGCACTTCGCCGTAAGAATCAGTCGCGGGTTTGCTTGAACGAGGAGGCACATACCAAGAATACGACGATGTTAGATAACGTCGCAAGGCTAATAACCCTGAGCACCTCTTATTAGCGCCTTAGCCATTTGGTCACGAGAAACGAGGTGTACCCGAAGTACATGACACCTGGACTAAGGGCTCAGTAACATTTAAAAGCGTTTCACGAGATGCTCCCACCGTCTCGCATCAGCAGATTTACGAGAGTGCGCTCCTTCCCGTCTCTCCGATTGATTTGTATCGTCCTTACAAGTGTCATTGCGACCACAATAAGATCAAAGAGCATGACACAGCACCAGGCCACAGCAAAACCTTAGGCAGATCCATAAGTATTGGAACGAATGGCCAATAATACAGCATCGCTCACGCCATGACCTGGCGACTTGGCATAAGGAACGAAGGTTGCTGAGAGTACTTAAATCCACTTACTGAGACCACGAGAGGCCAATCGAGCATCCGGTAGACCCCTCAGGGAGTATTGGACTCATAGCAGGTCCTTTTGCTCGAGAAATCATCCACTGCATCGTTTCAGCGCTCGGGGGATAGGCATACCTCCGACAGTCGTTACTCACGCCGGTAACTGCAATCTCAGTGGCGCCCAGACAGATTAATCCAACGAGAACCACACGGCTTCTATCGTACAAGGCGTAAGTCCTCATGACGAAGGTCACTGTTTGAATAAAAATGAGCGACTCGAAGACTTGGCGAATGCATGATGTGTTATCGATAGAAAGCGACATACTCCCAATGATCGTTTGCATTATGAGGGCCAGGATTTGGTGATATGAGTGTATAGGCTTGCAGAGAAGATATAGAGTAGAGTTGCTCTGGGCAAACTTCTGGATAAATACCGGGGCATGACCAATAACCCCGCAGTACCGGTTGAGGAAGAACAAGACCGATCCCCACTGCTTGAAGCCACCCTTTGACCAAAACAGGGAACGCTCGCGGTCGAGGGTCAACGCGTAGTCGTAGTAGAGCAATGCTGGATGGTATGGTGCAGTCAGTACGATGAACAGGTAGCGTTTACGCAAGTCGTGACCCATACTAAGCGCAATCAAAGAGATGTATTGGACAGCGAGGCTGACAAAATATCCCAAGTCAGGATGCTGGACCGGAACAGGGCAAGAACACGAGAAAACGTACTGTTCCCAACCATTCTGAACGAGGGAGTCCATCTGCGAGAAAGGGGAACAATGCCAACGTTCACTTTTCCTGGTGGCAGGTTATGACCCTCCGCTGCATCCTTCCGGATCAACATCGATCTCATCATCATAATGCCATCTGCACAGCAATGCAATGATTGTGATGCCACAGCTCAGCTTGCTGCCGCCTGTGTCATGGTTCGACACTGAGATACGGTCAACTGGAACATTTCCATCATGCGTCATCTTTCGAAACGTCGTCGCAGGAGAAATCACGCTAAGTTTTCTTGTAGATCACTGATCTGCTTCGGTGTCGGGCACCGTGGGCGCGGGGACTTCAGGGTCCCAAACGCCAATGATTCCACTAAGTGATACTCGGATCACATTTCCTTCTGACATTCGACGGTCGACCTTGGCAGTCGTCACGCGCTTAAGAGTGAGAGTTCGGTTCAGGCTCTGCGGCTGGCGAGATCGCGTGGTCCTCGAACGAGAATTAGCCCTGGTGAAGACCCTCGACTAGTGTACGCACACTTATCTACATAACATGACATAGCAAATGTACACCATGATAAATCAGAACACAATCTTTGTCGGCTCACTAGGCGTCTCGACGTCGTCCCTGTAAAACGCTCCATACACACTGTGCGTCTTCTTCTTGATGGTCATCGGGAACTTTTTGAGCGGTTCAATGTCGAACCCACTCTCCCGAACGACTCTAGCGAGTTCTCCGGCCAAGCTCCTCTCGTGCTTCTCACCTGTGAAGAATGTGATCGACTTTCCGCTTTTCCGGCCCCGTCCTATCAATCCAGTCAGTATATCATCCTCTTGGGCGCATCAGTTCTGAGGCAACCAACCTGTGCGGCCAATCCGATGGATGTAATCCTCAATCGTCAACGGGAACGTGTAATTGATCACCAGCCCCACATTCGGGATGTCCAGCCCCCTAGCCGCTACATCCGTGGCCACGAGCACTTTGGATTCTCCCAACTTGAAACTTGCTAGGGCCTCCAGCCTCCCCCTTTGCGGCATATCACCGTGAAGGCCAGCAACGGCAAATTTTTGTTCGCGGAGGTAGCTTTCAACCCGTGCAGCTTCGGCCTTGTAGAGGACAAAAACGAGAACTCGATTGTCTTCTGACGGCGATTTTGAAGGGTTTCGGGGGATTGCCTTACGTAGGTGACCAAGGAGGCGACCGCTAAGTATTCCTGGTCAGTGAGTTAGTGGCACACGAGAGTGAAATTTCATGCTTCTTCGATCTGGTATCGTCGAACACTTCGAGAACCTGTTCGATTCGACTATTTGCGGTCAGGTCGTCGCTACCAACCGTAACACGAATTGGGTCCCGTTGGAACGTTGCTGCGAGCTTCCTCACAGAATCTGGCCATGTCGCGCTGACTAAAACTCTTTTTGAGAGGCTGAATATAGAGATAAATGCAGAATGCTTTCGCGTACACATCAGGGTCTGTCGGCCTTCGCCTTGGGTGGTATACCCAACAATGGTCCGGATATCATTTTCAAACCCTTTATCCAACATCCTGTCGGCTTCATCTAACACGAGATACGTTACACTACAGGGGATGAGTTATAAAAATATCAGAAAGGTCAATTACGCAAGCTCACCCGCTCAAAACAAGGGCCCCGTCATTTACCAGGTCCATTATTCGACCTGGCGTACCGACAACAATTTTGGCCTTCTTGTTCTTGAGTGCCTTGATTTGTGCGTTCTTATCCAAGCCACCAAAGACCGCGACGCTTTCGATTCCGTATGGTTTCCCAAGGTCGAATAGGGTTTCCTGCGTCTGTATAGCAAGCTCTCGCGTAGGAGACATGACGAGGACCTGGATTCCCTTGGATTCAGGTTCCATGATCAGCCGTGAGATGGCGGGGATACCGAACGCCAGTGTTTTCCCGCTGATGACGGTTCACTCTAAGTGACGGGAAGTAGGTGATGGTGATACCGCCATACCTGCCAGTTTCTGCGATACCAACCACATCCTGACCTTTCAGCGCAGGCGGCCACGAGCAAGCTTGAATGGGAGTAGGGCTTTGGAAACCTGAGAGAGAAGCCTTGAGCTCTGGGGGGATTTGTAGCTGATCGAAGTTGAGCACTGGTTTGATCGAAGATCCGTTCTTTGCAGCGGTGAGAGTGATGGAGTTGGATTGCAAATACTCTTCTATTTCAGAGGTTGTGGGTGTGGAGGACGGCGTGGAACCAGATGGCACAGGTGTAGCCAGCGTTTGTGGGGCATCTCCATCCGTCCTTCTCCGTTTCTTCTTCTCTTTTTTGGATGTGCCATCGTCTGGAGCGTCCTCACGCTTCTTGCGCTTCTTCTTACGTTCAGATTCTTCGGAAGCTAAAGCCACGGCCCCGGCCAGTATGAGTTTAAGACGACCAAATGATCACGCGGGGAAACACGCACTGGGGGGTTCATCCACTTGCATAGGCTCCACGGTTGATCCATCTACGGTTTTAGCCTCGGACTCGGTCCTGACCCTCTTCTTTTTCTTCTTGGGTATCTCTGTAACTGCATCATACGGTTTGGTGAACTTTTGCTCATGTGAGGAAAGTTTGATCGCTCACTTGGGGTATCTCCTACATGGGACAAAGCGAGTTCCTCGGTGTCCTTGGTCTTTTTCTTTTTCTTCTTCCTCTCCGTGACCTCTACGCCAAGGCCATTGTCTTGTGTTGTAGGCTGCGCCGTTTCGGCTCGTTTCGTTCCGTGATCGGTCGAGGAACCCTCTGGTAAAAGAAATTTTATCGTTGAGCGTCGACAGACTTGAGCAAGGTAATTCAGCGCATATACCCACCTTTTTCCTTCCTGGATTTCTTCTTCTTCTTGAGCTCTAAAACGGACCCATCTTCACGCGTCATGCTCCACAGATTTTGGGAAATGGCACGCGAGGGACGGGGAGGGTGTGTGAGAGAAACGGACCGGAGATCCCGTGACCCGTGATCATATCAGGGTTACGGTACAGCTCTACTTCCGAGGTCCTCTCTTTCCCCCCACTACCCAATCCACAAATGATGTCCGAGACAATCGTCCGTCCTTCGGCATCAGACTCGTCGTTCTTCACGAAGCCCAAGGCTACGAAGGATACTGGACGATCCTCGGTCACCACCACAGCCGGCGGCGCCAATGCCACCAAGCCTATGGTGGTCACTCGAGTGGTAACTGTTCGCAAACCAGCAGAAAAATCTCTCGTTGCACAAATTCACGCCACTCAATCCGCCTCTCAGTCGCGAGAGAGCACCCCGGGGACGACGAAGAAGCGCAAGGCGCAGGATACCCAAGGCGCCATTCGACCTGCGAAGAAATCTCGAGCGACCCCACCCACAAATGATCGGGTGGCGGGTCCTTCGCGTAGCCAAACTCCAGTCCAGGTCGTAAAGACGCGAGAAGCCTCTCGCGTCAGAAGTTCTGAGACTCCAGAACCTGCGACTGCTGCGACCACAAGTCGATCACGTTCAGTCACTGCAGTCCCAAATGACGCAATGCGTGCTCGACGATGGTGGACATCGCAGGATGGTACGCCGGGATCAAACTTCAAGAGTTGCGAACAGGTGGTGAAGGGGATCTTGAAGCAATACAAAACCCGTACGTTGTCAGCCACCAGACTGTGCATACACTGACCGCTGCGCAGACTTCAGGAATCCTGCGGACCCCAATGACAAGTCTTTTGAAGTCCACCCTACCGATTATCCCACCGCTGAACTTGAATTCCCGAACACGAACGCTAGCGAGACGTAGGTTCCAGCGCTACATTGCTTTTGCTCTCATCTTGACGTGTTGAACAGTTTCATTCTCGTCACCCCGAAGGACAAAGATCACTACGATCCGATTTTGTGTCTGAAGCAAAGTCTCCTCACCATTGTCGAACGTGTGTCTACATCCGAACTTGAGGGTGGTCCATATTTCTGACATTCATTTTCGCATAGATTACCTTACTCCCGAACAACGGTCGCTATTCGGAACTCTACCAAACAACAATCTTCTGGCAACAGACGATGACCATCCGACCCGTAGCCCAACGCCGTCCAACGGGGACACACAGACCTTCACTTTGCCTCGCTTGGCTTGCCTCGAGGCTCACCCCCCGTCCGTCAATTACCTCAAAACTCTGCAGAGGGCAATTAACAAACAAGACGGACCGCTGTTCTTGAAGACGATGACTTCTATCAATGCGATCCTTCGCGTTTTGAAGTATCCTCCTCTGCCGGATGACCCGCTGCTTCCCCCTGGCAAAAACGCATTCAGGGAATATGTCAAGACATGGGGCCCAGTTGGGATCCCAAAGGATGTAAGCTTGCGACTAATTGAGGAGACATACCAACGCTGTGTTGGACCACAAGTTCACACGCTCAGGAATTACGAGGCATTCTCTTCCGAGACTTACGGAGAACTAATGCCTTCTCTGGTGTCTGAGGTGATTCGCAACAGCGGTTTGCGAGAGGATTCGCTGTTCCTCGACCTGGGGTGCGGAGTGGGCAACGTGGTCCTGCAGGCCAGCCTTCAAACGGGATGCAAAAGCTTTGGAATCGAAATCATGCCTGCGCCAGCGGGGATAGCGAGGGATCAGCTAGAGCAGCTCAAGGTCCGGGCACGGATGTGGGGTGTGAATATGGGTGAGGTGGAGCTCGAGGAAGGGGACATGCTGAAGAGCGATCGGGTGGTGAAGTTGATGAGCTCAGCGGACGTAGTGCTGATCAACAACAAGGTATTCAAAGAGTCCCGTGAGTCGGCGTTCTTTTGGTCCGTGTCAGCATGAATAGCTTACTCGGATTGCAGTGAATGAATGCATCCGGCCCAAGTTTCTGGATTTGAAAGAAGGCGCCATAGTTGTCTCATTGAAACCTTTCGTCCCTGTGAATGCACGACTTACGGAACGTAACGTGAGTGGTTTCATTGAGCCCGACGGTAGCGGTTGAATTGATGAGGCTCGGGGCCCAGATTGACGATATCAGCGCGATATTCGATGTGACGCAGAAGGAGTACAACTCAGGAAGCGTTTCATGGGGGAGCGGACGGGGGAATTACTATATCCATCGGGTAGACCGAGAGGGGTACGTGAAGATCCGACAGAAGCTGGAGAGTGGGCGACCGATGAGGACCCGCAGGTGAGGGGGATCATCGTCGGGTAGATCTCGTCGGAACTGCGAGTTGATTTTATCCGACTTGACGATACCAGTTGGCAAGAGACGGTCGCTCGTCGCTCTTTGGGGGACGGTTGTTTCGTTTATTTGATAATCGCTAATGTATGTAGGACACTGAACTAATATCTTGGTTGCACTGTCGTCCGCTCAAGCAGCGGTGAGCCCGTTCTTCGTTCCTTCGGTCAATCGCAGGCTTCTCTCGGCAGACAGTCCTGCCGGCTCCACGTGGAATTACGGGCAACGAGGCGTTTTCCCCTGAAGAGATGATGGTTTTACGACTGGCCGGTATTATCGAACTGAATGGCAAGAAATCATGGCGAAGCTTGGGACACGTTTGAATGAGTGAGCAGGGGATTCCCACAGGGAGGGTAGGTGCTGATGGAGGTCATGCGCCACAAAGGGTGAGGATATCGGTCGGAATTTGACGTTGGTTGGTGATAGTCAATTGTGGGACTGGCAGGGGGAGCCTCGTGGGACGGGTGCTGGTCTGGGTCCGGCGACTCAAGGATTTCGCGAAGAAAGAGACCGATAAGGTGAAATTACCGTTTGATTGATCGACCGGCGTTCAATTGAGCACGGGGGAGCACACGGAAAGGGGTCGTCGGCCTCGACTCAAAGGGTCCAGGTGTTCCTTCGTGGGCATGCAGAGGGAGAGTGTGTGTAATTGATCAAGTCCATGGACGCGGGAGTGGACGTGTGTGTGTGTGTCCTAGGCCGTGCTGCATCGTGGCGAGGACCGTGAGAGGGGAGAACGAAGGGGAGTCGGACCGAGCATGGGACTGTATTAAATGTTTGGCGTCTGAGAGGATCCGGTGTGGCCTGAGGACGGCGAACGTAAGGAACGTCGAAGGGTCCGAGCGATTCATGCACACGGACGGGGAGGCGTGGAGGAAAGGATTTGACCGGTATCTTGAGCGGAAGGCGGAGAGTTGCATCTGGATCTTGATCGGCAAGAGAAGAGATTCCCGCCGATGGGATGCCGCATTCTTCGATATTGAAAATCGGTCGACTTTAGAAGTGACAGAGCGAGGGGGAAATCGCATCAGATAGAGAGACGTAAGAGTACATTCCCTTTGTTCTCGCCTTTCTCGCCTCGGTAGGCGATTATATACTCCCCCCTCCTCACCCCGTCTCTCTCTCTCTCTCTAACTTCACCAACGCGGTAGCCGCGACCAGATGAAAAGACCCATCGCCGAGCGTACGAATTTGATGCAAGACATTTAGTTCCAGCTACACGTCACTTAGTCGCCGAAACTGAAACGGCCTCAAGGCAAAAGGTACACGAACTCATAACCTCTCGTGATTTATACCCCACTCACCTCTCTCCTTCTTCCTCTTACCCAGTCTACTCCAAATCCTCTCTCTCCCCCTCATCCTCCCGTACATCTCCTTCCAGTATATCCTTCCCTACTCCAACATCAGATACCCCTATCCAAACCTTTTCTCAAAACCACTCACAACATTCATCAATCACCATTTACAACTACACCCACTCGGCGCCTACAATGGCGAGACACGACAACACGCGTCCGTTACCTCCGACCGCTTATTTTCGGTACCAAGGTGCAATAGTGAACGAGATGAAGAAGAGAGGTGTCCAGGTCATGCTCCCAAACGCTTCACGTTGGATCAGTTCCAGATGGCGGAACGAAGACATCCAGATCAAGACCGCTTTTTGGCAGTTAGCTGAGATCAGAGAGGCTGAGGATAAGGGCAAGACCGCAGAGGACAAGGCCATCATGAAGCGAGCCCGAAGGAAACGAGGAGGCGTCGACAACGTTCTCGATGTCCTCCTCGAGGGCTCAACAAACCCCGAGGCTCGCCAGTTAGCCGACGTCATATCTACCTGGGTCGCCGCCATCCCTTCACCATCCCCTCAGGAACTTGAGAAACAGATGATGCCTGTGAATCTACGACGGAAGGGTAAGAAGGAACCCCGTCCCTCCAGATTCGTTGCCGAACCTTCACAACCGCCGAGCGGAAGCGGACGCCCCAGCACCTCCTGCACCGTCGTTCAAAGTCCACCACCGCCGTGGCCCAGGAGTGGAACACCGGAGGCGGAGTCGGACGAAGACTTGGATGTGAGGAGGCACGATTTGAACGGACATACGGTCTACGAAACATTTTATTCTGTGATCGCCTCGAATCAGTTGATGTTCGAATAACTCTCTTCTTCCCCTTTGCTGTCTTCTTGCTTATCAGTAGCATAACTTATTTGTATCATCACCAATATGTACCTGTACCAGTACCCAGCAGTAAAAACGGCGGTAGACAATACTCATGATCACGGACTCCCTTCTCCCTCTTTCTTTCCCTCCTCGCGATGGCGCAGGGGTTGACCGGAGATACCCTTAATTTACCGTACAGCTGCAGTAAGCTATTTTACGTTTGCCATTGCGCTTCTCCTCTACCGCAATTCCCGTCTCCTTGCACAGCCACCCACGAGGTAAACTCACACGTGACATGGATGATCGGATTCGTCCTTTCCTCCCAGACCACCATCTTTGAAATTTCCTGTCAGTCATCTCCCAGTCACCTCGACTCCCTGATCCACGTTTGGTTTTGGCTGCGGTGAAGAGAAAAGGCTGTGCATCCCGTTATGTTACTACATCAATCCGTGTGATACGCTTTGAACGCCGGAAAGCGTGATCCTCATCCATTCTATCGCGAGATAATCCAGAGCCACCTTACTCGGCTGTCGCCGATGGCCCACCTTTGCCTGACTCTGACTCCTTCCTGATACGACCTGTATTCGGATTGTGCCACGCGTGCGTCTTTCTCTCTGTCACTCACGTGCAATTATGTGGCCCTTTTTCCTTGGCCTTGTCACAGGTATAAATAAGGATCGGTTCGATGCGATCTGTACAATTCCCTTTCTTCCCTCAACCACCACCACCACGATCCAAATTCTCGCACCCGCTTTCCATGCCCACGCGACCCAATAAATCTCTGGCCAGACCAGTTCTCTGTCTTGATCGTGTACTCTTGAATACGCGTTCGGACAATCAACTTCCTCCTCCTCCCCCTTCGGTTCCTCCTGTAGCAGAGTCCAACCCACTACCACGATCAGCGGACACGCCCCAAAGAGTCATATCTCTTGTTGTTCGAAACACGAGGAAATCGCGAAATACTTCTTTTTATACACCTATCCCAAGATCCAATCACTATCTATTGTCAAAGACATTCGTCGAGAACAACCAGCCCCCAAGGCCACTCGCCCCCGAGAAAAAACTGCGGGAAAATAGCAAGACAAAAACGTCGCGACTGTGTCCTGGTACACCCAGTCCAGGTGTCATCATCCCAGACTTTATCTGGCGGTTTTCTGCGCCATACCTGGACTCGAAAACCCGCGGTGCCTTTGCTGCTTTGAAGTCATGCGATCCAGACACCTTCACAGAACTCGTTGCTGGGGATGACTGGGCCTCTGTCGACGACATTCAATACACGGCCGCCGACGAAGATGCGTAGTACGGCGTCTCATGCGGAGAGGCCTGTGGAGTTCCGCAGTCGTTCTCGTCCTTCCAAAGTACCGTACCGTGTAGCCTGCGTTTTCTTATGTTCACGTTCATCCTGTTTGCAACTATGTGTCCGACGTTGTATGTTTTATAACCTCTTGAATGCTGTGTACTGTACTACTTTCGCGAACCACCACTCTCTGTTCGAACAGAAGCCAAAATCCCTTGTAATAATCTTTCTGAATGTACACACGCGGTAGTAACGATGATTATGATCGGAATGTGATATGATTATGGACCCGCATCGGTGTTCTATGTGACGTGGTCCAAGTCTTGCGACCCGAGGTTAACTGCACCACTGAGTACTGGTGTCACTATCTTTCTCAAGTCCGGGAGGGGGGACCAAGTGTACAGATCGTAGAAAAAGGGCGGCAACACGGTGAATCCCCAAAGGCGGAGAAACGTGAGGTTTTCATCCGATGGGCCCTGGGTGTCCTCTTGAGTTTGCGCACTACCGTTCTACTATGTAGTGTGAAAGGTGCGGGGATGCCGGTGCCAATGTAACAGTCAATTAAGACCATTGAACAACGTTAAGCTGGCCAATGAGTCGCACTATGTGGAAGACGGGATCTGTTGCAGAGCGTGGTCAGTCGGAATTGACCGCGGTATCGGTTTCCCACGATCCGTTCTCTTGTTTCCGCCACCATGGCTTTCCTCCCGTTACTCGACATCCGAGTGAGCAAAGCTGCGTATAACTACCCTTTCGTTGACAAATCGATTGGGTCGCGGTCCTGGAATCGTAGATGCCTTTTGCAGGTCCGATCAAGGGCGGGCAGGTTCTATATGTTTGCAAGGTAGCACGCGAGGTTCCGTCTGGGTGTTCGATCGCTAGTGTCGTAGCCTGGCTCTGACCCTCCGCTTTGTTTGCGGGCACCCCTTCCTTGATAAACGAAGTACCTGCTGCTCTGCGGCGCCACCCTCTCGGAGATGGATGCGTGCAGTTCTGATCGAGTGGTACTACTTGCAGCATCCCGCCTTGCTACTGGCCTTCACATTTGAATGGGCGTTCTTGTTTGCCATTCTTGCGGGCATCTCGCGATCTTCGTAATCTGAGCCAATTCCTTCGGGCCATGATTGTGGAGGTGGATATGGCCCTCCCCCCGTTCGCCTCCTAGTCATTCGTGGTTTCGTTGGAGGCGTGGCCTTCGAGACAACACTCACTTATGCGTCCGATGGAGAGACTACTGTTTTCATTTAAAAGAAGGGATTGGTCGGGCGGATTTTCCTCACCCTCACTTTTCACCAAGGAATTCTCAAGCTCTCTGCCCAGCTCTTATCTCAAACCACCCTAATTCATCACTTGCGCCTCGATAATATGCCCCGCGCCCCTCGTCTCCACACACAGGTCAAATCTTCCGATGAAAATGGAAACACTCGTGCTCCGTGCCGACACCTCCGGTCCGGTCACAAGGATATTTGGGGCCTCGGTCTCTCGTGCTGCGGCAGGCGTTACGCAGAACATAGGGCCGAGAAGCAGAAGAAGGCTCGAGGGTTGCCCAATGTCACCGGACGCCATGATCCTATGGACGTCGACGCCGTCATCAGCTCTCTCGCCGCGCTGGATATCCAGACGCAGGAGATTGGGATTACCAACAATCGAATCCCTTCAATCAGCACCTCCCTGGGTTTTGACGCATCTCCCGCCCCCACGAATGAAGATTCAGTCCTTGGACCTCCCCTCACCACAGCTGAGCCTTTGCCCGGCATCTACTCCTTCGGCGGTGGATCGTTTATTTTACTCCCCTATCCTATACTGCCCCCTCACTGGTCCGGTCGAAATCCCTCTGAAGGCATAGACACTTTACACGGCGTACTTGATCACATGGTGATCGATTCCCCAGTCCTCGCCCCTCAAATCACCTCTCTTACGGACCCATCTGTCACTGGTGGCCCTGTTTTCCCTACATATGTCGCCCCCATCCCCACCACCGGATACCGCACGCAGTTGGCCTCCTCCTGTACTTTCGTTCCTCCTGTCTCTGCTTTTGCACCTCCACCTGTCTCGGTGGCCACGGGGCAGTTTAATGACGCGGACCAGCCACCACCCTCCCCGATGCTAGTGGACCCACCGAACGCTACCGCACCCTCTCCAGCAGATAACGAGAATTCTTTTTATGGTAACGCACGGGAAGCGTTCGGCTTTCTCGGCCAGCCCGGAGGGAACGGTGGAATCCCTTGGAATAGCTTGGTGGAGATGAGGACTGTGGAATACCGTTTTGCTCCAATAGAGTCTCGAATGTGATGTGATTGCTCGTGTTTATATTTTGACGGACCTTTATGTCTTTCCGCCCTTCATATCACGCCCTCCTTTCATTTACAGTATGCCCGTCGTGTGCTATATGATCTATGCTTTTCCCAACACATACATTACCCGTTCCTCGTGGTAGCCTATCCGTGTCATCGCCGCGCGATGCTATCTGAGGCAAGGAGTAACTTTGATATACAACACCACCGCCTCGGAAGGGGACTAACACGACGTCTACCGTATCTGATTCATGCTGAAACTCGTTATATAAATGGTATCTATTTCTATGAAAGCCCGAGCAGATAGTTGTATATACCAAATGAGATGCGACTCTCTTGCGAAGGTTTGAAAAGCAGACAGAAAACATCCAACAGGTTGGGTAGAGATACATTTTGCGGTCCCGTCGGCTCAAAGGCCGTGCTCGTTCCGCCATATAGATTATTAGGGCACTCTTATGGTCGCCTCTGTCACCTTTTCTCACTTCTTCCAGCTGGAGGGGACCTTCATGACGACATCGGCCCACGATTCGACCCTTCCCTCCTCCCATTTCTCCACGAATTGTAACCCAGCGCTCGCCCTTCGCCCTTCCTCGATCCTCAGCCTTTTCTCTGCATCGCACCAGAACAATACCCACTCCCCAACCCTGAGGTGCCCGGTACTTCGCTCAAAGTACCACTTGTTCACGGGGTTGTTCGCACGAGAGCGCCAGACGAGGTCCCTGCCTTGGCCGTGACCTTCTTTTCCGCCATTAGGATTGACGGAGAAAGGGTGTCCCAATCCGTAAGATTCGTCGTGTAACGCCACCCAGAGAAAGTCCACTGTGCCGTCACCTTGGTGAGATGGAAGGACGGCAAACTTGTCAAGGTAGGTGATAGGGAGGTGCGAGTCTGGGGAGGGTTCTTCGGTCGGGTCTGGATTTTGAGTTCGTTCGTTCGTGACGATCGCGGCACCAGCATAGTCTCCTGCAACGATGACATAGTCTAGGTGGGATTCGAGTCGCTTATAAAAGGCATCTTGGTCCAGCACACGTCCAAATGATGTCTCGAGAAGATATGTCATCTTGGCGCGGTCGATGTTCTGCACAGTTCGTACCACGCGAATGTCCATGCCACGGCGAAGTAGGGTAGGTGTATGCGGTGTCAGCTTCCTATCCCCCTGGAGAAGGGCGTGGGGTAAACTGGAACTGACGGCGGGTTTGTTGGTTATGAGGTTTCCAATCAGTGAACTTGGCGAACGATGGTTGACAAAGATAGCAGACGACGTGGGGGGCATGTAGGCAAGACATGTGCGAGCGAGGGAGAGGTTTTTGAGGGCGGTTGGGTGTGTTTCCTTCCACGAATTCTGGAAGGTCTCCGAGATGAACGAGTATTCTGAGGTGAGGTTGACGAGTAGGTGGGGAAGACCAAAGCGAGCGTAAGATGGAATTCCACCTTCCCGGTTAATAACCATTAGCCGAAGCGGAGTGAGGTCGACTTCATTGGAAAATTCAGGATGACCGCCATCGGGCGTTTGGGGTATTTTGGAACGCAGTTCTGCAGCTGCTTCGGTCAAACCCCTTGCCAGTGCGCCAATTACGTCGTTTGCGCCAATTCTGACTGTTCGGCAGAAAGAGTCTAGCGCGAGAGGTGCGAGCACAGGGATATCACCGGCTTGGATAGCTGAGCGAATCAGGCCGAGGTCTGGGGGGAAAGTGTGAGCTTCGGGGATGTCGTAACCGTTAGGAACCTCGTTCTCGTCTTTTGGACCAAGGCGAGCGATCGGGGAGACGATGGGGCGGGCTTTGGCACCTTGTCGTTCTAGTGATTTTACCGTCCTCGTAGTTTCAGCGATGATCTTAGCGCGGTCTCCATCCTCCCCCCTAACCAGACCCTCGTTCTCAATAACGATGACGCTGATGAGGCCTAGTTTTTTGAGGTATATCAGACCACGGGTAATGCTGTCCAACTGCGGGTCTGTGAAAGGACCTTGAAGTTTTACAAGGGCAGTCCTTTGGTGGACAGGATCGAGAATCGAGGCAATAATTGGACTCGTCTGAGCTGGGATAGCAAAATCTGCTCGTTCTTTTGTGGGGGAAGTGGCGGAGGCGACGGCGACGGAGGAATGAGGGGTATCCATGGCAGAGTTTTCCGGAGTCAACGATTTTCGTGTGTCCTGTTGTTTTGGTTTTAAGCCGAAGGAATCCATATAAGCCTTTGCATCCCTCAGGGATGGGTTGGCGCGAAGGACAGAGAGGATGAACTCCTGTCGAAAAATTGAGTATGAGTGGAAAGACACGAGAAAGAGGGACAGGTACCCTCTCGTTTGGACTCGCGGTTGGTTCTTGGTGGTCATAATCAGGATCTAGCTTGCGAAGGCCCTTGACGGTCTGCGGAGAAGGAATCAGGTCGGTGGCGCTCAACGTGGGCGGGCGAAGCGCCTTGCGTGGGACAACTCACGGCGTAAAAGGCCTTGAAGCTTGCGGGGGCACCACCGACTTTCAGGTGAGGTACGTGAGTGGAATGGGAAAGCATGTTGGGCATTGAGGGTGATCAAGCTAGCAGGGTTTTATACGAGTCATGAACTTTATAGTTCTCCCACCGAGTCGGATCCCAACACGCCATCGTGACCCTGAGGGTAGAACAGCCTGTGGGCGGTGCACAGGGTCGTGTGGCGTTAATTTCGCAGTGGATTCTTACTATTCCTCGGAAACCAAAGAAGAGTATTATAAAAAAGCGGGACGGGTTCGCCGTTATCTAATCTGATAAAACCCCAAGCCAAGACCAGACCACCGTCCCATAACACCAACCCAGTGTGCGGCCGCATCGTTCGATTTCCACTCACCAGACTGCTTTCTCCACGTGTTCCCCAGTACTTTACATGTAGTGCTCAAGCGCGCACGACTGATAATTGGGATGGCCATAGACGCTCGTGCCACTCTTCCCGCGCGAGTCGGAGGGCGCTTAGACAACTTGGGCATTTACTACACTGATCTCGTCCAGTATAAAGCTGGGCACCGGATGCTATGACAAAGGTCCGTTCCACCACAGAATAGCTGACTGATACCTGATCCCACGAGTAACCGCCGCAGTTCTATCTCGAAGATAACGTTTATAGAAAAGACGATTTCCAAGTGCACGCAGTCGTTCTGGTCAGTCCGCTCCAGCTCCTCCTGCTTTGATAAAATTTCCAAGGCAGCCGGCTTTCTGTCTACAGAGGTGCTGGTATGAGGGAAACGACGGAATTCCAATATCGGAAGACCCGCTCATGCGGAATCTCAAACCCGGCGAAGTCGGCGTCGCATATTATCCTTTGGGCAGGCGCGAAATCTGTTCGGAGGACGAGTTTGAACTGCTTGATCGTACATTTAGACCTGGCTCGGTCTGTAAACGCTTCCAGGACGATACGATGTCTGGGATCGTGCTGAACACTCATGTCAATGTTCGCGTGCAGCATGCGATTACCAATCAACCTCTCGACCGTTGGATCCCTCTAAACGAGACGAACCCAGGCCACGAACTGGAGATTGGAGATCACGTTATTCACGATGATTGGGTGGGCCAGGTCCGTCCGTTCCCTTTTCTCGTCGTATATCTCTTGCTCACGTAAATTGTTTCTGTGGCAGATAATTGAGGTAAGACCCTTCTGGGCCTCATGCCACTGCGGCTTGATGTTTACTAGTGAATTGCGAAGCTTTTTGACGAAGCTATGGTACAAACAAGCAACGGTGACATTCGGAGGCTTCCAGATCTTAGCGCGCGCCTGTCCATTGGATACAAAGGCGAGGTTTGTGCCCATAAACACCTTGTCGGATCCCAGGGATTTATTTATTCGTTTGCGTCCAGGATGTGCTTGTACAAGCAGCCGGTGGTAACGCGGAGGTCTTGAAGAAGATCTCAGAGTCTGCCCCACTAAGCCCTGACGACATCTGCCTCGGTCTGCGGCATAGACTGGCCGCGATATCCTGGCTAGCCATCAACCAGACTGTGGGCAGTTAATATCTTCAGATTTTCCTAAACTTAACCCTATCGATCCAGTTATCGCCAGAGGAATCTGCCATCCGACAAAGGCCTAAACGGTTGTGGAGAGCAGAAGAATTCGATAACCTCACATTGGTTCGACGGCGAACGACCGTCAGGATTGGTGAGATGATCACCCTCAAGGATCACGGCAACGCTCCCGTCTCACGCCACGTCAATAAAATCACTGAGGGCGACGTGATCGAAGTACGGCATCTCATCGTGCGCGATAGGAAAACTCAGGTGACAGTATTATGGCAAGATGGGAGAAAGGAGACTAAACCGGCTAGGGAACTCGTACCCCATTTGCACCCTGACGAGTACGAATGCTGGTGGGTTATCCCATCTTGATTATCAGTGGCTCCATTGACGTTAGTAACTCCAATCGCTCAGGCCAGGTGACCATGTCCTTTGGAAGACGGATGGAAAGAGCCGGACTGCGGTTGTCCAGGTCGTCAACCCGTCTCAGCGAGTGGTCATTCTCAAGTTCACCGATGGCCTCGAGTCTGCCCCGGAAATCGAGATGGCTTCCCTGCTTGAAATAGACCCACACGGGACACACGATATAACGACGAACGACCCTGCGCCTTCGCCGGATGAACTCGGCGTTCATCGCGGCGAGTTCGCCTTTATCCACAAGGAGGGCACGACGAATGGGAGCGTCATGCCGAGGGTACCAAAGATCGGCGAGTTGGAAAGTTGGGTTCAAGACGTTCCATCGTTGCACACCATGCAGTCTGGCGGGTTCACGGACGTTGTCTACGAAGAGGGGTTGAAGGTCATCATGAGCGAAGAAACTCGGGGGGCCTTTATTCCCACGTCCATCCCTGTGAAACCCGTATACTGGTTCGGATATGTTTCTGATGTAGGTCCACTTTGGTTCCGTGCCCCCCTTTCGGAGCTGAGACTTGTAATCTCTCCTTAGCTTTGCACAGATGGGCAAATTGAGATCAGTCTCCCTCACGGAGAGAAAGCCTTGATACCTCTGCAACGATTGACGAGGCTTTACGACGGACTCGATCAGTTGGAGGACATGTTCGACGAGGGGTTCTCGGAAGAGGGGAGTTTGATGGAAGATGTTTTTCCTGGAGGAGATGAATGGTTGGATGGTCACGAGGCTGGTAATGGCTCGTTCCCGTTCCCTCCGGGGTACGCCAATGAACTTATGGGTCTCGACTGGGGAGGGGACATGAGCATTGTGGATGTAGATCCAAGTGCAAGCGCTGGCGGAGAGGAGGAAATCATGATCTCGGATGCGATGGATACCTACATGGACTTCCCCGGGGTGGATCCCCCACAGTTCCCCGGCGGACTTCCCATGGATGACACGTCGATAACCCCGCTGCTGTCTACCACACCCGTGCCGTACGACCCTTCGCCGCCGACGTCACAACCCAATGGGCCGCTTCGAGATTCGGAGAATGACGACATTTATTGGAAACGGTTCGACGTTCTCTCGACTGCACCGGCAGATCACGCGTTCTACGATAGACCGGTGGCCCAACCATCGAGATCGTTCATGGCGAGGCTGCATAAGGAATATCGTGCTCTGTCTACTGGTCTTCCAGGTAGGGGAATCTTCATATCAATGATGAATTCCGACGCTCATCTCTCATCAGCCTCAATTCTCGTACGGGGATACGAAGACCGGGGAGATCTTCTGCGTTCGCTGATCATCGGCCCAGAAAACACTCCCTACGAAGATGCTCCGTTCGTCATCGACTGGATGCTAGACGCGGACTTCCCACAGACTCCCCCAATAGCCTTCTTTATTAGTTGGACGAACGGGAACGGAAGAGTAAATCCGTGAGTCATCACGTTTGTTCGCATCAGTGGCGTTCCTTGCTTATGCGTCCATCGACGAACGCCGGCTCCATTCTGACGGTCTGCTGCGGCTTCGACGGGTTTCAGAAACTTGTACGAGGACGGGAAAGTTTGTCTGTCCATATTGGGTACTTGGTCGGGGGAGAGAAGCGAAACGTGGCAACCGTCCAGATCTTCACTCCTTCAAGCCCTCGTCTCCATCCAAGGTCTGGTCTTGGTGAAAGAGCCGTAAGTGACTCTCAACCTTGTCATCCATCTCTTCCCCATTTAACGGACTCGATTCCCCCCCTCCCCACTGGACAGATACTTCTGCGAGCCGGCTTACGAGAAGTTTCGAGGGACGGGCGAAGGAGCGTTGAACAGCAGACTATACAACGAGAAAGCCTACGTGCTATCGAGAGGGTTCATCCTTCGAGCGTTGGAGATACCACCTGGCTCGCTCGAAGACGAGATCCGAGGGTTTTATCTTTCGTCTCTACCTCCTGAAGGCAGAGAAACAGAAGGGCATCCGGGCCACGATCAGGGGCATGCAGAGGGTTCCAGTCAAGGTCGGAGGAGGGGACGGGGGAGGCTCGAGAAGGTGTTGAAGGGGAGCAAGGACCTCATTTCGCTTAGCCAGGCTCTTCATGGGTCGCAAACGCAATGTGGGCCTTTGAGCCAAGGGCAGCCGCCTGCGAGCGAGACAGGACCCTCGCCTGTACCGGACGAAGCCCCGGCGATCCCATCGTTAACAGCTGGAGGGATCCTCTCCCTCCAACGAGTCCTCTCCAAACTCTCGAACATCCAGGCGAACAGTTCACAATCATCGCCGGAATTCCCATCCACACCAAGCTAGACATCTCTGGATGTGATCTCGCTCGGCGCTTGGGTGAAATTTCGCTGAAGCACGGGATCTTGGGGATCGAAGAATGGGAGATGGAGGGTGATGCTCCCGTGTGAAGGAGTTGTATAATGACCCTAGCTTATATTCCAAGTGTATCGATATCATGTGCGCGAAGTGACTGGTTCGTCAGAGCCATGGAGCTAGATCTGAACAGATGGTACCCTCGGTTGTATTTACGCTACATGGTGGGGAAATGCCAAGAAGAAGGGGGCTATCGATTAATTCGCTGAAAATGCTGGGGCAAAAAGATGAGAAAAGGACTCAATCACTGCGCTGGAAAAAAAGCTGAGAACAGGCAGGAGCGTATGAAGGTGGTCGGGGGGCGATGCTTAATCTAGTCTAACGTAGTGGATATAGTAGTGTAATGCGAGGGTATCTAGCGGTGCGATGGGGGATGTGTATGTGGTGCAGAAGTTATGCGCGTGCGTAGATGTTCGGGAGGATGCGAAGCAGCGGGGTGAGTAAGGGGAGGGTTAAGAGGAGAAAACCGAGGACGAGGGTTACCAAGGATTTGAAAAAACAACGAATTTACTCGACCCGCGACTATTGCACCCAGATGAACCTTCTTCGCGGGGAAACAAACGGGAGAAAAATCGAAAGCTATAGCGAGAACAAACAGGATGGGGGGCGGAAACATGCATCAGACAAGCAAACTGAACAGTGCGACCAGGTAACCAAAGACGAGGGCAGGGAAGCGGGAATCGCTTAGCACTGTCCCAAGAACGTGTTCTTCGGAAGCGGCTGCTTGTAGTCGTTTACCCAGGTGGTTAAGTTTGGATCTGGGAGATCGTTCAGTCTACGTCCTGCGGGAAAAAAAGACAGAGACACTGACTTGAATAGGCTTCGATATAGGCGTTTATGTATGCTTGAGTTGGGAAATCAGGCGGGTCACATGTATAGTTGATGGAATCCGCAGGCTGGTACACTCGAATGTAGTCGATAGCCATAGTAACCGGGAAAGGTAGATGCTGGAGATCAACGAAGCCGAAGTTGCTCGACATTCCCAAGTTAACAATGAGGTACTGGCAGGCAAAAATAGTGAGCGTCACTGAGGGAGGAGAAGATGGTTCGGACTACCATCGGCTCCTGAGGGATAGGCCTGGGACCAATTTGAACCGTAGTATCAGCGGCGAAACCTGCAGCACGAGCGGTCCATGCACGCTTGTTGTCGTTGATCCACAGGATGTACTGATTTGATTGTCAGTCTTGATCCTCTGCACCAGAGGGTGAGAGGTGCATACGCCATTATCAAAACCAGGCTTGTACTCGATCCCATACACGGAGAAGCACCCAGTGCCGCTCTTCTCGTAACAATTAGGATCTGGGTGATAGAGTTGTTCGGACCTCTGAGGCGTGTGTAAAAAGGGTGAGAAGTAGCTCACTAGTATAAGAAACAACGGACGAAGCCTAGAGACCAATTGATTCAGTAAGAAACAGAGCAAGGGTTTCACGAGGCATTACCTGCTGGTACACTCCTCCCTTGTAGGTATTCAAGTAGCTGTTCTGTAGGTCGTCGATTTGTAGGTTCGCAGTGGTGTTGAACCAGGTGTATTGGGCATTGAATGGCTATGATTGAATGTTCGTCATCGGTGAGGGGGGGACATGGTTTCGGTTGTCTTGGACTTACCGCCCACTGAGAAGATTGAGAAACCATCCCCCTCGAATCGCCTGTAACCTAAACAACATGGAAGCATCATTAAAAGTGGGTGACAGGTACGGAGGGAGCGTACCTGGGCCTCGAAGATATCGATTTCGGGCGCAGCCCTTCCCACGTAGGTACCGTCAGAGTGGACAGGACCTGGATGTGATTCACCTTGACAGGTACACCTGCTCAGCCTTTGGCCTGGCAGGTAGGACAAAACGCCGCCGTAGCTAGGATCACCACCCTCTAGGGCAGTTTGAGGGAGGCCGTTGTGCGTTTGATTCTAGAGAAAACGAGGTTTGGCCAGTGGCGAAAAGCCTGAGGCAAGAAGCTTACCGATACCGTTCCCACATCACAAGAGTCATAGGTATATGGCCACTAAAGGAGGGAGATTGTCGGAACAGTGAGAAAAAAGAGGAGATCACGGGGAGCTCACCATGCCATCTAAACTGGCGCCATATCCAGCGCGACCCAAATTTCCCATGGTCCACACAGCAGGCCACAGGCCCATGATATCATTCACGCCCGGGAGACGGACAGAAGCCTCTATCAACCCACCCGTGAAACAGAATTTGTTCCAGGTGCTCATCATTCCACCCTGGTAGTTCAGGCCATGGGTGTTTTTCTTCGACAGGGTAATCTGCAATGCCCCATTTTTGGTGGAGAGAGCAGCGGGATCATACCACTCCATGTTGTTCGTAGCCCAATAATGCAAATCGACGGCTTCCCAATAAGGATCGTCGCCGGGATAGAATGTGCGACCGTCGGTGTTGAACTCGTCCGAAAAGATAAGCTGCATCTGACTACCGTCATTCCACGATACCGTCTGGAGGGCGTCCGCCGGGGTGTCCTTATCGATCATTCCGAAATTCCCAGGAATTTCCGCGACCTGGAAGAGAAATAAGGGAAGAGAACAGCTAAGATGAGGTGGTTTGGTACTTGGCCACTGGCGTTGGTACCGCCGATATTGAAACCGGACATATTCGACATGGGCTTTCTCGTAAAATGTGAAATAATAGGATAGCCAGCGCTGCGATACTGTTAGTCTTGGCGGCATGGGAATGACGACGAAGCAAAAGACATACAAGAGAGTGATGATGCCAACGGCAAGGAAGGCAAGACAGCCAAGATTTGCGAGACCTCGTGCAGTGAAGATATGGCCACCCTTGTCGTTTATTCTGTCCCGCTTGGGGTCAGGATTGTGAAGGTAGTCATCAGGTTCTGCTTGATTGAGCGATAAATCGGCACCCCAAGCGGATGGGTCAGGAGAAAGGGAGAACTGGAGGGTGAGAGGATGAGAAGGGAGCCGAGGAAGGCGATCAAGGGAAGGGTACCTTGTCGGAAATTGATGGACCGTTGGTAGTGGTCGAGGAATACGGGGACGAGTTCTGGGGAGAATGATTAGCAAGCTCGTGTGGCCTGTTGCGATGGACAAGGAGATGAAATGGGTGGTGTGATCGCGAGACAGACGCCCGTGTAAAGGCCGGCAACCGGGGAAGAGGGAGAGGACACGTACGATGGAACTCAAGCTCGAGTCCTGCTTGAGGCCGTTAGGACCGCGAGCGAGGGCGGCCTGCACCCCTGTTCTGGTTGAGGTCGAGGGTGGCGAGAGAAGGTTTGTGGTGGAAGAGATTGGACTGGGTGTCATGCGGCTTGAAGAGGTGATGGGGATGTTGGAGGGGAAACTGTCCTCGGCACTGGGGTCGTGATGATTGAGAGAGAGAATGAGAGGAAGGAGAGGAAAGGAGCGACTGGGAGTTGTTGGTTCAAAAGAGTGGAGAGAGTCCAAGCCATTCTCAAGTGACAAGAACAGGTGTTCGGTTGTGTTCCCAACCCACGTGGCTAAGAACTACATCCTTGGCTCTCCCACTACCATTCCCAATATCCCACTCCCACCCTCTTCCATCTCACCCACGACCTTCTCAATCCTTGCCAGTCCAGTCTTCTCGCCACCTTCCCCACCGACCTCGAGGCCTTGACTCGCCGCCATCTCATCGATCTCTCTCAATCTCCTCAATACCGCTTCATTTGCCGTCCTCAACACTTCTCTGCCACCTTCGTCTCTCGCGAGCACATCCAGCACATCCATTTTCTGTGCCAAGTAGGCGTCACGAGAACCCGAAATCGGAGTTGGAGCTTGATTGTGATCATCACTGTGGAGTATATCAGGAGGAAGGCGAGCTTGACTCTGCCGTAGCCAGGTTTCTAGGGCTACTGCCGCTTGGTTCACTCGCTTCTGCTTATCTCTCCGCGACGGGCGACCCCGTTTCCTAGCGGTGGTGGATGCCTCCACTTCTTCTTCCCTGTCGGGAACGAAGATCTCTCGAGGCAACTTATAAAGCTCGAGTTCTGAACTGGGTAGAATGTAGAACGCATCCGAGTTTACCAGCTGCGAGAGCACGTGCGTAACTTGTCCCTTGAGGGGAGACAGCTGTTCGGTACAAAGTAGTGATGGTAGGGCCAACAAAGATTGGAGCACGTCTACCGTTTTCCAGTCAGTGGGGACCAAATTATGTACAGAGAAGATGCCCCACCGTATGAGAGTTCGATGCAAGAAAGCGCGTGCAGTCTGGGCGCAGAAGTCGAAGGCTGCGTGGCGTAAAAGATGTAAACAGCATACAGAGCCCCGACGCGAACAAGCACGTTCTCGGATGGCTTCATCCGCTCTAGAATGAATCCATCAGATGAACTATTGTGGTGCATGCCATTCTGTTGAGAAGAGTACCCATAAATAATTTGATGGTTACCCTCAGGAAGGCGTCCCTAGCGTAGGCGTCGAACACTTTAAAGTGCATCCACTGCCAACCGGAGGAGGCCCAGATGGATTTAAACAACCTGAACGAGTGATCACCGGTTTCTTCAATTTTTTTCGAGAATTCTTGCACAACCGTTTCGATATCTTCTCTGCAAGAGTCGACATAGAGAGACGAGGTGAAGTACGCGGGCTGCACGATTATCCCACCTCTGGTAGCTGAAGGTCCTGGCACGAACGACATGGCCTTTGTATTGATAAACGCGATCGAACACGAGGACTTCCGTCGTCACCCACTCATCTTGTCTTCGGCATCTTCCCGATGCTACGCCAGCTCTCTATCCCTCTCATCCAAACAACTTGTTTTTTCTGTCAGTCTCACATCAACCCTCCACCACGAAACCCACGCAGTTACAAATGCCCCCACTGTCAATGCTGGAATCGTTATGACGTGCACGGGGAAATCACGTCCGATGACCCTGCAATGCATGATGCAGGCATGAACCTCAAGTCGTTCGCAAAGAGAGGCAAGTCACTCGTTCGCACCCTTCGCTAGCGCATCTGACAACTGATTGTGTAGCGTCTCCCAGGAAGGACAGGTTCCTGCCAAGCTATGGCAAGACTGTGTTCTGCCATACTTGTCAAACAAACCAAGTATGTGCTTTCTGCATTCAACCTTTAGCGTCGAACGCCAGTAGAAATCCTTGTCCTGACTAGCCCACTATCAGATGTTGCTAACGAACCTCCTAGCTAATTACCTCCCACCCCCCGAGGTTCGTTCTCATCTACCCTCGTCCTCCCCACCGTTAACATTCGCGTTATAACTTGCCAGGATCCGGAATACTCCACGAGACTTGCATCCCTTCCCTCATACCAAGCTTCTGTTGAATTGCGCTACCCGCCCGTGTGCGAGAAGTGCCTCCCCTTAGTCGAGGAAGAGATACGATCCCGAGACCACATGGCTCGTACAAGTGCTCTCGGCCACTGGCTGAAATCAAGTAAGGGAAAGGGCAAAGAGCGCGTGGCAAGTGGTGATATCCACGCTATTGGAAAGGGGAGGAGTTGGGAAAACAGCGTGATGGGCGTGAAGAAGGTGAAGAGGGACGGTCAGATCTGGATGGTGAGAGGCGGCGTTTGGATCGCTGCCCTTGTATTGAGTGTGGGTGTGGATGCGGCGGGTGAGGCTTTCACGATCGTAAAACACCCTTTACCCCAGGACTCAACATAACTCTACAGGTTCGATCTCTGACTGGCGAATACCTGTAGACAGAGAGTGGGTTTGCAAGGTCACCCCGAGTCTGATGATCGCCTCTTGTTTTGTGGTACTCACCTGGAACCCGTGGGAGCACTATGTCAACAAAGCGAACATCCAAGGGAGGGGTTTCAGGATAAAGGGTGCTACTGCTTACGTCGTAAGTCAGACATGATCAAACTGGTTCTCGTTCCTGACAAATCGACCGGCAGATTTGGCAATCCCTTGCGTGGTGCTCACGGACACTAACCTGCGCTTTGGTGTACCTGGCTGGTACGGTCTCATCGAAGGACTACCTCAGCCTTCGTCAAGCAGGGCCGGAACCCGAACATATCGCTGGATGGTCAACTTCACGACTCTATTTTTCTGCTTCATTGATACTTGAATTATTCGTGAGTCTTTTTTTGACTGTCTCAAGACTCTACTGACAGTCCTGGATGCAGGTTCTGATCATTTCATTCGCGACGCTCAAGGTTGTTAGACCACCCTCGATTCGCCTCATAGAACAGACGGCAAACGCATCAACGACCCGCTCATCCTCTCTTCCTCCCGCTCCCGCCCCTCGTTTTCCGATACCACAACAACCGCAGGTGCAAGAATCTGACCTACTCGGTTCCTTGACGCTATCAAATAACCCCATGGCGACGATACGCACAAACCCGATCTTCGGGACCCCCTCGCTCCTGAATCCTCCACCAGTCGAGGAGAGAGAGGCCGATGATCCGAACGCGATGGATTGGACTCCAACGAATCCCTCGCCAAAGGAGGTGGCGAATCCGTTCCTTCGCGCCGGGTCCGCTCCAGTTCGCTCCCGACGTGGAGATGGGGAAGAAGAACTTGTGCTGAGGAGGCAGAGGTTCTTCCCGCCCGAAGAGCCTACGGGACTCGAGGGGTTGCTGAACAACACGGTGTTGGTGGAACCACCAGCGTCCTCGAGTTCTGGGAATGGTGGAAACGCGAAGGGGGCAGGTGGATGGTGGAGGGGGCGATTTTGGCCGACTGACCCGTCTTAGGTACTTGGCAGCTGCCAGATCACACTGAGGGATCTCTCTGTGCCCTTTCTTTCTATCATTGCCGTCCATTTTTTCGTCCCTATTCTTGTCCTCAACATTACACATGATTCCCCCGGACGGAACCGTTACTGGAGCCCTCTCCCATTTGCGTTCTATAAAGGAAATGAGCCGTCGAGCCGGAGGGAAAATGGCGGGCCAGGCACCCTCACCTGCATGCTGTCCGCCCGTTTCTGCGGCGTGACTTGGGAAACTCGAGGTCAGATGTCCATAACTGGCGAACCGGGGCGGAACGTGGCTGAAGGTCGGGTCTTCTCGAAGTCACGTGGTCTTAATGAGTACGCGCTGTTTCTCACAAAGTTCAACTCCGTTGTGTGCGTGGAACGTGCCTTCCGCAATGTTTGGTGTGAATCAAGTCAGATTTATTGTATTTGCACAAGACTCTACCTTATCTTTTGTGTCTCTCAGGAGCGTTGAATGTCATCTCTTGGACGCCCCTTATCCTGCAGCCGATAGCAAATCGAAGAAGATCCTGTTGAGGGTCACGATATCGCTCGGAGGTTGGTTCGAAAGCACAACCCTTTCGGAGTGTGGTAGGTCACGATTTCTTTTAGATGTTGGGCACACGATTACATTAGAGTCTGAGATTAAGTGAGGTACGAGTAAGTATATGTTATGTACGACAACGATGATGCGAGTGAGTGAGACGGAAAGAAGGAAGCAACGAGGAGTGCACAATACGGCAATGTTGGAAGAAGAAAAAAAGAAGTGAAAAATTCAGCAACAAAAAACATTCGCGGCTAGGAAAGCCTAGTAACTGGCCCAAGTAGAGCAGGGCTCCAAGGAACGCCACTCCTCAGCTTCCGCTTGATAGACTCCCTCAGAGGTTTTCCGGCCTCTATCCAACTTGTTGCCTCCCGATCGTTTCCTAAGATGATGTCCGGAAGAAGAACGTAGTGCGGGTTCAGACTTTTTGCATCACAACTTTTCCTGTGGACCTTCAACTGCTCGCCGCGCTTGTATAATTTCATCGGGTTGGTCATGCACCTTAGGTTGGGACAAGCCCAACACTTGGCATTGACCCCGAGGACCATGTGCTTCTTCAAATGTCGGTGTATCGCCTTTTGGGAACCGTTCCCCCAGTACACATGGCCGCAAATTTGGCCGTTCTCGGTGAACGGACAAAAATGGAAGTTTTCGATTTCTTCAGGAGTTGGTGGGGTATACAAGAACGGGAGAAGCGGTACCGATGGGGCCGTTGGTTGTGCTGTCGAGGGTCCTTCAATGGGTAGTTCGGGAAAGGGTATCTCGAACGGCAGATGAGTGGGCGACAACTCCCCAGAGAGATGTTCAGGAGAGGGATAGTAAGGGAAGGAAGGAGTATAGTCGTTGGGGGAAACGAAAGGTGAAAGATCGATATCGAACTGGGGTGGCAGATGCGGGGGCTGGGCGAAAGCATTAGGAGCGTAGGACTGGTGCTGAGGGAGCGGGAAGTCATAGGGATTCTGCCCGAAGCTTGAGCCTTGCGCGCCAAGGTCGAAGTAGGGAACCTGCAAGGAAATCAGGTGGAATAAGCCTCCGTCAATCACAAGGGCTTATAGACCACACGCACCACGTTTTGGCCGTACGACACATCTTCGAGAGGGAACGCGGATGGACAGTCGAAATCCATTTGGAATAGTCGTTGGAGGGATAAGAGAGAAGGCGTAGGGTTGATGTGAGAGAGGAAGACTAGAGGCAAAAGTGTGTGCGTGAGGTAGGAGCGCAACGGTGAAGGAAAAGAACAGAGGTGGACTGAGGGAGATAATCTTTGTGTCCTGCCTGAATTTAAATGAACGCGACCAACCGGTCACGTTGTTTTTCCCATGAGCTTCTGGACGGGGAGCGATATTGAGCACGAAAATGCGACCGGAAGCATTTTCCGCGCGATATTTTAATTAGTTTGGGGGGGGGGGGACCGTGGCTTCACAATCCGCTGCAAAGGACACGGACACGACTAGATCGCGACGATCTGATATTCCAGGACATATAACCACCGACTGATACGCCAAGAGGGGTTTGAGGTTTGATTCTTGGTCTAGGAGGATCCGACGCGGGGACTATCGTGTATTCGAATACTGCGGCAGTCAGCCACGATTCCTGGCCAGCAAAAGCTTGCACCCCAACGCCCCTAGGTAGCGGTCCAGTACGGGTTTTGGATCGGCGGTATAACTCCTGGGCATTACATGATTCATCCCACGTCCTCCGCTCCACAAAGTTCGCTGGTGGCATGTGCATGGCTGGGCAGCTATCGAGAGTCTACCATTGGTGGAAACTCGAGGACGTTCCACAGAGCGAGCGCATGGACTAGAAATCTCAAAGATCACGAGAACCGCTCCGTTTCTACGGCGCCTTTCAAACACCGGGCAAATCTGACCGTGAGGTGCCACGTGGTATAGATCCGAGAATCAGCAGGGACCATGGTCGCGCCTCCTCGCAGGCTGAGGCGTCCGGACGTAACCAACGCGAGGTACTAGCGTAAAGGCGCCTTGGGAAGCCATTGAGGTGTCCGAGTGGGTCAGCCAAGTAGTGAGGCGGAAGAAGTCACCACGGCGGTCCCATATTTAGGCATCCGACGAGACAATTTTCTTCCATCCGGACGCCTTTTGGAGACCAAGTGGTATCGCACGATGTAGAGAATGGAGAGCAGCCGTGATTGAGTCACACTAGCGTTGGCGATGACAGGATCGGATCTCTCCGAGAGCACCTACCCTCGCAGATTCGGAATCGAATATTTTCCCTCCCGCGCACGGAGTGATTATGCGATTTCCAGCTCCGGCCTCGGCAAGATTTGTGATTCAAAGACAGGTCAGATATCCTTTTTATTCCAGTCTGGCCAGTGAAGCCATAACCCAAAAGCTAGGAGACACATCGATGATTAATCATTAATCAAGCCTTGAAACAAAGACGGAAAAGGAGTGTGTGCAGGTAAGGACAGAGTATGATGCAAAAAACATTCGAATATAACAACGATAAGATGCATAGTTTTGAGCGACCAACAGAATCCAAAGATCTGTGTTTTGCGCTGGGTAGCTGGGAAACCAGAAAAAGACGAAGCCCAGGTCAGGTCAGATAGGGTATACTATAGGACAGCTAAGATGAAACCAAGACAAGACGACAACGCGGGGGGAATCGATGCTCTAATCCAATGGTTCACATAAGAAAAGTGAGACTTCAAACGAGGGGACACGTGCATAGACGACAGGCTGCGTGGGCAATGGGGAGAAGAGAGAGAGAGAGAGTCAAAGACCAAGGAAGCTTGGAATGATACAATGGGTAGAGGTGATTCGGGGACAGTGGTTGTGGATCCCATGGGGTACGGATGGAGTCGCGAGACGATGGTAAGGGGCGGTGGGTAGTGGGGATGAACAGGAAGTAGAGTGGGAGCAAACGGAGACGATAAGCAAAAGGGGGGCGGCACGCTGATCGTGCAAACAAAGATGCGGAATAAAGATAACAAATAACAAAGAAAAGGGAAGTGAGCAAAACAATGGTATCCCCACTCGTTCGGTAGGATTGGCAGCTTGACAAATTAAGCTCGAGCATGGATGAACGAGACAGGTCGTCTCATGTCAACCGTCTCGTCGCTAGCGTTAGTCGCGGAGTCCATCGGCGAGTCACCAACAGTTGTAGCGTTGCTGTATGCCCTTTGCCGCGATTTTTCGTGAATCGGCACCTTGAGTCCGTCGGTGGCGGTCTCGATGGAAGTCGGGGTCAGCCCGTCCCTCTCGTCTCGCTGAGCGTTATTATCCTCTCCGTAACTGTCCCTTGGGGAAATAGAGTAAGCACTCTGGAAGTCTGACGTATCCTCGTCATCCGTGGAGCCAATGTTACCTTGGGTCAAGGTGGGCGTGATCGGGGTCAACGCAGGAGAGGGGGGAGTCGCGCTCAGTGAAACACCAGAGCCGATCCTCCGAAGACCCATTGAAGGAGGATCGGCTCGAGGGGGGCGAGAGGGGGCAAGCATATCGCGGGGCTTGATTTCTACAGCAAGCGGGATTGAATCGTGTCGCTGGCGGACAGGAAGAGGGGACTCTTCGGCAGGGACGTGGGCAGTGGTATGCGTGGAAGATGAGCCGTCTGACCGGTAACCTTTTGGTGTCCTGCGGCGACGTGGTCCGCGAATACGAGTATAGTCATCGCTCTCGCTCGAGGAAGTGACCTTCCTATGTTCGTTGGAAAGTGCGGTTTCAAGCTGAAAGTCCAACATGGTCAGGCTGTATTTACAGGAGAGAATATTTCAGGATTCACCTTGCGCTGAATCTCCATCACCTTCTGAGCAATCTTGTCGCTCTTCTCGCTGATCCCCATATCCACCGCACCCATGGCGTCCTGGTGGTTTTTGTCGGCGCGGTTCCCCTCAGCGGAGAATCGCTTCTTCACGATCGTCACGTCCTCATCCGGTATCTCCTCGACTTCATCTACACCAGGGCGTTTCTTTCGCTCTTCGTTCTCGGCTTCTTCCTCGTCCTCCTCTATGACCGTAGCGGAGCGATCGGCGACATGGTTCCGAGCGTCGTCGTCGAAGTCAACCAACGTCGACTCGGTTCCGTAGCTCCTCAATCTCTTCTCGATGAGGCTTCCTTTCCTGCTTCTCGCCCCAGGCGTACCGGGAGTCGTGGGCCTCCTGGCGGTGGTCGGAAGGTCGGACATCCGGGAATTCGGTCGAGAATCATCCGTATACTCGGAGACGTCAGAAAGGACTTCAACTTGCATCGAAGCGAGAGCTCGTTCGATCTGAGCCTCGACCTCAGCGACCATCTCAAGCCTCTCTTGCTCCATCCTGACCATGGCGTCGCGCATCTTCTCAAGTTCTGCAACCGCGTCACGATGGGCCCTTTCGGCTTCGTTGAGTTCTGTGGAACGAAGTGCGGAAAGAAATACTCTCGTCAGTTCATGGAACAACAAAAACTGCGCGGCTAGGGAGGAGTAAGACGTACCAGTCTGGAGTTTAACCTTCTCCCCGTTCGCTGCGGTGACGATCCCGCTGAGTCGCTTGGCTTCCCGCTGCTCCTTGTTGACTTTGGCCCTCAACTCTTGCGCCTCGAGACTCAATTTCTCAGCATACTGCTCAAAGGTAACAAACTTATCCCTCCACAAGTCGCTTTCGGTCATTAAGAAGTTGAGCCTCCTCGACAACCTGCCGATCTTGGTCTCCAGATCATCTCGAGCGTCCACAAACGCAGTGGCGCGCTTGCGAATAGAGAGTTGAATGAGTTGCTCGGCAGCAGAGAGCTGAGGTGGACGCCTGTAAGTACCAAAGGACGAGATCCGTTTGAACAGTGACGGCTTCTTGGACTTGTCTTGGAGAACTAGGTCGAATGCCTGGATGATCCTGGTAGAGTGCCACCACTCGGGAGCCTTGATCATGTCTGCGACAGCGGTGGAGGCAGCACCCCTCTTGGCCTGAATCTTGCAGATCGGCCTGAAGCGACCAGCGGGGAAGGCTTCCTTGAGCTCACTTGGTACGCCGTGATCTGAGTGGTAGTTTGGTCCGAACGCGGCGGTGATGATTTGCCTGTACTTGTCCCTTTGTTGCTTGTTGGAAACAGCTCCAGAGGGAGGGCTGGCGCAATTCAGGTAGTTGATGTCCAGGTCGACGACGCAAACCTCGGAGGGTGGGCGAACAGCATATCGGGCCTCGGTCGGGAAACCAATGATGTAGGGACCAGGATCGTCAACATAAATCTTGGCGTCTCGGGCGTGAACGGCAGGAAGAGCGATTCCATTCCAGCCGCGGAGTTCAACAATATACTTGATCGTCATGACCGCAATCTGTTTCGAGATCAGGGAAACTGTGGAAAGGAGAAACACGATAGACGCACCCCAAGCATAGAAGGATGCCTCGAATAGAACAAAACCCTACCGGTAGGACTGAGTGCAATCTGCGTGACAACGGTTAGCGGAGTGGGACATAAACGTATAGGAGGGGACACTGACCTCACAAATCGTCAAAATGTTGTCTATATTCAGACACTTGAACAAAGGCCACATGGTGAAGTTGATATCGACCAATCCTCTCCCAAAGTCCAATCCACCGGGGAACCTGGCAACAACCTCGAGACTTGTCTCGGCCCCATCGCTTTTGGCGGAAGCATCCAAACGGATGATTTCACCGGGTCGAGGAGCGGGGAAGGAAAGAATCTTTGATATTTGCAGGGTGTGGGACTGGACGTCTTTGGAAAATCGAGCCCAGGAGAGGGTGAGGTAATCTCTCATAAGGTCATAAATTGGGTATCGAGACACCAAGGCTGCCCAAAACCGTCAGTTTCCTGGAATTGGGGTGGCATATGGCAAAAACGTACTCAAAGCATAGGGCAGCCAGAAAACGGAGTCGACTGGGAGGAACAAGGTACTCTCGCCCGGGTTGTGAACGGTGCTCGCCACATCGTAGTCACTCTCGCTGATCTGGCCGTCCGGGTCAGTTTCGGCATCAGTTTCTGCATCGGTGGTTGCACCCCACAGAGATTTGGCGCTGCTCCTCGTCTTCTTCCTGGCCTGGAGGGTGACATCACGTAATCCACCGGTCTCGCCGCGCAAACTCCTTAGTCTGGCAGCGACGAGGGATTGGGAAGACTCTTTCCTTGATCGGTTAGAGGCAGTGGATTCTAGAGTTCGGCGAATTGCAGCCGTGCGTTCGGCATCAGCGTGGGACCAAACGGTGAGACAAACGCCATGGTATGTGATAGTACTGCCAGCCTTGTGTGCACCAGAAGAACCCGAGATATTATTGGATGTTGGGGTTTCGTGCAGGATGGGAGAGGGACCGAGGAAGGCAGAGGATGGCTGGGCACGAGAGAAAGGGTCGTCCAACTGGGATTGATGAGAATAGGGATAGGTGACAGATGAATTAGGGCGATCTGTTGTTGTCGTAAGGACGGACGCGCGTAAAACATCCGCAGATGGAGATGAGACTAGTGGATTCTGTGGGGCGGGCAAATTGAAGGAAAAGCTATGGCAGGTAGAAGGGGGCTGCAACGTGGACGCAATGATCTCGACTTCACGCGTAAAGGAAAGCTATTGAGATGGGGGATATAATTGAAAATGAGAATGAATTGGAATGGCGATCATCAACAGAAAAAGCTTACCTTGAGTGCCTTGGAGAGGATCTTACCAACGTCCTGTTTGCTAAGGTAACCAGCCGAGCTAAAGCCGTCCTCTACTTTGCCCTTTTTACGGTTCCGTTTGGAAGAACCACCTCCAGCGCCGGGGCTGACGGTGCTACCGAGCACTTCTGGTCGCCACCACCTATTGACGGCACCTTCAGAGTGATGAAGGCCGAGTACGGAATCAGGGTCGGCAAGAGTCCAAGTGTGAGGGGACTTTGGGAGACCGGAGACTATGTATAGGGTGGTGAGAGGGAAGGTGGGACCCGAAGCAGCGGGTTCGACGGGAGGAGGCCGAGCGGAGTGAGAAGAGACGATGCTGGCACGGGTAGAGGCAGGGATAGGTTCCATGCTGCGACGGTGTTTGATACCTAGGACGCGACTGGCTTTATCTAGACGGGGGGCGTAAACGAGGGACTGAGGGTGAGAATGTTCCTGGTCGCCGTCGGAGACGGTGATTATAGGGTCGCGGGGGGTGCTGGAAGAGGAAGGAGAGGTGCGCGGGGGTTTTTCGGAAGGGACCCTATCCAGCGCGACGGGAGGGAGAGAGGAGTGGATGGGGGTTGAGAAAGAACGTGGTTGTTGTTGAGATGACTGTGGAGGAGGGTGGGTTCGTTTGTAATAAGAACTCATCCTTTCGTTTCTCGGTGGGCTTGTTGCGATCAAAAACACGGCTGCCGGTTCAGATAGACAGAGGTAGAAAAAGAGGAGGAAATTGTACGGTGAAGGGAAAAGAAATGAAAGCGGGAGAGAAACCCGGACGTGTGTCTGAACGACAGGGATGGAGAGGAGGAAGGGGGACGAAGCAGCCCTCGAGAGGAACGGAGGACGGAGACGTCAATCTAACCAATGAAACTATATTACTCACTTCTCCGTCGGATGCTGTAGCTCTAACCGAGAGACAGACTAGAATCAAATTGCATCCGTCCCTCGATTTCTCCAAGGAACGACCGTCTGCACCCTTGCGCCCTCGGTGTGTCAGCTCGAGGAGGAAATACGCTTCAAAAATCGGTTACAGCTGTGTAACGGATCGTAGGTACTCGCGTGCCTTGTTTCACCAGAATGAGTGGATCTCAGTCACCATGACGACATCTCGTTAGCCTTTCTGCTCGCGGACATTCGGACCTTCCACCCGATCCTTCTCCACCGGACATCCCGACCGCCCACGCACGTGACTCGCTTGATCAGGTGCACGCTGTACGTAATCTCCCTCCGCTACTTCACTTCGCAGAGCACTCGACTTTCAAACAGAAATCCAAGCAAGAAAGATAAGATCATGATCACCGCTCTCATCTTCCACCTCGTGAGGTAAACTCACCTCGCCCTTTCCCCTTCTCACCCGAGCACTACATGTTTATCCTACTCCCTTTAGCGCCTGGTTCGCGTTCCTCCTCCCATCCTTCGCCACATACAAGGCTCTCTCTCGAAGGGATATAGATGCCGTCCAAAACCTGTCCATGTACTGGTGCACCGTCGGTGTCCTCGTCGGCATCGAGCATGTCTGCGAATGGCTCATTTGTTGGTGAGTACTTGCTACCAGCCACAAACGCATACGTGTCCCTCCTCGATTTACCAAACTCATTTCATCACCCTCACGACGTATCCACGCAGGTTTCCTTTCTATTGGGAAGTCAAGACTCTATTCCTCCTCTTTCTCGCTCTGCCCCAAACTCAGGTAACATCAACCTTCCTGGTCATATACGGATATAACAAATCCCAGCCGCTAATCAAATCTCATTCTGATAGGGCTCCACCTGGGTTTACCAATCTTACCTAGAGCCGTTCTTCCGACAGAACGAGCATGATCTCGACCAGGGCATCCTCTCAACCCAGTCCACCGCCGTCATCCTCGTTCAATCCAAGTTCCAGGCCGTATGGGAGGCGCTCTGGGGTATGATCAACAGGAACGCCGCTGATGGTCGTCCCGGCGTCGGCGCCCAAGGCCAACAACGTCCCGGCGGCTCCCAGCCTGGAGCTGCTTCCAGCCCTTACGACGCTGCTCGGCAGTTATTCAACGATTACGCTCCAGGAGTCCTCGGATCATTTGTCAACAGGGCCTACGGCGCCGCCCCCACTGATGCAAACTCAAACACGAGACCGTCACCGAGAGCAGCTGCTTCATCCTCAACCTCGTTCGGCGGTAGCGAAAACTCTTCTCCTTACCAGAGGACACCAAGTCACACGCCCAGGAACGAGGGTGACGCTCCAAATTTCCCACAGCCGCGCTTCCATTAGAGACCATTCCACGCATCTGTCCCACCGCGTCCGAATATGTAACATTATCCTCGCGGTGATGATGCGATATTTCGTTATGTAGCTCGTCTATCAGATCTCACAGATTGATGCAATGGAAGTGGCCAAACCTGCTTGATATAACAGTGATCCCTCGATGCTAAAAATCTGAGCAAACATACAGCTGAATAACGATGTGTTTCTTCCATCTATAATCCTCCCTTGTCGAAAATCAACGAATTAAACTAGACCTTATGCCTTTTAAACCCATCCCGCACGTCCGACGGTCCGTACTCCAACGTGACCCCAGAGTTCGCATAACACTGTCCGATCCTCTTCTGGAACAGCTCTGTGATCCTCAACACCTCATCCTCGCAAGCCTTCCACACCCCTGCGACGACAGCTCCACCTGCCCCGATACCCGCATTCCCGTTTAGGTAACCATCTGGGCCGAGCCCAGAATTGGCTCCCAGTTTCGAGGTCGGTAACGCGCTCCCGGGCTGAAGTCCTCCAAGGTTCGAAGAGGTCCCTCCGTCATCCTCAAAGTGCTTCTCGACGCGCTTAAACAGCGCATCGATGTGTTTCCGGACATCCTTCGCGTTATACTCCTTCACCACCTTCTTGAGCGCTGATTTGGAGTAAGTGCTGTTGTTTTGGACTTCCGTCGGCGCGGTGGTCTTAAGCAACCGCTCGATTCCCTCAAAGTAATCCTGTCGACGGACGTCAGCGAACGCCTGGTTAAAAAAACACATTCCACCCACGAGAATCTTGAGGAACGGTCGTCGCAAGACAAGTTTAACGTAAGCCGTGAGGCTCTCATCGTATATGCTTTCAGCCTGGACCAAAAACGACGAGACGGAGCCGATGTCCAAACTCTGAATCTCGGTCACAAAGTGATGCATGTTCTCTAAATCACCGGGTGTCATCTGATGTACGGGAGGAAAAAAAACGAGATGGACGCACCGATAAGGATGACATGATAATTCAATTGCCCCTTGTCTTCTCCTTCGCCGTCCATTTTCGCCATTCGCTTCAGGCTCTCAAACATCGCCTGGACCATCCGATCGTACGCCGCATCCACGTTCTGCCGAATCTCCAACCCCTCCGTTCCGATCATCAGTCCTTCCATCCGACCGACGTAGACTGGGAAATATTTCACGAAGTGGACCACCCCACCCCGTTTTCGGCTAGTGAGCTTCGTGTCTTCGACCGTCTTGATTTGCTCGCTCTGCAGTGATGACGATGACAAATCCCATCATTGAGCCACGATGGAGGGACTCACGACGTGTCTGTCAAATTGGCCCTTTAACCTCGCGTGGTGCTTCTCGAGGAGTTTGAGTAAAAATTCATTTTCTCTTTCATCTGCTCTTGACGCGAACGATTCAAGCGCAGCTAGGACCCCAACAACCTGCCTGTCAGAACCGAATTGGTCCCCGATAATTAAGCATCTAGCGTCATTAAATCTCCGAGTAGGACTCACAAGCTATCGCCAGCAGCAGCGGTATCGATCCACGCCTTAACTGACGTGGGCAGATACCCAAATATCAAATCCATAGCTCCACGAACGAGCTTCAGAGTCGCTTGGCTGACACCGCTCGTCCTCATGGCTTGCCTTCGGAAATAGTTCTCCAAACCCATATAATCGGCGAACGTAAGGGCAGCGTCGTTAATCTGGAGGAAATCAGCGATGAACGTCCGTTCCCGTCGGATGGAAGGCGCAATTTCATCCAGTACGTATCCTAGGGCCTGAATGCAAAAGGCTCATTTCCAGTTAATCCGATCTCCGGCGTAGAGGGCTTACCTCAGGGGCGCTGAGACCGTCATCGCCAGCCCCACTCTTGTCCACAGCACTCTTGTTCCTGATGGTACCCACTCTTCGTATTCCTGTCCTCGGCGCGAGTGCGGTTGGCGGGACAGCAAACCCTGGAAACGAATTCAACGACTTTCAATGGAAACCATGAAATATTATATCACCTATATCGTCCTCCATCTGCTTCTTGACAGATGTAGCATATGCGGTGAATAAGGCCTGCATCTGGACGTTGTGGAGCTCGCTCGCTGCAGAAAAATACGCCTGACCCGATGACTAAGTCAGCGCGGGAAACATCGAATGAACCATTGTGCACATACAGCACAGAGTTTCGCATACATGGCCTCGTCCATCTCCTTCAGGTACAATATCAACCCAGAGTATCTGCCAAGGTACTTCTCCATTGTCTTGTGATCAACCATGGAGGCACGGCGGCGATTGCCACCCTTGGTCACACCGTTGCTATCACCAAGGAGCATCTTCGACTAGGATTCGCAGGGAAAAATGTCAGCTCCTCCCACTGGCATCATGGGCAGACAAACTACCTGCGCAGTGAACATGATGGACAAGTAGTCGAAAATCCGCTTGCAGAACTGAGAATTGTACGTCTTGTATTCTGAAAGTCGTTCCATCCCGGCGGCCATGTCTAGGAATAAAGTTGTAGCATGCGTAACCCCAAGATAAAATTTCAGCAAACCTCGATCTCGTCCAGTTTGTAACGCCTTGTACAAATCGGCCGCAGCCTCCTCCAATTTCTGGATACTCTTCGACTTCTCCAGCGATTCTTGAGTGAGGGTGATGAGCGACTCTCGATCCACGTCCACAGTTTCCTAACAAATCCGATCAAATTAGCCCCGTTAAGAGCAAATGGATGGAAGCATACCAGTAGGTTTGCAATCTCAGCCATGAGAGCACGCTGATTCTGAGTCTGCACCTGCAATCCCCGATTCTGGGATTGGATGTACGAAATGTCATCTGTAACTTCCTGTGGAGGATGTCAGACCCCTCAGTCTGGATGAGTTTTGGGAACACCGACGTTAAGGTGGATCCTGTACGACGAAACGTGCCGTTCCATCAAATCCAGTTCCTTGATAGCGTCATCCAAATACTTGACAACGATATCTATCCTATCGTCGGACTCGATGAACGAGTAGATGTTCGCCTGTGAGCGCACCAGTCAAACACAAAAAATCGGACTTTTAACATGGAAACCCACCTTTTCCAAAGCCATAAGCTCATCCAACAATCTCGCCTCGATCTGTTCCGCACTCCCTGTACCAGCCAAGCCAGATCCCAAACCATGTCCCCCGCGGTTGCTCATCCCGAAAATGTCTTCGGTTGCCCACTCGAAGCCATCCAACATCTCCTCCACATTGGTGAGAGTGGCCCTGACGCTTTCTTCTTCGTTATCGCCTCCCCCGCTTCCTGAGCTGGTGACGATAGCTGAATCCGTAGCTAGCAAACGATCGAGAAGCACTTGGTTCGGGGGATCAAAGAAAGAAATCCTGGCATTCCTGGAGTGTGGATTATCCGCCGGTCGAAGGGGTAGCGAAGTGACCAATGCAGAGGGTGGAGCAGTCCGCAGTGCTGTCTGTAGTCCCGAGGGCAAAGCCGACAGCGGCGGACCCAACTCGTCTAGTTTAAGAGCCGACGGAGGCGGATTGTTGGGCATTGAGGGAGTGGGTTTCGGGTGCGGGGAGAGGGGTTGGATTGGAGGCAGCAGCTGCGAGGTTTGCAGTAGTGGAGGGGGCTTTGTGGGCTCCGGTAACTGGGGGGCTCTTTGCGTAAGTGGTGAGGGAATAGGTCCGGGTGACCTTGATCGTAGGCCATCTACATCGCTACGTCGCGTAGTTCCATTCACGCCGGTGTCGGGTTTGTTTGTATTTGAATCACTGGGAGTGACAGGAGATAAAGTCCTTTGTATGCCCGGCCAGGTGGGCGTGGTGGGAGAATGGTCGAATCCTGACTTCAACGGCGTCTGGAGCGTCAAAGGCGCGGGTCTCAGTGAGCTTCCCTCGTCCCTCACAGTACTCGTTCTGTTCAGCGTCGGGGCTAACAAACCAGATGCTCCGTTCGTTGTGGGTAATCCAGAAACATTCGGTCCATTCTGAGTAGGTGTTAATTTCCTGCTCGAGTGATAGGAAATGTTAGAAGTCTGCGACGGTTCAGGATATCCTGATCCTTGAGACCAAGATGAAGGAGGGGGTTCAGATAAATCTGGACGAGAAGGGCCGCCAGGAAGACCACGAGACCGCGAAGGTGTTGTTCCCGGCATTGGCCCATGACGATTCGATTGATCCCTCGGCGTTGGTCTCGGACCACCTGAAATTCGCGTAGTAGTTGTCGTGCCCCCATACGCATCGGAAAATCGCGGGTTGTTATCAGGAGTAGGAATAACTTGGTTTTGGAACCGTGAGCCTTGACTTGAGGTATCTTGGGAAGGCATAACTGGACGAGCTTGACCAGTTTTATTGGCCCTGGGAATAGGTCCTGAGGGTAATCGTACTGGGGGCTCCTGTGATGATTCACGTTCAAAATTCCTTGACGGCCCAGATGAGGATTGCGAGAGGTTGTCCGGGCCACCGAACCCAAGGGCACTGGACCTCATACCTATGATACCAACATCACAAGACGGCCCGCTGACCGCAGCAATTCCCCCACTCACCAGCAGACTCATCCCTCAAACCAATAAGCCTCAAGTTCTGACCTCCGATTGACTTGTGTGTCCGTATGAGTGCCTGAGCGAATTGCGAAAGTTCCGTGGGGTAATCAGAGCGCCATCGGTACGTCCGGCTCAACGTCAAGCTGATGTTAATGACCTATACCGCATACATCCCCAAAAAACGAAGGGTCGGATGAGCAAACAGACAGCGGGCCGCAGTCGAGCCCTGCGTACGTTCACTTCGATACCCCGCAGTTCGGATAGGTTCCAGGTCTTGCCGATGGAAAACGTTCCGTTCGTGTTCGCTTTCGACTTGTGTATGAACCCGGTGTCAGCGTCCGTTACTGTCCGCGAGAGGATGACCGGGTTTGGTGAGACGGGATACGGTGGGTTTCATAGCGGTCACGCACCAGAAAGTATGATGTACCTAGGTTTCGGCTGACCGTCCTCTCCATCCTCTACCCCGCTTAGGTGGGCAACGTACCTTTCCGGTGGTCCACCAGCCGCGTTTCGTCGCTCGAGAGCAGTAGAGATAATTCGTCTCCGAGCGTCTTCAAAGTCGGGGGAGGCCATGCCACGGCCTTGGCGTCACTCGGGAGGGGAGTGATGATCAAAAGATAGTAGGATTCACGTGCGGAAATCGCCCAGGCCGTCAACAAACGCGAGGCACCGGTGTTACACCCAAGTGTTCAGGTAAACTACAACTAATAATTATCCCATACATGAAAGAATCGTAAGCTAGAGATTATGAAAGGTCATGAATGAGATATGGGTAGAGGTTCATACTGGTCGATGCTCTTTCTACTTCGAATTCCCAGCCAGGTGAGGATAGAATCAAGGCCAGAAACGGCAGACGGTTTCACTGGCACGACTTCCCCGTTCCTCAACATCCTGTACTTCTTCCCTCTCCAAGTTACTTGACTCCCGACGACCGCATATAGCCAGATCGGGAAGGTGAGTGACTCTCGAATCGCCCAAGCAATGAAGAAACTCGTTCGGAAGCCCCGTTGCGGAAAATGACCCGCGAGTGAACGGTAGACGTCGAGATCCACGAGGATCCAAGCGAAAAAGTGACACGCGAGGAAGAGCGAGTAAGAAGTGCCGAACAGTGAGTGGACACTGAGAGCGGTGACGGCGCCCAAAGCAACGGACTCTGTCCAAGGTTCGAGAATGGTCGCGCTGAGCACCATGTGCTTGCGAACCCGGATCCATCGTACGCGTCGGAGAATGTAGTCCTTGAGTGACATGTCTCCGATGGCATTGTAAGCAATGTCATAGGAGAGATCGTGTCTGAGACCCAACTCGTGCCAAATACCACTTGCAATGATGTTATCCTCCGCCATGTACTTCCCAAACACCTTCAGCCCTCGCTCGGTAGATGAACTTGTGAAGTCTGCTGGATGGGGCTTCAGAGATCCATCGAGTCGGTCCACATCGGAACGGTGGTAGAGGTTGGATTTTCCCATAACGCAGGAATCAAGGGCGAGAGCGTTCAAAGCGATGTACATCTTCGCATGGGTGGTATTGAGGAATGCTCCTTCAACCTTTGCTCCAAGGGTATGGGCGTCGACTGTGGCGAATGGGACATGGTGAACAAGCGCAATCTCCTTGCCAGATTTCGGAGTCGTGGTGAGGATGTCGACTGCACGGGCAAGGGCGCCAGGAGAAACGGTGATATTTGAGTCCAGGACCCAGAGGATATCGTGCTTGGCTTCGCGGTACGGGCGTATGAGATTATTGACCTTGGGATTTACCCCAACCACCTCCTCACCTAGCGCACGTGTCAGCCGACCGCTCCAAAGGAAAAGTAGAGGGTCTGTACGAACCGACGATTACACGAGCACCAGAATGAGGATACTTTTCCAGCAGAGCCTGGACGACGGGGAGAGCCTGGTCATACTCGTTCGCAACAGAAAAAATGATTTCAAAGTTGGGGTATTCTTGGTGGAATGTCGATTCGAGGTTTTCGAAAAGATTGGTGTCGAGACCTTTCAGAGGGCGTAAAATCGAAACTCCTGGGACAGACTCTGGGGGCTCTGAGCTACTGGGAGATCTAGGTCTTGGTGAACGATATCTCCGTCGACTGGTGGGGGGCGAAGTGCGATCGGTAAGCACGCATGGTCAAGCAGCATTGTGAATTGTGAATGTGAAGACAACTGACGCGGTGAACGCTCCCACGAGCTGAATGAACCAATGGATTGCATACCATCCGAGACAGACGATGGATAGGAAGTGGCACACCGCACTGGGGGTGACCAGAGGGGATTGGTCGGAGTTAGGCTCCATCGTGGCTGGGGAGAAGGCGAATGGGAAAATGCTTTGCTAGTCGGAAATCTCGAACGATTCATGGATTGCGGAACGCCACGTTTACATATAGATACAAGCAAGAACCCGTCGTATTCCTCCAACCATTTCCCCGAAATTAGGTAGATGCGGATGCAAGCGCGTTCTCACTGGTATCCCTCAGCTCGTCTAGCCCAAACACCTCGACCGTGTTCTTCCACGCCCGTTCGGCAATGCGTTCAAACGCAACACCCTCATTCATCCGATGAAGAACCCATGCGACTCCGCCGATAGAAGTTGGCTCATTTCTCCCTTTCACCGGCTTCCCATAGACGAACCTTTCAGGCTTGGTGTCGGGGGGAAAATACAGTGACCGAAGTGATTGAGGCAAGGCATCGATGTGGGGTCGTGATGCGTGGCTGGCGGTCATCGAACACCAAGGGGAGTCTGTCAGCAGGTCAGCGCGTGATCTGGTTTCTCAGATCAGGAGCAGACCAACCAGTCTCAAACATGATCTTTCCCGGTGGAATCGCCTTCACGGCTACCAGGTTAGCCTCTGTCTTCATAGAACAACCGTTTACACTGCGCATGAAATCAGTTATGAGCGCAGGGCTCATGATAAAGACCCCCACCTGATGTGGAATCCCATTTGTACCTGTGGAAACGTTAATGCGGGAGATAAAGAATAAACCAATGCATTGCACAAACCAGTTCAGCGACTTCTTCTGCCGTTCCAGTGAACGAATGCACCACGCCGCCGTTTCCACCTGCGGCTTTCCCGCCATCCTGCCCGAATCCCTCGTCGCGCAAGATTTTTACGAAATCCGCGTGGGCTGCCCGTGAATGAAGGAAAAGAGGAAGATGATACTTCTTTGCTAAGCCTAGTTGAGAACCTGTCGCGTGATTGCCTCAATACCGTCTAGAGGGCGAATACCGATGAGCTATCGAACAAACTGACGGAAGTGGGCCCTCTGGGTTTCTGGATCAGCAAAGTGCGTCCTATCGTAATCTGGCTACCACAGTTAGGATCGGCCATTGGAAAGATTTAGAAAGTCATACCGAGACCGCATTCTCCTACGGCAACCACGCGACCTTTTCCTCGAAGGTGCTTCTCTATCAGTGCATCGAGAGCATCAAGATACGCGCTTGGGCCACCCTTGAACTTGTCGAACTGGCTTGACCGTGTTGGATGACATCCGATCGTTGCGTAAAAACCTGTGGCACGCGCGATCACTTGCTTGCTAAACGATCTTTAGGGTAGAGAACGGACCATATGTTCGGGCAAGCTCGAGAGCCTCCTTGGATTCGTGAAGGCTGCCACCAGTGATGATCATTGACTTCACGCCGGCGAGCCGTGAGCGCTCCAAAACCAGATCCAAGTCATCTGAAATACCACCGAGGTTTAGAGGAGGCTCTGAACAAACACCAGCTAGGGCACGCACCATCGTGTTTCTTTCTTCCGTGGTGGTATCCGCGAAACACCGAATCGGTAAGGTTCACTGTGTGTAGCTACCTCGTCAGCAGTCCGAGGAATGAAAAGATCCTGAATACCCCCGATGTCGATGAACCTCAGGTTTCTGAACGTTGGTTCGGCGGCGGCTCTCGCAACCACAGTGACTGGCATCCCACTCTCGAACGCGGCAATGGACGAGAGACAGCCTGTGTAGGTGATCGATTGAGTGAAAGTTGATCCGCCCGCGTCCATGGGTTGTCCGGCCGCACGAACAAGTAACCGAGTCGTAAACACGGGATATATGCGCTCTGTGGGGCATCGGTATATACTTTAGCACTACGTAGTTACACCGTGTTTCCGCTATTTCATATTCGGGTCGGGGGAACCCAGTCCATATAACTTGCCGCCCCTTGGACTCCATCTTGTCTCTGAACCCCTTCCACGGCTCGCCGACATTGACGACCTAAATCGAGAATGTCTACTGCTGGTACCTCAAACCCTGGACCTGGTTTAGTCGCCCTGATGAAGCAAGATCCAAATGATATTGTCATAACGCTGGCTATTCGTTCACCCCTCTGCAAGGCAAGGAAAGGAGGTTTCAAGGACACGAGGTACGGGATGAAGTGCTTCGATAGCTTTAGATGACTGATTCTCTTTAGGGCTGACGAGCTCATAACCGAAATGATCAAGGTATATTTCCAACTCAGTTCCATGTGACCACCCTTTGTGAACATCAGTCGCTCCAGCATACGCTTTCTAGGTCGAATTTCGACCCTTCCTTATTCGGCGACATCTGTGTTGGCACTGTGCTGGACCCAAAGGCTACCTATGCAGCGCGAGCCGCTGCCCTCGCTGGTGGAATCCCGGACACCGTTCCTGTTCAGACTGTCAACAGATTCTGTTCCTCCGGCCTTATGGCCGTGACAACAATCGCAAACCAAATCGCTGCCCGCCAAATTGATGTTGGTCTGGCAATTGGCGTCGAATCCATGTCTCAGTTCACCGACGATAGACCGAACTTCAGCGAGGAAATCCAGAACCACGGACTAGCAAGTGATTGCGGAAAGCCGATGGGATGGACAAGCGAGAACGTCGCGGCAGATTTTAATATCACAAGGGCCCAGCAGGATGAATACGCGGCCATGTCGTTCCAGAGAGCCGAGCGGGCGCAGAAGGAAGGGTGGTTCCGAGACGAGATAGTCCCTTTCAGGGCCTTTGTCAAGCAGCCGGATGGCTCGCGAAAGGAAGTCGTCCTTACACAAGATGAGGGTATCAGGTGAGCGTGGCGCAAACTTTTACTAGCTTAGGGGATTTGACTACCTTACCAGGGCAGGGACAACCGCCCAAGCTCTTGGAAAGATACGTTCTGCTTTCCCCCAATGGGGTCACGGAACAACCACCGGGGGTAACGCAAGCCAAGTGACAGACGGCGCTGCCGCCGTCGTGCTGATGCGGCGGAGCAAAGCTAAAGAGCTTGGAGCTGAAATACTCGCGAAATACGTGACTACCGCTGTTGCAGGCAAGTTTTCTAGTTATCACCTGACAAAGTAGGACTAACCCCTTGCTCACTAGGCGTGGCTCCACGAATTATGGGCATTGGTCCTTCTATCGCCATCCCGAAAGCTCTCAGCCACGCAGGAATCTCAAGGGAGGACGTTGACCTGTTTGAGGTAACTCGCTCCAATCTCTCGGATCATGGATGGGAACTGAGCGTGCACCTGAATAGATCAATGAAGCTTTTGCTTCAATGTACGTTTACTGCGTGCGTCAGCTTGGTCTAGACGTCGAGAAGGTCAATGTGAATGGGGGAGCGATCGCCCTAGGCCATCCACTAGATGAGTTTGCTTTGACACGGGCTTGCTTCCTTTTGACTAACATCGGTCTTTGCGGTGATTACGCTGCACGGGGGCTCGGCAAATTGCAACTGGATTGAACGAGTTACGTCGGAGGAACAAGAACGTGGGTTATCTCGGACTATATGCTGTAAGGGAATTCGTCTTTTTGACAACTTCCATGCTGTTTAGGTGCTCGTGACTTCCATGTGCATCGGCACCGGACAGGGAGCGGTAGGAACCAATCCTTTGACTGTCCTCATCGTGTGCTAACTGGCCCCTCCAGGCTGCTGTTTTTGTGAGGGAGAACTGAAACAGAACCCTCGCCGCTTATGGTGTGGTGTACCACGATAGTGAAAGCAAATGATCACCATCCTTCAAACTGGAATCTGCCTGTGTTGGGCGTGTGCGCTCTGGTACGAGTGTTTCGCATTGAGTAATCAATGGCATAATCCTGCTAGAACGCGCCCACCACCGGTCACAACCCCTATCTTTGAGTTGACTGAACACTAGCGTGACAGCGGCAGATTTGAGATGATCAGGACGTGAAGGCGCTGAGGCTGCGGGCCTCCTAAGTTTTCTAGACGACTGGCCTCAACGTGGGTTTCTATCTTTGGGTGCGCAAGTCCCAAGAAGGTTAAGTCTATAAATAAGAGCACAGTCGTTAGTCGGGCGAGGCTCGCTAAGGTGACCGGCAAACGCCGAGAGACCGCACGACAGCAGTTGTCTCCGCCCTTTCTCCTTTTCTTCAAGCGTCTCTCTCAACGTAAACAGCCCCTCACTGCAGTCTCTCTTTTCCTTCTTCTTCTTTCTCTCACCAGTCTATCACTGACTCCCGCTGGTCGTACTCGTTTCCTCCCACCAGAAGACACGGAAAGACTGGCCCACAACATGGCCACCAACGCCCGTTACGACTACCAGAGCACAGATGAACCCGCACCCACCTCTCCCTACGGTTCTGGAGACCCATACTACAACAAGGCCTCCGGGTACATAGCCTCAGGCGCAACTCCTGCCAAAAGCTCGAAGAGAAACTGGCTCAAGTTTGGCATCCCAATCGCTGTTCTCGTGATCGTCGGTGCTGTCGTAGGCGGTGTCCTCGGCTCCCGTAAAAGCAAGACCAACAGCTCTAACGGAGGGAACAACAGTAACAACAACAATGGTAATGGTAACAACAACGGCGGTCCGAATAATGGACTCGCCCGCCTCCCCACATCAACGGATCCGTTTTATGGGATGCCAATTTATCCCTCCTCTGTGAGCCTCCTTCCCTTCTCTGTAGAGCGCTGGAATAATCTTTGTCTTGTCTTCCCCCTTTCGCCGCTCCCTCGTTTGATGATTGATCTCTCGTGCCCTCTTCCCCCTCGGCGACCAGACCAACACCGCTCTCTATGGCCAGCCAACGTTCTCCACAAACGCCAAGTCTTCTTGGCCGAGCGACACCTTCAGCCCCTCCAACCCATCAACCACGAGTGTCCGTCCAGACCGTCCTCGATTGATCGCCCCTGCGTACAAATGGAACGCGCTCCCGAACCTTATTGCCACCGAGCCGTATTTCTACGCTTGGAACAACTCCATCTTTCAGAATGCCTCCGACTATTACAGTCTTCCTCCTGTCAAATATTTCATGGATGGCTCGAGCGGTATTCTTGACAACGCTCGAGAGATCAAGATGAGGATCAAGGCCTTCTCCTACGCATACAGGATGACAAACAACACCAAGTGGGCTGACCGAGCCTGGGATGAGATCCAGGCATGGAAATTCGGTTGTTTTGAAGTTGTCAGTAACTAAACCACTGTCTAGAACGCAGCCTCGGATAGCTTCGGTCCGGCAGTTGACAAATGGAACACGGCCCACTTTTTGGATGCCGCCGAGTTCGCTGCCGCTTATGCCATTGGCTACGATTGGCTTTACGACGTCCTGACCGATGATCAGAAGTCACAAATGCGAAACAACATGATCCTTTACGCTTTGGGACCTGGCATGGGCGTGTTCAATGGAACCAATGCTGTCAATGGATGGTGGGCGAGTAATATCACGGGTAATTGGAATTGCGTTTGCAATGGTGGTCTTACCCTTGGTGCTCTCTCCATCCTCGGAGATGATACCACAGGAACCGCCCAATACCTCCTTGGCCAGACGGTTCCCAACGCTCTCCAAAATTGTGTCTTCGGCGTCACCTCTGACGGAACTTGGACGGAGACAGCTAACTACTGGTACTTTGGTACCACTGGTCACGCCGAGATGGCTTCTGCCCTCCTGACCGCGACAGGCTCCGATTACGGTCTGCTGGACACGAACACCAAGTTTTACCAAACCGGCTACTACCACATGTACGCTCATGGACCGACCTCGCTCTTCGACTACGGCGACTGTGGTCCTAACAAGTTCTCCACAACTGCTAATTCCATCACTTTCTACGGCACGCAGTTCCAGATCCCCGAATACGTTCTCTACCAGCGTGATCAACGGGATTCTGCCGAACCGTGGTCGATGTTCTGGTATGATCCAACTGTGTCCGGTGCCTGGTGGGGTAATCTCCCTCTCGACCGGTTCTTCACGGACCCGACGGATCAATGGGCGTCGATGAGGAGCTCATGGACAGACAACAACGCGCTTTACATTGCTATGAAGGCGGGAACGCTCGTCGGGCACCAAACGCACAATGATCTGGACAATGGTGACTTTGTGTTGGACGCGCTGGACACGAGGTGGGCTGGGGAGTTGGGATCTGGGGACTATAATTCGTACGAGTACTTCACAAGCGATGCTCAGAATGCGGTCAGGTGGTTGTATTACAGGAAGAGGACAGAGGGACAGAACACGATAGTCGTTGGGGAGGCCAACCAACTGGTCACCTCTTCCCCAACAATCACGAATGGCACCAGCGGTACAAATCAAAGCCCTGGCACAACGGTGTTCAGCCCTCCCAGCGGTTCCAACGCCTACTTCATCGCTGATTTGACTAACGCCTATGGCAACGTGTGAGTCCTTCCCTCTGTTCTTTATCTCTGGAGCAAGTGCTGACGGTGGGCGGGTGATACAGGACTTCCTTCTCCCGCGGTATCAGGATGTTGAACAAACGAACGCAGGTTTTGCTTCAAGACGAGATTACGGCCACGGCAGCGATTCAATGGAGGATGCACACGAACGCGACGATTGACGCGGAAGGAACTGTGGCAAATTTGGCCATCGGGTCGAAGCAGTTGCAGGTCGAGATTCTCAACCCTCCAAGTGGAGCTACTTTCGGGACAGCGCAGCCAGTTCGCTACGCTGACGATCCTGCCTTGCCATCGAACGCGACGGACTCGCCGAACCCTGGGGTTAGCGTGTTGACCATTAACCTCCCGGCTGGGCAGTATACCCTCCAGGTTTTGTTCACGCCACAATGGCCCGGCACGTCGTCTAGTAGCTACGTGAAACCCTCTGCTGTACCACTTGCTTCGTGGACTGTCACTTCTCATCCTTGATTGGACAAGATTGATTCCCTTTTTACTCTTACCCCTTCTCTCTCCATCTTGACTTTTTTTTTTTTTCACCGGACCTATACCGTCACTACTTTGTTACTGATGTTTGTTGGACACCACCTTTTATTTTTCTTGTGCGAGAGTAGTCGTTAAACATTGCCAGTCGATGGGAATTGTTACCTATTGAGTTGAATGGATCGATGAATGATACCCGGGAATGAGTGATGCGAGGATTAGTCGCCTTGGTTTCGGTCGGTCACGACCGTTGTCGCTAACTTTACTTTCTCCCTTCATCCTCCCTCTCATTTTTGTTTTATAAAACGCTCTCTACCTATCCCGCTCCTGAACGCGAACCCAAAGTTAGTCGAGAGGTTATCGATAATCTTCTCATTTTACAAGGTCAAGTAAGTTCCGCCCACCGCGTTCAACCACTCTCTCTCTCGGTTAACCTGCAGCCGCTCACTCAAATCATTTCTCCTTTTCTTCCTTCTCTTACAGCGACCACCATAATCCCCCACTCTCGGACGCTTTTCCTTCTAGAGAATACCCCCAAGAATGTTCAACGTCAAGTCAAGGAAACTTGTCCTTACACTCTTTTGTTCCCTCGCCCTGGTGCTCGTCTTGACCGACAGTGCATCGGCGAACCCTCAGCTCGATGCTCATAGGATGCTTCGCAAGCGGTCGCCCCAAGTCGCCGGTAGGGATAACCTCGCAGACATAATTCAGGTTGGTACTCAGGACAGTGGCACAGACCCTAACAGTCCCTCTGGCTCTGTTTCCTCCGTTTCGATCCCAGTGAGCATCAATCTCTCCCTTTTAAGACCCATGTTGAATCCTCTCGTCCTTCTTAGCTCCCAACCTCAAGCCCGAGCTCTGCAGTGTCACATTCGCCTTCGCCATCTTCCGCACTCCCCCTCTCCTCCTCCTCTCTGAGCTCCAGTTCAAGTTCCAGCCTGTCCTCTTTGAGTTCTTCCTCTTCCTCCTCCTCTTCCAGCACCACACAACCTCCTTCCACCCCAACCCAGCAGAATGATACTCCCACCTTCACTCCAACCACTTCTCAGTCTCGAGTTCAGCAAACGGAGTTTATGACCGTCACTTCCTCCGACACCGGCTCCACTAGCGCGGTTCCTGCGACAAGCAGCGGTGCAAGCTCTACGACGAAAACCACTCTGACTGTTCTTATCGCCCTGGCCGGGTCTGTCGGAGGTGTTGTGATCATCTGGACCGTCATTCGCAAATGGAAGTTCAAGCCGTCGGACAAGTTCGAAGACCGCATGCAACCAATTGACTGGCAGCCTACCGGTCCGGAAGATGCAGTCCCAGGTCTTATCCGTACCGCGTCCACCCACTCTCATGCGTCATTCTACTCTGGTGGCCACGAGTCTGACCATAACTCTTCTCAACACGGAGGCAGCATCCGTCGAGCCGTCACCCCGCTTCCTGAGCACGACTTCACCCCCGGACCTTCCCACCTCGCCCCTGGTGGAGGATATGCGGATCTGGCGAGAGGACCAAGCCCCCAGCCTCAGATGACCCAAATGCACGAGGCTCAGTATGGCGTCCCACTTCATCACCAGGGAGCTTATGACTCCCAAGGTACCGTCAACGGTCAAAGGTACTAGATCCACCCCGGGCGTTTGACCACTCTCTTGGTACGATCAAGTGAAAGTCCCAGACCTTGATGTAACCGCCCTGGTGGTGACAATGCGATGATGCCTATACATACGTTTTCCTCTCGTTTATTTTTGCTATCCTTTATATTAACACCTTCTCCTACCGAGCCCCCGGCGGAACTTGTCGGTTATTCCCCTTGATGAGTTTCATAACACCGGACACTCGTTGCGCGTAGTAAGTTAGTACACACTCTCTCGGACTTCACATGAACTGTATACCCCACTCTTTCCAACGACGCTCGCTTTCCCTGCCACCTTCGTTTTTGTGCCACGTTCCCTGTCATACATCCCGAGCACCACCTCGTGTGTGTGAGCGTGCATATGGCCACCCGTCACGTTGGAGAGACGGCTTGCCGTTTACGTGTCTGTTGTACATCTTCTTACTCCCTCTTTCAGTCTACGTTTTTTGGTCCTAGTCTCGTTGCACCCCTCTTGTTTTTCGTTGATCGGCTGGGGCAGGTATTTCCTCTCAATTCAACGAACCCTTGGTTTTACAGAAGAGTGTGATACCCCGTTTGATTTCCATACTTGCAGTCTCCTTCTCCTGTTCATGATTCATTCTGAGATTATTGGTAAAGATACCTGGAGTAAGACCTGGGATTTAAATTGAGAATTCAATCAAGCTGTGCAATTGCCTCTCCTTCTCCCACCGAACACTCAAAGCCCATGGCGGCTTCTAGCCACTTTGACGTATGCTTCTCGTTATGACACTGGCGTCAAGCGGGGCCGTTTAACCCCGGCGTTTTCCCCTTCGCTGATATCCGTTGGCAAGGATCGACTGAACCTCACGGAACCTTCTGCCGCAACGTCTGGAAAATGCATGAATACGTCGATACACCAGTGTCTAGTGGCAGCTAAAACAATACAGATCAACTCTATCTAAATGTCCGTCAACGAAAGCGGCTCTCAATCCATTCGTTTCTTCGAATTAAAAGACTTCACAACCGCCGCGATCTGACCAAAGAACCAGCTCTGCGACGACTTGTCCGGGATGTAAACGAACCTGCTATGCTCCCTTCCGGCCTTGTGGGCGAACCGAATGCCTGTATCTTCGATCGTTACCCCTTGGACGTGCGTGAAAGGCAGGTCCCATTCCAACGTTAGTTTTCTCGACCAGAAGGAAACGACTCTGGTGGCGGTTAGGAGAACGACGTTGTCTCCTCCGGGGACATCTTTGGAACTTCAGCAACATGCTGGTGGTGAGCGATGGACATAAAAACCTACTTATGTGTGCAACGTAGAACTCGCCACGATACGAACCGTCGTTGAGTTCCTTCATGAGATACTGTCCGGTCGCAGCCCTTGCGTCATAGGGTACAAGCACACCATCCGCTGGGATGTGGCGAGGCTGTCGGATGCGCTCCCGGGCGGGTGCATCGAACACGGTGGTGGTGTTGCGGATGCCTATTGTGGATGCTGATAAGGGTGACATCACGAGGCCATCGACTATCCACGTACCTTCGCTGACGTTTGAAGCGAGATCGAAGACACCAACCACGGGCTTCGTAACGGCACTGTCGCGAAAGATGTTGTAGGCGATGGTCACAGCCAGGGTAAAGCGAACACGAACCCTACTAATCCTTTCCCGACGCCTTTGAAAAATCCAACCGCGCCGCCCGTTTCCGCTCCTTCGATAGGTTTCATCTGTGCAAATCCTCAGGATCTCCAAGCCGCGGAATGAAAACGATGACGCACAAGAACGCCCTCAAAACCACTTGCAACGCTTGTGGCGAACGCCTCCGCTCCAGAGGCCACCCCGTATCTTTTACAATTCAGGTGTGACCTTAGACAATGGAGGGAGTGATACGTACATGGCGTGCCTTGGCTTGTTTCTCCTCTGGTTCATGCGGCGCCTGTTCTGGTATTCTTCGTCCAAAGTGGCAGCTGAAAGTCCTTTCCCCACACTGCTAGTGAATTTTGTGAAACTGTCCGAGAAGCCAAACACAGTCTTCTTTACAAAACTCGCCGCCCCCTACATTGTTATCAGGCCCTGAAGAACCGTCAACAGGAAGGTTACCTACCTTGGCGATACCGATACCAAGCTCCCTATTGCCATGGACGACGACGCCGTTGAATGGTTCATAGAATATGTCTGCGACTCCAGAACTGACGTTCGTAAACAACCCAACGGGATTGCCGATGAAATCCGCCGATCCGATGATACGGTAGAGTTGACGAAGGACTTCCTGTTTGTAGTGATATACGATACGCGCTTGCAAGTCGGGCGTAGTCAAACGCATGTCCTTGATAGCCAGAGAGTTCATCTCCAGCGGAGCATCATTGACGTTACCGATGGCCATTGCCACGGCGTTTAGGAAGACAGCGAGAGGATTTCTCAAGTTCAGTCTGGTGAATGTTAGCCACGTTTACGGTATTCAGATGTCGGGACATACTTCTCCTCAGAACTTATACGCTCTGTCCGCATGAAGGAAAGTTGAAGCATGATGGGCTGGAGTTCGAGGACTTCGAAGTAGAGATGTCGCCCAGGCGCAGTTTCCTTTGGCTCTGGAATATCGGTCGGATGTTCGATCAGGACACTGCCGCAGGGTCAATAACTTCCCGGCAGGGTGACGGCAAGAATAACGAACTCAACAACCTCCGCATCCCAGGAAGCGCCTTGGATTTTCGTCAGGTCGTACAAAGATAACAAGAAGTCCTCGTCGGTTTCAATGGTCAACGCTTGCAGCAGGACCGAACAGTACTTGATGAACAATACACCATGAGCTGGACGACGCTCGTCAGTAATTTTTTTTCAAGGCAGCGGGGATTGACGCACCTTCGTCATTCAGCCATATCACAGAGGCCTGTATTGTTGGCGGCGATGCAGCGGCAGAAGCTCCCTTCGAGATGGGGGTTGGTTGGAGGAGCACAGGATATATGGCGTCGTGAAGTTGATTGTCGATTTGGAGAACACCGAGGGAGAGGTTCACGGCTTGTGCCACAGGACTGCTTGAGTACTCGAACTTGAGAGAGTTCATGGACAGGTAGACCACTTCTAGCATCTTCTTGTTCATGAGAGACAACCCAATTCCCTCCAAATCAAGAGTGAACGTGAGCGTTGGAGGGATCTCTTCGGTGATAGCTTCGAATGCATCTTGACTACTGCTAAGAGAGTCCTGTCGCACGGCGGAAATAGAAGTTCTTTGACGGGGTCGATAAACGCTCGACGCTTGGTTGTAATTCGTAATCTTGAGAATCTGTGTTTGACCGTCGGCTCGAACATCCAGCGACACTGCCCTCGGCCCTGCCCGATCCTACAAAAGGGTCAGAGGGCTCCTTGGGGGTCTAATTTGGACGTACAGGGAACTTGAAAGGCATAAGGTTTCCGATCTCCAAAATATCCACTGGATGCCTCCATCCGTTAATCACGAGGAGGATCCTCTTTTCCTTGGCAGCTGGGTAGTCCCAAGCATAGTTCATTGCGCTCTTGGGAACCAAAGTATAGGAGGGGTTGGCCTTGTAGTGTCCGGCCGGGTTTGTCTCCGAGTGGGCGGAATCCTGTTGGAGGTTAACACTTCAACCACCAGGCGAATGGAACAGCCCGTACCGCCTGAGCAAAGTCAACGACATAATCGCTTTCGTTCTCAATTTCGAACGGCCAGTGGTCTTGAGCGTCTTTGAGATAGATGAAGAAAGTCGAAGCATCGATCTTGATGTTCACCCGCACGAGTGTGCTTGCGTGCTCCGACGAAGGCAAGCGGACGTGGACAACGCCAATGTCTTCCATGTTGATAGCGGGAGACCTAGGGTATGGTCAGCCGTCGATCCACGTGTGCGAGATTCAGCTTACCATCTGGCATTGAGACCCGGGTACGCCAGAGTCAAGAGCCTCTCGTCGCTGGTCCTCATGAAGTGCATGAAAGATTTCTCTCCCGGAGCAACACTCCCACGACCAGCGCCCCCGTGTTCCCGGAAGGTGATGTGGGTATTCAAGTCGTTGACCAAAACAAACCTCGGGTTCAAGGTTATCACTTTTGTCAGCTTGTACTTGCCGAGAGCCTCTGTCCATGACAATCCAATGTGGATCTCCTCCATCTTTTGTGTGCTTGACGCAATCGTCAAACTTGCATCGGCAGTTGGGGCCTCGAAACTGACAACCTGCCCAAAACTCAGACCAGGTCTTGTTGATCCAGGAGATATGCGAACCTTTGACCAAGTCGAGTCCCCAATCTTGAACAGAAACTCCTTGCCATCCTGTGGATGAGAAGCAACTGCCTCTTGTGTTAGTGGCCACTCTGGGACTGTGGTGGGTACGCCTACGGTATGGAGTTGGTGTCGCCAGAATATCTGGATCCGTTTCCCCAGGGAGATTTTGTCCACTCCCAGGGCGGTTTGAACGCGTCGATTTGATGTAAAAGGGAAGCCCAGTTTTGTTCACGACTACGTAGGGACTGTAGATCTGCACTTTGAAAGCTCCCCCAGAGTCCGGGAATCGTCTGGCTGACCTTTAGTGTACGCGAAAGTGAAGAGGACGATAGAGGTTACACGTAGTTCAGCTTCAGCTGCAGTTTCCCGCCCTTTTGGTCCCCGATCTGGAGCCGCTTCTCCACCTCAAAGTCGGAATGGCCATCAGTGTTGATAATGGCAAAGTCGCTGGGTTGGTAGACTTGTTGCCAGTAAGCCATCTCACCTCTAAGGAACAGCATTTCACTCACCTGTCTCCTGGATCGTTATGTTCATGAGGACAAGGTGAGCGAGCTCGACTGAGTGAACGGGCATGATTCCGCCGTGACGAAGATAGCTCTTCCACTGTTGGTCGGTGTTCTTGTCGTAGATCCGGTACTGTATGTCGTAAGGGAGTAAGTTCTCCAGTTCAATCGGTGCGTGAAGCCGCAGGCTTATTTTGGGAGACTTCCTCCTAGTCACGGTTAGATCGTCTCTATGCATGCGGAAACCGGGAGGGTTCTAACCGAAGGGTGATATCGTTGGCATCAACTTGCACGTGGGCATGGAAGCGAAAGGCCGACTCATTCTCGTTTGAGTGCGGACATTTGATGGTGAAGGTCTTTCGTTGCAACAAATCTTCGTAACGGATAGGGTTTGACCACCTGTAACCAAAGCCCTCTGAAAGCACTCCCTGAGCATTTAGCGTCTAGTATCACGAACGGTCCGCAACTTACGGTCTGGCTGAATTCGAATCCTGTTGTGGCCGACCCCTTCGATCGGCAGAGGGTAGTCCTGCCCAGGAGCTGTAACGCCGTCAGCATTCCGCCAATGCAGCCACAAGAAGCAGTACGCACCGATCTTCTCCAAGGAGTACACTGGCCGGCCCTTATCGTCTACCAAGGTTAACTCGATTGGATAAAGGGTCAGGTTCTCGACTTGATAGGTTGAACGCAGTGTGACAAGCTTGACGTTATCCTGGACCTTGACTTCGCACAGCAAACGATGCACAGAGCGGTCGGACCGAGGGCGGAGGGCGAAACAGAATTCTCCCTCGCGATCTACTGGGACGCTACGCAATTGCTCCCAATTCTGTCCGACAAAATCAATGCTGACGGTATGATTCCCAGATGACGTAACATGCTGTAAGATGCCTGTGAGGAAGAGTTCTTCCACTCCCATCTGGAAAAAAACCTCACCTCTCGCATAGTCTTCCAATCGTCAAATCTCCAGTCGATAGTCTCGTCGTTTTGAATCATCGTTGGAGCCACTTCTTGCGTGTTAACGCCTTCTGAGTCGCCCCAGACGTTGATGGGGGATCCTGTACGATTTCTGATTCGGTAGGGAGCATAGCCACCTCGGGCTAGAGTGATTATATCATCTTTCTCCTTTGACCAGTGACTGAACATCGAAAGTGCAAGCTCGATAAGGGTGGTGCTGATATTCACATCCAGACGCTCTCGGGCAAAGATTGTGAGGTGTGTTCCACCAGTGTCCTTGTCGCGTGAAACCTGATGTGGGTGAGTAATTGTAATTTAACGGACAATGTGGGGAGCTTACAGTGGTCGAAAATGTCCAAGGGTCAATGACTAAAAGATGGGTCAGTGAAGATTGATTGTGTATGACTGTATATACGACATACAGGGTTCCCAATGCGAATTCGTCAGGTTCCAGTAGCTGATGTGCGTCGCCAGCGTGGTTGTCGCGTGTAGCTGCAACCGCTTCCATCAGTGCTTGAACCCGGCACAAGGAAGCTGGATGACGAACATCACCAGACCAATCTCTGATGTTGACGTTGAATGGCTTGACCCTGAAGTGCAACATCGGCTGTTCATGGACATCTCCGATAAGCACAACCCTCAGCCCTTCAAATGTAGCCTTGAGCTGATCCACGAGTCAGCAATGTGCAGAAGGAGAGTTTTGTGGGCCCCCACCTGTTCTTTGGCCGTGATGACATGAGCGATTGCGACAGGGTGGGAAGTCACTCCCGTGGTCGTCGCAAGCACGCTCGATCTCATCGTCATAGCACCAGTGGTTGGCTTAACGCCAGATTCTGGTTTCTGCGCTCTTGCGTTGGTCGTATTGCCGTACATTCCAAGGGCTTTGTTGATGATGTTCATGATCAAGTTGATGTCGTGATATGATGCTCGGAATATGATGGGCTTTGCGCCAACCTCAATGCTGGTCAACTGTTGCGAAGCGGTGGAACGGCTGTCTAAGGAGAAGGTCAAGTCCACGTTGTCCAAAAACCGGGCCGAATCGGCAATGTTGTTCATGCGCGTCAGTGACATTCCAAGGTCCTCGACGGTAAAAGCGAGAATGCCCTGTAACCGAGGAATTAACCGTCACCATGGAGCGAGGAGACAAGTTGCAATGCGAATTCACCTGTTGGGAAAGGAGAAGTTGTCTGACGTACAACCGTATGGCTCGAGAGTCGATGTTCGTTTCGTCTTCCAAGATACTGACAACGACATCATGCAAGTCAAATCTGAACCCGATCTGTCCCCCTTGCTCTGGCCCGTCTGGCTCTTGAGTAGCTTCTTGGGTACCGGAGATTCTCGCCTGCGCATTCGACGCAGTCCCAGGTGGAGCGGGCGTACTGAAAGGGCTGGTCGCAAAATCCAACAACGCAAACATCGGATCGATGGCAAGAATGAGTTGCGGGGAATCCACAGTGACAATCGCCACCGAAGAATTATCCCGACCGCCTGCCACACTATACAAAACCATTACTTGATTCCTGTCGTGTCGAGCCGCAGGGATAATCTCCCTGAACTTTGTATCGCCCTTTCTGGTGTTGTTCATCGTGAAGGACTTGAGGATGACCTGAGCCTCGTATGATCCATTCGAGAGCATCTTCATTCGAAGGGAGTTATTGTTCAGCGCGAACCTTGCAATTCCACAGTCACATGAGTTGCGTTCCGTTGCATTTTCATCGTACAGATGCAGTTTCACCACGCCAATGGTGAGAACTAGATCTATCGTCGGCCACGGTTTGGCACCGCTCTCTACAGAAGGAACGATGAGCTCTGGTTGTAGACCGGCAGAAATCTTGGTAGGGTCATTTTCCGAATCCGCGGGAGGGGAGCTGGGACTTCTGATAGACAGTGACCGATCGGCCTCGAGTTCCCCCTGGGGCGCACCACCCAGAACACGCGGAATTGCTCGGGATAGTCCGATGAGCACTTTAAACTGATTCTGGGTCAAGTGTAGCTTGACATCCGAGATCGAGATCGAGACCTATCATAACGACGTAAGCTATGCGATCTCCGGGCTGGCGAAGGGGCTGCTTACCTGTGAATCCGGGCGATTAAAATCGACGTTCCTGTCAATACCAGTCATCTGTTCTACTTGGGCAAAGATGTCGATATCGTCAATAATCTTCAACGTCGAATGCCCATCAGCTGCCTCGAAGTGAGAGGTGAGTTGTATCCCAGTTAACCCGGCAGTAATGGTGCCAGAGGGACCATCAAATGAGTTACTCGCACTCAATTCTCCCAAACGCATTGTGAGCCTGTCAGTAGAGTGTGCGGGGTCCGAAGGGAAGACGATGATAGGAGTTTTGACAGATACATCGAATTGCATCCTTTCAATTTCCTGTGCTCGTTGAACTGCCGCCTGGGTCGCAGCGTCGTACACGCCCTTGAGCCTGGCAAGCTTGGCCAGGAATAGGTAGATATCGTGCAATGGCTCTTCCAGGAAATTGATCTTGATCGAGCCTGCTGCAAGGTGGACCTTGGACTTGACCCCGGTATAGGCTTCGTGGTCCGTAGGGTCAAAGGTCTGGTACGAAAACTCAGCAAAATTGTCTCCTTCGATCGAGAGGATTTGCTTGAACTGCGGGTGAATGGTATACGCCCCCGAATCATCAATGAGGTTAAGGCTTCCGAGACGGCCGTTCACTAGCATCGTGTTGTTGCTCAACAAGACGCTAACGTTTGCGACGGACAGCGATAATGTACTGAGGTTTATACCGTCGTTCATCAAAATGACTGTACCCGGGGGTCAGTGAAACGCACGGGACACAAGAGGCCGAAGAGTACCCTGAACACTGGCGAGGTTAACAAGAACCTTGATCTTTTGGGTTGCTCGCTGCTGCTCTGCTACTACCAGGTCGGCGCCATCGACTTGGTACATCAAGGTTTCGCCGTCGACAACTGGGTCAACTTGCTGCTGCTGCTGCTGATCCGGAGCCGGACCAGGAACAAACGTCGTCATAATGAAATCGTAGACCGTCAGAACCGGTTCCGGGGCTGCCCTGAATATGAACGTAGAAATCTCGATGTCCACACTCTGGTCGATCCCATCGAATTCAGAGAGGAAGACTGGTGATTCGGGCTGACATCTCTTATACCGAACGGTTAGCAGATTATCCTGGCCCTCGGCGTCCGCCGAAGACATAAACTCGATGGTCGGTAAGCCGGGTTGGTAGATGTTCATGTAGACAGATCTGAACCGGAATTGGTGATCAGGGCCACAAGAGAAACTAAATAATAGATAACAAACCTCAAGTCGATGTCGACGCTCATGTCGTATTTCGCGAGTGCAAATGCGAGTGCAAACCGTTCGAAGGTAACATCTCCGAGGGGTCGTTCGTTGCCATCACCAATGGACCTGAACAAAGCAGCGCTAAGCTTCTGCACTTGGAAGTTAAACTCGAAGGTGTGTTGATGGATCTTGGGGTTCTTCGATTTTTTTCGTCAAACTGTTTGCGAACAAATGATTTGAAGACAAGACTTACATCGGTATCGCCACCGGATGCTTCAAAGGACTCTGCGCCCTTATCCTCCTCCTTCTCTGCAATGGATGCTCGATCTTCAACTGTGTAAGGAGTTTGCTTCGCTCGGAAAACACCCGGAAGAGGGAACGTCGGCGGAAGTGGCGACAACGGAAACTCGATCTTCGGAGCCCCGGGGGCTTGTGGCTTCTTCGGAGTGTCATCACCAAAATGAGGTATGCAGACGTCAATGAGCCGCATGAGCGAGCGATACTTGATGTCGGACATGTTGACTTGGAGCGTTGGCAAGTTACCGGACACCTTGAACCTGGCGAGATTATATGCGGTTGGGACGATGGAGTTTTGAACTTCAAAGCCCATGTTAATACGTTCTAGCAGGTGGAGGGTGTCGCGCTCGGACGAGACCAGAGCTTTCCGGCATGCTTGAATGTCCTCTCCAATGACGAACTAATCTCACAGTCAACGATTGGAATTGAAGGTAAGAAACCAAGAGGTTACCTGAGCTGACTCGAACCGCAAGGAAAACTTGTCGTACATTAAAGACTCCAGTCTCCTGTAATCCTCTTCGCTATACTTCTGACTCCTCTTGAGGTGGATATCTCTGATAACATCTTTGTCCACAAGGTTGCTCTCGATAGCGATATGACCAGCGTCGATTAGGAGGTGTTTTCCCTTGGTGGAGGTGATACTGTGAGAGGATCGGTGTCGAGTTCCAACAGCAAACCCGGAGAAGGACCTACTCTTCTGGTATAACGATAACCGGGGCATTGAGGTCCATCTGAACATCGAGGGTCTTGTGCTTCTGTAAAGCGTATTCCAATCCCGCTCGAGTCTCCTTCCTGAGGCCTTCTAAAGTCTGACTAGCGACATCCTAGAACGAGCAGTCAGCCGAATATCTACCCCTCCCAAAAGGAGTGCCCACCAGGAGAGCTTCGACGGACTCAAGCTGACTAGCTGGCGGCCGGAAGAACTCGTAAACTGCCTCCACAATTCCTCGGTGGTAAATGATCTCCATATGCCTCATACGCACTGTTAGAGCAGTGTCCGCTCTCTCATCTACCGGACTCTTCTCAAATTTCAGGTAGAAGAAAGGATCCTCAGCGTTTATGCTCCCTTTCCTCAGCATATCCTGGTTCGTGACTGCCGTAGATGACCCAGTCGACTCTTTTACGCGAACGATCTGGGGATAGAGGGAATTTTCGGTTGTCCCATCGTGGACCTCGAAACCTCCCAATGAGATGGAGGCGTCAAACCCCTCTGGCCGTTGAGTAAAGTTAGCACGGAAGACATCAAAGACGATGGAAACAATGTTCTTGGCATCGCCGTGAGGGTCCGTCCTCAGCCCAAATGAGCCCTTGTTGAGTTTCGACGTTACGCGTAGTTTTAGCGCATCTTTGGGGGCGGAGAAGGTCTCGGCCACCGCGGCCCTCTCGTCGTAATCCAGAACCTCGTACAACTGTCTCCGCTGTTCATCATTCATCTCGCCTGTGGTGAACGGATCATCGGCTGTTTGCGTGTCGCTCGTGTTTTGCCTGGAGCCCCAAAGCCAGCCGGTCCATCCTCCTCCGGTTTGAGGTTTCCTCTTTTCTTCCTCGTCTCGTCTCCTCTTTTCGATAAGTTCTTTGCGAGCTCGTTGGCGAGCGATGGAGCGATAAAACCGGATGTCATCGTAGTCCAGCCTACCCTCGAGTTCACCGAGGTTCTTTGCATCCTAAGTTCCGAAGGCGAGAAACCCAATGACGTCAGTAAAAGTGGTAGTGCCCGATCAAAACTGGGCAAACGCCAAAGTGTGGGACAGCGGGGTCTCAAAGGGTCTCAACCGGCACAGTTGTACCACGAGTTCCGCTTGGGAAGGGGACAGCCGAGCGTGTATGCGTGGGAACGTACCTCAGGGGTCGCGTTTTCCAGGAGTTTCTTTCTGAAGCATTCTACATACTCCTTCCTGTCATCTCGCCTGGCCGCAAAATATTCCCACGTCCACCTGTGTCTCCGCTCTTTGACTTCGTCCAATATTGCTCTCCCGGCAAATTGCAGAAGTGCAAGGGACCGATTGTTTTCTAGGGCTTCGGGAGGCGGCCGGTATTTCCGATACTGGTAAGGGCCAAGGTATCAATTCAGTGCGCCGGGCGGTTGCGGGGTGTCCGTGTCAAAGGTTGGATGGGGTAACAGAAGGGAAATGAAAATCAGGGAATGGGGTAAAGGAAATATGTTCCATCCGGTTAATCGGCGAGGTGTGTGGGGAAGGTATTCCCGAACCATCAAAATTTTGGAAATTAGCGACATCGAAATGCGAGTCATGAGGGCCAGATCGAACAGGGGGGGACCAGATTGCGATAGTACGAGATGAAGGTGGGACGAGATCGGAGATGTGCATTAGAACAGAAGCATACGGCATGGATCAGCACCGACGGCGATTAACTAAAAAAGAAAGCGGGCGCATACCTGATGTTGCCTGGTGTAGAAATGGTACATGTCCACTAGCGAAATAGCATCACGATACTGATTGTCATCTAGCAAGACGCCGATTTCGTCGAACAGTAGTTCAATATCGAACTTGGGTATGTCCTTCGAGAGGTTGTTGTGCATAACGATCTATGTTGTTTGCATGAGTATCGCATCCCAATTCATTAGTTCGCAGGAGGTGCGAAGCTGAAAAGAAAGGCGCACACGACCCTCTCCAGTGACAGGCTTCAGAACGAATTGATGATCAGAAGAATTGGCGTCTTTGGAGATCTGGGGAAGGAAAGGTCAATTAGCGGTCCGGAATCGACATGCGGGGCCTCTTTTCCGAAACGCGATGATCAAGGGCAAAGGGGAGGGCCAGCGAAACACTGAAACATGGAACCAATGGGATTGGATCGGGGAGTACCCCGCACAGAGCAGCGAGGGTACAGATTCTCAGAGGTTATCCCAGATCACAATTTTAGGATAGACCAATATTGTGGGTGTCGTGGAGCCGAAAGAGGGATCGTGAGGCACTTACCAGTCCATTGAACCTTTCGACAGCTTCGGCGTACGGTAATCCGGCCATACTTGCCGAGTCCGTGTCAAAATAAATGGCAAGTGATTGTAACGAGGCCAGCTAGTGCGACCAATAAGACAAAAAACACGCAGATGACAGGTGCCATGGGACACCATTGAATGAATTGAGATCAGCCACTTCATATCGCTTGAGAATGGATGAGAGAATGGGGTACGATTCGAGCAGATGGTCTAATGGCGAAACCAACCATCTACGACCAACACCCAGAACAATGGTAAATGAAAGGAAGGTCGGAACGAACCTTGTGCACGGCTCCCGCAGTGCTGTCGATGAACGCTGGCTTCCAGTCCCCATCTGTGGAGATGGCGGTGAAGCCAGCTAATGTGATCCCTGCGGCGAAGGGGTGCTAAAATAGACGCCAAATGTAGCACCATCCGGCGAAGCGAAAGGAGATGAAGGCAGTAAATTGGGTTAAGTTAGCGTGGATATGCCGACGTGATAACCCTGAGCCAAGAAACGAAATGTGAAAGGCTTACCCCAGGTACACTAATTTTATCTTCGTATCGAATGTGAACATTCTTTATCGTCACCTGAAGGTTGTTCACGATTTTAGTGATCAGCGAAGCCACTAAACCCTGTGATTTTTGGGAGTCCTCTATGAGGCAATGGAGTGCGTGAGATCAGAGGGCGGTGCAAGCGGAGGACAGAAGAGATAGCGGAGAACGGGGCATTCGCTGCGAGAGCGCGAATCCGGAGTGATGGAACCAGCAGCGGAAAGAACGCATGCACAGGCAAGGGAGGAAAGCGTTTGCGAACCTGTGGTAACCTCGGATTGACCGCGCATGTGGAGCAATTCGGCATTTTCGAGCCGTTCCATCTTCGCAGCATGTGCCCGATTTGCTTCTTCTTCTGGATCTTCCTCGCCTTGCGGAGAAGGGGTTACGAGGAGGTAGACGTCTTCGATCAGGACTTCCACCGGCTGATTTCCCAAATTCATCCAGTGAAGTGAAAGCGTGAACTTTCCGAGATGACCTGGGTCGAAACGGGATGAATGTAGATATTTCGGGGCTGGACGCCCGGTGCGGGTATACATACCTTCGATGACATCTACTGGGAGCCTGAACTTGTCCAAAGCGCCCTTCTTTAGGCGGAGTTTGTGGAGTGTCAGTTGACCTGGGATTGGTACTCTCAAACTGCGATGTCCTATCCGGGATGGAAGATTCAAGAACTACCTTGGCCGATACCGTAGTTGACTTGGTTCATATCCAAATTCACGACATAGGGTGCAAGTATGCGGTTAAACAGCTGTGATCAAGTTTAGGTTAAGCTTGAGGTTTCAAAGTGTTTCAAAGCGGGTGATTTTGCGTACGACGTTCAAGACCTCCTTGCCGGGGTCTAGCCACCACATGGTTGTCAGTGACCGTCAAGGTGGATGCGATGGGTGGTCGTGGTTATCGTGCAAGCGTCTGGTGGGGTTGAGTAGACGCCGAGCCGATCGCGCGAGTTGTTTCCGTGACGTCGCGTATGCACTCCGCAGTCGAGACCGAGTCCAGAGTGAGTGGTGAGCATCATTCAGGATTAGCCGAGTCGAGCTTGAGATCAAATCTAGTTCCGGTATGCACACAAGCGAGGAGACACTAGGACGGGGTAGGGACTGGCAGGGGATTGTAAGATTTACGAAATAGAGCAGGTCACGCCGGTCCTCCGTCGGGATTATATTTGCAGTGCGTCGTGTTTCCTTCTTTCCCTAAAGCCTCGCTGTTTTTATTATTGTTATTATATTGATGGGTGGTATTTATTATCCCACATACGCTCTCGAATTCACCCTCATGGCCGAGAAGGAGAGCGCTGTGTTTCGCGTTTTGGGGGAAAGCCGGTCGCGAGCTAGACTTGCTCGTGCTCGATCAACGGCATATAGGTTCCGAGTTCGCCCTGTCCACGCCCCGTTCATTGGCTCGACTTGAGTATATAAACCTGCGACCCCAATCCCTTTCCTTCACCCATTCTCGGTACGACCAACCTTACAATGATTTCCGTCCTCACCCAGTCCTCTTCTTCTACCCCTGCACCCTTCCCCCAACCTACCTCGCCCAAGGTTGCTGACTTGTCCGAGGTGAGTTGTCCCTCTCCCCTTGTAGAGAGTGTCAACCGACTGTCGTTCGTGGAACAGTTAGTTAGCATCCAAGATGCCATCGAACCTTTCGCTAGGTTCGTTAAACGTGATCCGCATTACTTTCCCTCTGCCAGAGGTTGATCGTACGACCACGTCTCTAGCCTTTACCGCCGCACTGGTCAATCCGTGAGGCTCAACTGCATCGTCCCTACATGCTATCCCCGCGATACCCGTAAGCACACCCCGTTCTCAGAAGTCTGACATGATGCTTACATCTGTAACCCTGATGGGTTCCAGACTATGATTTGCACGATGTGCATGACATCCAATCCCGTTCACTCGTCTATCTTCACGGTCTTGTCGAGGCTCTTCGAGCCGCAGGGGTACGTGCTTAGAGTTCACTCGCCCTCGGTATTTGTACCGGCTCGGAACTTGAAGAGGCTCATTTCGGCATATATTTCTCCAATAGATCCCCACATCATACAAGCTGTCGCCCTCTGTAACTCCGCTCTCTATGTGTCTTGTGTTTGCCATCCCCCCTGGAAGCGACCCTCTGAAAGCCAAAATGACCGTCTGTGACGCCGTAAGGTCCGCCACCACCTTCCCCAGGTTTGTCTCCCTCACACACTCTCGGTTCTTCGTCTCCCTCATACTCACTTTGCTTACAGGGAGAAGGTCCTCATTGCATCTCTCGAGCAAGGCCCCGCTCTCATCATTACTTAATCATTTCCCTTGTGCAAATGGACCTTTCCTCGCTTTCTCCTGCTCTGCTATCTCTCTCGCTTTCTAGCGAAGTGAAGTCTTGTCATTGGATATTCGCGGTCTGTAATAGGCGTAGCCTAGCATCTATATAGATAATTTTTATGCCAACACGCTACCTCAGGTCTTCCGTTCCTCTCTAAGTTTATCCGGCCTTGCTATCATCCGCCCCCGAAGTTTAACCCAAGTTTTGTATTTCCTTGCACCGGCCACTCGCATGGGCCCGGATGAATACCGACCGAACTTTTTCCTCGTTTCCGCTCTTGGGTTTTTCGTTGTGAGCTGGCATCAGCTGGCATCACATGTGATACACTGATGCGCTGTTCGTGAGTGGTCCGCAATCAGTCCTCCGCTCGCTTCCGCTTGCCACCCGCGTCTCTTAACTTCGTCCTCCACCTTCGTTCTTCCTCCGACCCTCCTCTTCCTTCCGTGTCCTCCTACGCGCACCCACCCTCTCTCTTTCCCAAAAATGTCGTTGGCGGATTTCATCGAGAAGAATGTCCCATTTTCATTGCCCCACCACATCACTCACTACGTAGAGGGCCAAACGCCAATTTCGACCAACAAGGCGGTCGGAACGGCCTTGGTGTCGTATCTGGCCATCATCTTTGGCCTCCAGGAGCTCATGAAGACGCGCCAGCCCCTCAAACTTACCGCGCTGTTCCAACTACATAACGCTTTCCTCACTCTGGGCTCTGGGCTGCTGTTGGTTTGCATGGCTGAGGAGGTCATCCCAATCCTTTGGAGGACGGGGTTGTTCAATGCCATTTGCGCAGAGGAATCGTGGACTCCGGTACGTGCTGTTCATTTTAAACCTGCCCTCTCGCTGGCGTCTTGGCGTTTGTTGACGTCAGCGATTCTCGAAATGTATTTTGCGTCATCATGACACGGCTTGCTTTTTACCTCGTGGCGCATGCAGAGGCTAGAATTTTACTACACCATCAACTACTTTTTCAAGTACGTCGAGCTCATCGATACCGTCTTCCTCGTTCTGAAGAAAAAGCCTCTCGGTTCGTTCATTTTTTTCGCTCCGCTAACGATAAATCGGCTGATCATACGCACGCGCTTTTATCGTTCAACAGCTTTCCTGCATGTGTATCACCACGCCGTCACTGCTTTCTTGTGCTTCACCCAGCTCAACGGGCACACCAGCATCGTACGTTTGCGCTTTCAGAATGCACGGCTGTCTGATTTAACTTTTGCGACAGTCCTGGGTCGTCATATCCCTCAACCTCGCAGTTCACGTTTGCATGTGTAAGCGACCGCTCGCCTTTACCTATGTTATGGCAAGATGCGATCACTGAACGGTGTTTCCTCGATACAGATTACTATTACTATGCAACTGCTGGTGGCAAGAAGATCTGGGTGCGTTTTGATTTGATGACACTAGCAAATGTCTCTGTGTGCTGACATCCAAGGTGATACAGTGGAAGAGGTACTTGACGACCATGCAAATCACCCAATTCGTGATTGATATCTTCGCGGTCTACTTCGGCAGTGAGTGTGATTAGCCAACTGATCGACTCCAGGGGTCGCTCATGGCGATTCACAGCCTACTCTCGCTATGCGTCTGCCTCCTGGAACTTGCCAAACATCGGAAACTGCGCCGGCACCGAGTCAGCTGCCTTGCTCGGGTGTGCCGTTTTGACCAGCTACCTGTTCTTGTTCATCAAGTTCTACATGGATACCTACAAGAAGCCGGCTGTCAAAACCCAGCAGAAGGTTGCGAACGGCGTCGCGAACGGTATTGCGAACGGCAATGGTAACGCTCCCGCTAACGGGCATGTGTGAGTGTTCCTCGTTCTCCCGTTTGAGGCTTGTGCTGATTGATGGATGGATTTTTGTAGCAAGAAATCTCAATAGACGCTGACCGCGAGGGTTTGTTGAACGACTTTGTGTGTTTCAGTTACCGAAGGGAAAGCACGAAAAACGAAAGGCGACAACCCTTGATATCATACGAAGGATGCCAAATCCTGCGATTCACATTTCCTATTCGATGAGCTTTACTTCTGGATTTTTGTTGATGACTAGTGGAACTGCATAGTTAAATTCTGCTCGCCTCCTGCTTTTCCAGGTTTCTTTTTGTTTATTCTACGATCATTTGGATAGGTGGTCGGCGTAGTATATCCTTTCTTTCCTTTATTTTTGCACATTCGTTTTCTTCCAAGCATTTCTAATAAACGCCGAACGCCTGTTCTCTTGGAAATAGAGTTGATACGCTTAGCAAACTGTGATGTCGGACGGGTTTTGTGAGGCCATGTGTGCGCTGCTGATTTGGAACCGTCCAGGTCGACCTAGCCTTGCCTCTAATTCCTACTGAGACGCTGCTGATAAATCGACTCCAGAAATGGCGCAATTTGACCTTGAAGGGGCTGGATGCATATACTATAGGGGCTTGTGAGGGATAGTTATCTGTGGGAGTGCGCGGGGTGCGCCGCCGACAACGCCACCAACATCATGGAGACAAGATATATCCTTCTGCGCCCCCTGTCTGTGTCTTTCTTCCTCTCCCCACCCTTGTGTACGAAACTGAGCAAGACAGCGCTCGCCGCCCAAGCTGAAGCGCACCAGTTCTGAGACTTTTGCAAGTTGCGATACGAGTCCATCAGACGTTTGGCTTGACGTTCCACAGCCGCTCAGCTATTTCGATGACTTTCCCCTCTGCCGATATCTTGGACTCCAGTAGACATAACGACGGTATTAAAAATGCAACTAGCCAACTTGGCAACTCCCCCTCCTCGCCGGCGACCAGCGCTGTCCCTTCCCTTCCCTCCCCTCGTCTCAGCAAGAGTCCGCGCCCGAGGAAGAGTTCGGTTACAGTCTCGGTCGGAGGCGGAAGTGAAGGAATGACAGCGTCCAAGAGATCGGACACACCGACGGAGTTCTATATAACTGTCGACCTTTATTTATCGTCGACAACATCTATAGGCCCAAAGAAGGCACGTCCTCCTCCCTCCGTCCCATTAAACGTTTAATAATCTGCCTCCGTTTCTCGCTTGGCTTTCCTCCTCTCTTCCCCCCGCATATACAGCCAACTCGTCAGAAGAGTCTAGATGGCCGTCTCAAAGGTCTGTCGAGATACCTTTTCTTCCGTCCCCCCTGATAGATTTCTTCTTCTCCAGACAAGAGTAGTTGGCTTTCACTAAGCAATCGGTCCAACGGATGCGCTCGGTGGAAAACAGCCACCTGTAGACTAACGGTGGACGAGGAGGGTTGTCAATTGAACGTTTACATCGAGGCATGTCCTCTCTGCCCGTTCCTCGTGTTCCGGTTTCCCGAAATCTAACCGTTCCCTTCCTATCTCTCTCCAGGAGAGCTTTCTGTACCAAGCAATATACGTATACCTGTTGAAAGCCACAGATATCCGCCCAGCAGACCGCTCGTTGTTCGACAGAAAACACGTATTGGCCATACATACCGTTCCGTGCGTCTCCCCTCCTATCCATCACTTTCCAGTTGTGCATATGATTGACGGCCCGACGAATAGTGGGCAGCGATGCGTAACCGTGGCAAGCAACGAACCAGTCTATATCGCCTTCTCGAACCCGGAAAGCATGCATACTTGGCTGACCCTCTTGCGATCGTATGCCATCCCGGAAGTTTACGGCACCACGATAAACCCGTCAGAGGGCGGCCTATACCGTATGTGGCGACAAGTCGAGGTGCATTGCATCTCTGCACGGGACCTCGGCCAAGCAAAGTATCTCGCCGACTCCAGACCCTCGGAGGCGAGGCCTCCTCTCCCGGTCACACCGGATCTTTCGGTTTCTTCGCACGGGAGTGACTCGAATAGCAGCTGGGCATCAGGGACGTCAGAAGGGAGTACACACTACGACATTTGGTGTGAAATTTGGGTGAACGCGACCTTGTGCGCACGAACGACCGTCAAGAAGGCTACCGTCACTCCGGAATGGCACGAGAGCTTCCTAATCGGCGATCTCCCACCTTACGATAATCTCCAGATAACCCTGTATAAGGAGAAGAGAGGAAGTGCCAGGAGCGTACCCATCGGCTCGGTCGTCGTCCCCCTCGGGACTTTCCAAAGGGGAGAATATATGGAGGGCTGGAACCCCATCGTGGGTGCAAACACCAACGTCTCGACGGGTTCGGGATTTTATAGCCAAGTCGGAGAATTGCGATTGAAATTGAAGGTCGATGAGTGAGCACTCCATTTGTTTTTCCGGTAACCCCTTTCTTGATCAATCGCCCTGACTGCAGAGAGATCGTTTTGCCTCACTATGTATACTCCGGAATACTCCAGGTAAGCTTTCTTCTCTCTCGCTCTGAGATCAGATTTTCCGGCGGGGCCATGGCAACCAGGAGAAAGCCATTTCGAATATCACCTCGTCTAACTCGTGACATAGATGCTCAAGTCGAGGAATTATCTGGACTGGATGAACGACCTAGGGACGAGAATGAACCTCAGAGACGTCTCGACCCAGTTCATCTCTGTCGCTATCGCCACGAATACATTAGTGGAGAACATCTGCGAAATGGCGAACAAGGAGGTTTCTGAGACGCCTACGCGTATGTTTTTGACTGTTCTTCCGACAAAAGAAATCTCATTTCGATTTCGCCTGGGTACCTAGTCTCAAACAACACACTATTCCGGGGTAATACAGTACTCACTAAGGTATGCTTGGCGGACGTTTGGCTCTCTTGCTGGGGTCTCTCATTGTAAACACAATCCAGACCATCGAACTTTTCATGGCCTGGTACGGCAAACCCTTTCTTGAGTCATCCGTTGGCAGCGTGATCCGCCGGATCTGCGTCGAACGCGTGTCAATCGAGGTGGATCCGACGAAAACCCCAAAGCCGGACCAGGATGTCGAAAAGAACGTCGAGGTGCTGACCCAGTGGTGTCAGGGGCTGTGGGAATCGATATACAGATCCAGGTCGGAGTGTCCGCCCGAGATGAGGACGCTTTTCGAACGCATCCGAAAATTGGTCGAGAAGAAATGTCGGGCGACGAAGACACTTGGCGAGGACGGAAGCCAGAACGATTTTCCCTGGCAGGCGGTCTCGGCCTTCGTATTTCTCAGGTTCATCGTTCCCGCGATTCTGCACCCTCATTCGTTCGGGTTAGTGCCGGGTGAGTTGCTCTCCTGTGCTTCGTGCCCACACATGATCTCAGTCGTTCCCGGTGATCTTAGGCCTCCCGGAGGCACCAGTACAACGGAGTCTCACGCTGATCGCAAAAGTCCTTCAAAGTTCGGCTAATCTCAATTCGGTGCGTCACTCTCGCGCAAGCGTTCCTCGTTAACCCAGCACTGACATTGCGACATCTCCGCGTTCTGCTGATCTCCCATTTTCGGTGACTATCCGATTCGGGGCTTTCGTCATGCAGCAACCTTCACAGAAGGAACAGTTCATGCAAGGCGTTAGGGATTTCCTGGTCGACAATCGCCAAGCGATGATCGACTACATCTTGGTCATCTCCACTTCCACCCCCGATAAATTCCCCACTCCCGGCTCCCCAGATGGATCTGACTCTGACCGAAGGGAGCGACTGCAGGTGATTGAATCCCTCAGGTCCAGGGGCGCAAATATGCCATTGTTGAGCCGGGAGGCCATACCCCTTTTGCCGCATCTTCTAGACGTGCCGAGACACTTGGCCGTGATCTCATCTGCGATCGTTCGGAGGTCGAATGAAGTGTTGGCCAAAAGCCAGCTCAACGGCACCCCAATGGATCCGGATCTCAACGAGTTCGTCAACAAGTGCCTTGAGGTTGAACAGCAGGCTTTGAAGCGTGTTAGTAAGCTCGCGGCTCACGCAAAGGAGGTCAGGAGACAAAGGTCGGCTTCGAGCTCCGGTCCAATTAGCACGAGTTCGCCCTTGCAAGTGAATGGGGCCCTGCGGCCTTCGACGTCTGGTGATTCTCGCACCACTGCAGTCAGTCGACGGCCCTCAACGGCGACGAGTGCAACGACGCCCAGGAGCAAGAGCAGTCCGAAGCTGGAGTCTCAGCCACCCACTCCAACAAATCATATGGACTTTCGGCCGACCTCTGGACGTGTTGCCAGTAGAAAGCGGCCATCAACGATGCAAGAAAATGGGAATGCACATGAAATCGCCCCTCTACGACCACGGTCAGCTGGCCGAGCCTTCAGCTCCCCTTCAACACCGATCAAAGGGGGCTCAGGGAAAGAGAAATTCACCCTTCGAAGTGCTAACCAGTCATCTGACAAGGAAACCCCCAAAACCCCTCCGAAACTTCTCCGTCCCATCCTCAAACGCCCGTCCACTGCACCTTCCCCGTCCCTGTTACCTATGCTGCCGCCTACACCAGAGGAGGTTCCACGGGTTCCTCCTCTTGGCTCACATTCCGTATCGCGAGCCATGGGTTGGAAGATAACCTCTGTCGTCAGTACGCCGAAGAGAGATAACAAGGATGGGAAGAGGTGGCTGTCAAGGTTTTCCGCCGATGATTCGTCACGGAGATACCCTTCTGGTTCCGAAGATACCGTTAGCCCTGGAGGAGAGAAACGAAAGGGGTTTTCGCTCCGGGCGTTGTTATCATGGAAATGAACGTTTCTTCTGATTCCCTCACTGGATCTCGCCGCACTGGCGATCATCGCTCCTGTCACATGTATACTTACTATCATCCTCCCCTTTTGCACAACGCCGATATACACGGGGTATCTCAAGTACTTTTCAGGGGACCACAATGACCTTCAATTTACATTCATCGATATCCACGTTGGCCATTCCACTCACCGTTGTCCCCCGTTCCGGTGCAACTATCAGGGGATCACTGGTATTTTTGTTTCTCCGGTACTCGCAAGCCTAGGGGGGATGGGGTCGCACCGTCCTCATTTCCTAGTTTGCAGTGTCTTGCGACCCCCTTTTGTTTATCTGCTTCACACCACTAGACCACACCCGCATCTTAGACCCCCCCGTCAACTCGCAATGCGTACCACTCGTCCCTTCATTCACCCTTCCCTTCTGTGACGCACACCTTTCACTTTCCACACCCATAAGTTACATCCAGCTATACAATATATATCCATGTCAAGTGTTGACAGCAAGTGCCAATAGCAATCTGTGGCAATCCAGAATCCTCCAGCACCAACACCTCGGCCTCGTAACATCCTTCTAGACACAAAAAAGATAACACAGCCTCCGAGGTCTACAACCAATCCCGGGTGATAAAGCCCTCGCCCTCCGCCCCTTATATCTGAACCAGTATCCCCGGGAATACCCAAGATTGCGTTATGAAGGAGCCCTCGATAAGGCCCTGGATATCAGTTTCTGAACCTCGGTCGCGACATCTTCCGACGTGCTTCGGACGGTGATCCTGCACATCTGTTTTCGTAACGAAGTAAACAGTTTAGTGCCCACCCTTCCCGATCGACAAATTGAAATCGCAGTACCTGTGCATCCCGATTCGGCTCGAACCTTAACAAACACCCGACTTTACCATCCACGGATGTGTGCAAAATTCCGGCGCCAACGAGGTTATTTGGGTTTGGGTCAACCCCATCAAGGAGGTTTAGTCGATGCCCACTGACGACCTGACGGTACCTTTCCTGGTCCAAACCCCCCTCTTCAGTTAATGTGATCGGGAAGACAAGCTGTGATTCCCTAGGTGGTCCTCCGATAAGCTTCCATCGCTCGAAAAAGTCGGCCGCCCCAAGGCTGACATGCTCAAAGAACTTGGTGACCAATATCGGTAATTGCAACGTCACAGACTGTTGGGCGCCCGCCAAGAATGATATTGTGATGCTCGGCAGTGCAGAAAAGAATTTCTTGCATTCGACTTGGAGCAGCAGCTGTGTTTGCGCCCGTGGTGCGATGGTGCTCGGAGGAAGCTTGGCGAACGATGCTAATAGCGTGTCCGGATCTGAGACGTGAACCACGGCAGTGAACGATGTCAACGGTACGGGTACTTTGTTGCCTACGTATATCGCGATTTGGCCGAGGTGACCTTGATACCTCGATTTGATTCCAATTTGTACTTGAACATCCTCGTACAAGACACCGTCCGCAGAGGTCGTGAGCTTCTCGAACCAACGGTCAATGTTAGGTCCTGTTGTTAGCCGAGGGGCGGTCGGGTTTATAGGTTTCGATAGCTGAGCGAATATCGATGAAGGGTCCGTTGCAGCGGCTGCGCCATTGGAAGAGGACGTCAGGTCTAATCCCGCGAGGGAGTCCATAACGTTGCCGACATCAGCCGACCCGGTGGTGGTTCGAGAGGCTGGTTCAGCCGGAAGGATCTTCTTCCGTTGCGTCAGTTCCCGTTCCAAGTTCGCTTCCTTGCCACCGTGGACCCAAGTTCTCTTGCTTTCTGTATCCCCCAATTTCCTGTTCAGCCTGTGGACCAACGCACTCTCTCGAGGGGGGAAGGGTGGAATCTCTTCGCAGACGTTCTGTAGGAGCTCGTCATCCTCTGGCCGAGAAGCGAGGGCGTAGTATTCGCAGGCACGTTGCTGGAGATCAACATCTAGGACGTGTCGATACCGGTCAAATACGTTGAGGAGATGGTGCTTGATTTCCGGGAATACATTGACCCATTTTATATACGTCGATAGGAGGAGAGCCCGGGTAGCGGCTAAGCAGAATTGGGATTTGGTGTGAAGGACCTGGAATTGTTCAATAGGGCTGGAACCAGGTTCGTTTGCAATAAGGTGGCCGTATTCTCCCAGTACATAACCTGGGAAGTGGTGTCAATGCAGGCCACCGAAGAGCTCGTCGATCTTGCCCACCTCCGACTTTGACCAAACTTTCGTGTGCTGTTGGAGTTTTGAGGTACTCCAGTGTGACCCTCGCAGCGTAAGCCTGCAAGTCCATAGTGTTGGTCACTATTTGGATTACCCGATACCAAACTTCCTCTCCAACGTGGTCCCCGGCAGCAGCGATCAACTCCAAAATGGTATCAACATACCACTTGTAAGAGGTCGCATATTTCTCCGTTAGAATAGCAATTTTGAGTACCATTTCCTCTCGAAGAGCATAGTCAGCGACCTTGAGATATCGAAGAAGTTCCCCAACGATGAGTTCTGAATTGTCTAAATCGCACATGCTGAATAATAGGTCGAGAGCACGCCTTCGCACAGAGATGTCTTTGTCGCGTAGTGACTGGATGATTGTGGTTTGGTGTTTTTTGATGGCGTCTAATGACTCTGTTCGGCCCGCGAGGTGCGCCATGGTGTCCAATCCTAGATAGCGAACGTTCGTTTCCTTGGAGCTAATGAATCGAGCGAGAAGAACGGCAGCATTGGTAACGAGACTAGAATTTGTGTCCAGGTGGATTGCGAGCGCTATCGCCTCGAATAGTACTGCATTCTGGGCGTTGTTGTGCTGAACATTCCGCGATGTCTCCATGCTGTTATTCATCACGGTCTGTATGACATTGTTGATGACGGAGCGCAGCGTGGGATCCTCTAGCCAGATGTGAATGCGAGATCAGAGAGTTGTGGCAAGGAGAACGCACCTGTTGGTGGATAGTATTGCAGCAGCCGGAAAAGCTTCACTTGTAACCACGGACTTGGAACTCTGTAGTAGGCGTACTGTGCAGTATACTCGTGATCCACCACCAACTGAATATAATTTCGTGAGTACGTGAATTAAAATTCAGGGCTTATGGTTATACCCGGTGAAGTCGGTCAATCGACTTCTGATAGCAGACCGCGTATGCTTCTAGATGATCTTGCGCCAGTGCCATGATAAGACTAGTCACGGAAACAACTACACCCTGGGACTCGCGTTAGCATACTCGGATCAGCTTTGCATCATGAATGAAGTGTACCAGATCAGCGTCATCCATTATCGACACTATTCGCAACGCCCACTCCGCAGCTGGAATAACATCCGGGTGCTTCCGATACATCCGGAGGAGGGTGAGAGCGGCTTTCTTCCGAACAAAGTTCTGCGATGTCCTGAGGGCAAACTCAGCCCTAGCTACAAACGATTTCACCATACACTCACGGTGATATGAGTAGCCTGTGTACATCTTCCGCTAGTGCTTCGGCCATCTCGTTGCTTCCGACATTTGCGATAGCATGGAGGGCCAAACAGTTATTGACTTCATTGTTCTCATCCAGGTCCTTCCTAATCGAGTTGACCACTAATCTGAGCAGATCGGAGTTCTCGTGCATCAACAGCGTCACCGCTAGATATCCCTTGAATACACAAATTTGGGTTCGTCAGTTGAGTGTCCCGAGCGGTAATAGGTTGGGATGGCAAATTGCGGGTCCATAGCAAACAGTTAACCGCAAAGGTCGTACGTACGATCTGCTTCTCGCTGTATTTTGGGCTGGAAATGAGGTTCACGGCTTCCATGTGCCCAACGTCAACTTTGTAACCCAGGATATATGTGAAGATGATCTTGGCGACATATCTGTTTCATGAAATCTTGAGCATCGGATGCCGAAGCGGGAGCATTTCATTTCATACTTTTTCTTCTGGTATCCATCCAAATTTCCGTCTACATGGTGACCCATAAGCCACCTCTGCCGTTCAATGATGCAAAGAATCGACCGGACCTTTGAACTTCTTTCGAATATTAGCCATCTCCTTATTAATCCTCTTCTCCTCCAGCTCCCTCACGCGTGCACCGCGGATATCCGCAATGAACTAGGCACGAAGTAGATGATGAACGCGAAAGACAGGTCACCCGAGGATCGAGGGGGAAAGTAGTGAGACTCAGTCGCAGTGGAAATGCGCACAGCAGAAGGCTAGCTCACCTGCGTGAGGCCACGCATATTGGTCGCCATCTTGTGTGAGAGAGACCCAGAGGGGTAGATGAATCCAGCTGAGTGTGTACGGACACCTTGAGGGTCACCGAAAGTTCGGGGTTGGCAAGTATGAATGCAGCGTATGGCAATGTCGATCTCCACCCGACCGATCAGTCGAGCCACGATCACGCTGGGCCTATCAGAGCGAAGCCGAGAGGGGATTTCTATCTATAACCATTACTGAATGTATCCTAGTCTGCAACATTACAACGCCAACTTTGGCGGCTTTTTTGTATTCTACCAACGGCATGAAATGCGAGAGGAATAACGAGAACATCTAAGAGAGCATATACGAATGAACCTAGAGGTCGAGGAAGAGAACTGAAAAGAAACCACTGGGAAATCATGGTCTGAGACGGCTCGGAGTGCCAGGTCTTGAATTGAACGCTGACCCAATATTGTACGGTGTTGACGTCCCGCTTCTCATGCTCGGAAGTCTTGACAACCCGAGATAGGGTGAATCCACCGGTGTAGCTGATCTTGAATTCGTCGCCGACTGCGAAGCGATCCTCTCGTCGCTGTACTGGTTGAGGATATAAACCAAATTCCTTGTGAACTCTTCGAATTCCCCAATTTCCGTGGTCGACAAGGAAAGGTCTCGCTCGTGCGATTGTTCCGTCTCGCTCCCGCCGTCGTCAGATTCTTCTTCCTTCTCCCCCGGCTTGGGTATTATGATCCGCCCCTGAAGATTGCGCTTCGCCATGACGATGCCCTCGTAAACACGAAGAAAGCAGAGGTCCATGGCTTCCTTCAACCGTGAGATTTGGTCCAACGCTTCTTGGTTCCCGACTATCGGTAGCCATTCGTCGCATTCCAGTCCGCCCCCAGCCACCTGGATGTTGTACGCCCCAAACAGCATATATGACATTGGATCCAATCGCGTAGTGGTGACTATAAACTTCTGTGGGTTGTTCGTTGCGACAGAGATGTTCTGTCTCTTCTCCGCAAACGCAAGGATATGTTTCTCCCGCGAAGAGCTTGTGGAAGGTGGAGGCATTTCTTTCTTCCGATGGTTCACGCTCGACGGATGTACGAATAGGTGCTACAGTGGGTGCACTCGCGTCAGTGGACCGGAGCAACAAAACAGAGGCAGGTATATTACCTTGTCATCGGAGGTTCTGTACGTCTTTTCGCCCGTCCTAATTGCGAAATTGCGCTGGCTCGCCACGGAGATGAGCGCGACTAGCAGCGGAATTGATTTGCGATTGATGTCCAGCTCTGGGGGAACAGTCGCATCCCTCCTGCTAACCCAAGCCTGCCGTGTCGTCCCCATCTGTGACATCCCTATCGAAACGTCAATCACCCCGGCATGACACAAGCTCTGAAAAAGATGCGTCTTGATTTTCTGGATCATCAATAATGTTGATTTCGATAAGAAGTTGTTCGAGCAGAACCGGTTGGCACCGCCATAGTCTCCCCGCCCCTGCATTTGCCACCACGTATTATACGCACTGAGAGCCGCGAGGACGTCAGAGGGGAAATCGGGGGAAGCCCAGGAGTTCTTAACAGCAGCAGCTTCTTGTTTGAGGTGCATCGGGGCCATAAATGGGTCTCGGTTGGTCAGGATTGCGGCCAGGGTGAGCGCATTGTCAAGGCATTTGAAAAACGCCCCCAAAAGAACCAGCCTTCCGACTTGCACTTCCACCGGCAGTTGTAACAGAACCTTTCCGAGCGGGGTCAAGTTTTTCTGGGCATCCAGGGCTCCGACCATAGTGAGATCCTTTATCGCAGCCGCGACCCTTTCCGCGGCTGGAGGCTCGATTGTCTCCGAAAGTACATCCTCAACAACCATCCCAGGGAGATTCAACGCCTTCACGTGCATGACAACGTTCGACAAGTCTACCCGCTTCATCTCCACAGTCTGGTAGGGGTGCAGTTCGGAGGCGCGCTTCTGACTGATGATTCCAAAGTACTCTCCCGGTCTGTGCCTTCCTGCACGTCCCGCCCGTTGGTTCAGGTTGGAAGAGCCGACCCAGGCGGAAACGAGTGATGAGATGTGTCGTTCAGGATCGAACCGGTTTTCCTTTATCCTTGCAGTGTCAACAACGTACACGACGTCTGGGATTGTCACGGAGGTTTCGGCAATGTTGGTGGAAAGGATTATCCTTCGCACGCCTTCAGGAGGGGGTTCGAAGATGAGTTGTTGTTCCGTGACGGGGATAGTAGAATGCAGAAGGTGGATGCTCCATTTAGTCGAATCGCCAAAGTCCATACCAAGGTTCGAGGTGGGGTTTGTGAGGTACCGATGGACGCTTTGAATTTCATCCCACCCAGGGAGGAATGTTAAGACGTGACCGTCATCAGAGTTTCTCAAGACGTGGGCGATAGTGAGAGCAACGAGAGGGGCGGGTAACTCCAACTCATCGCTGCGATCGCGTCCATCCTGAATGGGCGTCGAACGTCCACTACCAGAGCGGCTCGTAGGGGGGGTTGCGGTCAAACGAGGGGGCAATGTTTGATAGAGCTGTAAAGCAGCAGGACCGAGTTCGTTATGTACATACTTCGTGACAGATTCTTGAGCGAATGCCTCGGAGGCGCCGGGGATCAAGGCGAGTTCGGAAACGAATTCGTCCAAGAAATGCTTCTTTACGGGGAATGCTCGACCGGAAACCTCAATGACCTTCGAGGGTTGACCTTTTTCGTCAGGGAAATATTGTTGGAAGAGGGTGGGGTCAATAGTAGCGCTCATGAGGATGACTTTGATGGGATTCCCCTTGGCCTTCCGGTCCGCGAGGAGTCGTTTGAGAACTACGAGTAGCAGGTCCGTGTCGACATCCCGTTCGTGCACCTCATCAACCACAATATGCGTCACATTATCCAGGGAGTGTCCTCGTGTAGAGGTGCCAGAGACGTCCAAAGCGGATTGGATCCTTTTAAGGAAGATACCCGTCGTGCAGAATGTGACAGATCCTCGTTCCTCTGGAAGTCGTGCATCAAACCGAACCTGGTATCCGATTGAAGCACCGAGTTGCTCTCCTCTCTCCCTAGCCACTCGTTGGGCGACACTGATAGCGGCAAGTCGACGGGGTTGAGTGCAGATTATGTTGCACCGAGCTCCTTCTCCACGGTCGACATAGTCGTCCAAAATGAGCTGAGGTAATTGCGTCGTTTTTCCAGAACCGGTGGCAGCCATACATATAATTACATCGTTTTCCCGGATGTGGTCCAATAGCTCCTGGGCGCGAGTAGTGATGGGAAGAGCGGCACGACTGTCGCGCATAGGCCCCAGGGCAGGATCCGCCAAATACTTCTCTCGCCGCTCTTTTAGCAACCTATCCTTGTCTTCGAACGAAGGGAGCTTTCGTGCGCGACGAAATGATGGTTGTGCACCAGAAATGTCTTGCGAAGCGCTAGGATGAGAAAGCGAAGGTCGCAACCTGAGGGCATTCTTGTATATCGTGCTCTTCTTCATCTCCGCACACAACTCGTAAATTTCATCTTCCAAAGACTCGGTCATCGAGCATTGGATAGGTGTGGCCATGCGGGCATCGCGTCCTGCCGTCTCCACGAACGCCACCCATAGCTTGGGATCGTACGCTTCGAGATAGACGGCGACATCGACGTAGCAGGACTTCTGAGCCAATTTCTTGTTGGGTCCACGGCCAAATCCGACTTTACTTCCTCCAATGGTCATGACAGCCTCCCAACCATTAGCATGTCGTTTGTTAGAGTGGTTGTATTCAACGTCTTCTCTGCCAAAGCCAAATTTGCGAGTGTAGTAGTCGATGAATTGACGGGCTCGGTCGTAATCAACCTTGGTCTCTTTGTCGGAGAGGGTGCCTTCAATCTCTTGTGGACTGGACTGAGGGAGGAGAGATTTGTTGATCTTTCCTTGTTCATCCAGCTGGGGTTTGGGGACAAGAAATAAATGATACGGGTCATGGGATGCTAGCGAATGTGCTCACCAGACCACGCTGAACAAGTTGGTAGACGGCTGAGAGAACCGCTAGCTTCTCAGAATCCCTCTTAGCGGGAGCATCTCCTTCGCCAACTATGGGGGGGTCTAATTCAAGACTGATGGTAGATCTATTGCGAACGTATCAGCTACGGGATCATGACATCAGACAAACAGGAAGCGAACGAACCTCCAAAGCTTTCGTCTATTTGTTATACCATCCTCGTACTTAAAATCCAACGACGAATCCAGGACTTGATTGGTGAAGGTCGCGAGGGCGTGCTTGGGATTTTTTGCGATTGGAGCGGGGATTTTGACATCCTGGTACGTCTGCTGGATGAGATGCTCATCTCTGAGAGGGAGTTCGAGGGTATCCCTAACTTGGTCTTGGTCGGCAAGTCGAGACTTTGAGTTGTTGCGAGGATGATGGTCTGTGTGTCCGCGGAAGGAGTTGCTCCTGGATGTGCCGCGGCCAGAGGGAGAACGTATGCGTGGAGAGCCTGGTGTGCTACCCCCCGAGTGAGATTTTTGGGGTGACATGGGTTGATGGCCTCGGTGAGGGGAGATAGACCGCCGGGTGCGCTGTGACTTGGGGGTAGGGGGCTGGGATGAGGCAGAGGGATAATCCAGCGATTGATGTGGTGCGGAGGCGGTCTGGGCGAAGGACCGTTTTAGTGGGGACACCGTTGAGTTGTTTGTTTGCATTAATAGCCTACGCCTTGTGGTTGTACGAAACAAACTCAGCATTCCAGCAAATCAATTAAGCCAGACTCCTTCCTAGCCACTACAGGAATTCCAGACAGCCTCCCGCCTTGCGAAGCCGGTTGAGGTGAAGTAAGAGGGAAGCAGCTCTCCCTACGAAGGACTCGCGGCGCGGCGAAGTTTTGGTTTGGCGTACAGCGCAGAGGGTGCGCGCTCCGGCTTTGCAACGGAACAATTGACGGAAAACGCCGAGACAGCGCATTTCGGAATGGAGGATCGTAAGTACTAAGTCTAAATTTCTACCACGTCTTTCACGAAGGATCCCAAGCCTTTGCGGCGTTTAAGATGTTCTGGAGGTACCGGAGTCTAATTGCGGAGGTCTGCAACTCTGCCCATCGACATTTCTCGCACTGCTCCTCCACCTCCCGCATGGTCTCGTTCATCGCGCCTGCAGACATCAGTTTCGAATGTCAGCATGCTCCAGCGTGAATTAAACGGACCTTGAGTCTCTGATACAATGACATCGACCTGCTCCTGTGAGGTAGCCTCGTCTAAAGCCTCTCGGCTCTCCATGATCTGCATCAACAACACCGGGTCTTCAAGTGTCTGCTCCGATTCAGCGAGATCAATGCCTTGTTCTCGAAGGATGTGTTCCACCCGCAGCACTGGGTTCTGCAGGGTCTTGAATGCATGATTCACTAACGAGGAGAGGTTCGCGGCGGCAGATGATTCCGCCTGTGTAGAGTCAAAGGCTTCTGGTCGGAACGGAACATCCTAGATTCATTCTGAGAAAGACGCACCTCGCCTTTTGCGGACCATACGTCTGGATGTACGGTCTGCTGCAGTTTCCGAAACTGACGTGTGAGCTGCTTGTCGTTTATTGTGAATGGGTTGTCATTCGGTGGCAGATCGAACATCTCATGATATCTGATGTTTGAGGGTGTTCTTGAGATGAACGAGCATTTGGGACACGCCGGAAGCGGCGTTGGAAGGGGGGAATGACATTCCGGACATTGACTTGGTCCTGTCGCCACAGTGGTCGACAACAACCTTCGATGGGCCGAAGACCTGAGTGCTGCGCGTCTCAGCGGTGTAAGCAGTTGGTGGCACTTAAACGTCATCACAACAAACGGTATTGGGCGGTTTGATCGACAGTCGCGGACCATCGGTGCAGTCTAATTATCCCAATGTCCACTTGATCCAACTCCATTCCTTTGCTCTTTCCCTGTTCAGTTCTCCATGGCAAGTATCTCCGCTTCATCCTCTTCGAAGCCTCTCTTGCCTCAGCTTCTGCAAGCCGACGACGAACCCGCCGCCGTAGAGCCAGCTCGTCGAAAGGCCAACACCCAGAAGGCATCCATTTTCCCTTTTCTCTCTCGTTCAAGGACGAAATCCTCAAAGAAGCTCAAGCGAGTACCAAGCACCGAAGATGCTCCCAGAGCGATCTCTACCTCGTCCACATCCCCAGCCTCGTCGACCAAACCCCCGCCAGCAGACCCGCTGATGGCTGGCGTGCAAGTCGACGTTCCCGCTATTCCCGAACCCGATACGCAAATCGAGCTCCAGGGTTTCTCGACTCCTCTAGAAGATGACTCTAAAGATGTCTATCGCTGGGCTGTAGTCTACGAGAATCAGCGGGGGTGAGTTTCGCCTTCCCGCCACCTTGGATATCCTCCGCTCCATCACGTCATGCTGATCTATCCTCGTCCCACCGCTTGGTCCCACTTCGTTTCTTCTAGGGTGACCGTGTTCTCCGTACCTTATTACTCTCACCTTTCTCTCCTACCCTGGGACCCTCCCGCCTTCACACTTCCTGACACCTACGAGGTTTCGCACGGGAAATTCTACCTGTCCAAGTCTCACAGACCAGCTGTCTCGCTTTCCTCTTATCCACTCCCGAACGGGGACTGGAAATGGGTCAGCAAGAGCTGGATGATCGACATGCGAAGCGACGGTCAAGTCCAATACGATGGGTTTGAATACAACTGGTTTTTCCGCACACATAAATGGAACGCAACTAGTGCGGCCTGGGTGCGCAGGCGACGATGGATAAGGCTAATGATGCGACCAGCTAAATCTCACTTGAACTCCACCACAACCGGACATATGTCATCAAGTACTTCCCCCAGCCCAAGCACCGGAGGCCCCGTCATCCGGAGCCAGAGTCCGGTCCCAAACAATAGAGAACCTTCACGATTCTCATGGAGAAGCGGGATACTCTCTCTTCCTCCATCCGCCTCGTCCTCACGCTCAGCCACCAGCTCCATCGCTCCTGGTTTCATCTGGCAGGGTGATGGAAGGGATGACTGGGAAAGGTGCCATGATTATCTCCGAAGTCTAACGAGGGATGGAAAGAAGTTGGAGGCATGGAAGTTGTGGCTGGGTTTGCACCGCGTCGTCGAGGACGAAAGTGAAAAGGAGGATGTCGATGGCGTAAATCTAAACAAGCAACAATGGGCGGAGGACGAAGGCCTTTTACCTTCTCAAACACTCGTTACATCCCCGAAGGTTGTTGATGTGACCACCACTCCACCGAGGGAGTGGATCGTCGCCGCGATCTGCGAGCACGTAAGTGTTTCTCCACGATATGGCCCGTCCTCTCCTGATCTAAAGCGCTCTATAGATGGACGAGATCTTACAAACTTTCGTGTACCCTGACTCCAGAGCTCAGTTCGTCAACGTGCTTCGCAAGATTCAAGACGACTTGGGCGAGGATGCTGAGAAGTTCCTCAGTTCACATCAAACAGAGTTCTGGAGCTACACGTTTTTGAACTCTGGAGCACTTGCCTCATCCGTTTCAATGTCCCTCAAAGAGGGGGATCGGAGAGGGCAGCCCCTACTAGTTCAAGATACTGATGGTCCACCCTAGGGTGCATACCCCTAGCTTCTCCCTCGGTATATTTGGCTTTTGTGCATGGATATTTTATGGGGTTTCTCTTTTGGCAACTCCTCCGCAATCGGCTACAAGCATCATCAACATCTCATACCATCTAATCGACACATTTGTTATTCCTTGATTCTACTCTTTTGTACCTTCTGTCTCGAAATTTTATTTCTTGGTTACTTACCTATTCACGACGACGGTTACGGTATGCTTCCCAGCTCTGCAGACGCGAAATACATTCTATCGTTGCCTTGGATGCACTGTATGGGTGAGTACGTCGTTTCGCTCGATGGCGTGGCAAGTTGATAGGCCGAGCTCTGGCACCTGTGTGCTTTCGCGGCAGCGGGGAGGTCAGCAATGGCGCTAAATCTGTTGCCGCGCGTGATTCGGCGCCCGCCAACTCAATTTCTTACGACACTTTGTAAGCGCTGATAGAAATGGAATTGCGGGGAATTGCCTCAGCGTGGCCAGCATTCCTTTTCCCAACGCCCAGAATAGGGAGTATTGCATGGGCGAATGTGGTGGAAGTGAGCTCCTAAGCGTTGAGCATGCCTGGGCCGACGATAGGTCCTGGCCTGTGTGCCCAGTGAAAAAATATTTTGGATCACACGAGGAAAGCCGGAGGAATCTGAGCCGCATTGCCAGTTGACTGATATCGGGCTGGGTAGTTTGGGCGGTCCTGTTTGTTTCAACGCAACCAGCGGCTGTCTCCCAGTTCCTTTTCATCGATCAGGCCTCCTAGACTAGGCGCTTGGACGTCTAGCCAAGGACACGGCCGTAAGATTTGGGCGATGTAGCACAGTACCTCTTAGCAAGTCATTCGAGGGGTTAGTCATTCAAAGCTGAAGAATTCCGTAGACTGTCTAGAAAGTGGGAAAGGTCGGTTGAGTGGCGGAACCCAACGGAGGATATGATGTACGAGTCGATACTTACTGGCAAGTTGCCTGATGCCGAGCGCTGCAGTTAGGGCCGGATGAGTGTATGGGGGTTTCAAGACATTCTGCCAGGAGTGGCGGTGAATATAGTGGCCATCAGATGCTGCCTTAATCGAGGCCTTGATAGACTGGGACGAACCCGTAAGAGACGTCGAACCGGGAGCGAATCTTCTACTTGCGGAAACAACTCAGCAAAACGTCGTAAGGAAGGGGGATGAAGAGGGGCGGCAAAGGAGAGGACGGGCGAGGGACGCGGACGTAGGGATTGATACCAAGAGAAATCATGCACCTTCAAAAGCCCTGAAGAACGCCCCCAAAGTCCTCTCTCATAACCTTTGAAGGTGGTGCACTTGAAGGGAGAGTTTGAATCGCCTGAATCTTTGGGCGTGGAAGACTTGAGGCCCCTTGAACGAACTTTGGCGGGAGAGGGTGGGGGTGGTTGGGATTTTCTAAGGGGTCTTCGGGGCTCATTTGGGCGGACGGGCGCGTTAACTGAGATGGTGGAAGGGCATAAAGGTGACAAAGACGAGGTGAAGTTGGGCGATTGGGCCAGGATCGGCCGCGACAATCCCAAAAACACGGCGTCACACACAAATTTTGGGGAACGGCGGAGATTTTTTTGCTGCACACTGGGCGTTGCCTGCTTCGCGTTGTGGCCGTAATCTTCACATTTTCAGGTAGAAACTTGCGGAATATGTTGAGAGGGCATAGCCAGGAAAAATATCTTTAGGTGCGTGATCTCAGGGTGATCTTCCCCCCTTTCGTGTAATTTGCCCATTTCCACGGTTCTTTCGTCTTGTTCCTCTCCGTCAATTGCCTCACGGATGCATTGACACACCCTCATCTTACCTCTGCTCTTGCGCGGCAGCGTATTCGGGCCGGAAGAAGTTAGGTGGCACAAGCATCTTGCAAGTAGCCGGAATGGCCTTCGATGGTCTGGGGCAAGTAGGCGGACGCTACAGCAGGGCTACCATGACACGGCTTCCGACATCAACTAGGAGACCAAACGGTTAGGGCGTCCAGGGAAGGGAGGGACAGAGGATCCAGACAACTCATGTCAGGGGGCAAAGTGCCAAGGTGCGTAGTGGTCCCCTTACAGAACATCTTCTGCAAGGATACTGAAGCTCTGCAAGGCAAGCCGAACGTAGAGCCTCCATCCTGGAGAGGGTGGTGACCCGCATTCTCACTGGGGAAAGATGGCGTCCCATTCCCTCTTGGACCAGGAACAAGGTTGCCGACCATTATGTGGTCCCAGGAGTAGTCCTGACCGGGGCCCCCTTGCAGATTTTCGGGGACTACTTGCTGTCTTGCGCTCTTCCCTGTTACTGTCGAGAAACTTGGACGACTTTACCTCACACATTGCTTGAGGCTCAGTTCTTGATTCCAGTGCCCCACGCGTTGCCGGGCGGGGAAACATAAATGTTCACCTGTTGTCGGGCTCGAAAGTGTCCTTTGCACGCCGTGGCACTAGACAGGATGTGTTTGCATTCTTCAGCACGTCCCCTCTCGCGATCAGGTGGGGAATGCGAGTCAACCTTCCGCTAACAATCACTCACGTGTCACACGTGACCTTCTGTCACAGCCTCTGCAATGGTTGTAGTCCCCGTCCTTGATTCTTCTTGAGCTTACGTTTATTAGCTGTCCGGAAGCAAAAGGAGGACGTACCTGGGTGTCACGACCAAGAGGCCGTAGAAATAAACGATCATTGTTTTGCTTGAAAAGGGCCACCGGGATGCGAATCAAAAACACCGTTTCGGTTAGGTGTGGAATGGTCGTTGTTTATTGCCCTCGGTATCCTAGCCGTTCCCTCGAAGCGGGAGAGTACCTTCAGAAGGGTTCGTTTCCACCAGGCTTCTTGAAAGTCTGCCCAGCCACCGGTTTCACGATAAATGGTGCCGTCGCGACAGGCGAGAGGTGGGTTGGCGCGAGTCAAACTACTGCACAAAATTGGAAGGCAGCCTACCCATCGGCGTCTTGATGGTGATTGGATCTGTCCTCCACCCAGTCTTTTGGATGCTCCGTCAACATTTCAAAATCGACGGGGAACTAAGCCTCCGCCTTTCTTCTCAGCTTCCAACTTCACTCTTTTCTTCCAATGGCTCATGACCCTATCACCACCATACCAGTCGCTCGTTCCTCATTCGAATGGGACTATGAGTATGATAAAGAGAGCGATGTCTTCTTGTTTTACCCCTCCCGGCCGGCGTTTGAATCGTCAAGAAACGGTATTGTCTCCCCGGTATGTTCGAATGTCTCTCCGTGAAAGAACGATACCGACTGTCCCCAGTACCCCACAGGGTTTTACAACCTCCCCGTGTTCAGAAATGACAGGGACAACTTACCGTTGCGTCTCCGCCCAGCGGAGGTATGTACTTTCCAATAGGCTCTCATATCTTTGCTGATGTTCACCAGTCTGTCTACTCTGACGAGACGGCCGTTACATATATAGATGAAGATTTTTTTGGCCGAGAAGGGGACATTCTCCGTTCGATGGGATACAGCCGTTGTCTTTGCCTCGGATTGGTCTCCATCGGCGTTCCCAACTGGCTTCATTCAGCCACCGCACAGGATTCCACCCCATCTCCCGCTGAAGTTCGCCTCCCCTTTATCATCAGCAACTTCTTCGCAAAACTTTGGAATAGGCTTCTTCGTCACTAAACGCGTCACTCCTTTCGCCCTTCATACCCTCAATGCAGTCACTTTACATTAGCTGTCTAGTCGCTATCGCCGCTCCCCATCCTGTAGAATGCTTTCTTGTTTATTCCTTACCTGCTACCGATCTCGCTTGCTTTATCACCCATCTCAAGTACCCTCCCTCTAGTGTTAATGTTCATCCTCATTCGTTTCCAAAATGTACATCTCCAGAACATCCCCTACCTTGATTACCAATAATCGAGCCTTCTTTTCGCCAGAGCCCATCACGTCCATCGCTGTCTGCGCTCGCAGAAGGCGGTTTAGCTCACGTAAAATTGCCGTCGGGTCAATCGCGGGTTTTCACGTGCCTTGTGACCCATGAGTGTCGTGCTCATAATCATAATGGGTGGCCTCCGTGGTGCATGCGGAGATACTGAGCTCCCTCCTCCTCCTCCTCCTCCTTGACCTTTGCTTCGGCGAACCAACCGTCGTGCCAATGCCGAACCAATCAAGGCCACTAGCTCCGTTGCACATGTTCCCTTCGATCCTTCAGGACCATATACGCGCATACATTGCACTTCCAGCCGAGCACCCAGCAAAGATCGGCTCCCGGACATATGGGTTGTGTCTTCTGCTTTCGCTTGGACCGGCATTGCTCCCTTTCGTTGCGAAGGCTGTTGGACTTGCGAAGGCGGGGAAGGATGTCGATCGCGCGGAGGCGAGGAAGGTTGTGGCCGGTTTGAAGAGATTGTTGGGACGGGAGCTTGGCCCGTTTGGATTTGCGTTTGCGATTACGACTGCAGTGTCTGGCGGCTCATTCTTGCAGAGTATTGTTGGGAATCTGGAAAGTTCTCGCAGCTTGGTTGCTGCGTCAGGAGGCTTGGGTTCTGTGTTCCACCACACTAAATTCAGGCTCCGATGCTGCTGGAAATCGCTCTCCAATTTTCAGCAAACATACCTGATTAACGCTCTCGCTTCAGCTGTGGCGATCGCTCTTTTGCAAGGGAAGCCCGCTCCTGGTCGACCGGAGGGTGTCCCCGGCCTCCCGTCAACCCTCCCGATCCCAATCGGCGGCACTTCAAGACGCCAGGGCATTTCTCCCACACTAAACCTCACGCTTGTTCTCTTTGTACGGGCGTTGGATTCTGTTGTCCGCGGCGGACTCCAGGATAAACTACTCCAAAATCTGGGGAGGGAGGGACGCAAGGTGACATTCACGCCCGCTCAGGTGGAGAAGCCAGCATCGATAGATTCTACGCATGCCAAGAACTGGATAGATAGGCGGACCTCGACCCTAGATTCGCTGGTCTTTTGCATATGCAGCGCAAGGTATGATCAAAGCCCTTCCTCCGGCAGCCCCCGCCGATCCTTTGAACCTACTAGGATTATCTGGTGTTTCTTCTATAAACCAGAAAAGTTTGTCTGGTCTTTCTTGCAACGGAACTGCCTCCCACCGACTGACATTCTTGCACAGGTTACCCAGGGGGTATGTGAAATGGTGAGATCTACTCGGAAAAATTACAATCTCGTACGCCGACAAGCCCCTCAGGATATCTCGCCTAGCAGAGATAGACCCACGAATAATCTGGGCGTTGCAATCCGTTCGCAGTGGAACGCTTTCTTATGAGAGGCGCCATGCCGCTTCCCCGCGCCTCATAGAGTTCGCAAAAGACCTGGGATACCCTGCTTCGTGGGGAGACTTGAACATTATCCCCGCCTATGGCACGGACGCAACCCCAATATGGAGGAAGTTAGGGGTAGAGGGTAGAGATGAAATCGGGGGAATACCGTGCGAGTTGGTCCACGGAGGTAATGGAGCCGGGAATAGCTGTAGGAAGAATATAGGCATCCGGGGTCGGAAAGCCTGGCTTTCTGCGCTCATGATCTACCTTCCGGTACTTTTCTCCCTATCCTTTCTTGTGGGGGGCCCGCTGAGAATCTATCTGCCCAGGCTCACCTCCTACCCTCCTTGATCATGCGACCGAGAGACATGCTTTCCCCCAAGAAGCTGATGACAATCCTCCTAGGAGTGATCCGCAGCGCGACATTCCTATCCGCCTTCGTTCAGCTGATGTGGTTGGGCGTATGCTCAACGAGAACCTTCCTTTTCGCTCGCCTATTCCCTTGGATATCCCACGATAACTTTGATGGACCATTCGGCTGCATCTTTGTCGCTTCGCTACTTTGCGGATCAAGCGTTTGGATCGAGAATCCAAGGAAGAGGGGAGAGATAGCGTTGTACGCCTTGCCGCGGGCGATCAGGACCATATTATCTGATTCCTGCTTGAAAAGTGGACGACTCGGAGGGAAGGTTCAACTTATTGAAAGGTGGGCTCCTCGAGTTGGTTCTCTTTTTTTTTTTGCAGGTTTACTCAGAGTGCCTGCCTTTTAGAATTGTCTTCGTCGGCTCGCTGTCCACTTTACTCACCTCTGGGATCCACAGACCGGAGTCACTTAGAGGATTATCGAGATGGACCATAAATTATGTTTTGAAAGGATCGAGTTCTCTGGAAAAAAAGAAACTGTGATATCCCCGTACCGATAGTTCGTGTTTATTATCCCCTCCACAGATGGAGTGTTTGGTCATAGAACGAGCAGCTGGCAACCAACGAAGTACTCTCTCCTCTAGAAACAAATGACCAGTCCGCCCCGTACGCCATCGATTCGTGTTGATCGAACCTGTGAAGAAGCTTGAACCCACCCCTTGCAATATCTGGAAGCCCCTGATCAAATTGGATAACCTTGAGCCCATCGTGCATACATGCCACAAGCAGGTCTTCCCGCCGGTCCTCTGACGGATGCCATTTTACACGCCAAACACCGCCCCCAACATGAGCCTCTTGAAGTGTCCGAAGGGGCATACGCGTGTCAAATAGACGAACTTTTTCGTCGTAACTAAGGTGAGATCAGCAGGGAAATTTCATTCTAATCGGACTGAAAGGCACCTTCCCACGGCTATGAGATGCTCTACGTGGGGGTGGGTCTGAATCGTGGTGATTCCAGATTCGAAGCTGCGGAGGTGAGGATAGTGAAGTTTGAACATGTGCTTACGGAGCTCACCGTCGGTTTTCAAATATGGGAGAATCAAAGCCCTGTCGGACGTCCCATCCCTTCATTCTCAAGTCATCGCCGCCTGTCAATGGTGTCATGGGATTCCGGAGGTGCTGACTGGCATGGATGGGTACCAGAGAAGATTACATTTGTGTCCCAGTAGTTCCACGCCGATATCCAGGGTTCATAATCGTGAGCATGCCAGTTCTCCACAACGGTCATAATCCCATCCCGCGACCGAAGAAGCGAAAGAGAGCCGTCGGATTGCGACACAACCAAAGATCCTAAGGAGCTGTAGCCCTGAACAACGGGAAGATCTCGAATCAAATTCACGGAATACCTGCTGGAAAGGCGGCGATTATCCCAGTCTAAGGACAGGCAAAGGGTGTCTGCAGAACCACATGCAACTTTCTGAAACAATGTCGCTTTACGCTTCGAGGAGTCAGACAACCTTCCGTGTAGTTGTGCGGCACAAATACCTCGGAGACAGACCAATGTAAAAGGTTGATTCCCCCTTCAGAATCTGCCACAGCGATTACTGGGTCTACAGCAGAAGACATATGGCACCTGACTTCTATCAGCGCAAGCCTTGCTTGAAGGAGGCCCTACCATTTAATATCTGGAATAGCTGGCAGTGAGAATTCTTGGAGAAGAGTCCTGTGGGTTTAGTCAGGGAATATCTCGGATGTTTCACAAGAGAATCGCACAGATTTCCGTCGGCAAGAACAGCAAAGAACAAGCATCGGCCAACGCGTTGCTGCTTGCCAGCGTGGTCTTGTTCCTCCAAGAGTTTATACGTTCCGCAAACAAGGATATCCTGAGCGAGCGGATGTGGACAAAATTCGACCGCATCTGCGGGAAAACCCGTGTCGAATTTTTTGAGACTTGTGGTCATCCCTGGCCTGATCAGGAAAGCGGATGTTTGGCAACAACCTCTGAACCAAACAAACGACTGGGTTTGGACGGGGTTTCTGATCGCAGCTTCTGCACGTTGAGACTCGACGGATCCCGCATATCTAACACCGCGAACCTTGACCATGGCCGACTTTGTGCAAGCTTTGGATCACTCGAAACTTGTTTTCTTCGGCACTGTACGTATGAGATATCGCGTGGTGTTGGAAGGATCTGAGACTCTTGCCAGGTTCTGTCTGCCATTGTCTCACCCTTCAGCTCTCCTACCTACAACCTGCCTATCTACCTGTTTGGGACATTGGTGCAGGAGATCCCTGACGCTCCTCAATCGCTGCGATTGGTGAGTGCGGCCCCATCATGAAGGTCACGAGAGATTGAGATTGGATCGAGTTTATCGCGTTGCTCGGGGGATCCGTTATAATGGACATCATATGGCTTGCCGGGAATTCGCAGGGAGCATTTACCAGAATGATCACCATCATCATCCTCATTTTCAAAGTACGAGTCTCTGTGCGATCATCACCAAAGCCGTGTTAATGCCATCTCTTAGGTACCGACTTGGTTAGCGTTTGCCAACAGTTTGCGTCAAGCGGGAGGTTCTTTTGCCGGTCTTAATATCGGGAGCCGCGACTTAGGTGGTGCCACAGGTATGACGCTTGTCAAAATTTGCGCACAGTTTAACATGGATTCTTGTAGTTTGGAGCATGCCCGGAGGTTTTACCTCTACAGCTGGTGGATACCAAACCGTTGATGAACCAGCTACACCTCAAAACGTTTCTCGCCCTCCTGCACCTGCACCCGCGCCCACGCCCACCCAATCCCAACCACAGTCTGGCACCTATCAGTCAGTATGAAAGTAGTGTGTGTAACGATATCTTGTACGCTTTGAACTGTGGCACGAAGAAACGGATCAACTGCTATCTCGTGTTTTCTACGCCCATGTGCGTACATTCGCTGCCTCGAGACACCGTCCTCCATCTCTGCGTTCAAGGCCCTACGCGGTGCCCTAAGCGATGAGTGAGAAGCACACGTTAACAAGCCTAGTGAGGACCACGTACCAAGAGCGACTCTGATAACATTTTCAATGAGAGGCATGCCGCAGTAGTATGTAGGGAGGCGGATTCTAATGTCTTTCATCCAGCCAAGGTGCTGTTTCTGCGCTGCTTTCTCGAGTGTTATCTCCCATAGGCTCCGGTGAGGATGAGGGAGTGGGCGGTTTCTCGAGGCTGGCGTTCAGCTCCAGCTCATCTATCAACTCCTGCAACCGTGCAACCTGGTCCGCCTTGTCATCCGCCTTTTTCCTGGAATAAAGCCAAGGACAATCAGTTGACATGCACTCGATCTGTTCTGACATGGCAGTTCCTGTGCAAGATGAGCAGATTCGATGTGTGTCAACCAGTCGTCGCTCTAGCTTTTTCACCCGGTTCGATAACGACAAGATAGCCTTGCATGGATCCCAGAGGCAACGCGGGCATAACTCTTTACATCCAAAGTATGATTGTAAGTGGCGTTTGGTCATGAGAGGCTAGGAGGCTCACCTTCCGTTGTTATAGAATGGCAAACCAAACAGTGACAGCTGCGAAAGTGACCCACTATCCTCGATCTTCCATCGCCCAGAGCTTCCTCCTGCACTCGGGGCGATAGGTTAGTCGCACCCCCTTGCTCGACCCTAAGTGACTTCGGCATTTCGTCATACCAACCGCGAACATCTGCCCCAACGAGGTTGAATATTCGTTCAAGAGGCGGAATTAACACATGTGTTATGTAATAAACACTGTCGGTTTGCCTGTGACTAATCAAAAACCATGAGTAGCCATCCCAGAGCTAGGAAGTTTGGTCGACCTTTGGAACATATCCTCAGGAGGAACGGCCCTGTCTGCGAGCCTGGTATTGGGTTCCCCCACCGTAATCACGTATGGCACCCTATCACCATACCGAGGTTCGTCGTTCGGGTCGACTGCTCGCCGTCTCGCAGCAACCATGGCGCCGGGAGGCGGGACACCCTTGTCACTGTAGGTTCCCAATCGAACTTCTTTTGCGAAGATAAAATCTTGGATCGAAGCCCGATTTTCCAGTATCTTTTCCCAGGAAGAAAAGCAATACTGCTTGACTTTGCTAAGATCTTGGGTCCTGAATAGGATCCTGGTATATCGCTAAATCGTGGTGCCCCTGTCGACACGGCACAACTACGCACTTTATACATGTCTCTGTCATCTTCCTTTGCGCAAGTACACCGTCTCGCCTGACAGTTTCAATGCCTTTGGCGTCGAATGCAGGTTCGATTTCCTCCGGCGTCTCATACTTGAATCCCACGTAACGCTTCTTAGCCAGAAGCACACACGGCAGGTAAACCTGCTGTTTGTCAGGGCTCAATTACGCCTCTGATTGGCACAAATCTGACACACTTTTTCGAACTTCAGCTTGATTGGAGAGGGGTTCATTACTGTGATCGTGTTTGCAATGTCGTATCCTATACGAAACGCTTGGTCCTTGGTCTTTCCGGGCAGATAGACGAACAAAGAGTCTGTGTCTCCATAAACGACTTTCGCGCCCCATTTTTGGGTGGTTTCAATGACGCCAATTGCCTGAATACAGTCATTTTGCAGTGTGGGTACGGCGTTGGCCTTGGCTCACCTTTTCCAGCGTCTCACGGCCACTTTGCACAATGCTATCTGCGATCTCGACTGCAGGCATCCTCCCCGAGAATGTCGCACTGGTGTAGCCGTAGGTGACGTTGCAGATGAACTTCAAGCTCAGTTGACGGGCATCCAATACACGCCTCAAAGCCTGTTGTCCTCTTTCAGCATAATATCGCAACCTGGAAAAACAACAAGATACCTTGTCAGTCTTCACCCCCTTCATGGCGTGCTTCACCATCACTCTAGTGTCTAAAAGTTCTTTTAGCATCCGTCCGAGCAGGCCCCTTCTAACATGAGGCTTGGCATAAATCATCCCGTTCGGCGCAACTGCGGTATTCGTCAACAGCGCCTGATGGCTCAGCGTCTCATGCACAAACCATTGATATGGTTTTCCATGGTACCCAGGAGTCCAGGAGTCCGAGCTAGATCTGTCACTCCTAGCTTGTTCTGCCCCTTGAAATCCGCTGCTCGACCCAGACATGTTGAATAACAGTAGTTGTAGGCGATCATGATTGACGGGTATAAGGATTGAAAATCCAGGACAAGTAACGGACTGTTGTAGAAATCCGACTTCGGCTCCATGACCAGCGGCATACACTCCGCAGCGTTCTGTCTTCCGACCTAGTCCAAAAAAAACGTCAGTGCAAGAATCTCGCTTTTTTCGTGAGCGAGGTTAGACGGACGTACATCATCCTTGCTCGGAGAAAGCAAAACCAGACTCTCGGGCTTCGCGATGCGAAACATGAACGACTCGACCTTAAACTGAGAACCCCTGCTAATGACGGAGAACCAGTCCACTCCGAAAACTCGAGCGAACTCCCTATTTCGTTCATCAGTAATAATGGCAAAGGTGGGGATGGTGAACGTACGCGGTCTTCGTGACCGTCTCAGAAACATCCAGGAGTCTAAGCACCAGGATAGTTCTGTCTAACATGTACTTCATCACGCGAGACGTATGAACGGGATCGCCCTGCATGTACCATCTTGTCAAGACTTCGTGTGAATATCGGGGCACCCTGTAACCTCATGTCAGCCCATAGCGGGAAAGATGTCTCAGCCCTGGAGACGCACCGTTTTTTTAAGATACGGAAAACCGTATTCTCGAATGTATATACCTCTAGGGAGTGCTCCGACCGCATGACACGCCATACATTGAGGACATATCGACCTACCACCTTAAATGTGGATGTATGAGTTAGACCCCAATTGTCCACGGTCGTCGAACTTTGTCGTTTTCCTGGCGCCCGAGAAAGAAGCTCCGGAAAGTCATATCCTTGAGAACTCATGAACACCCAGAAATATCTCTGCACGGCAGACATACCGTACGTCTTTCCACGCGCATCACAGTAGCCCAATGAAGCGGCCTGGACGTCCCAGCCAGCCAAGATGTCTGGGTCAAATTCCACGATAATGTCGGCCATCCTATTCAGCAGCTCGAGTTCTGTATCGACGGTTTCGATTGGATGATCTCGTAATCGCTTGGGATCTGTACGATCGTTATGCACAACAACAAGCCCAGATTGATAAACATCTCCGGTTTCGTCGTAGTCGCTCGATTCCTGGTAAGCATAGAATATCGCAACGATTTCATCCACATTCGGGTCCGGAAACCGCCCGTCCCGAGTAGCGGCTTGGAGTGATATCCAGTCAGAACGCCAGAATATCACGTTTGGAACCAGCATACCAAAAACCTCGACCGATAAGATAGACATGAACTGCTGCTCACGCATGGAGGCTTTTGCCTTCTTCCGTGGTGTCTGTCCTAGCCCACTACTTGACAAAAGTTGAGTAGGCCCTTCGATCTAGACCGTGGTTAATGGCGCAACTACGATGCAGGCATGCAGTAGTTTACCTGGGATGCCCATGTAGTCTTCCTCCCTCTGGTTTCTGTTTGGATCGGGTTCTCTAACAACCAGCGCCGGGCCTCCCGACCAGAAGGAGGACATTGGTTATACTCCCATCCCCCTATCCCAACGACCCTTGGCAACCGTATCGGATCTTTCTTCCGTTTAAGTCGCCCAGTCCTACTCTCCCCGCCCCATTCCTCCAACGCCGATAAACCGGTTCCACTCTGAATTCGGAACAACATCCCTGCATATTCCTTCGCATGGTCAGGGGCATCTACCTCCTTCGAATAATACACTTCTTGGTAGACTTGGTCGGGTATTCCATGGTCATCCGTGGTTGACACTAGTTCCCGAAAGGATGGCGGTTTCAGTGAGTACTCATATAGCCTGTGATTCGCCGGGGTGCTTGTATAATTGGTAAGTCGGGGGCGAATATTGGTAGAATCTCGTTTGATCTGGGTCACCTCGGCAAAGCGAATACGGCGAGGGGATGATGGAGGAGACGGGGCAAAGGTCACATTCAATGGTCCATTCGTTCTGCGCTTCTTCACTGATCGTAATTGGTCGTTTTCGACGTCCGTGGAGGTAGGTACATAGAAAGGGTTTTCATCGGGGTCCTCCGTGAGCCCCTGATTCGGGGCTGGAGCTCGAGTTGCTTTTGTCGGAGTTGACATTGGGCTTGTGAAAGCTTAGTTGGTCACGGTTTGTATAACAGACACGAGGACAAAGGGCTTACTCCAGGGCCACTTTGACAGCGTCAAAAGACTTCCTATCGTCTTCGGAAATGGAGAACTTCGGAGGAGTCCTTGGGAACTTTCTCGATCCTGGCGTTCGTCGGACAGGCGTTCGCCATTGAGTTCCAATGCTGCTGCCAGACCTAAAACCTTTCCGCAGATCCGTCGATGTCCAACGAAAGTCGACTTACCGTGACGGTGTCGGTGGTGGATCCGAGGGGCTACCGTATCTAACATTCATCAGCTACCAGGTGACAGATGAAGTGAGTGATCTACCCTGAGATATTCGTCCAACCTCCAGCTGCGATCTTCCGTTTTCGTGGAGTGGTGAACCTGAGCAAGGTAGATAACAAAACCACGGGGTGGCGGGTAGCACATCAACTCACCCTTCAGGGCCTTGGGTGATCTTCTGCGTAACTGTAGGATGGATTACACGAGGAGTTGAGTCTGATGTGGACTCGTTTCCAGTGGTGTCCGCCACGTCCCCGTCCAGGAACCCATCCTCGTACTCGAGACCCTCGTCAAAATCGAGATCTTGATTCCGGAAGTCAACTCGTCCACTTTCATCGTCAAAAAGATGTTGGAGTTGTTGACTAGAGAGCAAGGTCTCGTCGATATTCGGCTGAAACATTTGCGTAGGTTCCCCAGGTTCCTGCCCGTTCACCAAGGAGGAACTATATGGGTTGAGTGATTGATCATTGAACGTTGGTTCTGGCCCATCCAAAAGTTCATCATCGGTGAGCTCTGGCTTCCATGCACGGTATCCGTCTTCCCATAGTCCATCCAGACTTTCGAACGTGGTGGGGACCCACTTCTCCCAGTTCTGGTTTTGGCGCGGTTCTTCCTGGCCCCTTTCAGCTTCAATGCGTCGTTTGATCTCGTCCCACCACCGAGCCTCTGAAATCCAATCCCCGCCAGGTCCACGAGAGTTTTCGCTAGGGTCCTCGGGCAGTTCCGGGGAAGGGTCCAAACCCTTGGCAGCACGGCGTCTCCGTTCGTCTTCCCAAAGCTCTCTGACGCTTAGGACGAGCGGTTCTGTAGGAAGCTTCGGTCCGGGGATAGACAACTTGTGGTGAATTTTCCTTGCACACAGGGCGTGCCTATTGAGGACGTGGAATGCCACAACGTCCACCTCTAGCTCCATGCGAGATTGGGTGGGATGCGGTGATGGCTTGAAGAGGGCCTGGGCAGCTTGCGTGTTCTCATAATCAGGTACGCCCTCTTCCGATTCTTCCTCCGAGAAATATTCCTCTCCACGTCTCCACACCTCACCGAGATCAAGCCACCCACAACCGTAGAGGTTGAAGTCACACATGAACTGAAGGTAGAAGTTGATGTGGCTCTCGAACACGTTGAACTTGTTTGACATCACCACGCCAGATTTTAGAAGCGTGCTCGCACGGGCGAGACAGGAGGGGTCGATCATGTGTATTTTGAGGAATGGCGAATAGGACGAGTGAAACCCGTAGAAATGGACGCCCTTCACGAGCAATACCGCTCGGACGAAGCGTGACTTGGGTGATTGCGGGTTTCTTTTGTAAGACAACGCGATGGCGCAGTCGAGAGAGCGTGTCAGTTCAGCCATATAACTCCCCACTGCGGACATGGAGCGCGTTTGGTTTTCAGTATCGACATTGAGATTGGGAAAGAGTGCGTACCGCCTTCAGGATCGACGTTGCCAGTATATTCGACGTAAAAATAAGGATAAACTTGGTGGACATGTACACAGGTTTTCTTTCCAATGGAAGATATGCCATAAATTCGGATGATGGGGACCAGATGTTGACTCGAGTTGTCCAAGGGCCCCGGTTCGACAAGAACGTGGTCTATGTGGTTGACTCGAACGCGCAACGCCGGCGAGCTTGAAGTCATGATAAGTGGAGAAAGTGTGTGCTATTTGGTGGACATGGTTGCGTGGAGCAAGTGTATAAACTGCGATCTGATCGTGTGGTCACAAGTTTACAGCGAGACACGAGGCTCGGTAGATCCCCCTTTCCGCTTATTCTTACAGATGACTGTCTAGTCACCACTCGTCTCTCAAAGTTTGTCGGCCTACCCAAGACCCACCAACGGGAAGCGTGATGTAGCCTTGCACGTGTCCAGGTTCGACGCAGACATATTTCTCCCTGGGGAAGAATAAGCAGGTCGTCTGGGGATCCAACGGGTCGAACGCACCACCCGCCATCTTCCATGTCTCCAATAGTCTTACCGATGGTCTCTTGTGGATTCCAGATGACGACGTCCTTCAAGCATTCCGTCTTAATTTGGATTCCGCCATTGGGCCAAGTGATTTCATATGCCTGGCCGCCATCCACGTAAACAGAGTCGGTAGGCTTCCGGACATCAACTTCCCTTCGTTGCTCAAGTTTAGCGGTGGCCTTGGCTTCGGCGGTAGCCTCAGTCTTATCGAAATAGTTCTTGCCTGTGAGCGGGGATATCTTGACGTCATTAGCCGGAGCCCTGATGTAGTTGTGGAAGAGAGCCTGGAACTGTAATTCATCTTTGTCCGACTGGTTGGTAACACGAAGGTCTGTACCGAGTCGACGGTCTGAGAGGGTCACAACATATTCGAGGGAGACGGGGAAGTCAAAGACCGCCTTGACCTCAGGGGTAAAGCCAAGGGCTCGAGGTAGATCAGAAATATGGACGCAAACATGAGCAGAGGATTATACCCACAGAGCTTGACAGAGACCGTTGAAGCATCGTCAACAGGCACGGAGGTGAGGTTCCAGATGCTGCAGCGAGCGTATCCGTGCTGCTTCAGTTTCGAGAACTGAGGGAGTACCGGGGCACCAAACACGGGGAACACGATCGGGATTCCACCTCTGACTGGTTTAGATCCATCCAAAGCAGCCTTGGAGGAGACAAAGAGGCGTTCGAGAGGTTCACCACCTGAAGTACCGGGAGATTTCCAAGAGATCACGGTGGCACCGTAATGAAGGATCTCCACGGTAGCGCCCTGCGATAGGGTTCAGACCACAGAGAGGCTACAAAATGAGGCCAGATTACCTTTGGATGTTTGAGGATGACACGGTCAGCTAGCTGCTCGATGGGCATGATATTTGTATCTGGACAAGATCAAGTCTTTCCTGCCCTAAACCAAGGGGTATATGATCTACGGTGCTTATGTAAATCGATGTCTCAGCCCTCACCCCCTTACCACGACCACAGTCGTCGTCTCGCGCCACTTCCTCATGGCCACCACAGCTCACCGCAGCTGACGCTCACACTGAGCACGGACATCCTGGACAATCTTGTCGCGTCCTGTATTCTCACGAGATCATCTGAACTCTACACGTTCCGGAATCATATCAAAAGTTATTGCATAATCAGCCCGTTCAACTCTGCCTAGAGAAGAGCCATTACGCTGCATAAAGCTCAAGCTACTGTCAACCCTCCACGGTTCCTGGCGGCATCCGAGGGGTGAGCCCCTGTGGTTTACCCTGTCGTGCCGCCTGCGCATTTCGGTGTGCGCCGTGGTCCGCGGTGGGTACGGAACGGGGATCGCTCTCCCTGCCGTGGGTCTCAGGTGGCGACGAGGGACGAACCCTTTCAGGGTTCGCCTTATCGAGCTCCTGTGCGCTTTTGGTGCACCACGGTAAGGTCTGGGGTCCGCCTGCGAATACGAATTTGCCAAAGACGAGTTATAAAGAAAGACCATACGCCATAAGACAGACATAAAGAGACAATACCCAGAAAGAACCATGACAAGCATTTGACAAACCGTGACAAACTATGATCCATTGGTTATTGCACCGCGTTGACCATAATGCACCGAATCACTGTATTCGACGTCCCAAGCGACTTTTGTGCTGCCCAAACACGGCCCACACCAGACGTGACCTCCGTCCCCCCATTTTCTCCTTCACTTCCTTCGGGGAAGTCACTTGGCGGCGATGCCTGGTTCCCTTTGGGAGCCGGCTGACGCCGCCTAATTTTTTCCTCCCTCTCTTCTTCGCGAAGAGGTCTTCTCTGCCCTCGCTACTCGAACCCACAGGTATTCCGTTCATTTCCGCTCGCCACGCTTTTCTAACCGATTTCTTTACAGGACTCTGTCGGTACGTTTGGCTTTTATGACCACTAGTGTATATACGTATATACAGTCTTGTTCGTCAATCATAATGGTTTTTGTCGTTGTATCTCGATTGAAGTGAAAGAGCGACAAACGTATCAACCTTGATAAGGAAAGTTTGGTGCAAGGAAAGACGAAAGGATCGAATCCCAATTATCCCTTCGACCACCACCACACTATCGCTGAATACCCCGCACTGAATCGATTCTCTGCACCGTGGACGATAAATCTAATGTGGGTGCTTCGCAGCTAATGATGTTCGACTATTCACCGTCCGCAAGCTCCTTATTACCCTGTCACGATGAGCTTCTCAGTAGAGGATGTTGGTTTTCACGTCTCTCCCCTTCTGCAACCGATAGGTTTATGATCATCTAGATCGCACCAATTGCTATCCTTATGGATGAGCTCCGTTCGGAAGATGTCCAACTGCGACTCAACGCCATCCACCGCATATCAACGATCGCCCTCGCCCTCGGCCCCGACCGCGCCAGGGAAGAGCTGATCTTGTTCCTACAAGAGTCCGTCGACGACGAAGACGAAGTTTTGCTGGCTTTGGCGGAAGAGTTGGGGAGAGATTTTGAAGAGTACATCGGGGGGAAAGAGTACGCTCATCTGCTCTTGGGACCACTCGAAAATCTGTCTGCCGTCGAGGAGACTGTTGTGAGGGACAAGGTACGCGTCCAGAACTTGTCGAGTCACTCCTTTCCCCACCACTTTCGGTTTTACATGACAGGCTACAGAGTCGATAACGAAGGTGGCTGCCGTTCTCTCGAAATCTCAGATCGAAAAACATTACATCCCGCTTGTACAACGACTCTCTCGAGGAGAATGGTTCACATCCAGGACATCGGCTTGCGCCCTTTACACACCCGTTTATGATAAAGTCGATCCAGCCGTCCAAGACGAGATGAGGAAGGCGTTCGCAACTTTGGGGTCTGATGATACCCCGATGGTTCGTCGGGCTGCTGCCAAGTGGCTCGGAGTGAGTGATGACGACATGTTGCCCCCCTTTGGTGTCATTGATATGGAACGCGCCCCTCCAGGACTTTGTGAAGAAACTGAGCAAACAGCACGTCCTTTCTGACGGTCTGGTGGTATACAGGAGACTGCAATCGGATGACCAGGACTCAGTTCGGCTTTTGACTGTGGAAGATCTCATCGCAATCGCTCAACGGCTGACGCCAGCCGAGGTCAAGGAACAGTTGTTGAAACAGATCAGGCAAACGGTGTCAGACAAGAGTTGGCGCGTCAGATACATGGCCGCAACTCACTTTAATGAGGCGCGTCCTTTGACTCCTTGGCTCTGCTCAGACTTTCAACTTGTCTCATCAGCTGGCGGAGGCCGTTGGACAGGATCTTGTCCGCGAAGAGCTGATTGGGCATTACGTTCAACTTTTGAAGGATAACGAAGCCGAGGTCCGCACTGCCGCCTCGGGTCAAATACCTGGTGCGTGATTAGTAGTTATTTGACACGAAGAAATTGAGAGGAGGCTAGGCTTCTCGAAAATGCTCGAGAAAGAGGTGATTCTCCTCCGTGTCGTGCCGTGCGTTCGAGACTTGTGCCAGGATACTTCGCAACACGTCCGAGCGGCTCTTGCCACCCAGATCAGTGGCCTCGCGCCACTGCTTGGTAAACAGCTCACTATCGAACACCTTCTTCCGCTTTTCCTCCACCTTCTAAAAGACGAGTTTCCGGAAGTACGCTTGAATATCATCAGCAAACTCGATCAAGTCAACAAAGGTGAATTTCGTCTCGCATGGAACTCTGCCCGCTTCCTGATCGTGTTTTGTCACAGTGATCGGGATTGAACTTCTTTCTGAAAGCTTGCTCCCTGCTGTGGTCGAACTCGCAGAGGATAAATCGTGGCGTGTGCGACAGGCCATTATCGAGTACATGCCGCTCCTTGCGACTCAGCTTGGAAAACAGTTCTTTGACGAGCAACTGGGGACCCTGTGCATGTCGTGGCTGGGAGACACCGTTTACAGCATCAGGGAAGCAGCCACTGTCAACTTGAGGAAGTTAACGGAAGCGTTTGGTGTTGAATGGGCCCGGGTCGCCATTGTTCCGAAGGTCGTCGGAATGGCAAAACATCCCAATTACTTATATCGAATGACTACCGTTCAGGCAATCACGGTAGGTACCATCTTTGCGACAGTCACTGAAAGCCTCGGCCTGATGTTTAACCACGCCGAATGTTAGACCATGGCGCCAGCCCTGACGCTCGAAATAGTGCAGCAGGACGTTATTGATCGATTGTTGGACCTTGCTGATGATCCTATCCCAAACATCAAGTTCAACGTGGCCAAATCATTGGAGGTACTGGCCACCACGTATGGCGCGACCGCTCAAGGAAAGCAACTGATTCAGACGAGGATTCTGCCCAAGTTGGAGATGCAAAAGAACGACGCAGACGCAGACGTTCGATATTTTGCGGCTCGGGCGATTCAGAACACACAGAACACGCTTGTTGCATCAGGTTCGTCAGACATCAAATGTTCAAACGCCGGTTAATGGTTAAGCTAAAAGATTTCTGCCCAGCCTGACGGTTCCGCGAGACGATGATGAAGGAAGTAGATTAATATGAGTTTACGAATGCGATTAGGGGCAAAGTTTTTTTGTACGGTTGCAAGCGAGGAGGAAAAGCAGAAATGGAAATTTCGATGGAGCGTCCGGTTTGTCCGTAAAAAAGGGAACTGATGGAAGGTGTTCGGCAAAACTAGAAGGCGTAAACGGGAATCCGCGCCCAATGCAAGATCTGGTTTCTACGCTTTGCTCGTCGGTGATTCTGATTCCTGAAGATGGTCGGCTATCAGCCTCAGCTGAAACTCGCCCAGCAGTGGGTTAATCTACACGTATATGTGCGTCGGATCAGGGCTCCTGCTGCTCACTTGCTGCCTGGTCGGTGAAAGGCACGACTTCCGTGTGCATACTTTTGGCGGGAAGTCCAGAACAAGGTGCTCCTGACATTCCTCGTTGCTTGGTAACCGCTCCCTCTTCTGTCAGACATGGCAAGTTTTGGCAGCCCTGATCGACGCCCGAAAAAGAGCTGGGTATATAAACTCGCTTCCATCGCCTAATGGTCTCATCACTTTATTCCTTTCCCTCTCCCAGGCTCGTCATCCCACAAACCAACACCGTCTTTCTTTAAAGTTACTTCTTAAATGACGCTCATTTCTCGCATCCTTCTCCTGGCTTTGGCCGTTCCCTTCGTCCTCGCCGACGGAGGAAATTGCGGAGGTGGCCAATTCAAGTGCGTTTCCCACGTTGCTGCACAGAGGTGGATGAGCTGACTCCCTGTGACTTAGATGGAGCCGTAAGGACTGCTGTCTTCCCAACGGAGGACCAAGCACCCCTCCTAGCCCACCCTCCGGCAAGGACTGCCCCAGCAACTGGTCATGGAACCACGGGCTCGGTTGCTGTGCCCCTCACCAGCAGCCTCCCAGCAATCCTCCCCCTCCTCAGTGTCACAACGGCTGGAACTGGTCTGACAACTCTCTTTGCTGCAACCCACCCACGACCCCTTCCACCCCTTCCAAACCGTCTACTCCGTCCGGTAAACCCGGAGACTGTGACGACGACAAGAACAACGGACAGAATAACGGACAGAAACACAAACGCCTTGCCGCTGAGAAGCGTCAAAATCGCTCTCGTAACGTTGCCCCTTGCCCCAAGGGACTCTCCGCTTGCCCTGTTTCTAGCTTGATCGGTGGAGATTACGAGTGCGTCAATACCCTCGAAGACCTCGATAACTGCGGTGGTTGCGCCACTCTTGGCGAGGGCCAGAACTGTAACGCCATCTTTGGCGTTTGGAATGTTGGGTGCGAGCAAAGCGCTTGCAAGAGTGAGTTATTCTTGCTTCCCCTTGCCGTGACAGTCGAATCTGACCGGTCATGCAACTAGTCTATACGTGCGCAGACGGTTACACTCTTTCTCAGGACGAAAAGTCCTGCCACCCTCTCTAAATCTTCTGGTTGTACCTTTCACAACGGACTATCTGAACATCCGCTGGCCTCAGGGACGGCGGGCACTGTCTTTACTGTTGCCGCGCTATGGGTTCTAGCTCTACCTTCTGACTAACTTTTTTGAACGATCTGATGGACATTTCATTCATTTTTCATTCCATTCCTTCAGAATACCTATCCCTCAAACTTGGACCCCTCAGGTTCACTTCCCGTACTTGTTTCCTGCTTCTCCGTTGTTGGTGATGCTATTGTGTATGGACTGATGCGTTACCCGGTTTCACGATGACACTTTTTCTATTGACTGCATCTGTCGAGCCAGCATGTAAGTTACCATGCGCCTCTAGTGAAGCGCTTTAATGCCCAATGCATGCTCGACTCTCTCGGCTTTCCCCTTACACCGAAACCCAATAAGGTTAAATGGGACAATGATCATTCTCTAGATGACACTGATCGCCGTAGCCTTGTGGTTGACGTTGAACGATCGAGCTCAAGTTCCTCTGGCCTGACATGTTTTCAACGTTTGCTTGTGTTTGCTCCAGGTTCAACCAAGACCACTTAAATGAGAGAGTCGTCAACGTTTCGTCTCCACCCTCCTTGTCGTCTTCCCCCATTATCCCCCTCCACAGTATCTCCTCCCATCACCTATCTCCGCACCCTATTCAACTATCTTCTACGAGGGAAAATGTTCTCTGTGATCCGACTCTTCTCCCTGGTTCTTGCGCTCTCGCTCGCTGGTATCTCCTCTGTAAATGCCTACGTGATCCCACGAGCTACCGTTGACTATCGCAGGCACGATGTCAACGTTCATATTGTCCAAGAGACCAGGTCTATCCCTTCTGTGGCTTCGTCTCCTAGGTTCATTGCTCTGCGACGTGGAGTGCGCGACTTTCGTTTCCCTAATCGCTTGCGAACTCGCGAAACCCATCATCAACCGGAACTCGACGGAATCCCTGATGTCGTACCTATGTTCCCAGCGGAAGAAAGCGGCTCCGGTGGTGCTCATGCCATGCATAGTCCTTCCGCCGTCCCTTCCCATAACCGGGTCGCTCCTCGCGATCTAACACTCTCATACACGGACACTATCCCCACTGTGCTCCCACGGAATGCAGCCGGCTTGGTTCAGCTTGATGTGCTCAACACTTACTACCAGCGGATGGTCGTGAACTCCCGCAACCTTCGTAACTGTCTGCCGCTCGCGCGCTCGTTGCCCTTGCTGATGACTCATCTCTAGGAGACTACAGAGGTCGTGCTCGTAACTCGAGAAATGACCCTAGGTTTCGCGAAGATACCGCTCGAGAACTACGAGACTTTAGGGACAACATGGGTCAAACTCAGGGCTTTCTTGGGGATCTCGGCCGTGATAAGGGCTTGGCAAACTATGACCGCAACAACGATCTGGAAACGCTGCTGAAGAAAATCGTCAATGTCAACAAGGACACACTCTCTTCCGTCACTGACATCGCCTACGAGGTCCCTCTCCTTGGCTCAATCCTCGGACCGAGTAAGTGCGCCAGAATTCCGCAAGTTTTCTCGCTGATTCACCCACTAATCACCCCAGTCGTTGGCGAGCTCAAGTGCATCATCGACGAAGTCCTTAATGTTGGAGAAAATACCCTGGATGGTGTACTCAATGGCCTTGGCGTCGCCGATCAATTCAGAAGTCTCCGTGTCGACTACCTCAGCACGCTCTGCGGGGCGGGGAACTTGGACGTCCTCGGGCTTTGCGTAGATGCGAACCTCACGGGACTCGGGCTCAGGTCTGATGAGAACCAATGAAGAGAAGAACCGGAAGCTTACACCAGCGCGGGCTCGCTACAAATAACCAGACTACTCACCGCCAATCAATAGACTCTAACTTTGATTGCATTTGAATCGTTGCGGCGGATAAAGATACTTAATAACGTACGAAACGAACGAACCGCCGGAAACGGGAGGATTTACCCTACTCTTCCGAAAGCCACCTTTCCGCGACCGGTCCGATATACGGCAGCTGAAACCTAGCTAGCCCGTTTCTCTCGGCGTCGATAAAGGCCTTGAAACTATGAAAGAGGATTCAGGACATGCGGGGGATGCAAAGCAAAGAAATACAAACGCCATTCCCAAGGAGGTCGAGACGATGAGCAACGTCATAAATGTCCGGAGAAATTGGGGGAAATGGACCAGAGAAAGCAGGAAGCGGAATAAGAGCAACGGCCCTGTAAGGAGTCCCGACTGGTATGCTGGATGATATGAAGATCAGCCCTCCAAGCAGTGCGGGTTAGGAGAAAATGTTCACCGTGGAAACGCACATAATCGTTTCGTGTTTCCAAGATCAGAAGCAGGAGCGCTGTACAAAGTCATTCCCTGCTCCTCGCGATGGATATTCAATGCCCACCCGATATTGGTCCCAGGACGTATGCAAGCGCAGCCATAACATCTATGCGCAGCCCCAATTTCGATTCCCATTGGTTAACTTGGCCTTCCACTTCATCGAGCGCACCCTGCCCTCCAGCAACGGAGGCGTTGAAAGTTGGGATACCGCCAGATTGGTAGGACTGAGATTGCTGATGAGGAGTCGGAAACCAGGAATTTGATATGCGGGAGTTGGGCGGGTTCTGCGAATGAGGGAGATCATCCGGAGCAGGGGTCTATGCGTGCTAGGAATATCAGACGTCTGTGGTATCCAGGCGCGGCACGTATGGGCTCACATATGGTGCAAATGATGAGGCAAAGTTGGAGGAGTTCATAGTCGTCGAGGTAACCCCGGTTTGGAGTAAGCGAACGTCACGGCTGATATCCGTTTTGTGACTTCACTACAAGATGCGTTGTTACTAGGCGGCATTACAGCTTGTATTCGTGGGAACAGCTACGAGTGAGCGTGCGAAATCATCCTTTGGTCCCCTCCCGCCCCATTGCCAGCGCCCTCATCATCGACAAGGCCGTCGAAAATACCTCAAAATGGTGAGTTACGCATCCCTCGTCTGTAGAATTGTCATTTGGGAGAAGACGGCCATCGAACGAGGGGAGGAATGGGATGGATGGCATCATCCTCGATTAGATGGGCCAACATATGCTGATCTACTTCCGACTCCTAGTCCGACTCCCCAGTAACAATTCGCACACGCAAATTCATCACCAACCGTCTCCTGGCCCGACGCCAATTCATCGTTGACGTCCTCCACCCCGAACGAGCAAACGTCCCCAAGAGCGAACTCTCTGAGAAGCTCGCTGCTCTTTATAAGACCGACAAGGCTCGCGTCGTCACCTTTGGCTTCAAGACGCAGTTCGGTGGTGGGAGGAGCAGTGGATTCGCGCTCATCTACGACAACGAGGAGTCGCAGAAAAAGTTTGAGCCCAGATATCGATTAGTCCGGGTAAGGACAGCATTCTTCCGGACTGACTCCGTTGGTTGTTGACTGGGAATATATCACCAGTCCGGATTAGCCAAGAAGAAGGAGAGGCCGACACGAAAACTGCGGAAGGAACGAAAGAATCGTGCCAAGAAGGCGAGCCAGACTCACATCACATTCTTCCGCCTCACTGACACCCCGTTCTTCAGTTCCGTGGTACCAAGAAGTCCAAGGCTGCCGAGCCACCAAAGAAGGGCAAGTAAATGCTGTGCGCCTCTTTGGGTTCTTCTTCTGCATTTTGCGGCACTCGGTCGTCAGTACGCGCCATTGTCATGCTGTGTATACTATGGTGTACACCCCTCCCTCAAGAAAATTCATGTGCATGCATAAGAATTGCAGAACAAGCGTTATAGACATTATGCGAGGGTATAGTATCTACACTATGCGACAAGAACCGACCGATGGCATCTAAAAGCCAAACTTTTTATGGATCACGTCCGGATCTTCCTGATACTCCTCTGCTGAAACCCACATCTACAGAGGGGTTAACGGAGATCCCTAGTACGGGCTTTACACACACCTTAGTGAAAGCGTTGAGACCGGCAAGGATAGAACCTCCTATCCAGGTCGAGTACTTGCGTTCTGGGGGAGCGTAGATCTTAATCTTGACATCCTTCAGAGCGAGCTTCTTGATCTCATTGAGCAGACGATCGCCAAAACCTGAAGGAGAGTTAGCCATTAGATTACTCCCACAGGCTTGAGCGATATCACCTCGGCAGAGTGTGCTGCCACCGCTGAGGACGATGTTTGAGAACAAGCTCTTCCTCAGGTCGAGGTCGACGCGGTTGATTGCGTCCACGACGACTTGATGAACGCCGGCATATTCTTGACCGATGAGTTCTGGGTTAAATAGGATTTCTGGAGCTCTGAACCGCTCGGAACCCAGCTGTATAGCGGGATGTGAGAGGATTTCGACGATTTTTGGAAGCGCAGCTGAGCACCTGTATGGTGTTCCCGTCCGGTAGCTTGAAATCCTCTGGCCTATTCGCCGATTCCTTCTCCTCCTTTTGTGGGTTTAGGGCAATGTAGCAAGATTTCTCCTTGATGGTACGGACGACTTCGAACTCGGCTGTCGTGTGCAGATGGTGACCAGCTTTCCGGAGGAGCAGCTGCAGGTGGTCAGTGACGTCCCTGTGGATATAATCTTAGCACGTTGTATATCGAAAAACACGGGCGCACCTTCCAGCAATGTCGACTCTTCGAATGGCATGGGGCATCGAGAAACCCTCGAAAACTGGTACGGCGTGCGTAACACCGTCTCCAGAATCTAGGACGATACCCGTTGTGCGACCTGACGAATATCTGGGGCGCACGTAAGTGAGGGCTTGTCAAAGGGGCGGGTGTGTACAGACAGGGAGAGTACTGCTTGCACTGAGATGTACAGGGCCGGGACGTTGAACGTGTCGAAGAATATCTGTGCAGCGATATCCCTGTTGCTCCGTGGATTCAGTGGTGCCTCGGTCAATAACACTGGATGCTGTGAGCGGATCAGCGAACGAATCATGGGTGACGGTGCGTAGACCTGCCTCTTCGCTCAGGGTCCCCAATTCCTCGGCATATACCCAACTCCATATTCTCTCCATGTCATCCCAATCGGTGACAATGCCGTGTTCCATGGGGTACTTGATCTTTAGCAGACCCCTGTATTCTTGTGCTTTCCGTCCAATAAAGACATCTCCTTCAAGAGCACCGGCCATGACGCGAACATGTTTTGGCCGTCCTACACTGTGCAGATCGCCGCGCGTAGTCAAGATCGGACGAAAGACAAACGCGGGTGGATGGAAAAGCCCAAGTCAGTGCACCGGTGTCGGGGGTCGCAAGGTATAGACGCGGTCCTAACCGTGAAAACGCACAAGGACGGGAAGAAGCATTTTGGATGATCTTGACCAGCAAAGCCGGCTTTTATCGTTCCTGATCCCTGTTTTTGAAGATTGTCAGTGCCCGACCTGTTTTGAGAGTGGGTGTGTTGTTGAGCGTACGTTGTCGATTACGATTGGTTGGTTGGTCAGGACATCGTCGAATTCTGTGGACATGTCGAGGAGGGGTCAAGGAAGCAGAGGGACAGACGCGGTGGCGATGCTGATCATCTCCTTCAGTCTCGACAGTCATGACCTCACGCCTTATCTTCAATCTAACTCTTATTCTCCTCTTCTTGGTACGCGCGTTCAAAGTCTAAGCTGTCGCGCATACGCTCATAACCCGAATCCAGATCTCACTGGTGACCGCAAAGGCGAGCAAATGGGAAGCGACCAGTTTCTGCAAATGTACACCGATCTCATTTCACGTGCTCCCCTCCATGCAAACAGAACGCTGAACGGAGTCTCAGGCGTGTGCTTTGGCACCAATTACAAGATCCTGCATCTGGATTTCCCAGATAATCCGAACAAGCCATGTCTATCTTGCACCAAACAGTGGTGCCTGAACCAAAACCTACCAATCTGCGCCGGTGCAACATTGGGGGATGCAAACCCCGATACTGCGACAGGGAAAGAGGGCGATGTTGAGGCACGTTGCTTCCGTGAGTTTCTCATCCTTGCTCGGGTAGGAACGCCTGTTGACGGTGGTGCATTGTGTGACCAGAGAGGGACTCGCCCCGAGATCAGCTTGTTGTAACGCTGTTTCTGTTGACCGTTTTTGGCTTGTTGCTGGGCGCAGGTATCAAAGGCAAGATGGAGAAGGCGGGTTTGGAACCGAGGTTCAACTGGACGGCAGGGAGGGAGTTGTGGGAGGTGCGTTACCCGGCCGACTTATCGGTAGTTGAGACTCACACCGCATCCATAGGGTCTTTTACCTCGCAGACGTTCAGAAGAGTTTGGCCTCGGAGTGCGGAATCTGTTCGGACGTAGAGACGGTGGTCGACGGGAAGAGTATGACCCGCTCTCGGAATCGCCTCCGCAATAACGTTGGGGTTTGTATGAACGGGTTACACGTATTATATACTTCATAACGATCTTCGTGAGGACATAAATACCACGTAACCTACGGTTGACTCTCGGGAGGGCTCTGGGATCATCATTGACGATCGGTGGCTAGATCGACGGATATTAACCTTCTTCCCCTGATCGCCAACTCCGATGGGTGCACTCTGCTCAAAGCCGGGAACACACAGAGGAGGGCACAGGGTTATCGGGACGACACAGACGTTAGGCGGCACCACTGCAGGAGGGGAAAGCAGCATACCACCCGATCCTCGCCGAGCTGCGCTGGTAGCTGCGGAGAGGCGACAGAAAGACGTCCGTTTCTCAGTCGTGACATGGCGACGGCCAACGCTCACTCTGTGGTTTTACCGGACAGGAGCAACGAAGGGGAACGAAGGAGGACAATCCGAACGCAGGGAAACTTGCTGGCCAGCTTGCGTCGAAGAACGCCAGCAAGGGACCTGAACCGAAGCAACCAGACCGACTCGTGGTAAGCACACGTTCGCTGGACCTCTGCCGTTTGTGATTATGGTTAGCTGATAGATAAGAACTAGTGGGACTGAGCACGATGCAGCTAAGTGCGATGCGAATATTGCTTCACATGTCCCCCCCGCCGCGAGGCTTGACTTATCTCCTCAGATAAGGTTCGATCTCAATGCTAGCTGGGATTGCATTCATCTTCTAATCAAGCCCCAGATGGCGGAATCCACCTTCGTTCTCGCAGTTTGAGGGTCTTGATCTCGCTCATCGACACCCCTTTCCTTTCCGATACCTGTTCTTTCGCACGTTCTCCTTCCAATCTATACTTAGTTTATTCCTCTGTACCAACTCTTTTGGTCGCGGTCCGCTCCAGCGGATTCACTTGGCACCTCGGCCCATCTTCCGAACCTCACGTGATCCTGAATTCCGCCACCCACGGCCCACGGGCGTGACCACGTCGACATTCAAACTTCGCGACCCACTCGAGACCCCTCATACAGGCTGCTCGAGGCCACATGAATGTCAGACAAGCAATGGGAGCAAGTCCTTTGGAAGAGGCAGCCATTTCCTGACAACTATGTGCCACCTTCCTTCCTCTCATCTCTCCGGAGGAACTGTATGTGCACCTCAGCTCGGTATCTCTTTACCATCCGGGGACTAACGTCGGTTCTTGAAACACCCAGCGAACTTCCGGCCCTACTCTTACTGGAAATTAGTCTCCCTGTGTTACCCAATTGCGCAGCATATATGCACCATATTCATCTTCCTCGCGACTTTCGTGAGGATCAAGGAGCGAATGCTGGACCCACGTCTCCTTGTGTGGGCATCGATATTCGCATTTGCCCTGGGGTATCTCGTTTGGCAAGCCGTCGAGATCCAGCTGGCGAGCAAGTTCCGCCAGGTGCGGAAACCTACAAATCGTAAGCCTCGTGATCCCTTGCTGTCCCTGCTGTTGTATTGAAACGGCTATTCCCGCTCGCTTCGCCGAAAGATGCAAAGACGGTGAAGTCTTCCATATTGGCGTTCCTGGCGCTGTTGTCTTTGTCGCCTGTGATGAAGACGCTGACGGCGTCCACGTCCTCGGATTCGATCTGGGCAATTGCTGCGTGCCTGTTCATCCTGAATGCGTTGATCGCGAACTACAGCTCCCCGCGCCCAGAGATTTACACCCGAGAAAGGTGCGGCTGCGGTCATTATGTTATTTCCAGGCCGTTTTGACCGGTTGGTCATGCAGTCTCACGTCGGTGCTTTCGATTAATGCTGCCATATCTGCATCCGTCGTGCTTGCGTCGAGATTACCCGACGACATCTCGGTGTTTGCCCTTATGCTGTATGCTGTGGTCCTGTTCGCGATGTTCCCCGTCCTACGCCATCGATTACAGGTAAGTGTCTTGCTCGGCTGACCGTCCCCCGTCGGGTATCACGGACGGGAGAGCATCATATCGCCTCAAGATGCCCTTTGTGTCCGACATAGAAAGAATTCTTGCTGACATGCTGGATAGGCCGCGTCATCAGGCTTCCAGGCGTTCCTTACGGTCCTTCTATCCGCGATATCAGTACTTCTCACAGCCCCCTTATCGCCATTTGTTGCATGGATTTACGGAGGGGTTCTAAGCTTGGTACTGTTCGCCGCCCCAGCTGCGCTGGTTTGGGCACAAAGGTACAAAAAGTAACGGGTGCGATTATCATCCGAGAACAGTTGCGCTGACACGTTGCCGGTTCACGACAGCGAACTGAAGGGCTCCTGGGACGTCGCAGTTCCGCGAGTAAATCGTCGAAGGCGGGGAAAGTCGGTGGCAATGATGGAGCATCTGCATCAACGACGATTAGGAGGGTGACTGGTGACGTGCGCACAGACCGTCGTCTCGAGGGTCTTCTCGCTGGACCCTCCCCCTCAGAGACCGGGGTCCGATCATGGACTTGCCGGATTTCAAAATCGTCTCGTCCGGTCGATCTGAGGTTAGCGTGGGTGTCCAAGGAGGCGCCCGCCTTGTTGGTTTGATCCCGAAGCATCTCAGGCGCCCTCCCACTGCCGTCACTCTCGTGAACTCCCAGTGGGAATCAAAAACACATGCGACAGTCGAGACGCCTCCGTCGCTCGCTTTCAATTATCTCCCATCACCCTTTTTTTTTATCTCACAGGGGGACGCCCTACTCGGACAACATCATCCGGAAATACAAATCTACGCACGATTGTGTAACGTTTGCGGGAATTTTCACCTTTTGGGAGTGGTGCGATTTTGAGGGTACTGAGGTAACTTCCAAAGAGGAGTCTACACGTATAGCAGTCCGGATACCCTCTACCAACTAAGCAGCCTCTTAACGGACGGTGACCTTGTTTAGGCAAAAGTTGTCCACAGCTCGGACACCAGTCCGGTGAAGCGCGCACTGATCCGGCGCCTATTACACTTTTGCTCCGCGCAACAGATCAGCAGCACGTAATCGCCACAACGTTACCCTGGACAGCTGACGCTGATGGACCTGGTCACAACCCCCAGAGTATACAGAAGATCGTGTTCGTGGCAGGAGAGAGAGAGAAAGAGCCCGTACTACATACATACTACTTGTGTATATATCAAAGAAGGGTGTTGACACTGATCGTACATGACTAGGTATATCCAAATGTTGCGAAAGCCATCGTGCGGAGTGCTCGAGTATAGTAGATGCTATAAATCTAATAAGGTACAGCGAAGCGTGAAAGAAAGTGGGGTGAGTTCTGAGATAATTGAGGGGGAGATAAGAGAACCGAAAATAAAAGATGCGGAAAACAGGTAGACTGGGAAAGCGTGCGTTCATGCGGTAAAAAAAGGGATACGACAAGGTTTGCGTATAGGTGTTTCAGAGCGAGGCAGAGCATAGCAAGGGCACCGTAGGGGTATGTCATGGCCGGTAATCTTCGTCGTCGTCTTCATCCTCCAGTCTCGGTCGCTTGTTGCTCTTCGTTATTCCTAACCCGATCCCTCGGGCTTCGAGAGCCTCCATAGCTGCTTTCGCAGCACCTTCAGACCCCTTCTTCTGTCTAGTCCGCGTACGGCGCAGGGCACCGAATGCCTGCGCCTTGATCACCGCGAGTGTCGAGCAGATAGGAGCGTTGGTAGGTGACGGAGATCTCGAACGTGAATTTGTTGGCCTTCGTGAAACGTTGTGGGGTGTGTAGTGATACGAGTCTGCTTCGCTTTTCTCGCGATCTGGACTAGCGGTTTCCGTGTTGTTGAACGGTGGCATCATAGGGAAATTTTGCGATTCTGCGGCATGTGTAGGGCGGCGCGAGGTCGCCATTCGATACCGTTCGTCGTTGCTCACGACAGAGATGTGCGCGGTTCCGCCATGGAGGGTCAGTTCCGCTCCGTTAGTCGAGTGTCGTCGGAAATTAAAGTCCGACCGGTCAGCTGGAACTGGGTTTTCCGGGAAGGGGAACTGAAACGGTGAGGTCATTGTGCTGGAGGAGCTAGAAGTCGTTGAAGCGCTGGGGGATAATGGACGGTTCGGAGCAAAGGTATACGAAGTAGAGGTATCTAGATTGGACAGAGCCATCTTCTGGTCTTCATATCTTGGGAGGTAGGGGATTTCCGGCGAGGTGAGGTTCGATTGTGGGCCTTCAACAAAGGCGGGGGAATGTGTGGGGGTAGTGCTTCCTGCGTTCATGGGATCGGCGTGGGTGATAGGTGACTGATTCATGCCCTGCGTCCAGCTGGGATCGCGAATGTTACCTTCCACGTCATAAGGTGAGTAAGGGCCATACTTCGGTAGACGTTGCTGGGTGTGTATCGGTGAACCGCGGGTATCCATGGTTTCCGCACCAGCGTAGGACGTTATCGACGGAGACCGAGACTGGTATTCGTGTTGGGGATGAGTGGGGTAATGCATACCGCCGCCCATCTGGCCATTGGCGTCTCGAGCGGTTGGGTAACGATGGGACATGTTCTGATCCGGGTATTGGGAAACGTGAGAAGGAGAAATTGGGGATGGCAGCGGCTGGGACTGGGTAGACGAGAGGCTGGGTGAGGGATAGGGCGTCTGAGAGAAATCATCTGGATGGGGGTCGTGTCCTTTCCTCTGAGCCCAGAGGGCGCGCCAGAACTTCTCGCGTTCGCGGGCCTCGCTCTTCAAGCGGGCGTTCTCCTTGCGGAGCTCGGTCGATTGAGCCTTGGCATCATTGCACGACTCCTGGAGCTGGATGACTACAGACTCGAGGTTCGTAACTGGAACGGGGACATCGACGTGATCAGAGGAAAGTTGGGACGGATAAGGATATGAAGGTGAGACTTGCCAGCTTCCTCGAGGGTTGCGATGTAGTTTGCCCTCCTGGCACGGAAAGCGGCCTGAGCGTCAGCATTTTTCTTTTTGCGCATCGCAGCGTCGTCGGAGAGGGACTTTGGGTTCGCGGGAGGCATCCTTGGAGGAGGAGGAAGAAGGAACGAGGAGGACAAGCTGGGAAATGATGAGATGGACAGAAGCGGACAATAAAAAAGGTCCTGCTCCGCGTTTTATTTTATTTTCCTTTTTCTTTTTTTCGCCCAGCTTAGCCATTTGGGTCTCAAACCTTATTCGGTAAATTCTCCTGCATCCAATCATTGTACCTAATCGAAATCCCACAAGCTGTTAACCGCTGTCCCTCTCTAACCTCGGCCATCACCCAACTTGTCAGACATTTGCCTCCGTCTTCACCCACTCACAATTCTAGAGGCTCACCGAACCAGAACGTTCCCCATCATCACTCATCATGTCCGTTTCGCCGGCCATGTCAAAGATCTCCAGACCCATATCCTCCTTGTCCAGAACGCACGCAATCCGTCGACCCACCCGTCCGTTCAGGGCCAAATCAATTCCATCATCCGCCCGAGCCGTCAGTTGCCGAGCACCGGATGCTATTTCCAGTTCCACTGCCCCGACCTGCAACACCATCCATTAGCTTCCGGCGAAACCGTTGTTGCGAATCCCGCAAAAGCAATCGCCCACCATGCCGTCTCTCCACTCCTTCAGTGCGTCTACCATCAGTCGCTCCCTCGTCAGCCCTTTTACGTCAACCGGCCGTTCGTTATACTCAAGCCCCCCATAATTGAGAGTCCCAATGTTCGAACTGGACCAATCTAAACCCCCTTTCGATCAGTTGTTTGCACGCTCTGATTGCCTTAGACTCATACCGTCCTCTTGGCTCCGAAACGCTACCACCAACAACGTCTCATCAAAGAAGTCCGCATCCATGATTTCGACTGGATGTGATCCGTAACTGCATTCGCCCAGTGCGAACGCAACTGCCTCGGGTGTCCCAGCTCCTACCTGCACCTGGTAGCAAATGCGCACAACAAGAAGTACTGCCAAGCGTTTGAGTAAACGCCTTTCCATGATACTCTCGATACGACGTACGGTTCTTGGCAGTCGCTCCAGCTATCCGCATGGCCAGATACTGCTTCACTCCAGGACCCTGTTCCACTCCGATCAATCCCACTTCCAAACGAGGCGGAGAACCAGCAGTACGAATTCGTACCTCTCCCTCGTTCCCTGCTGTCCGTTCACGTATCACAATCCGTTCACCTTCTCCCAACCGCACATCATCCGCGGCCGTAAAGTGCGAGCTCCCATCCTCGTGTGAAACAGAAGCAGAGGCACATGCCGCGCTCGTGGTGCGACTGAATAGCCGAGAGCCTCGAAGGGCAATTTCTTGGGCCAGCAACTCCAAATTCCGATCCAGACCGCTCAGATCCCTTCGTTTCACTTCCTGACGGCCCGGAACGCAATCGACGTCGTTCAAATTAGCTCGCTAATTTCATATCGTAGAGAATGAGCGCACATGTTGCCACTCGATCCCCTTCGGATCGTTTACCACCTTACGCGCTCGCTCCATAACCTCTGATAGATTACCTGTCCCTTCTCCTACACTCCCTAGTTCCTCCAACGAAAACTTTGGAGCTTGCCCCGAAAACCATTTATCCAAGACGCTCTCCGCAAGGCCAGACATCATGTATTCGTTCGCTTGCATGATATCGTATCGGGGCAGGATGTGAACCTGTGAATCTGGCGCTTGCGCGTTCCTTGCGATTTCTGGAACGCGAACCCGACGCGCCATCCATGCCTGATTAGACACCTATCCCGGATCCACCCGTAATTGCTCTCACCGTATCGGAGCCAGCCCATGAATTCTCGAAAGCGAGTGAGTTCCACTCGTGCCGCCTTGGCAAGCCAGTTCCCTATCATGATCAGCCTTTGAACGGCCTGCAGGCATCCCCCTGCTTCAATCGCTGAGAATTCACAGAATGCGAAGTTCGGCCTAATAATGCGTGTATCAGCCACAAGCAACATCTAAGCGTTCCGGGACCCTTTACAGCTGAGCCCATCCTTGGACCTCCTCCATCATAAGGTGAAGCCGGTGTGCAGCCGGCACGACCCGTTTCTCGGCATAGTCTCGTACCTTTAACAACGCCTCGAAGACTGTAGATTCCCATTTATTCATCCCCTGACACGTGGAATGTAAGAAATACCATGGGTATATTCTTGCGTTAGCTCACCCTTTCCGTAGTTTGTTCTCCGCTCCCAAGAAAATCGCTGAGAGCTTCCGAGGCACGTCCTGTCAAGAGGAGGCATGACAGATCTAGAACTGCGGATGGCTGCTTCTCTATAAGATGGACTTAAAGTGGGTAACACCAAGCGGACCACGTGCAACCTACGACCGAATTGTGTCTGCTTCCTCTCCAAGGCTTCGACCCACTTGGGGCCCACAGTCCGTGCACCACCTTGGAGATCTTGACCGAACCAGAACTTTTGCATCTCCTTCACACATCGTATAATGTACCATGTCAACTCTCTAGCCGTTGAAGAGGTTCTTGCGACATCACGGACGCTTCGGCGTTTCAACAACGACATGTCGACAACCGTGGGTGTAAGGCACGTCCCGGTTTCCGCGGTTCGGATGTTGATGGAGAAAGTGGGCTCGCCCGGCTTCTTGTACATGCTCGCGATGGGGAAATTTGTGTTGAAGAGGAATGTTCCGAGTGGAAAGCTCCCATCGAGGAAACAGTGGATATTCCCCATGTCATCCCCTGCGCAGAGTACGCTATTTGTGTTGCGGTCATCGGCCTCAACACAATCCTCCTCACCCTCCTGGCGATACCTTGGGGCGTCAGCAGGTTTCATCGAAGCCGATAACGGATCAGGTGGGAGCGTTGGCCATTTGGTGATCACCTCGGGGGATTTGACATTTACCGAAGCTCGTTTCCTCGAACCTTCGAATGCAAAGAGATCTGTCGCGCTGGACCGGTTGAGCGGAAACGCCAGTTCCCGCATATCAAAGATACATACCCAAGAGGTTTTGTATCGTCCTGTAACGCATCGAGTAGCGGCAACATCTTGAGTATCGAGTGAGCGGATCCCGGCTACGTCACGGTCAGTATATGAAGGGTGTTTGAACAGATTTTTGCGCTTACAATGTCGTTACCTCGCTTCATAATATCTGGAATCGTCGTGTTATCCTGCCGCGACTTTTCATCTTGGAACCATGAGATTGTCGTAAGGCGTAGGGATGGCCGAAGTAGGTTCTGCTTGATAGATAGACTACGTTGTTCACGACCAGTTCGAACGGAATGGATAGTTATGCGAGGTGGGTCGTGTGCAACCGCAATAAATTGACCTGGCTATGGGCAATCAGACGACGAGGGATTGATTTATAGCCGTACATGACAGAATCAGCACGCACAATCCGGACTCCATGCTAGGGCAACGATTCCTTCAGGATTGGGCCCCGAAGCGTCCGCTTCCACCTCCCACTTTTTTGATCCCTGCAGGTTCCAAAGGCTCAGACGATCTTTATTGTTCAAGTTCGTGATGAGCAGAAGCAAATCTTTGTCAGGACAGAGGGCGGTTGGCAATAGACGTGCCGCCGATGGCAACCGGAACGAAGCAAGCGAATCGATAGAATTCTGCATCTTTCGAGGTGCAGTTGCCAAAGAGCGAAGGTGTGATCACGTGTGTGCACGAAACGCGAAACCCGAGGCTTAAACTGATCATGACCAGGGTACTTACGCCTATGTGAATACCTGGAGACCCGGAGGAGAAACTAAACTACCGTGACTTCCTTGGTCGCTTGCCCGCACGACCGACAGAGTCACCCTTCTTCGCTCTTATTCCCTCCGGTTTTGTGCGTTGACCAAGATCGTGGTCGAAAGACCCCGCATTCTTCTGTTTCTTCTGTCCATGGGTCTTCTTCGCTTTCATCTTTTGTGGCCTGGGCTCAGGCAGACCAATCTTTTTCGGTCTCATTGCCTTCTTCGCACTACGAATGGAAGCCCCTATGGCGTGTTGATCCGTTTCATCCTCCTCCATTGCCGTCTTCCGGCGTTTTGCACGTCGCGTTAAACCAGAAAATTTATCACGTTTAGGCTGCAAAAAGGAGACGTCACGGGCGGCACCAAATAATGGGAACAAGTCGTGACACACTTTATTGGTCTCGGGAGCGTGCTGGTTCCTCTCGGACTTCTTGAGGGACGTAGCCGATTCATACTGTTGCTTGCTGACAGCTGCAGAGAGGTGAGCAACCGAGCGTCAGAAACAACCGCAACTGTACCTTGCGCCACTTGCTTCTCCTTCTCGCTCTGGAACCAAGTACGGGCTGGTCTCGAATAAATCTCTTTACCATGCTCGAGTATATTTTGACCCCTCTTCAATTCCATCTCGGCTTGGCGTAGCTGGAAATCGATGAGTATGGCATCACAGCGAAACGTAGTTTCCACGAACCAGCTTCTCCTCCTTTTCCTCCTTCATGATTTCGGCTATCTCGTCCTTTAGGCTCTCAAGTTTCTCCGCATATCTCGCAACCGCATCAGGAGGTACCACCCGATGCCGAACTTGGTCCTCGCCAGCGCTGTGTTTGATGGCAGCCTTCAGCATCCTTCTGTCCGCTTCTCCGACCAATGTGACAGACCTGAATGGTACGATTATCAACACCGCACGATCTGTAGACATTGTCTCACAATGCACTCACCGACCCTTCTTTCCAGCTCGTGCCGTTCGACCAACACGATGCAGGTACTGCGCGAGTTGCCCAGGCATGTCAAAGTTGACCACAGTTTCGACTCCCTTGATATCAAGGCCACGAGAAGCTAGGTCGGTAGCCATCAGGTAGTCAACGGTACCGTCTCGAAACGTTTGTAAAGCTCTTAGTCGCTGGGTTGTACTGGAATCAGAGGAACGTCAGCACCGAAAGAAAGCTGGCGAAGTACCTGCTCCTGTGTCAAATCTCCATGTAATTCATCGCTCTTCAGACCGAGTAGACCAAACACAATCCTCATCTGATGCGCGAGCTTCTTACTTCGGAAGAAGATGATGGTTCGTTGCTTGAATGTCCGTTTACACAATGAGACAAGCAGCGCAGACCGATCCGCCTCCTTCCCCGCTCGCACACGGACGAACTCCTGCATTAATCCCCTTGCCGTTGTGCGTTTTGGATCAACAAAGAGGCGAACCGGCTTGTCCAAGGACATCCTGACGAGCTCGTCGACCGAATCGGTCATCGTGGCTGAGAAAAGCATCGTCTGTCTTGATTGAGGGCATGACTTGATAATCTCCGCAAGTTCGTCAGCGAAGCCATCCTCGAGCATCCTGTCGGCTTCATCTAAGATGAGGACATCCAAGGTGTCCAGTGAAAATGCGATGGAGTTTCGTAGATGGTCTATAAGTCGACCGGGAGTCGCGATTACAATATCAGGGAATGTCCGTAGCTCAGCCTCCTGAGACTTTAACGACAAACCGCCTGTTCAAGAGCATGAGCGAATGTTCGCACAAGTATTGATGAGGACGTACCAACTGCCAAGCAGAATCTGATGTCCGTGTGCACAGAGAGCTTCTTTCCAACTTCGTAGCATTGGACGCCTAGCTCTCGGGTTGGCACCAGGATCAGGCAGCGAGTAGCGGCAGCCTTCTTTCCTCGTTCGCGATAAAGCAGGCGCTCGATCACAGGAATTATGAACGCTGCAGTTTTTCCAGAGCCAGTGACAGCATTTCCAACCACGTCCTTGCCTAGTAGAGCGACTGGTATTGTAGCAGCCTGAATTGGCGTTGGACTCACGAAGCCGAGGGAAGTGAGGGCCTTAAGAATAGGTCGCGAGAGGTTCATGTGGAGGAACGATTCGTGTTTCTCGGAAGGCCCGGCATAGTCTGCGAAGAAGGCGGCTTTTCGGTCCTTCTCGACTTGTGTTTCGTCCTCCTCGGATTCCTCTGAAGAATCTGATTGTCCTTCATCGTTTTCTACGCCATCCTGGTCCTCCTGGTCCTCAGATTGAATCACTTCCAGATCCTCTCCTTCCTCACCTGAAGACGCGAGTGGGTCTTCCGCATCCTCAGCCACAAACCTGGCGAACTCGCTCTCGTCACTATCATGATCGTCGTCTCCGCCCGAATCCACCTCCGAACCAGAGAGCTGGTCTTCTTCCTCCTCAGCGGGCGGCCGTTTCCGTTTCTTCGACACTTGGTTCTGCTTCCTCCGTGCTATGATGTCATCAACGGAAATAGGTGCCTGCGTACAATGATAAAAATCGCGCATGGATCAAACAATCGGGGGTGAATGCCATGCGCACCGGCCTGGAACCAGTTTTCACCAAATCCCCTAGGTCCGACGCGTTGTTCCACGTCTCCGTCAGGGTATCGACGGAAGGATCGAACACAAAGTTCATATCGAGTTGTACACTCTCATCCTTCGCCTTGGTGGGTTGTATCGGAGCTTCGTCGTCCGAATCTATGGTCATCACGTAGTCGCCAGAAACCATGATTCGCAGCCCTCTGAAGCGGTCCAGAACCGAATGTTGACAAGGTTTTTCGTGATCGAGGGGAGCTGAAAATTTCCCACATCCGCTATAGCTATTCTAAGGGACTGTGCCCGATCAATCCACTGGTGACTTTCCAACAGTGTGCGAGTTGGCCTCAGCAGTGGTGATTTCATGATATAGTAGCAATTCTGAAACAAGTAAGATCTGACAGTACATGGGGTGGCGGATGTTACATTCGTTGGAGTATCAATCAAAAGGACACGAAACCTCTGAAAGAATATGACCTGTGAACTCAAAGCACGGAACGAACAAGGGTATCAGGTCACGCAGCACATTTCGAGAGAGATACCTTGTTCAAGAAAACAATACGACGCTGCGAAAAACTAGATCTTCGGGTGAGGTTCTGTGTGCGGGGTACATAGGTACGAAGACTATACAAGAACGTGAAAGAAATTTCGGTAAACAGGATGGACGAGGGGGGTACAGCTGAACACAGAGAACAGTGTATGTACACACGGAGATAGACAGGACGGCGCTAGGATGCCCAAAAGATAATCTTGCGCTTGCGAAGGATCGCCGTGTCCTTGGAGTACTGTTCGCGGATGCCATGCTGTGGCATGCTTACGGTGACACCATAGTCGCCTTCCGGATCATTCGCGGGCATACGAGCATCCCGCATCTAGGAATGGAGGAGTGTTATAGAGGTGGGGGAGGAATATGCCAACGAATGGTCTCACATCAAGGTCCATAGTATACTCAGTGAGCACCAAGCTGTTGATTGCCGAGTGTTCTTCGAATGTATATTCGGGGGATTGCCGACATTGTTCCTGCGCCTGCACAGTTCCAGCGATAAACCTCCCGATCATGTTGAACTTGGCCCAGTGGACCTTCGACGGATGAGCATCACTGTAATCAGGATTACCTTCATGGGCGCGAATCAGGTCGAGTAGGTGGACCTCCCTGAGTCGCCTAGGTTAGTTTCATGCCACACACCATCAAGCACGCTGCTCACAAGGCGGGGATGCAAGCCCCCTTGGTGTTCCGTAGCGCCATCCTGTAAGCTCGATGAGACCTGATGGCTTGAAATAGCAGGTCCCAGGACTGGTATGATTTGTAAGCTTCTAAAGCCTTTTGTTTGAACGTTTCCATGGGTAAATCGCCAGAGTATGTCGCAGCATTTATACCAGCAACGAGAGCGCGGAGGCCCGAGTAGTTATTGAGGGCGCGCAAACAGACACCAATCTCAACAAATCTCTCGATTTGCCTTGCGCGAGCCTTCGGTCGGTCATGGCAAAGAATTAACGAAGCGACCCTGGAACAAAAATGACAATTAATCTCTGCAAGTTATCCCACGGACACTGAGTCCCACCAGTCGCCAACGTGATTAGAGAAGCGGCCAAATCTGGCAATTGTATCTGTCTCTGGGTCCTTAGGCCCAGAGGATAAAGTATGTTTTAACCAATGTCGAGGCTAACAGACGCGTCAGATTAGCTTTCCGGTCCGCACAAGTGACCACCTGCCTGGATGTTGAGAAATAGTCCTTTTTGAACTCTTGTAATTTCTTGCGCGACATCAGCTGGATTCAAGCTGAACAGTTCTGCGCTTATGCGCTGCAGTTCTCGAAGGATATACTTGTGCGAATATTCGAACTCTCCGTTGTGAGGGGTCACGGACTTTGGTATCTGCCTGCTGAGTGGTAAACTGTGCTTCCGTTCTCTGGTGCTAGGAGTTTGTGTGGGTGAGACCGGGCGGGCGCTTATATAAGAGACAGCCGGGTTTTCGGATGCCGGAGAAACAGAGCGGAGCTCTTCTTCGTCGAGGATGCTATATGAATCATCGCTCTCTTCTGTCGAGGTGTCGACTTTCAGCGCCCAGCTGGCGTCTGTATCAACCAGATTTGGAAGGGTTTCAAGGAAGGGAAGGAACTCAAGCCCATAATGGATGAGATACGTCTTTGCAATGATGGACTTGACGAGTGCCGATAATGCGCCAGCGGTCCCGCGGACCGCGAAATCATAGGGATAATCCTTGATCCAGTCCGCCAGCAGACGACATATACTAACAAACTGTGAAAATCTTGATAGCGGCGGAGGGATCTAGGAACAACATACTTCATCTGAGCTAGGCATGCGAACATTGGGTCTGCAGTTTCCTGATCAAGCTGTCGCATCTTCTTCTGCATAGTTAGGAGTATACTCCGAGGAGTGGCGAATCGTCGGTAAGTGAGCATGAAATTTGACACATATGTTGCATCTGTGGAGAAGACCGAGTTAGCTATAGTTACATTGTCATATGAGGAACAGTTACCATCGTCGCTAACCACCGAAAACAGTAACTTTTCGAAGAGATCGTCTAGGTGTGCCCAGGGGGAGAGCCGCCTATCAGATGGTTCAATATACGGCCACCCGGAAGTTTTAAAGGAAGGTACTTAACTGGTCTTGTCGCTTGGGAACTGGCTGTGAACCCAAATTCTCGGCGCTGCAATTCGTCGCATCTCCGTTGGTACCCGTTGCTGGCAAAGATGATCGACTGTTGAAATCATTGATGGCGACTTGATTGCCAAGTTCTCGTTCTTCCCTTTCACGGGCAAGAGATAGAAGGTCATTATGGGATCGTGCGCGCGTTGGAGATTTCGGCGGTGTGTGGGAGGTGGGCGGAGAGTTGGGAAAGTAAGAAGTGCGTGATTTGGAAGAAGTGGTCATTGGTGTTCCATCGGTGGGAGGAGAGTTGAGTAAAGGTCTCGAAAGGTCCCACGGGTGGTTGGTGGTATTTAATACGTCGGGGGATGCAGGATTGCGATAGACGGAGTTCGAATCCGCTCGTGATGATGCTGAGGTATGTATTGGGGCCATAGTCAGGGGATACAGGATAGAAAACGCTCACATCGGCCACGATAGATTGCACGGACCATCCAGTCGAAACACCTCCGCATCTTGTCCTTGCCGGAATCGTCGAGCTTGGAAACCTCTACCAACCCCACCCCGTAGCGACGGAGCGCGGTTGCAGCCGTATGTGGATCAACTTCTTTTACGGAATCCGACTTACAAGCCATAACCACGGTTGGTAGCTCCAAGTCATTGTAGCCACCTGAGAACATTGATCATCATGCTATTCGGGGAACGGGGGAGTTGAACCATACAAACTAGGCGTTCAACATGTGTGAACGAACTCAAGGACGAGGAGTCATAGCAGACGATGACACCATCAACTCTTGGAGCGGAATCAGGCCAAACTTTGCTTGACGGATCATCGAGGTGGAATTCTGAGAGATCGACTTCGAGGACGCGAAGGGACCCAGTCATGTTTGGGCCTTGATTAATTTTGCCGAGCCTCGAAGTATCTATGGAGAGGAGTATAAATTCATGGCAATAGATGCGTACAACCAGTAGAACTCACAGCGGAATTGGTTCTGTCCGTCCGTGGCGGGCATGCCTGCTGTGGGCTCGGACATCGCATAGGCCTTGCAACCTTTTTTAATGATGCTGCTCTTTCCACACCCATAACAGCCAACAATGACGATGGTAACAAGCGATTTGTTTGGTATCTGAGGACAGAATCAGGTCTGGTTTATGAGTAGCAGGATGTAAGGTTTGGAAACGCACAGAAGAGAGCTGGGTATTGACGACCATGGCTACACCGCTTGTCCGATTGCTTATGCCTAGGCTACCACTTCGAGCTCTCGAAGTGGAAGACTTTCGGAAAGCGGACTGAGAAGGGCCGGGGAGAGTGCCCGTTCGAGCGAGATCGTTGAGAGGGGAAGGGCGGGGTCTGATTGGGGGTAAACTGAGAGAGTGAGGCTCTTCTGAGGTACGACGGAGTCTGTCTCTGCTCTGAGATAGCCTGGGTCGGATGGTTGGGTCGGAGAGGGTACGGGGAAGGGAGGACTCTCTGGAACCGGTATGAGCGGTGCTGACGCTATACGTCCGGACTCTGGGCGAACAGGGGGGGCGGTCATTGGGAGGAGCAAGATAGCTGGAAGCGGGGGGCGCGGGGGCGGTGTCGGCGGAGGGCTCGTCGGGGCGAGTGAGACGGACGAACGAGTCGACGGAGAGGGATTTTCTTAGCTTCGAAGGTGAGCGGGTCGTTGTGGGGGGCATCAAGGGGTCCTGGACGTCTACCGGGGGCAAGACAGGTCTGCCATCGGCTGGCATTATCGTCGTCGTCCTGGGCGGTCGTAGGTGTTGTTAAAGATAGGTACGGTCGGAACTCTGCCGCAATCATCACACCCCGATTCACCTTTTTCCGTCAGCGCCGTTGACGTCGTCTGGCACGTTCCACACGTGTGGGACCTCTACATAAGCTTTTTCATCCCTGCGACGCCCGACAAGCCATTGTGCCTTCTCCCCTCCACGATGCCCCCACTCAAGGCGAGATATCACCCGTATCTTTTCTTGTTCATCACGCTCTGCGCTACAGCTGAACTTGGTCTCGCTTCGTACCTTATCAACCTCGGCAACCAGATTGGTTTTGCCGAGGCTAGTTACCATTCCCTGTGAGTAGAACCGGCGCTCTTCACCTTTCCACATCTCACTCACACCCGCCAGTTTGATTTTATTTATCTTCAATTCGGTCAGCCCCCACCAAATCATCATCCGACGTAATCATGTGTTATTTACCTTCTCTAGGTCTGGACTATCATCTTTGGGGCTGCTTATACGATTTGGATTGTCAATGGCGACCTCCACCTGCTCGCCAGCATGGCCAGTTCATTCATCTGGCTTCTTATCACATCGGTCCTATGGGTAACTTCCTCCCCTCATTCTCTATCAGGGTTGCTGCTCTAACAGCAATATCCAGGGTACTGCGGCAGGGGTTCTACATAAAATCCGAGTGGGCGAAAGCTGTTCGGGACACCCCACTATCTCTCGGTAATCCCTGTTACTTTACTTGTTATCCTTCTAATTGCAAAGCTCCTACAGGTGCCGCCAATCCTTAACAGTCGAGGCCATTGGGTGGACGGAGTTTGGGCTTTGCTTCCTCACTCTCCTCAGCACCGCCCTCTGGATTGTTGCCAGCAAAACCAATCCTGTACGATCTCTCCAACTCCCTCTCTTTCTGCTGCGCTGACTGAATGCGCCTCCAATTAGCGTAACAGCTTTTATGGCGTCTGAAGCGTTCTCTTCCCTGGAGGTCATATAATTCTCTGCAAAGTTATGTCCAAACGATCTCATGATCATGACCGCTCGCGTCTTGCTGGTCTTGACAATAGCCCTACGATCATGTATCGCTCTTCACATCTGTGGATCTTACACAACCGCCTGTTGTATCATACTTCTTCACGATCTATACACGGTTTCTACTCACAAAAGTCTGCGGTTATAGTCGATGGTTCGTTCAGAAAATAGCACGTTACACTTCATTGACGCGTGACGCCCGCAAGTCGGCAGAGCTCCTCGAAGGAAAGACATGATTGTGTCGTATCTTGTAAAAGGACGAGGCGGTAACGAAAAGTGAAAACGTCCGTAAGTCCGGTTCTGGTAACGTATAATTCAACCTTTGCAAGTCCGAGAGTGGCGTCAAAAAGCCAGAGGGAAGCTTGGTTGAGTCACCTTTGCCAAAACACCACTATAAAAAAAATGCACCAAATCCGACACAATCATTGAATCTGATGCACGCGCGTGATTTCTCAAGATCTTGGAACCAAGCTGTGTACTTGCACAAAGCTGTATAAGCTCCTGCAGGTATATTTTGTTCGATAAGCACCGAAGCACATCCCGAGGCCTGCCACTGCCAGTGCCAGATCACGAAATACATAGTACTTACTTATGAGTATCAGTCGCCGATCGGTGTGATGGCCACGACACTCATCCAGTACTTCTCATGCGCTTCTCGTCCATCTTGTCGCCCTCAGACCATTCATATAATGACTACCAGCAGCACATGTATAGAATTGAAAAGCTTGAAAACTTTCGTCTTCTCTATCGTCTCCTCGCATCCAAATCTTCCCATACGCTTCAGGCGGAGGATATTGTCTCGAAGGAGACCCACAAAGAGATTCAACTCATTGGGGAGTTTGCTGATGTCTCATACAGTCCCATAGCCTTGGAACGTGTGTACAAGCACTTGGAGTTATTATCACAGAAGCACTTCCCGCTTGAAGGCTACGAAGCGGTAACATCTTCGAAGCTCATCCTTTCGTTCGAAGGAGACGTCGCAAATGTGGCCGTCCTCGTGGCATACAGACCGACGACAAAACAGATTGTGGTTGGCATATGCGGCACTCGTACACTGATGCAAGCGTTGTACGATATGAACTCCCTGTTTCAGCATTGCACCAAAGGAGGTCAATCATACCGTGTGCACAGTGGCTTCATGTCAATGTATACTGGGATTGAAGCCCGTGCATTCAAAGGCATCCGAAAGGGTTTCGAAGAGGAACAGGTCGAAGAACTTGTCGTAAGTTCCTCCTCAGCCGGTATACTTTTTTGACTGAAAAGATTATAGATCACTGGGCATTCCATGGGGGGTGCTCTTTCGTATTACCTCGCGGTCGGGCTGTTGACGAGCGACGGGATCCTTCCTCCGGGGATACGAATCAAGATCGTCGCGTTCGGTTCACCTCGAGTTGGGGACCAAGCATTCGCTTCCCTCTGGAAAACGCTGGTGGAGGAGCACCGGTCTAGCCATGGCCGGCTGTCCTTCCAAGAATACAACGTCCGCGCATACAACGATGGTGAGTCGCACAGAGCTACACCCCGTTGGTCCGATGGAATAATTTCTCCAGGAGTCCCTATGTTGCCACCCGTTAAAACCGGATATGTCCACCACACCACGAACCCACTATTCCTCCGTAACGACCAACTTTTCAGGATACCTGACAGCGAGAAAGAATATGGGTCTTTTGATGTCCCAACAATTGAAGACGCACCATCTCCTCTTTACCCTAAAGGTGGGCACAACTATTACAACGGGAGAGAATTGGAGAAACTGGCGAGGAGGGTGTCGGTCCTGAGTAAGCTAATGAAAGATGAGGAGGACGACCTGTGGGTGAAGACGTATGTAGCAGAGGTGACACGGGTAGAAAAGTATTCACTTTCATAACGTGCTAATGGCAGGCAGGGTGTCATTTTCATTATGGTATACTTAGATAGATACGATGTGGGAGCCGTTCAACTCCTGGAGAAATTTACCTCAGTGATATCCACCAACGATTTCCCCGCGATTGAGCGAGCGTCGGGCTGCAAACAGGGAGCCTTAAGATTGAAGTGGGTGTGCCTCTGGCGCCTATGGTGTGCACCCTTCACTCCTCCCGCCTCATTTAGGGGAACGGCCATCGTATATCAAGTGATGGAGATGACTAGATGGAAGCGAATGATAGACTCAATTTCCTGCGTTCAAGCCATAGGCGAACGATAGCTTCAAACTTCTGAAACTGGTGTCCTCGGAGGATAGTGTGTATTGGATTAGGAAGAGAGGGGGGATAGATGTGACTGAATGCACTATATACTAAATTCCTGGCTGTATCGATACATCTGCTAACCGAACGAAGGGTGAAAGATGAACATTGAACGTGGAGGAAACGTGAGGTTTGGGGAACCCAAGAATGATGGCTTTAAAACGGTCCGGCAGGGGACCAGATACAAATGGTGGGCAAGGCGTTAAGCTTCTTCGGAGAAGAGGCGATCATGCAAATCTAGGCAGGACTGGGGAAGCTCGCGTGTGTGCGTGTGTGTGCGGTGTGCCAATGACGGAAGAAGCTTGAAAGAAATCGTGGGGTTGTTGAATCCACGGCGTGACATCGGTTGCATAACGGAGCGTCGGTGTGTAGGAGGTGTGGTTTCATAACCCGAGTTTTAGTCGGACATCTTCCGAGAGAAGATCGGGTGTGTATGGGTCATGCCGTATCGGTTTAACGGCTACCATGGAATGAACAACAGAAACGCCCATGCCATAAGGTGTCAGGCGTATCGTGCTCTCGAGGTTGCTCTTCGCGTCAAGGAACATCCGAACGAGTGAAGGTAGATTTTCTGGGTCCGGGGAAACCGATGAACGAGTACCGGTGGACATAGGGGATGCCTGGGGGTCTTCTTCGACCACTACCAGACCCGACGCACGCGCCCAGCTCATCTAAGGGGTGTTCAGTACCTGAATGACCTTAGGTTGTTGAAGGACTTACGCTGAGGGCGGGTTCCAAAAAAGAGTAGTCATCCTTCGTGAAATCCACTGTAATCCTAGCGACATCCTTCAACGTGTCATCGCACATACTCCTGAACTTGATGGATTGATAGGAAGGCAAGAATGAGGATCTCGCAACTCTGTCGTACAGTTGGGCCAGTGATGTCAAGACGATGATGCTACAGCACCGGAACATCAGGTAGGTCTCGCGATCCGGAATTGTAGCAGCACCGGCGGCTCTCTTCACAAGTAGGTCGTTTAGATCTGTCAGTTTGGGCACAATATTCCTGCAATCCTCCAACCAGTAGCGCACGGGACGGGCTGGAATTGGAATGAGACGCATGCCAACGGTCGCGGGTGATGATGAACTCACAAGGCAGGTAATAAGTTTGGATAAAATTATCCGTGTCGTAGACGAGTAGCAAAGCGCGGAGTCGAAGAACCTCCGGCAGCTCGTCCCACATACGAGGATAGGCATACTATCAAGCATCAGTCATCAGGATGCTCGGTCACCGTCGCAGGATAAAACCTACCGGCAGCTCGTCCCGAAATTGGCTCTCTAAATAACTCGACAAAGGAATATCCTCCCCTGTCATAAGGTGGTGCTGAAGCGGCGTAAAAATCAATTGTACAAGTGTCGCAACCCGTTCTTGAACCGATTCCAGATATTCCGGAGGAGGGTCCATGATTACATTATGGTTTGGCGAGTCGCTGCTGTCGCTGAACGACCGATCGACCAGGCGAATTCCATTCCTCTTGGCAACATCTACCGCTTTCTTGAGATATCGTTTTGCTGGGGCATACGTGTACGTGTAAAAACACGAGTTAGCCATAACATAGTAAGCCTGGAGGAATGTGAATGGGTCCTCCGCTTCTACTATCGTCAACACAATTTCAAGGCAGAGTTGCGTTAACAACGCCTGGACGTGGACGAAGTCGAAATTTCGCCGTCGTTCCTGATCGAGGTGACAGCCGTAGACGGTCATGAAGTAGATGAAAAAACGGTGGATTATGGTGCCCGAAACGTCACCCAGGGCGATAGCATGTTGTTTGGCAAATGTCAGCGGGATGCCCAGTTGCAGTCGATGGGATAGTGCAAGGATACGGCTAGGAGACAAATCAGACATTCGCCCAGGGGGTTGGCGGGGAACGCACAATTTCATGCTCAGTTCGGTTGTTGTGGAATCTGAGATAGGCAATGCGGCAGGATCGATGATATCCGCCAGGCGGAACGGTAGGGTGTACAACATTGGTCGGGGAGGCATATGAACGAACTCGTAGCGAACTGGGACAGATTGTCGGACGAGAGCTTGGCTCGTTGGCAGTTGGGGAATCGGAGCTTGAGTGGGGAATGACGGAACGGGCGGCTGTCCGAACCTTGATGAGCTGGCCACATGTGTAGTGTCATGAAGGAAGACTTGGTCTTCAGGGATCCCGAGGGGAGGCAGGGATTCGAACGACCTCGAAAGTGCGGGCTGAGGAGGTTGATCTGCGGACTCGTATGTGCATTCTTGTATTGTTCGGGCCCTCTGACAGGTCGTGCATCTTGGGCGGGCACCGTCGCATTTCTAGGCGAAGATCGGTCAGCTGTTTGGCTGCGGAAGAAGAGTGGTACCTTCTTCTTGTTCCTAAACGCCAGCGGAAAGAGGAAAGGGGTGAATAAGAACACTATGGAGCGAAAGTTGGAGAGTGGTGACACATTACCTGCACGGTGTACAGGCCTCGCCTTTCTTGAGGGTTTCCCTCTTGCGCATCTCTGTCAGTGGATCCTCATAGGCGCAGTGGAAGCCACGACGAGAAGCATTGCATGGGCCGCATATTGGTTGTCCACCATCGCATTTCTGTAGAATGGAGACGGATTAGACAAGGCTAATAGGGGCCGAAGAAGACAATGAGAACAAGACTTACGACTTTTCTTGATCTGTGCAAAATGAGATCGAGTGTGGGTCCCACCATTGTTAAGACAAATACTGAACACTAACCGGCAGGAGGTGCACGTCTGTTTCGACGACAAGGTATTCTGCATGGTGGAGGTACAGAGGGGGTACGAAGGGGAGGATGACAGCTGCCCACATTCGGTGTCAGGTTCTAGAGCAAAGCTTTCCCCTATAAATGATTTACAGCGCCGTTTGCTTCCGGCGGCCTTGCCACGAGTGGGAAAGTCATCAATATGTAAAACCCTCAGCCCGTATCAACACGAGACCTTCTGCACCGGGCGGACTTGTCAGAAAAGGATGTCAGGCCCGGAATGTCAATCATATTTGCAATCAAAAATAATCTGTTCAGGATCATGGTCCGCCGCCCGATGAATCTGCCGATCCTGATGTGGGACCACTCATCACGAGAAACTTGTCCAGTCTCTTTCGAAGTGGATGGTCAACCCGGATCCCACAAGTTCGCAATGCAGTCGCCAACCCCTCTGCCAGACCGCGCCTCTCCTCGTCCTCACTCTCCAGCAACCATTTGACCGCCCGTGCGAGCCTCCCTTTTGGCAGCGGTCGTTCTCCATTCACCTGTGGGGGTTTCTTCGGCCGTTTCTTCCCCTTTCCCTGGGGAACTGCCAAAAGGGGATCCAAAACCTCCACGCGGAACCTTCGATATCCTAACGAAGAGAGGGGTACGACTCTATCCACATCGCTCGCTGCCTCCGCACTCGCCTCCGCTTGCGCTAGCACTTCTCGGGAATCCCCCTCTTCGTAGCCCCATCGTTTGAGCTCCTCCGCCCGGCGTTGCTTCAATTTCAAAGAAATTTGATCTCTCGCATCGCCGTCCTTTATCATCTTCGCGACGACATCCAGCACGTCATTAAGTCGCAGCCACCCTTTGTCCTCGTCCACAGCCCGCTTGACAAAGTGGCGGTTGACGTAATTGAGGAGCCTGTTTACGCTCTGCGCGCCAGCCGAGTAGCGATGGAAGCAGGGAACGAGGTAGTGAACCAGTGCGCTGTCATCCATTGGCGTACCGAGGAACAATTCTCGTGCAACAGATGCGTAATAGTCGTCCAAGCGTTCATAAATGTCCATCCCGCTCAACCACTTCTCGTTCTCTACCTTGGACGAAGGGGACTTTTGCGAAGGGGGTGCGGGACGAGTAGGTATAACGCTCTCGGGCTGGGAGGTGAAGTAGTTGTACACAGCCGTGTGGATCCCCATGTGGTATTGCACATCAATCGCAGGTGCCTTGCTGATGTTGTTTGTCGACGAGCGAACGATGTGATCCAACGCCGGCTGGATGTAGTTCCACAGAGTTGTTATTGACGTGGCCGGGTTCGTGCTAGGTCCGGCTGCCAGAGTGAAGGAACCGACGGCGCTACTCGTTGGCGCATGGGCAACGTGCTTCCCTTTGTCTTCGGTCATGAGATATGATGTTTCTGGAGAACAATGATGTGAACTGTGAGCTCAAAGTGTCCCCCTCCCCTGGGGAGAGATGAGATTCGTTCACGAACAGTTGGTTTGCCCTGGTGGCAAGCAAACAGTTGAAAATATCCCTCCTTCCAAAAACGGAAGTCGTTCAATGTGATCAAGAACGCTCTCTACGGTAGACAAGAATGAATATTGACTAGAAGCACCGCAACCTTACGATTTCTACAGAAACACACGTGGTCCGACAAGGAACGCTGTGGCCGATTCAATCCATCCTCACCATTAATAGGTATCGTGTCCTAATTTGCGCAGTATCATACACGATGTACTGTGACATGAGAAAAAAAAAACAGGGTCAGCCGCCCGGTTCGCTGAGTCTGTGAAAATTCCAAAGCGTGACACACCTCGTTGTATTGCAGATATGCGCCGGGCGGGTTTACGTCCACGGATTTCCCTGTAAAAGCGCAGTGGCCACGATCAGCACGCGGCAGGGTGAAATGGGAAGTTATCCGAACCGTTGGGCATCAAACACCCCTTCAATCCATCGTGACCAAGGGCTTCACCCGCATCTTTCCAGTTTATTGGTTGCGTACGGCCCACTCCTTTGGTGGCCCTATGCACGGTGCGTGAGTTGTGGTGATAGTCGGAGAAGGGAGTGATACTACAGTTTATTGGCCCTTTTGGCTTCTTGGTCCGCGTCGTAACGGGCGTCGGTTAGCTCCAACCACGGGTTGACAGCGACTTCGCAAAGTAACAACACGCCAACATTTCCGCTTAGACTAAAAGGGGAATAGCGTCAAGCGGGTCCGCGAGCGGAGTTGGATAACGCGCTCACTATGAGTGACAGTAGTTTGCAGACTGCATGGAGCGAGATGATTAGCGACAAGCATCAGCCACAGGCGGACCGCAAACACACCTTCGACATCATCTGGAAATTTTATCAACAATCAATCATATGGTCTTGTGACAATAGAGACTCACGTCTGCAAAGTACACGCCCTTTCCGAACATGTAACCTAAACGGTCATGAGGCCTTGAAGAGTCAAATTTTTAAGACAACCAACCAGTGACGGGAGCTGAGCATCAACGTCAGCGATAGCAATTGAACATCAGTCATGGGGAAGTTCTCACCTTCAGGGGGGGCAACGCGTAACCCCTGTTTTAAGATACCAGCAAAATTCGTGGACCTCGAACCGTGCCAGAGTAATAGCCGATCCCCGTCCCTCAATTTGCTACAAGCTGGAGAGGCGTTCCACGTTTTGGCCTCCTCTTGCCTATATCGGGTGAGATGACGAGGGCGTGAGATGAAGAGGAGTCGTCACCTATCGACCCTAAATGCACACTCGATCTGCGCGTTGAATCCATGCGTTGCCCCATGCGTATCTCTGGCGTAGGCTTGTAAAGTCGCAAATTCGCTGCTGCTCTTGTCAATTGCAGCCATACTCGTAAGCTGAAGGGAGCGGAACTGTGCATCGAGTGGATTGATAACGTTCCCGTGGGCATCCCTTGGCGCAGAATCGGCAATGAGTTTAGAGGCAAATCCCTGTCGGCCCAGCTGAGGTCCAGTTCGCAGTGCGCACGGAGAGTGTACGTACCATGTCCCCCAGAGCATCGACGAGATCAAGCTCCTACAAAGATTTGAGTCATGGTAGTCAGTGTTGGGATCACCGGATACGAACCTTCTTCAAGGCCTCTAAGCTTGTGATTGGAGGTGGGCGGCTGCGACCGAATGCATGGGGAATAATACTAAAGAATGCACATTGAACGTTTGTTCAGGAATGTGCAACGTAAACTTACGAGTAATAACGAGAGGTCAGTTCTTCGCACGCGGCCCTGAAGTTTGAGAAACCACGATCCCCAGTGCTGTTCGGTTGGCTGATAACCTCAGAAAGCTCTTTCAAGGCCGCAAACCCAGACAGAATCGTTGATTTTGCGAGTTTCCCTACAAGCACTTTCATCAACAAACATTCCGGGCGATATGCGGAAGTGAGGCTGACCCAACGGGAGCTTATTGGCGTCATAGTTCATCTCTGATAAAGCGTAAGAGAGTATCCTGTGCTTAGCGTGAGCTTTGGGATGAGTACGAATGCGGTTGTCAAACTTACTCCGAGTTAAAGATGAGTTTACAAAAGATTTGGAGGTCAGGATCAAGAGTTGGTTCTGGTATCTTGATCTCTTCCTTGGCTTCTCCAGACCCTTCAGCTTTCGCTTGCTCCTCTTCGTCATCCCCAAATGAACGTTCTGTAATCAGGTTGAAAAAGTTTCTCGTGCAGAGCTGCTGCATTTTACATACCAATCCACATGTATTTGCCTTGAGCCAAGGTGTCAGAAGAACGCATGGTCCATTGTTCTCTGTATCTTACCTGACTTCGCGGATACCATTGACCGACGGCTCTCCCAGTTTGTTGCTGTCTTGGATTTGAACTGTTTCTTGAACTCTGAAATAGCGGTGGTAGCCGGGAATGGACCCTGAATCAAAGCTTCGTAAGGAGACACTTGGATTGTGGCAAAGGGTCATCTGACCTTACGCTGGGAGGCGCCAGTTTCTCCGACACGACCCCAACGTGTGAAGAGCACGCAGGAAGAATTGTTGCCGATGGGGTGCAAAAGTTGCAACACGTAAAACCTACAACAACAGATTTTGGGTCGGTCGAGTCGTTTGCATGAGAGTCTAAAGGATACACACTTGTTGGCATTCTTGGAGAGATCAGTCTGGTTGAGCGTAGCATCCCAGACTTCCCCGTCGCTAGTGTACACTAGGTGGGAAGCTAGAGTCTGACATGAATAATCGAGAGGTGAAACTGACGCAATCGCACACTGACCAACCAACCCAGAAAGATGATCAACGGGAGCTGCACCACGCTGGAGGACGGTCACCTTGATAGGGGGTAAGCTGGCGTAAGCAGAGCGCACGACGGAAATTTACCATTTTCCTGTCATCCTTCTCGTCAGCTTCCTTGTCTTTTTCATTGTCCTGAGTGTCCAGGTCCATGGCGTCCTCCTCTTCGTCAACGGTCGCAGTCTTCAGCTTCTTGGACTCAGGGCCGTCGTCCCCATCATCAGTATCAGCCTTCGCACGCTTGGGCCTGGCTTTATTGGCTAGTTGGGTGATATTTGAGGTGGGTTTTGACTTCGGAGGTGCCTTTGCTTTTGCCTTGGACTTGGAAGAGGCGACCGCGCCGATTGTCGCGTCCGAGTTCGCTGCTACTGCAACCGGCTGAGAAGCAAGTCTGGCGCTAGACCTGACTGTCCTGGTAGTCTGAGGGCCGGTATCAGCGGTTTCAGCCTTCTTCCTGGGGGGCATGGTCCGAGTGGTCAAGTTGGCTGAAGTTGTCGTTGTGTGGCGTTATGGACAGCGTTGATATTCTGGTGAGTTGCTTTTATACAAAGTCGATGTACAGGCGTGGGTCGCGTGTTTAATTGGATTCTTGATGAGTTACGAGTCAGATTGCAGGACGTGACTCGGTCTCGTGCTGGGAATTCGATGGTCCAGTCATGCTGGTACTTACGTAATAATACCATTCAGCAAATCGCATTTCAATTCACAAACGTCATGATCTCACGCGTAGAAGCGCGCCACTCAACGATCGAATGTGGGTGGCGAGAGGAAATACTCTCCGGAATGGTTTCCGATTCCTCTTAAATCTTCCTCCATCTCAGCTTCAATCTTGTCTAACTTTCCCCCCATATCGTCCACTTGCATTATTCCCACTCCCAACCCAGTTCATTGGACAAGAGCTTCTATCGCCTTCCTGGATCAATCTCCCTTGATGTATGCGAAGAATACCACGAGTTCTGGTGTGTATCCATCGACGGAGATAACTTCAAAGGCCAAAGCTGACCGAACACGCTGTACAAGGTCAAGGCACCACTTCCCAAAGAAAAAAGCAGACCATCGACCTCGGCAGTCTGACTTTTGGCGCAGAGCCACTCGTCCCGCTTCCGGGTGACCCATGGCCGACATTCGACGCCGTTGAATCCTTCAATTACGAGTCTGATCCATACCTCGCACCAGATTTTGTCACAGATAATCCGGCCCCGGTCGTCGATGCCACTCCTTCCAAGTCGCCTGTCCCCTCGCCACAAAAAAGCCGCCGCCGGGTTGAGCCACTCGATCGGCAGTCGTCGTCCACTACTCAAAAGAAGGTGTCAAAATCATCTGAGGTCAAACGGATTCCACGCCCTCGGAACGCGTTCATGATCTATCGATCCACCGTCTGGGCGCAACAGAGGATCCCGACGGGAATTGAACGCGATCACCGCCATATCTCTCGAATCATTGGCCATTGTTGGAACAGCTTGCCGGAGGAAGAGAAAAGAACCTGGAGAGCCAAAGCAGAGGAAGAGAAACAGGAGCATTCGAGGAAGTACCCAGGCTACCGTTACTCTCCCGTCACCAGGGCTGACAAGCCCATCAAGCGCAACGTGAATAGAAACGGTGAGAAGGATAAACAGAGATGTAAAAAGGTCGCAGAGTTGTTGCTTGCTGGAACCGAAGGGTCTGCCCTCGAGAGCGCGGTGAAGGAGCTCGATTCCAACAATTCGGGGCACCTCCAAATCTCAACGGGGAACTCACCCACTTCACCCACTTCCAGTCAGAGTCCCATTACCCCTCTGTTCAGCACGAAACCTCTGTACCGCGATGAGGCTCTGCATTCGCCTACACTCTCCCTTTCGTCGCGGGAGAGCCCATCTCATGCAATTCCCACCTTCTCGTTATCAATGCTCACTCCTCCTGAGGTGAGTCGAGAGGTATCAAAGGAGTAGAGACCTTGACTTACGCAAATGATTCCAGGACATCTTTCCCCTACCCATGACTCCTGCAAGTTCCGGAGGCAGCTCGCAATGTCAATACCTGCCATATCAATATGACCAGCCATACTCTGGCATGCCGGCTTACCTCGCTTCCCCAGAGACGACGCCGATGTCTCTCTGCGGCGGCCAAGGTCTTTTCGGTCCAACAGTCGGCTGGGAAGACTACCCATCAGGCATTCATACCCTCCACGATGACCTATACTATGCGTAATTCCTCGTGAAGGAGTCCTGTCGCAATGCACAAGAGCAGCAAAAATAGCTCCAAGAGCAATCAACGAACCACGACTCTCCTCTTCCCGAATCAGCCTTGTGAATTATCACTGTAACTATGCTCGTGTCCCTACTCACCTTGTACCACATGTTACAAATTTCCACCTATTCCATTAGTCCACCCCCCGGGTCACCACACCCACCTCCAATGATACCGTCGTCCCTTCAGAAGGGTTAGTGTCTCGTCCTATAACCTGATGGCACACGGCGTAACGAAGATGTGTTTGAGCCTCAGGATCTGTGGTTGTGACGAGGATAAGAGTTCTCGGGCTGAGCCGAGAGCTTCGCTTGGCGTCAATGTTAGGACCGAGATCACAAACGGTATAAGCAATGGAAAAGCTAAGAGAATACACTGCAACAAAGACGGGGGACCAAGAGATACAGCGGTGGCATTGCTTGTGGGTAGCAAGCATACGTAAGTGCGGAACGTTCATAAGAAGGCGAATGTCGGGGTCGTGATCATGAGTAAACCAAGGAGCAATTAGAATGAGAAAAGCGAAGATTGAGAGCCGTCAGGAATTAATGTACGTGACACGGGGTGAAACCAGGGCCGAAGATTAGATTATGCCAATCACAATGGTCGCTCTGAGGCTGACCAACTTCCCAGCGCCGAGGTTGATGGAACTAATGGGAATGGGCTGTCCGTCATCGCCAAGTTCCAGGAACTCTTCGGTTCTCAGCGTCGAACTCTTCCAGCCCCAGCTCTGAGAAATCGCGAAGGTGTCTGGTCCACTCGAAAACCTTGTAATCGAAGCTCCTGTTGCGCTCGCACATGAGATAGAAAAGTAGGCGGAAATGGCTGAACGGGGATCCCTATACGGTTGGATGGGATGATTCGACGGGCTTGCGGATCGGTTTCCAGCCGGCGGGGAGTTGGATGTTGGGGACCCGGGTCGAGCAGAGACTGGTGTAGTGCTTCTGACGCCCCCAAGTGTTAGTGTGGATGCGCTAGCTGGCGCAGAGAACCTGTAAGGATCTGCGGACTGCATGATACTACTCAGCGAGTTTGAGTGAGGGCGGGAGAATGGGGTTCTAGGAAGTTCCGATCGTCTTGAGCTGGGGATTGAGAAGGAGGGTAGGGGATCGATGTGAGACTGCCGGTGGAGATAGACGCCAAGCTGCAGACCCTTCTTGCGTATGACTTGCACATAAGCGTTGTATAAACTCCCCGCATACCAGATAGTGTGAGAGTGCATCCTGGTTTTCTCCTTCAGGCAGTCGACATCCCAAAATTCTACCGCAAAACGGACGGGGGGAAAAGGCGACCACCTCCGCCTTAATTCCGGATCGAATTGTGCGACTGTAGCCGCATTTGGAGATGGTGGGAGGATCCCAAAAAAGTTGTCTTCGGATGTGTTGGCTGGGGTAGCTTTCTTGTTATCGTCGTGCGGTAGACCAGTAAAAAGTTGGTCCATAGTGGCGTTCTCAAGGCCCGTTGCATCACCAATACGCTCTGAGGAATCGGAGGCCACTGCCCAATACGGGGATGGTGAAGCTGGATGTAAATCAGGTAGAATGGCGATTTCCGAGGTCGAACGTGTTATCCCCAGTTCTTTGTCACGCATAACCGCCCCGACTTTGAGTCTGAGTTCTGATTGCTTCCAGTGAGAGTCGTGCAAACGGGTCGCGCTCACATAGGGGCGGCCAATTGAAGCGGAAACGTCATGTGAGATGAACATCAGATCTTCAGTGGGCTGAGAAAAAAATAAGTCAGGGTTCCTACTAACGGTATAGAAACCAACCGACCATATGCATGAAGTGGATGTCGTTTTCAAACAGTTTAGTAAACTCTCTCTCTTCCTCTTCGTTGATCCCGCCTTTTCGCCTGAGCTCCAAGACTGCCTTTGCCATCTCATACCGTTCACGTTCCCCTCTGACAAATAGCAAATCAGATGCCAGGATTGCCCTGGCCCAGTGAGCGTCAAGGCCTCCCCTCCTCCAGATCAAGGGTATAGGCTGAGAAGCATTGGTGAATACGACGGTGGACGACACGTTATGGGGAGACCTCTTGAGGGAGGAGCCTGATATGACACCAGTCGAGGACGACTCATCTTCCTCGTAAGTGAGCATGTCATAGCCCCACCGGGTAAGCCAGCACGCAGTGGCCTCGCCAACTTTGTCTGAAACACCTCCATAAATAAAAGGACGCTCGTCGGCGGGTTCCTCTTCGCAATCTTCGTCGAACAGGGCCTCGGCGGGATCTTCTTTCCTCGTCTCATCATCATCCATAGGCAGGCTTGCGAGCTTACTGGATATAGAAGCAACGTCCGTGGTACCGGGCTTGGGAATTTCCGCAAGGTGCTCCAGTCCAACGGCAGCCTCGGGAGCATTTTCTTCCCCAGGACCTATACCCTTTCCGATGGCAAAGTTGAGGTAGCGGATCACGGTGGTGGGCCCAACAGTGGTGAGAATGTGCCTGAGGGATTGCCCAGCAACTGAGGGGATGGATAGGTAGATAGCAGTTGCGAGTAAAGATAACAAGAAGCGAGGAGTCACGGGATGATGCCCAGGTGGTGCTGGCTCGGGTTCAATAAGATTGGGAAACGAACGGGTGAGCGGGTACAATGGAGTCGGTATCAGGGCTGAAGGGACATGGAGCTGCGGCCCTCCGCCATAGAGACGAGAGATGCAGATTCTTTGAACATCATGAGGGCTTGGATGACGAATATGTGAAATCCTTGACTTACTCAAACGCTGTGACGGGAAGAAAGACGCCGGTTACTGTCAGTCGGCATTTCACGCAAATTGATTGAACAAACCTGGTCTTGTAATGTTTGGGTCCGGGAAGTGAATGTGAATTGGCTCAGGACCGCCAGAACGCGACGGCCTTTGGCGGAAATGTGATTCTGAGAAACCTGCAGTAAAGAGGCGTCGGAAGAATTCCTGCAGCGGCGCGGCGCGGTATAATTAGTGCGGCGACAGCAATGAGATAAGTGAAGAAAGCTGACAGCTTGGATTAACACAACTCTGTGTAGTTTATATATGGCTTGCCAGGAGCCAGATATGTGCAGGGCGACGTCCGCAGTGCTGCCCTCTAGGAAGGACGCATAGAGGTGATCCTGTAAGTTTCTAGGCGAATGAGCGGCCATCGCGTCAGGAGTGTACGCTGAGAAGATGGGAGAAGAGGGGAAGGGGAATGGGTCCATTTCTCCCGGCCAGCTCTGGAGCGGGTGGGTTAGATTGCGGTGAGGTCAGCCAAGGAGGGAGAGCCACGCCCCTCGGCCATCAACTTCTCCTCATCCCCCGATGGCATACACCCAGGGAAACCAACAAAACGCTCGATTCTCTGTCCTCTCATCCTCCTCTCTCTCCTCTGTAGAACACCTCTCGCCAAACTCAAGTAGATTCTCTCTCCCGAACACACCTTCAATAAACACAACTCTCGGCACTCCGCGACCCAATCTCCGGCCAAATATTTACGATAGGCATCTCAATAAGACACGTACTGCAGAGGTCTCTGCCTCTTCTTTCGCCTATCTTTTCTCCGAAGTCATCCAATACACCCAGAAGAGGGTGAGTGGGATCAATGATCTCGAACGAAGGTGCTCTCTTCGCTTCCCCTCTTCCATCTTAATATTCAGCCCCTCAATCATTAGGTTAAATACATTGGGATACAGGGTTGGGATGAGGGTTCTTGAGCTGAACGTGTGGAGATCAGAGTCCACTTCGAAAGCCCCAAAACGAGAGATAAAGTTTCTCCCTGCTCTCATGTCCATACATACCCAAGTGTGGAAGGCTGTGTTTGGGAAACCTGCCGATGCCATTGAAAAGAGCGTGGAGAACGACGATGAGTGTATGTTATCGATATCTTGACCACTTCCACCCTCCCGACTGAACGCACGTAGATATGATCGTCGACAATGACCCTCCCATAACGCGAAACATATCCATTCCACGAGACATGAGCCAACTCAGTTGCTCCTCCTTCACTGCCGGTATTGTGGAAGCAGTCCTAGACGGACTCGGATTCGTACGTGATTAGGATTCTTGAAAACCGCGCCTCTGACACAGCGTCTGCAGCCTGCCAGAGTCACTGCTCACAACACTCCTAGTGACACACATCCCGGAAGGACGACGATATTGATTAAACTCGAGAGATCTGTAATAGAACGAGAGGAACTGCTCAAATAAAATATTGTTCAACCGCGGCTATCTCCGTACCGACGTCTCTCTTCCCCCATCTTATCACTTCCCCCCAATGGTCGATATCAACAAAATACGCATCGAACCCCCTATCATAAATTCGTCGTGTGCGTGGGCTTCTGAACTCGCCCAACTAGAGGAGCTGTACAACTCTCCTCACACTGGTGCAGTCACTACCCGAACGGCAACCTTGGATGGGTTTACTGAAGATTCGTCTCATGCGGTGTGTGGTCTGGCATATCCAGCGAGGCTCGCCCTGATCAGACGTTTACTAGGTGGTATTTGGCCACACATCGGCGTCCACCCCGAATTCGTACGGTTATTCACCTCACCCGCTCTCCAGCTACATCCGGTGGACACAGTCCATTCTCTCCCGTGGTACCAATTCCAAACCGTTCATCATCAGCATCACATCGAACACCGTCAACGAACTGTCACAGATGGTTGAGCACATACAGGAACTCCGTCGAACTCTGGGGGATGACAGCGAAGGCTCACCTTCACGGATTGCCATAGAGCTCAACACGAGTTGTCCTAACATCAGGGGGAAACCTCCCCCTGCCTATTCGTTCACCACTCTGCTTCCGATCCTCGAAGTCCTGACTCACGCTTACCGGGCGGATAGGACCCTGACGATCGGGTTGAAGCTGGCACCTTATCTCGCATCATTCCAGTTTGAAGAAGTCGTTGAATCTGTTGCTTCGCTCTCCTATGACCTGGAAGATGGCAATCGCGTGAACCCGTTCGCTTTCTTTACGTGCACAAACACGGTTGGAAACAGCCTTTTTTTCGCCCATCAGACTACGTCTTCACTGGGTGAGACGAATGCGTACGCCTTGGGGCCTATTCTCGGCGGATTGGCTGGAGAACCGATCCACGCACTCTCACTCGGAAATGTTTACTCGTTTGCACATTTGTTGGAGAGCCACAAAGATAAGGCTATGCGAGAGATCAAGATGATTGGAGTGGGTGGTGTAATGGATAAATCAGGGGTACAGAGGATGAAAAAGGTCGGCGCTGCTGTCGTTGGGTGTGCAACCTTGTTAGGTCGGGAAGGCGTTAAGGGATTTGAGAAGCTGGCATGATCTGTCTACTATACCTGAATGTTCCTTTGAATTTTTCGTCAACTCAATAGCTTCTTTAACTGACTCGCGAGTTCATGGTCTATCCGCAGTCCCTCGACCACAGGTACAACGATGAGTATTTCGTTGGATGTGAAAGCCTGCTGTCCAAATCGTCGCATTTCCCTTGTTCTCTCAGCCATATAGTAGCATGCTGTCCGTTTCCCCCTCTACTGCGTAACTCTCACCTCCACTCGGGCAAACACGTTCGGGATGACATTAGCATATCGAAGTAAAGGGACATGAGAGCTACGGTCTTGTTTTGATGTTGCTTACAATCAAGCTCTGTTGGTATTCGAGTATCGTTAGTTGGGTGACTCGAGATCCTTCGAGTAGTGACATACCTTGTAAGCCTGCACGTCGCCCCTGAACTTTTCCACTTGACCATCCGCACAAACCCATAGCTAGGGCACATGAGACAAGGAATGTCCCTGGACAATCCGGAGTTAACTCACCTCGCTCGCAACAGACGTGATAAATCTCTCGTCGTGAGAAATTACGATCACTCCGCCGTTCCACAGTTTCAGCGCATTCATCAGTGCATCCAAACCCTGGGAGGCGAGAAGATCGACACGAGAGGATCAGCCTAAGTCTGATACCCTAGAGTGCGTGTCAGGACGGAGGCCTGGAGGACTGACCTCGATATCCAGGTGGTTAGTCGGCTGAGCGGGGCGGTGGTGGGTAGCGGACTCAGAGAAAACAAGCTGTGCTCGAGAAACTCACCTCGTCCAACAGTAGAATATGTGGCCTCTGCATTGATAACACGGAGAAGGCTACTCGAGACTTTTGGCCTCCGGAGAGGGTGGCTATGGTCTGCAGTCCGGTCATTCCTGAAATCTGGAAGTTGCCCAGATGTGAGCGGTACTCCTGGTCGGTCTTTCCTGGGAATTTATGGGCAAGGAGCTGAACTGGGGACATTGTGGCAACCAGATTATCCACATGGTGCTGGGCGAAGTACCCACTACCCAAGAAACAATGACATTATGAAGCAGCAGGGAGCGGTCCAGCACGTACATTCGCAATCGCCCGTTCGAGCTTACATGACCCGAGGTTGGCTTGAGCTCCCCAGTAAGCAGCTTGATCCTGCCCGATAAAATCAGCGAGATTCACGAAAATGATAAGCCTAGACCAACAGCGTCGATTTTCCAGCGCCATTGGCTCCAACGATGGCAATTCGAGAGTCCAGCCCGACGTCAATATTTGCGCCTTTGAGGAGAATCTTTTCTGGAGTGTATCCGAACGAGACTTCATTCAATTGTAACACTGGCGGGGAGATCTTCTCGGTCTCCGGGAACCTTGTTTCCTCGTGAAAAATGTGGAGTCGCGATAAATGTTTACGAACCTGAAGGTCTCGGATTCCTCGGCCTCCGGCGGTTCCAGCTCTGGCAGCTGTTTCAGACAATCAGACCCAACAACTATTTCCCTACTATTCCCCCTATCTGGGATGAGACCATACCTTCTCTAGTATCTTGATCCGGGACTGTGCCTGTGCGGCTAATATCGAGCCAGAGATCAGCGAACGCAACAATCAGACTAGTTCCAACGCTTGTACCTCGATTTGCATTGTACCTCCAGCGATCAATGAAGGCTTGTAGGTGCTTTCTGTACTCCATCTGCGCCTCATACTCTTTCCGCAGGCTGAGATCCCTGTCCGATTTGGTGGAGTAGAATTGGGTGAAATTCCTGACAATCGTTCCATCAGAAAATCAGGGTCTCTGAGGGGGATGAATCTTCATCTTGCGACAAACGCCAAGACATCCATTGAGTAAAATAGGGTATGGAAAGGGGTCCGGTGTAACATAGGAATGCAAGACGATATCGTAGATTGGACTTACCCCTTGTAGTAGTCCAGGCGAGCGGAGTGTTGATGAATGATGTCCGTTGCGACGGCATCTCTGATTGTGGATGGTCATGCTATCAGATACGAGTGACTATCACGCGCACTCACAGGAAAGCGCGATCGTGGGACCTAAACGCGAATGGATTTGTGATACCGATTGCGTGAAATATTGTACCACGTACACAACTAGGAGCGTTCCCTGCCACGTCTGGAGGTAATCTTCCAGCCATGCGAGGGCGTTGAGGTCGACTATGACACGTGTAAATCACAGATACGTTGGCGCTGGTGTGGAAGAAAACGCACTGTGGTTAGAAGGCTCGTCGAGCAGTAGCAACGCGGGCTCGAAAACGGGTAAATCCTCGCATGGGTGGGTCAGCACAAAGACAAACCTTAACGAATAATGCCCGAGCAAGGGCAAGACGCATCCTGGTGATCAGTCAGACAACCTGCGTATCAATCTTGGACGAGTGTGTTTACCTCCATCCACCGCTGAAAGATCTTGTCGGACGTTTTTGGTCCTCTTCGCTGAACCCCAGACCTGTTGGTACCGAGGGTTATATCTGATATAATAGTGACGCATTCAGAGGTACCTACCCGCCAACAAAGCAGCCGCTCGAGCAGGTCCACTTTCCGCTTCCATGTCCGCCAATCGGGCGTGGACCTCAGCTAATCTTGAAGAAGCTTCTTCTCTGGCGTCGACAAAACGTTTATCGTCCCCTTCCGCCTCGAGCTCAGTAAGTTTTGTATTCAACGCAGCCTCTTCTTGAAGTAGGTGGTCTCGCCAAACATCAGCTTTGAGAACCGAATCCAAGGCGGTGGTGTCATCTCCAACAATCTGGCGGATCGCGTGAGTGGGTCACAAGAGCTGGGCGGGTGATTTTCACCTCCTGTTCGACGAATAGTATCGTGATATATGGAGGGATGGGAACCTCGCGCATGGCAATGTGACGAAGAAGGGTGGATTTACCGACACCTTCATTAACGGAAGTAAGTTTACGCGAAACGAATACAGAAATTAAACTCGCCATTTCGACCAATGAGGCCGTATCTTCTACCATATGCCAAGGTAAGGTTTGCTCCCGAGCTTCAGCAGAATTGAGCGTTTTTAAAGACTTGGATGACAACAAGATTCACTCACAGGATACGATTTGAGGCAAAGTTGACTTCCAGATTTGTGAGATGTATATCTTTGCTTTTGTTCTTAGAAGCAGCAGAAGCTTCTAGTGGATTGATCTGCAGGCCGTCAGCGGAAGGTGTAAGTCTATGTACAGCACCCTTGCCTTCATAAACAGCTCCTCGTAGGTTTGCTACGGTACTTTCAGTAGGGAAATGTTTGAGGACTTTGTAGTGTATTTTATCACCTGCTTTCTCGCCTGGTCCAATAGCTTAGAGCCCTCGTAAAGGTCCCGCTTGGACCGTTTCTCAATCTTTGCCTTCAATTTGGCTTCTTGCTTCTCCAGTTTCTTGATATCGACACGAGAAGCTCTAAAAAGGGTTACCAACGGACCGGAAGTATGGGTGCTGCGTCAATTCCTCACTTCCCCTTGTTTATACTCTCAAGGTCAACACCCTGACTCATAGCTATGGTGCCGGACATGGCGGTGGTCTTGCCAATCTCCATGGCTCTGTCGAGCTTAGTAAGACCGGTACCGCGACTCGTTTGAGACGCCCGGGCAATTAAAAGGTCATTGAGCATATCGGCGAGCCTTGCCACAAGGGTTTCCAAAGCGTTTGTGTTACGACCAGCAACAGACTCGAGAATGAGTCTGGCAATTTGGAGGATATCCTCGTCCTCACCGGCATCATCCAAAAGGTAGCCAGCCAAGTACTGGATGACGATCTCCTCAGTTCCAGGAAGGCCAGCGCGGATCTCCTCCGCGATATCTTCTGGAGTGACCATGGTCAACGATGAAGTGAAAGATAGATCAAACCTTTCAAGTTCACACGATCGAAACGCCTTCCTTTTCCGGTCGGATACCTGTAGGTGTTCACGAAGCTGGTGCGTGTGACTGAAGCAAGGATGGATGCCAGTCGTTTCTGGGATTGGAAACGAAGGCTGACCAGGAGTTGGCTGAGTGCTCACCGTACAACTGTCCCGGATGCTGTGCGCCGTACGGCGGACTGATGCCGGCAGTCAGCGGCGCGCCCTGGGCCCCTTTTTGTTTGCACTTCTCCACACATTTCAGTTGGAGATACGTTCGGTGGGATACCCAGTATGATTTTCGCGAGATAAACCGAAATGAATCGTATTCGAGAGGGAAATAGATGTGCAGCGGTGGAGAGAGAATTATGCTGTGTGACAGAGTGACCGGTTTGCACCCCGCGGGCTTTCCACTCCTCGTTGGAAGGCCTAGTCGACGACCACGACGGCAACAACGAAGACGAAGGCCACCCTTTTTTGAAGCGACGAGCTACTCCTTCCCATTATCCGGACTCTCCGGCTGGTGGGTTTTTTTCCCTTAAATTTCACGCTGTCATCATTCCACTTTGCCACCTTTCCACCACAGCTGTTCTTCTTCTCGCCGTTCGTGGCTGTTCCCCTCGCTTTTGCCTCCGGTTTTGCGTACATTCTTGCATCAGCCTCGCTGATACAGCTCCGTTCTTTTTTTTCTTGCCCCATAGTCCATGGCTGTTCTCGCTGCTCAAGACTGGCATCTCCCATCATCTCCGCAAGCTATGGACTCCCCTACGACCGCTAATCAACCCCCTTCCAGACAGCAGCACACCCCTTCCCCGAATTCTGTCAACCATCCCTCCACGATGGCCCAGCAGTCCGGCCAGCAGCTCCCGCTTCACCTCCAACAGCAACCGTATCCCTACCCGGTGCAACAGCAGCAGGCGAGTTGGTCCCCGACAAACACTCCCTACTACCCTGGCTTCTATCAAAACACACCGCCTCATTCTCCCTACATGCATCAAGGTCATCAGGCACAAATGAGCCCCAATCCGTTCTATGACGCCAACAACCAGTTCGCGCAGTGGGCCTACCAGCACATGATGTTCAACGCTCAACAAAACCACCAGATACCCATGTACTCCCAACATCCCACCACTTCAGGTTCCCAGCGCAGTAGGTCGGGGAGCAATGGCGCTCAACAGGAGTTCTATCCCGCTAATAACGTCTTCAATCCGTTCCCAAGCGGAACACCTCCACCTCCCCATCCATCTCCTGGCAACAACGGATACCCTAGAAGTGCAACCAGTGACCCCAACCAGCAGTATGGAGGCTTCCACCCTTATCGCCGGCCGAATCGCCCGCAGGGCCAGGACGTTGTCCCACCTCAACCACACGACTGGAGATCAAATACTGGTCCTGCTCCAGTTTTCCAGCCGCCGTACGCTCGCAATGATGCCTCCGCTTCGTCTACATCGGTCAACTCTTCTTCCAGTCAGAGTTCTCGTCGCCGGAAGGACAGCCAGGGATCAGCCGTCGGCGGTCAGAACGGTACCAATCCCCCACAGCCATCAAGGGCTACTCCGGTGCGGACGAGTAACAACACGTCCGGAACTTCATCTTCGACCAACCATCGACCCCACAATCGACACCCATCTGCCTCGTCTACAACGTCGTCCGTTGTTGCTCGACCAAATGGAACTTCCCCGTCCACGAGCGTCACCCCGAATAACTCCAATACTTCATCGCCCTCTACTGCGACCCCACGGCCTGTCAAGCCTTCGCCGTTGTCTCAAGGAAATTACACTGTGGCAGAGAAACGCGTGTCTCGGGATGACAGCGACATTCGCAAAATGCACGACTCCACGCCCGGAGGCTCTCGCAGTGGTCTCAAGAGTCGCTTCCGGCGCGCTCTGTCCTTTAACGCACTCCAGGAGGAGGAGACGGAAACCCCATCCAAGGGAAAGGCGCCAGAGACTCGCGGAGAAATTCCTGTCAAATCTGAGGCGGTCGACTCTCAGGACCCCGCTTCGTCAACCGTCCCAAAGAAGTCTCGCAAGGCATTGTTCAACTCGAAGTTGAATGCATCTACCGATAATATATCGCTGTCGTCGACGATGTCTTCCGCCTCGATGGTGATCCGAAAGCTAGGAAACATTACCAAATTGACACGGAGAAATTCCCTGGCCGGAATCACCTCACTTTTCAAAGACAAGAAGGAAAAGGAAGGTGAAGAAGGAAAGTCCAGAAGGAAGGTTAAGAAAGGGGCCAAGGCTGAAGCATCTGAGGCCAGCGTGTCTCTTGCTACCGTTGAGCTGGATCGTTCGGATTGGAGTGCCGAGTTGAACGGGCTCACGCCTGCCGCAAGGTTAGCCCGACAACATACTCTGAAGAGCAACGCCGAGGCTGCTGAGCGAGCCAAGGCCGAGGCCCAAAAGAACACGGTCGCCACTCCTCCAGCTTGGGAAAAGAATTCCAGCAATCGACAGGGAGATCTCACGAACGGTCCTGTATCAGAAGATGGCACACGGCCAGCCGATGAGGACTCTGACAGCGATGACGGCAAACTCGCCGGTCCCAGTAACAACCACGTCAGTCAAGACTCACTCGATGGATGGGATGATAACGAAGATTGGGGCGAAGGCGAAGACGACGAAGAGGTCACCATCCGAGGCGGTGTTGATAGCATCGACCTCAACGAAGATATGGAACCCTGGGCTATTGGCCTGCGAAGGAGTGTTGAGAAGACACGAGTTCCCGTAAAGGGCATCCTGAAACGTATGGGTATATATCGCATATGTTGTGTCCTTGCTGACCACCCCTCATTTAGCGCCAACACCCGTGGTTGAACCACCTGGACCCGCATTCACTGTCAGAGCCAGGTCAAATTCATACAACTCGGCCCCCACACACACCACAGAGATCGGACCACTCGCTCGTATCCCTTCATCCGACCCAGATCACATCGACGGCCTCCATCATCCACATCCACCGTCCCCTTCTTCTTCCTCCACCACCCCGGCCCTCCCCCCTCTTTCCTTTATGTCAGGCTCGGCAACAGACTCGACGGACGTAAACCCCTCACCGCATGCGGAAAAGATGTTCTTCAGCCACCCCAACTCGTCTGCCCCGGTCTTATCTGCCGTGTTCTCCTCGAACCCTCCATCGTTGGCCCATCGTTCGGCAACCGCACCGGCGAGGCGCCTTACCTTTGCATCAAACCTTTCGGTGTACGACACCTTCCCGTCCTCTGTCTACGATCGTCGCAGTGAACCCGCTACGTGGAGCCGGTTAACACCTGCCTTGGCGCAGAGGATTAAGGAGGAGCTTAATTCATATAAAATGGAAGAGATGGAGGTTCACGCCGCCAGCCGAATCCAGTAAGTGACATCCGAGATCTTTCTGTTCTGACCAGGGAACTCATGATATCACCAGCACCCAGTTTTTCGTATAAGACGCTCAACTATGGTATATACAGGTTCAATGGTACAACGGACTTCCTTTCCTTTCATTATCACGCTCACTCTCACTGCCTGCTTTCACTTTTATACTAAGTAATGACCCTCTCCCCATTCTCCATCGGTTGTAGTCTCGTATAACGCCCTTTCACTTTCCCCCCACCATTTCCTTACTTTCCCTATTTCTTCCCCCCATGCTTTAGAACCGCATCTCCTTCCTTTTCTTTTTTTGCCACGGAGATTCAGATATCAGATCTCATTCTGAAGGCTTGGGTTCCCTGTATCGTTTCTGACCTCCACATTTTCTTTATTGACCCACCTATACGCAACCCATATACACATGTCATACTTCAGAATTTTTATACCCTCCTCGTTCTTCTCTAGCGCACTCCATAAGTTTAACAAGCATGATTCGCGGACGCTCTCCATTTTTCTCAGTAAATTTTCAGATCGCACCAATCCCTTCCCTTCCCTACCGTGCACCAACCTTTGCGGAATATCTTATCTACCGGGAGACGTTTGTTCCTTGCACACTCGACACTTTCAAGCCACACCTTCTTCCAGACCCTTCTGCTAGATGGGTAAATCCCCTGATCAACGAATCGATTGTAAGTTACATGATTCCGCCGGGAGCGGATATCAGGCTGTTGATTCAAATTGTTTGTCGGAAATGCACCCGCCGGAGCGGACAGCGTACGGTCTCCTGGACCCCACAGATGGTAACAAGGTTACTCGACCGTCAGGGTTGATGGTGGACAGCGGACTACTGGACAAACACATACTTCGAGGTCGTCCACCTCGTCCGACCCCAGATATAACCGCCCGCGTCCTAACAGTTCCCTGATAAATCTCGTTTGATATCCGTGTGCACACTTAGGTATAGTCACACAATTATAGAGGGAGAATTGATCCAAGAAACGATAATAATTGTTAACCCACAAGCGTGCATTCGCACAGCCATGAGGGGAAAGAAAAAGTAAAAATACCAATATAACTTGAAAAGCTCAGCCCTACGAGTCGTCGGTTAAGACCGGGAGATAACCTCCGTCTTTATCTTCCTTGGCCTTCTTCTGGTCCTTGTACCCCGCCAACACCGCTAATCCGAACGCAAGGACGCACGCCCAAGTCGTGAGTTTGAGGCTCCAGATATAACATTCCAGGCCATCCATGCACTGGGCATGGATCGTCGTGTCAGGAGACGTCGTCGGTGGAAGAGTTGATTCGTCCGAAGAGTGCCCATCGAGGTTCTTTCCGAAAGCCATGGAGAAGATGTTTCCACCGATCATGGGTGAGAGGGCGACTAGTCCCCAGTTCTCGGAAAAGTGAGCTGACAAGCGTGAGATTCAGGATCATTGCGAATAAAGTGCCTCAAGACGTACGCATTCCGAACCAGTCGATGATGATTGTTGGGAATAATCCAAACAAGGAACCGTACGAGAAGCCGACCAATAAGCTAGCCTTCCAGAGATTCTTCACGTCAACGACAGACATGGCCACTAGCTGAGAGATAAAAAAGAACATAGCAACGAGGGAAATGCAATACGCCCGGCGCAGGCCCAATCGATTCTTGATGAAATCCGTGAATACACCTATGTAGATTAATGCATCGCAGGTTCGCTTCTAGAAAGGGTAAACAGGCGCACCAATACATATCCTTCCGACAAAATTCATGACGCTGACAGCAGAAACTTGGAGGGTTTGGAACTTGAAACTCTCGACCTCATCATAGACCGGGAAGTTTTTGGCGTAGAGGGACTGGGCGACCAACCCCACGTTATTGATCCCTGGATACTGTCAGTCAGTTCTCTGTCGACAAGAAACCCGAGGAGACTCACACATCAGACCAACACCACTCACTGTGAAGCGTCAGTACTTGCTTTCTCTGACGTGTACCTAGTAACTCACGGAGGGACATGATGGTGAACAAGAGCCAGAATTCGGGGTTCATTAACAGCTCCTTTCCACTGATATCTGGTAGCTCGTCATCTGAAGGGGGACCAGTGACGACTTCTGCGCAGCTTTCTATGCTCACACCCCGTGCATGCCTTCTCGGAGATCGGACATAATTCTCCCCGCAGTCAAGCTCGTTGTCGGGTAGCAAGCGTGAGCCACTATCATCGCCTCTCTCGAGGTACGACCTCCAGGTAGAAGCAGATTGTGGGGCTAGAATTCCGTTCTCTGCGTTCACTTCGCCCGACGCTGGAAGGGGTATCGAACGAACAAAGAGCCATCCTAAAATCATTGGCAGTGAAGTGCCAATTGCCAAAACGAGGAGGAAGTCAGAGGTGTTCCCAGGGAAGGCCGCGTGCGCGATTGTCGAGAACAAAAAGGCTGACAGCCCGAAGCCGGATAACACAAACGCTGTGAAACTAGTTCTCTGTGCGTAACGATCGAGGGGTCGGCATAACTGAAACATCCATGGAATATGTTCCGAGTGCTTACTATGTGTTCTGGGAAGCTTTTGGCAACAGCATTAAGTGAGCCGGATGCAGCGCCGGCACCTCCGGTGCCGGTCAGGAAGCCACAGAAGACCAACAGGACGATGGTCGCGCTTGATGCTTGTTCTTGGCCTTCTGTGAGTCCAGCGTCGAAGATTATCTTGATACCCATATACCCAATTAATAAGCAAAAGAAGGCGAAGACGAGGGATGGTCTCGGGCCGCGCTTATCTACAAGCTTTCCGTGAAAAGGGCCTGTGCCGTACGTCCCAGCTGGCGATTGAGAAGAATTCGACCAAGGCGTCAGAGAGCCGGATCTAACAGGTGGCACTTGTAGCAGGGAAAAAGATGGACGTACCGTTCCCGCCTAACCCAACAAGGTTCTGCTGCGTGTGGGACAGTCCTAAGCGGACACCCAATTGTGGGCCATAAGCTGAAGGCAGGGTTCGGTCACTAATGCGTTGCATGGGACGGGGTATATCGTACCGGAATAAACCTTGGAAAGAAGAACGCGAATGGTAAGTTTCGTCCTTCCAGAGGATATTTAATCCAGTGCATACATAGTTTGTGCCCGAACAGAGAGCGACCAAGACCGAGACTAGCAAGGTCGTTACCCTTTCTGGACTGAGGAGCCTGGTCGAAGGCGACGAGGCAGGGGAAGAGCGTGATGACATGGATGAAGAGTGGGAGGCGGACCCGACTTGCTCAAGTGAAGTGTCCCTGGGTGAAGGGCGGACAGATACTTTATATCCCCCCGTCTAATTGTGTGGGTGATGGTGGGGTACCAGGAGGAGGGAGATGTTCTCATCTGATCACATCGCGTAGCATTTGGACTGAGATCGCTCTATCAAACGACGAGCATGTACATTCGCTACATTCGTTACAAGCTACAGTTACGGCCTACGGACTCAAAATCGCGGTACAGGGTATCAGGCCACAATCCGGCAACTTTACCGGAAAAGCGCAGTGGCACCATTCTATCATACTTTTACCACCCTTCGTGCTCAGCTCCAGCCGTGACGGGGCCCGCTCAGCTAAAACAGACGGTTCTGCCGGTGGAGAGTACAGCGGCAGCGATGAAATGTGTTCGGAATATCAAGAATGTGACCTCCTCAGGCTTCCAGTGTTTCTGCAGATTCAAGGACTTTGTTTTAGCTCATCTCTTGACACCTTCCACCTTTGCCAATCTACGATCGCCTTCAAGTCCGGCACGAATACGTCGTTGAAGTTCATGCTGAAAAAGTTCACTGGGATAGGTCTCAAGTGGATGCATGCTGGTGGATTCAGGAAGAAGCGAGGAGCTTCGATGTTTCTGTGGGCAACCATGGCAAGTGGTTGTTTCCCGAGCAGTCACTTATCGATTTTCTCCGTGGTAGTCAGGTTGAATGTACACCACGTTATCTACCGACGGCACCACTGCTCATCAAACCTGTCCCAAATGTGTGCAATGATGTCCAGTGAAACTCATTATTGCGGGGAGCAGAATGTAGGCTACAAGTCGTTAACGGGGGAAGAATGCACAGGCGAACGGGTCTAAGGCAGGAGCAGCAGCTGAAGGGTGCCTAAAGAAAATACATGCAACACGATAAGAACATAAAAAAAGAGAGTAAAGGGCATCGCGTAGGCCAAAATTACATCCGTGGGAACGACCAGAGTGTATAAGATGCGGGGAGACGTTGTGGATAGCCCGTGTCCAACGACCCACCCGATGAGAAATGTCGCGTTTCGGGCAGGGAGCAGCGGCCTAGTGCAGAGGGGCCGTATCCGAGGCACCAGCGGCAGCGGCCTTCTGCTGTACCTTGGCGGTGAGAGTGTCGATGATATGTGAGACGCCTGAAGGCTCCAGCACCACCTTTGTTCCATCACACTTCGCTTTGTTTGTGAATTCAGTACACAGCTCGTTGATGTCGATGTCCTAGAATTAAATCACATCAGAGATCCGCCGCTCAGGGTGATTGAAAACACCCACTTTGAACTGGGGATTTGAGGTGATGCTTCTCCAAGCGCTAAGAACCTCGATATTCTTGTCGTTCTGTTCCGTCTTAGGGAAGCTAGACCCTCGACAAATAACCATCGGCGCATCCTTGCTAGTGCTCTTCTTCAGGAACGGGATAGATCTCGCCTCGCATGGTTTGGAGGAGTTGCTGTCCCCAGCGCTGTCCACCACAAACGACGAAAGGCCTCCCTTTTTGATACTATCCAAGAGTTGCTCCTTAGTCTTGGGGCAGCCGCCCCCGCTATTGTGAAGCGCTGTATCAGGTGAATCTGCTGACGATGAAGCCAAAGCTGAGTCCACATTCGATGTTCCGTCACTGTTACCGTTGAGGTTGGTGGGGGAGACCGGAGTTGAGGTCAAGAGTGAAGGCGACCTCTTCATCAACTCTGCAAAGTCGATGCCGCTGGATGGGGAGAGGAAGTTACTGCCGCCAAACAATTCATCAAACGTTTGCATAGTGTCGCCATTTTCCGACCGGGGTCCGGACCGCGACCATTGGTCGAGCGCCGAGAAGTCGAACGGATTCATCGCGTTCATCGGTGTCGATACGGAGCTTGATTCAGGTGGTGAAGGTTCAGCAAACGACATGTAGGCGGGGTCGCTAGCGAGGATGTTGAACGTCTGCCGGCTAGGCTTTCCGAACCCAAAGTCGAGGTTCATCGCATCCTCGGATGCTGACAACGGCGAGTAGGTGTCATCCAGGGCGTTCAGTACGGCAGGGTCAAAGGGGATGAGGGAGCCGAAATCAAATTCGGAGGCCGTAAACGGGGTGAGGAAGTTGGTTTGCGGGGGTGCTGATGAGATGATGGATGACGCCGAGGGCGAATCCTTTTGCAGGGGTGACTTGGAGTTTTTTCCCACAGTGGCCGGGGAATCTTTTGACATCGCAAACGTGAAGGGTTGGGACGGTGAATGTGGTTGCTCCCCTTGTTGTTGCTTCTTGAGCTGCATGTTCTCCTCCTGTAACCGGGATAGAAGGTCGCGTAGGTTCTCCATTTCAGATTCTGTTCGCTCGTTCTTCTGCTCCAGTTCCGACACTTTATCCTCGAGCTGCAGGCGCCAAATCAGATGCCAGGCTCCCCGATCATGAACGAGCGGTACCTACATCCTTCACATGCTTTTCCTTCCGCTCACGGAACGCGCGTTGAGCTGCTCTATTCTGCTCTTTGCGTTTCAACAGCCGAAGATCGTCCTGCAATGGCAGTGGTATGGGCATTGAAGCGATAGGAGGCGAGATTAACTACACGTGCCTGAGTTGGGTTCCCAGATTTGCGGCGGGTGTTTGTTTTCTTGTTCGAATTACCGGAAGATGCTGGAGTGCTTGACGAGGCGGCTGGTGAAGGCGTCAAGTGTCAGCCGCCCAAGAAAAAGGCAGCGGGGAAAATGTGGGTCTCGGCGTACCAGTGTGGGCTGCCTTTGGGGTCGGCTCAACGTCCATCCTCTCGTCACTAGCCTTGCGCTTGAGAGAGCGGTCGTCGTTATCATTGATTGTGGAGGCAGGACTGTTACTACTGTCGCTGGAGGAAGAAGTGGGTTGGGATATCGGAAGTGTGTAATCCGACAGACTCTGTGGATTTATACCAGTAGGATTGTTGTAGCCGGGAAAGCTGAGGTCAAATGGGACTTGGACGTCGGTAGGGAACTGCTTCTGGAGTAGTGTGAGGAAATCATCGTCCGCAATCTGGGAGAGGGTCATTGGGGTTTGAGAGATGTCCCAGAAGGGCATTGAGCTCGCGTTGAACTCCATCTGCGGCGTAGAAGGCGGGGTTTGTTGATACGGGTATGAATGAGGGACTGCGGGGGGAGGAGGTGACGGAGGGTAGGATTGGTAATCTCCTGATCTCACACTCGATGGTGATTAAGGTCACAAGGGCGAAAAGGAGAGGAGAGGTTCAACCAGATATAAGTGTGGAAGATGATAATCAAGCAAGAGGTCTAATATTGATTCGCCAGCTAATATCGGGACCACGCTGGATGGGAGGGAGGACGGTCAGGAGGGTGTGAGAGAAATCCCCCGAAATACTTCCACTTCATTACTCATCATTCGGCCATGTATCCCGAGACCCGTGCCGAGGCGTCGCGTCATCTCCGTAACCCACCTGAACTCCTATTAGAGTAAGCTTTACGCGTGGACAAGTGCTGGTCAGGTAGAAAAAATATATTCTGTAGGTCGCTACCTCTGGAATAAATCACGGTAAAGATACAAGCCATAGAGATAAAGGGTAATAAGGAAAGTTGAATCCGAAAAGATTAAGCCACAGAAAAGTGTATGTAGATGTCTAGCGATCACCCTAGGTTTGTGACGGATAGACGGGCGGGTCCTGGATTACCAGATCTCTCTTATATGGAATCCGGGTACTCGCTTCGCGGTGGTTATATACAATATCAGCACCCACACTGGTCAAAGCCAAATCACTGTTTGAATTGTGTCAGCTTGAACGGTAGGATGAACGAGAGGTGTAAAGAGGAGCGGCATACATAGTATTCGATCTCCAACTGTGAAGGTAGAAAATTAGTGCCCAACGGCATTGTCACAGGTGGCCTATCACTCACGAAGAGGAAGGCGACGTCCTTTGGCCACACAACGTTTAAACCCACGGGATTGAACGTGTTCTTATTCATATCATCGATCAACCGATGTAACCGACTCATCTCCTGTGAAACATTAAACCCCGTAGAGATCAGAATCCATCGGGCGGCGTGTTTACTGTCTTGAGAGCTTACCTTTTCATAGTGAGTGCTGGTTACTAACCGCGACAACTGCAATGTGAGAAATGCGAGCATGTTGTCCAGGCACGAATAGGACAGGCTATGGGCAGAAATTAGGATCTCGTTGATCGCGTTTATCGACTCGAGGAACTGCGTTGGTGTTATCTGCAATTCGCATTCGACTTAGTAACCATACAGGACTTGGTTCATGGGCCGTGCACGTACCCTCCCCTCGAACTCAAGCGGATAAACGGCCGAAAATTGGATAATCTCGCCACCAGAGTAGTCACGTTCCACCCGAACAATTTCGCGGGGGTGGTGAATTCCTATCTGTCCTATTGGGTCCGTCCCAAACGCCGTATCTGGTGGCGGGGGTCCATAGTAATAGGAAGACTTGGGTATCAGCCTCTTGGAGGTTCTAAAAATAAGAACAGATGAGTGATGACCACGGTACGAAAGACAAGCAACATACCGTTGTGTAGTGAGTGTCTCGTTGATTACGCGATGAATATCCTCACTGCCTTCTGGGGGCCCGGTCACCTCCCAAGGGGGTGGCGAGCACGAGCTCGATGGAATATTTAACTCGAGTGGGTGGGTAGCCGTCGTCCTCCGCAAGAAACCCACATTCCCCTCCCCCTCTGAACACCCCTCCGGATCCGAGCTAGAGCTTGGGTGGTTTGCGTGCGGATCCTGCCATTTCCAATTATCCGTAACATCGACCTCCTCTCGTTCCTCGACGCTCTGACCCTCCCGCGGTCCAGATCCAGGGCGGGAAGGTGTAGACTTCTGGGTGGACTTGGTGCCCACTCTTGTCAGAGGAGGGCTTGGCAAAGTAAATCGAGTCCGTGGGTCTTTCGAGCCCGTCGTGTTTGGTGGCAGAGGTACCTTGACGAAGAGATCTTCGTCTCCAGGTCTTGTGAGGGTCGTGAAAGGGCCCGTGAATTGTGTTGGAGGCGGCGAGGAATCCCCCGAGGGAGTTGGAGAAGTGAACTCCCTGAAGTTGCTTGCTTCTGGAAGCGACGACACGGTGCCGGAGGGTAGTTCGCTCTGTGGCATGTTTATCGAGGCTCTAGACATCGTGGCTGGCGTGTAGACTCGGTCAAGTGGCTTCGAATTATCAATCGAATCCCCGTCTGCCATCGTGTCGGATCTTTTGAATTCTGAGCTTTCTGGTGTCGAAGGGCGCCTCGAGGATGATGACGAAGCGGTAGATACAGACGGCGTTCGGCGTAGGTCGAGAGTGGTGGTGATGACAACTGGAGCGGAGGTGTTCGTGTTTGTTGCTCTCATCCCGCCTGACGGTGACCACCTTGGAGGGTGGTAGTATTGTGGGGTGAATAAGATAGGTTAAACGGGTCAAAAAGAGTGTGTGCGTCAGAGAGAGAGAGAGAGAGAGCGAGGCAGTGTTTATGATATATGAAGAGTGGATGAGCGACAGGGACGGAGGCGGGCTAGTCCTCGAGGTGAGACGACAACCTTGCCTGGAATCTTGCCTTTTTCGGAAATACCTGGCTGGGTGTCTCGCTCGGGTCTTGCTTTTATTCGCACTTTTTTGAACGATATCACTATTCATGGTTCGAAAATACATCGACGGACTGGCGAATGATTGCTATAAAATCGAGGAAGGCGCAAGGCAAGTGAGAAGTACCTCACGAAGAGGACAGAAAAAGGACAGGAAGTTGGAAAATCAATCAAAACTCGTAGGGCATGAACCAACGACGCGTGGTGGGGTGAGGAAAACAATGCACGTCAAAACGTTTGAAACAATAATTAAAGCGAAAAAGCAAAGAAGACTGTTGGCTGCGGTCGCACTAATGTGCGTGTTCTCTATCGATAGGCGTAGGAGTGGATGATTCATTGGGCCTGTTCATGACCTCAGAAATCTTAACCCGTGAGGAAGGTGGGCTCGTGGAGCGTGGCCCGTCAACAACCATCCTGTCTTCATCTCTACCCGGGGACGCAGATGAAGTTGGCGAAATGGTTGCAATAGGTGGCAGTGGCATTCCGTTGCCGATTGGACGGGGGTGGGGTGGAAGAACAGCAGGAAGGGGTGGTGGTGGACTTGTTTGCCTGTAATGACCGGCGTCCAGCTGACGTACTTCTGGAGAGGAGGACGGAGGTTGAGTCCTGAAGGGAATGGGGGATGGCCTTGTGGACGGGGTTGGCGTTTGCTTAGAAGTAGGAGATAATTTCGGACCATCGACCTTCGGTCGCTTCATGTCCCCACTCCCATTGTCCTCAGACATGGGGCTCAAGGGCCGCTTATTGGATCCGGTGGAGAGTGCCGGAGAGTCGCGATCACCCCTGTTAGAAGATATGGATCCTCTATGAGAGTTCATCGGACGAGGGGAAGCTCGTCCACTGGAAACCTGGGCGGGCTGAGGAGGGAGAGGCTGGGAAGATGGTACATGAGTGCGATACGAGGCCAAGTCCATGAGCACCTCGGCGACACCCTCGTCGTAGTCTTCGTCCACATAGCGCTTCGGGGCAACGGGAGCGGCGGTAGGGGAATGGTGAACGGAACGGACAGTGGATGCGCCCGAACTTACTGGTTCAGGACTCTCGCCTCTTGTAGGGTAGGCGACCCTGAAAGACGGCTGACCATTCGTTGGTGGTCGATCGATGTACATGTTATCCTCATCCTTCCTCTTTATGCCAGACATTGGATTCCCGGTGGGGTTCTTCCTCTTGCGGTCGCGTTTCGGATCCGCAGGACCGGAAAAATGAGATGGTTCAGGTTCCCTCTCTCTCTGAGAGCCCCTCCGACGACCAGGGCCACGGTGTTCCTGCATCAGCATACCAGGGTGGGATGGAAGGTGTGGACTCGGAGATCTCTTGGGATAGGCAGGGGGTGGAGGAGGCTGACGAATGGTGTTCCGTACGCTCTCCGGAGAACCGTGATGGGATGGAGGGCGACTGCGAAGATCTGGGCGAGTATCCATCGGGTCATAGTCCCTCAATTCTCTGGGATCTCGGCCATCGTTCCTGGGATCATACCTACGAGACGGATGAGGCTCAGGAAGGGGTTGTGTGGGAGGAGATCGAGGCGCAACAGGTTTACTCTCGGTCCAAGGGGAAGGATACGATCGGCTAGGGGCCGGCTGATGAGCGGTCCTTGGAGATGGCTGAGGTGGGCTATAGTCACGAGCAGAACGGGGACCGGGGCTATGACCGCGATAAGGAGGGGAGTGGACTCGGGTACTAAACAACTGATGGGGAGGAGGAGGACCGGGATACTCTTGCAAATGCCTGCCGCGGCGTTCACGATCCCATTCACGATCTTCACGTCGAGTGTCTCGATCGACAACCTCCGTGGAATAAGTTCGTGGAGACCTCGGGGGGTGGCTGAGGCTGGGGGGAGGTGGACGCTGGGAAGGGTGATTAGAATATGAGGACATTCTAGGGGTGTGGCTACGCGGAATAGGGGAAGTCGATGCCGAAGGAGGTCGGATCTGCCGAGAGAAGTGGGGATCATGGCCGTGGGGAGCATGCCCATTGCGACCATCTGAGAGGGAAGGCTGGGGTACAGGCTGATGCAACAAGACGCTCGAATGTCTGCTAGTAGAGGGCCCGCGACTGGAAGGGTACAACGATGGAGGGTCACGATTATGAGCAGGGGGACGATCGACGTCCATTGGTGCAAGCCTAGACTGGTTGTGTCGGGGCTCGTCAACGATCACCGGCGGAGGCGGGCCTCCTCGGAAAGGTCGTGGCGAATTGGGACGTCCTGGACCGACAGTGTTGACTGGAGGAGGGAGGGGAAGGCTGGAATCGCCGTTGCGCAGGTCACCTCTAGGTGGAACACGGTTGGCATTGCTGCCTTGGAGAAGCAGAGGAGGACCGGTCAGGCCAGGCGGCTGAACAACGGTGTTGGCGTATGCGGTCGGATGAACGTCTTGCGGACCCGGTGCTGCGGGAAGCTGGGCTCCCGTCGCTTGCGCTTGCTTTAGCAAATCCAAGCGCTGAGTTATCGCCGTATTCCTAGGGTCCAACTCTGCGGCCCGAGCGTAGGCGTCGATGGCGTCGGAAATCTGATTATTGCAGCTCTCGTACAAACTCCCGAGGTCAAACCAAACCTCTGAGATGTAGGGGTTGATGCGGATAGCCCGAGAGTAAGCGTCCAAGGCATCCCTGTACTGATTGATCTGGAAGTACAGAACACCGATCGAACACCAGAAAGTCGGGTTACGGCCATCACGGTACACAGCCTGCTGATAGGCCTCGTATGCTTTATTATATTTCTGACCAGCCATATAGGCACGACCAAGAAGGTACCAGCTTTGGGCATCGTGCGGGTCTAGATCGTGTGATTGGCGTGAGGGGTCAGTGGAGCGAAGACGATTTAGCGGACGAACCAGCCTCGAGACTCCTCGTGAGATAAGCGACCGCAGTCTCCTGATTCTGAAACGTCGATCCGTCTTGGTGGTAGAGCCAACCAAGCTGTTGGAGAACTTTGGCGTGATTTGGATTATCGGCAACGACCCGTTCGTACGCCATCTTGGCGTTTACAAGCTATCAAAAAAAAATTAAGTTTGAATTAAATGGGGACGACTAATGGGCGCACATCATTCTGCTGCTCGTGCACGTGTCCAATCTGGAACCAGATGTCCGCGTGGGCGAGGGGATTGGGAGGGCTTTGGAGAATCTTCTCAAAGCAACTAAGACTTTCCTTGTACTTGCTACGCTGTTTGTATATTATGCCCAATCGGAACAGGATTTCGTTTGACTTGTCGAAGTCTAAATCTGTACCGGTCGGATCAGCGCGGGTACGATTTTGTGGAAAGGGGACACGCATACCCTTATTCATCCGGAGGACTGAGGCAAAGGCTTCTTCGGCGTGATCCAGGGACCCGTAACGATCATAGAGTATCCCGATACCGTACCACAATTTAGGGTCGTCCTACAGAGGTAGTGTATAAGGTGCGGAACACTGAGCGGATGTAATTCTATCACACCTTGGGGGACGGGAGCAGATACAGTGCTTGTTGATAAGCAGTGTAGGCCCGCTGCAATTCGTCACGCATGAGATAACAATGGCCTGTGAAAGGGGGATTAATGAGTTAATGAGCGACTTGTTGGTGGAGAAACGGACGAACCGAGGGAGCTCCACACTTCGCCATTGTCGCGCTGCAGGTCAACCACACGTTGGAAATAATCGATCGCCTGAGGGTGGGTGCACAATTACGTAAGTACCAAGAAAATGATCGGCACGGAATCATCGGACCGAGGGTCGCGACCAACCTTTTGGTAATCTTCTTTGATCCGGGCGATGCCAGCGACTTGAATTAGACCAGGCAATGAATCCGGGTTGTGACGCAACGCATTTTCGTACGCGGACAGGGCATGTTCCGTGTTGCCCATCTGCTCGGCTACTCTACCTGTTGATGGTAGCGAGGAACCGTCAGATGCTTGTTTTCCGGCCGAGGGAAGGGATCAGAGGAATATCCTAACCAATCAATAACCACGTCTGTTCGTTTGCTTGTGCAAGCTTTTGCACGTTCGAGATGGGGGCAGTTCCATTAGCAGAGACTGCGGGTGAGGGGTGAGCCCTCGATTGTGGAGGTATTGAGGATGTGTTGAGAGGCGGTTGGGAGGTACCGTTCAGGTGGGGGTGAAGATGGTTTGGGGGCGGTCTCGAATCGTGAACGCGAAGATCACGTTCGGACTGCCGTGGAGTGTGTCGAGAAGACATGAGTTGCCGAGCGAGGAACGTAGTAAGCCCGGGCAAAAGGAGGAAGACGGAAAGGAGGGAGGGAGATGGGGAAGGGGGATGTGGGAAGGGAACGCGTAGGAGGGGAGAAGGGGAAAAGAGCGAAAGAGCGGAGAAGATGGTGTTAGTAAGTATAAGAAGAAAACTGTCGGAGATCAGCCGCCAGGAATTTGATATTCCAGGGTTATGTATTAGATCTCCGATGCGAGATCTGACATTCACAGATTCCGTCCATCACTCTGGAAGAAGCGCACGTGGGGTGATTCCGTATTGGTCCCTGGCCAAGATTCACATTCAGGGATCTAACCCTAATGCAGTCGCATGGCTTTCAGGGCTGCGAATCAAGGGGGAAAAGTACCGTGAACCGAGAAAGCGGCGGATGTTCGAGCTTTTAGTCCGAGCGACAGAAGGGACGGATACAATATACACTGCGTTGGCTGGTAGCGGCCGTTTCGCTTGAAATATGCTGAAGGCGAGAATAATGATCCATGAATGGGAATGAAATCACCAGCGTTGTCGGCTGCGGCCTGTTGCGGCCCATGGAGTCGATGTGTTGCGTTTGTTGTGACATCCTCGGGTGGGAAGCTTGTTTGATTTACAAATTTGGCAACGGCTTTGAGTTCCGGGGAAGCAACGTGGCCGATCCCTTTGACACTGAACCACATCCTCGTCGAGAATGACTCGTGAGATAGACACGCATCCATCCAAATCGCTCGATACTGACGATTTGGTGTTTCGCAGGCGGTAACCAACGAGAGCAAGATCGCCAAAAGGCACAAAAGAGAGCGGCCGCGGCTCAAAAAAAGCCCAAAGAGAGCGCTGCCTCATTAGCGGCAAGAAAAGAAAAGTGAGCCTGAATTCCATCTCGCGTTGCTGTTGGCACAGATACCGGATCGATCTCCTATTCTGCACAGGGACGCAGAGGTTTTGAGGCAAAAACAAAAGGTATATTTTCGCACACATAAGGGCATTATTGTGTGGCAGGTACTGATAGAGGGGACCCTTGTAGAAAAAGGAAGAAGAGCGGGCGGCGGCTGAGGCGGCCGGGAAGAAATGAGCCAAACATCAGGCTGGCTCACGCATCGCAAGTGGAGACTATCGAAGACTGCGGGTGGAGGTGTTACGGGAAGCGACGGAGATGGAAAGGGCGCTGAGGGGCCGAATCGGATGAGCGAAAGTTGGGCATTTTCAATTGGGACTAGACCAATTCTATAGCATGACAGCGACCGCGCGCCTCTGAGTGAAGATTACTGTCGTGGTACGACCAAAGCGGCAGTCAGCGGTCAGCGCTCCAGCCAAATTCCAGCCAAACTGAATTGATTACATAATTTTTGATGCCGCTTTGGTTGTGTGGCTACAGTACAATCCGTCGGAAATTGCAACCGATCGTATACGGAAGCATGCGACTATAATAAGTAAGGCATGCGCATGACATGAGACGTTTGGGGCAACAGATTTAGACACCGGGACTGATAAGGTAAATCCCCCTAAAAAATATTATTATCCATCACAATTCACTTCGTTGGATTGAATTGGAAAAGGGAGAAATACAGAGAAAAGATGAACCATGGAGATATCGGTTTAGAATAGACGCCGGACGCCACTGGTCTCCTGTGTCAGGACCCGAAGGTATTTGATGGAACCAGGTCATCTTCATGTGCAATTCAAAACCCAAACTAAGGCACGCGGTCACCCGTCACATGTCACACAATGGGAATGTTGTCGTGTGAGTCAAAGATGCACTGAATTTGGAGCGATTACGTGGCAGTCCATATGCGGCCTAGTCGAAAACCACAAGTGACTTAACCAAAGGGGTGATTTAATTATCTGGGCATCGGATAACCGAAACAGTGGAAACTTTCTTTTTCTTTTTCGCCCCCTCCCCTTCCGCCGTTCATGGCCGCTTTTGCAGAATGCTGTCCACGATGCCGAAGGACAAAGCATCGTTGGCTGTAGAGGCGAGATGAGAAACGAATTGCATAGAGGGAAACACGTGCCTGTCATGAAGTAGTCTCGTTCGAGCGCCATCTCTGTTTTAGGGTTTCTGTGGTGAGCGTTTAGTTACAAATGATTGGTGATTCACACACCAAAGCGTAGCAAACCAGCTTCCCGGGACTCCCCGGGTTTGCTACAGTGCTTTTGATAGATCTCCGTGAGAAGGCGACGGATGCGAAGAATCTCCTTGGCGTGGATGGCGATGTCGGATGCTTGGCCTGAGGCCCCTCCCGATGGCTCTGCATAGATCGTTCAAAGTCCCATCTCGGATCCGGAAATATGGACCGCGTACGATGGATCATGATGCTAGCATGCGGCAAACAGTGTCGCTTCCCTTTCTCCCCTGAAGATAGACAAAACAAGTCAGCTCCAGTCCCCCACTTCACCCCTCCTCAATCACTCACCAGCAGCAAGAAGTAATGATCCCATCGAACACGCTTGTCCGACACAATACGTGTGAATGGGCGAATTGACGTACTGTCACAATTTCAGTTCAATACTCTCGCACGTTCCACGGACATTGGTTTCCCAACTCAAACCTGCATCTGCACGTTACATCAGCTATGTGCATACGCTCCGTGTTCCGACAACTGACCGTGTCGTAGATCGCCAACCCCGCAGTCACACTGCCGCCTGTTAATAACAGACTAGTTCGTTAGGTGTAAGCGGAAACCAGATATGCCGAGACCCGCACCTGGAGAGTTTATGTACAAGTGAATGGGTTTGGACGCTTCCTCGGCTTCCAAGAATAGTAGCTGGGAAACGATACTCGCAGAATCGGCGTCCCGAATCTGTCCCGCCATACGCATATGCATGAGGATCCTGTCCTATACCCAACTAACACGAGGAACCACCCACCGGTCCATAAAGCATGATAACACGTTCCCGCAAGAGCCTAGAATATATGTCATAGCTTCTTTCACCTCTGCCCTTACGTCGTTTGTCAGCCCCATTCATAATACTGAAACAACGCAGTTTTGTTGCAACTCACCGTCTGCTCAATAACCATCGGAATGAGGCTTCCGGACGATCCTTGCCAGCCCGAATCACCGTTACCATGAAATCCGCGGTAGGAAACAGAACGTGCTCTCATAGACCGCAATAATCTTAGGGCCATTTTCGACGTGGAGGGGAATTGGTGAGAGGTGCTTCGTCCCACGTGACCAGAACGCGTCCTTTACCCTCACCTCGCACGATGTTCAACCTCGAGCAAAAGCGCAGACAGATGTCGAACAGATCCACCGCTGTTCCAATGGACTTTGAGTTCACCGATAGACCGTCGTCCAGCATCAAGCCCGCATGGGCTACGGACGATCCATCCCACACCCCCCAAAAACGTATGACGCACCGCCCCCCGCTCAGACTCATCTCAAATATCTCCGACAGGAAACTATGATGGAGCAAACCCTTCACCATCGCCCTTTCCCCTTCATAATACGGTTCCGGAACGTCCCTTGTCTCCCGCAAGTGAACACCACCCCTTTCCAATACCTGTTCCACACACACCCTCCTCATCTCACTGGCAGCCACCACTTCTCCATGGAAGAACTCCCGACGTAGTCGATGTCGACATGAGCGAGGTCAGTCCAAGCACTTCAAAAACGCAACAGCCGCAGGAGGCCTCCCCTTCCAAGCAGGAAAAGGAATCGAGGGTGATAGCCCTTGGTGGCATTAGAAGAGTGTTTCGATCTCGCTACGAGAAGGTCATGTCAAAGCGACGCGATGTTGACGCGGACGACGCTGACGAGGAGAGCGTAAACGGCGAAGATGAGGAGCTGAGCGATCACGAAGGCAGGATGATGAAACCTCCACGGCCGATGATGAACAACCATTACACACTCAATCTAGTCCCAAGCACTCCTACAACCAAAGCGGATCTTCCTTACACACTCTCAGGGTCAGTGCTTTGGGCAAATATGTCTGTACGTTGCTGAAGTTAGTCACAGATACCTCCAGGTATTTTTCAACACCTCGTTATGTATGGTGTTTCTGTGGCTTCTGCTACAATTCATCCTCACTGTTCAGAGGGATGTGCAGCAGAGAATACTGGAACATTCCATGGGTACGGCGGTCCCCCCGATGTCGCACCGGTCACACTGACCTGTCCTAAAGATGTCGTCCAGGAGATCAAAGCTTGCTCTGTGTTGTACAAGAACAACTTTTGCGAAGGAAATATCGTGCCTCATATGTTTCAGCCTTGTGGAGAGTGGGAAACCTGTATGAATCGAGACCCATCGAAAATCGGGCGAGCGAGGATCGGTGCTCAGCTATTGGCCGAGATTGTGAATGCATTCGTGGAGAACATCAGCTGGAAGACATTCGTGAGCATCGTTATGATATTGCATTCATCCGGGGACGCCATCTAATCAAATCCCTCTAGTTCTTTTCCGTCGTCTCGCTCGCGTTTTTCACGCTCTTCATTAACTCCCTCTTTACGTTCTATCGATCGAAGCATGACCACACGCCACATCCCACACCCGGACCGATACCCCAACCGCGGTATGTCATGCCGCCACAGACACCGCGCCGAGGCAAGTCTGGTTCCAGCTGGAAGCCCGAGGAGGACGGAGATGAGATTAGCACCCCAACGAGGCGGAGGCGGTTGGATGGTAGCACAGCACCCAAGATCAAGGGAAACTGATGCGACGACGATATGCAGATCATGGACACCCCGGAAAACCTGTTCTATTACCCTTTGGATTTGGATGACACGCTGAGCGGCAACCCTTTTATGATAATCATTAAGTAGAACCTCACTTCTGGTTCCGCGCTTAATATTATATTCCGGATTCACCCTTGGACCGCAGTCTCGTCACTTGCCCCGACTCCGGACACTTTACTTATCGCGGCATTACAGATCAGAGAAGCGAGAAACAACAAATGCATGAAGCTTAAGAATCAGAGGATTTTGATATGAAACGTAAGTTAACAAAACGTACAGCACCCTACAGCACCTCACAGAAGATCTAATTCCCCGCACGCTCATGTCACCTTCAGACCTCCAGATCGCCTCCCCAGATCCCACTGATCCACATCCGATTAGGACCCCACAAACCCTTTGTGCCCCCCTCCGCACCCGTCTCGTGAGCGCAAAATTTCACTGTCCGTTCAACCCCTACACGCAGAATCGTCCCTGGGCCTGGGCCTGAGCGACCAGTTCTCGGGAGACCTAAAATTCCGCCCGAGTGGGTGGTCCCCGATCGCAGGCTGTGGGTCCGGCAACTTTAGGGGAAAAGCATACGGGGCCACCACGTTTTTCCGGCATGAATCCTCCTTTGGGATTGGGCGGCCGCACGTTCGTTTGCTCAACGACATCGCGGTGACAAGGGTCTGATGTTCCCAGGAATCACGACAGCCTTGATCAGTGTACGCATGAGTGTTTAATTTCAAATTACAGATAGAGTTGGTAGGTTACTTGCGTCCCCACCATCCACCCAACAAACTGCTTAGCCCCCCGCGCGAAGTCTCGGCCTGCGGCTCCGGGGTCGCCGGACGCGTAATCTCCTCAGCCTTTGCTTTTAACGCGAGCCCCTTTTGTACCAGAGGAAGTTGGGGTTGTGGTTTGATGAGAGCCGGCGTCGGCGTCGGTACTTTCCCGGCCCGTGCTTGCAACTGATCCATGTCCAACTCTACATAATTGAGCGCGATGTCGAAGAAGAGCGGCTTTTTGTGGGACTCGTTGTCAGGCGTGGGAGAACCACCATTGAAACTGAACCAGTCCCTTTTCAGTTCCGAGCCAACCCGTAACATCTCTTCATCTAGCGTATCACAGTCCGAATCCGCCAGTGGGTAAAACGAGGTCGATGGCGCCAATCCAGAGCCACCCTCCGAGACAGTTGATATGACCGACCGTGCCTCTCGAAGATGAAGCTGTGATCGTTGGACTAAAGCCAACGCCTCGGCGTACCTCTTCAGGGGTGCGTAACAGCGTGCGAGGAAGAAGCATCTGCATCCCATCAGTTCGATCTCGATTCCAGCCATGAAATGATCAAGATCACCTTCTTGATTTTGTAAAAGATATTCTCCCATCCACACCTGAGGAGAGGTCAGGGCTTTCATCGACAACGCTCAGGGTCCGCATTTGGGCTAGGTTTTGAAGCACGGTGTCGAGCAGCTTCACGACTGCCGGGAAGAGCCGGCCATCAACCTGTCCCCTCTCAAGAGACGAACGGGGCATGCGGGGTTGATGAGAAGATAACAGAGCGTTGATCAGCAAGTGATCGCGTTCAGTCCTTCTGGCAAGCAGTTGATAGACGATAAAGGCGTGCACGAATTCGATGTCTCGGCCACCAACGCTGACCGCTGCAGTCGATCCGCTTAACTGAGTGATCCAAAACACATGAGCCGTGTATAAATAGGGTCGCAATGTCCACGCCAACCTGTTGGGTTTCAACTTGTTTCCGTGCGACTTCTTCGGAATCGCTCAGGGCTGATAAGACGGCATCGTATGCTCCCACACTCCGCTTTGTTGTGTTGGTACCCAACTGTACCTTGTCACCCCCAGAGGATTTCTTCCCAGGGGAAAGTTTCGCTTCAGCTTCCTGAACCTTTAGGAGAGCGTCAACCAGCTCCGGGTTTCTAACCGGAACCGGTTTCCCTTCCCACATCGGGGTGTTGAGTTTTTGCTTTGGTAAACCCTGTGCTGCTCCGGCAGCTTCTCCCTTTAGCGCATCCAAGATATTGTCACAATCCTGCACGAGCTTATCCTTGTGAATCGCGACGAGCTCTTTAACAATTCCATCCACGTCGTAGGCCTTCTTGCTCCCAAGCTGATGCGCACAGTATCTGATCTCTGGGCCAATTTCGTCGATGAGCGAAGTTGCCAACGCTTGGTCGCGACTACTGGTCGCTTGAGCGCAGAGATTGTCTAGAAGGTACCTGGCGATGCCCAACTGGGAAAGCGCGTCTGGCAGCTGCTCTTCTCGCGAACGGAGGAATCGCCCATTGAGGATGAGGGAATACGTTGTGAGCTCGAGGATATTTTCGGCCGACAGGCGCTTGGACGCATACAGGGATTGGGCGAGGGAAAGTAACTGTGTAGACCAGTTGATTGCACGCCGGAAGCGGCTCGTAGCACTTCGCCGAAAAGCAGATCGCTTGTCTACTTTTGTTGGGTCCAAAGATAGGGAGATCAGCTCATGAGAATGGGCCCAAGCACGCTCTGCTTCGAATAACAGCAACTGAAGGCTAAAATACGTGAGCACGACAATACCGATGGAGTTGAATGGTGACGGATTCTTACTGGCCGCAATTCACAACCTCGGGTGTGATTGGAGGTAGTTTTTTGAACTCTTTTCCTTTTCCATGGGTAAACTTCAGAGAATGTCTGAGCCTGTGTGTCCTGTTTGCGCAGTGTTTACTGGATCACCCCGGTTAGAGAAGTTTTGTCGGAAGGTTTACGGACGCATACCGGTATCGCGTGTAATCGCCATATCTTAGACCATACGCGTTGCGCTGTTCATTTACGAGCAGGAGCGCTATTTGGAGACACACATCAGCTCTGTTTTCCGAGTTTGCGGCAGATTCGTGTCAGGATGAGATCTACCTCTGAAGGAGATGACGGTATCAGACATGAGTGAGTCTTTGACCTTTTACCACGATCATGGCCGATGAAATCGTCGTCCTCCCACCAACCTTACAGAACATCCTTGAACAGAAGACTCTAAAGTGGATCTTCTGCGGTTCGTTCCTCGTGACATGATCCCTAGGTAACCAACCTGACACCTGGCCATTTCGTACGCTCTAGGTGGTAAGGGTGGTGTTGGCAAGACGACCACGTCCTGTTCCCTTGCCATACAACTCGCCCAATGCCGTGAATCGGTTCTGTTGATTGTCAGTGTCTATCCTCTTTGCCTAGCGTCCCCTTCTAACAATCATCCCAACAGTCAACCGATCCAGCTCACAATCTTTCCGACGCCTTTGGTCAAAAGTTTTCGAAAGATGCCACAAAAGTCAGCGGATTCGATAACCTGTCTGCTATGGAAATCGATCCTTCGAGTGCCATCCAAGAGATGGTCGAACAGTGTACGGGGCATTTATTCGGAGTTTTATGCCGACCCTCTCCTGACACTTGATTCACCATCGTTAGCCGATTCTAACGGTATGATGGGCAGCATGATGCAAGATCTCGCTTTTGCGATCCCTGGCGTTGATGAGGCCATGAGCTTCGCTGAAATCATGAAGTCGGTCTTTTGCAGCCCCCCCTCTCCTGGCTGAATGTCCAGTCCTAATCGACGAAGCTCCTAGACACGTCAAGTCAATGGAATACTCCGTGATCGTCTTCGATACCGCCCCAACCGGGCATACCCTCCGTTTCCTGTCTTTTCCCACAGTTCTAGAGAAGGCGCTGGGGAAACTTTCGACTCTGAGCGGCCGCCTGGGTCCGATGATCAACCAGGTGAGAAAACCGTGCTTGAGAATTATTCACCCTTGACTTCAATGCTTAATCACCGATCTGAAGATGTCCAGTTTAATGGGAGGTCAAACGGATGGCACGGACGACATGTTCGCGAAGTTGGAATCCATGCGTGAGGTGATTACTGAAGTTAACAGCCAATTCAAAGACCCGGTTAGTACCTCACTTGTTATTGGTAAAACCCGGCTGCAGCTTGATATCGACGCATAAATTCTGTTTTTTTTTTCTACAGGAAAAGACCACTTTCGTGTGTGTCTGCATATCCGAGTTCCTGTCCCTGTACGAGACCGAGCGTCTCATTCAAGAGCTCACCGCATATGAAATCGACACTCATAACATCGTCGTCAATCAGCTGTTATTCCCGAAATCGAGTGAGTATCTCAACCTAACTCGTTGTGGCGAGCGTTCTGCTCATCGAGTGGGCTCTTCAGCATCTGACTGCGAGCACTGCAATGTGCGCCACAAGATGCAGCAGAAATATTTGAACGAAGCCCACGAGCTTTACGACGAATTCTTCCACATCATCCAGCTTCCATTGCTCACTGAGGAAGTCCGTGGTCCTCAGAAGCTGAAAGACTTCAGCAAGATGCTCGTTGAGCCGTACATACCACCCCAGTAAATGCACAATGTACCGTCTATGGTCTGTTATCTTAGAGCATCTGTGTGAGACGTGACCTTGACAGGATGATGAGCATTGAGGCAGGCATTCCTCGAGAACCAGGTTGTGATAAGTGCGCCTAGCGCCATTATGCATTAAAAAGGATAACTGACAACATAGCTAAATCGTAGTCCCATAAGGGGCATCGGGAGAGAATGTGATAGAGAGAGCACAGCAGACAGCATGAGGCCGGAAGCAGTAAAGTAAACGCAATGATCAGTTCGGCCGACTACAGAGACGGTTCCATCAGAGGCCCATTTAACGACGCCTTGCAAATTTGAGGGCGGGAATCCGCAGAAATCCGTCTTGGAACGTGAAAAAACGAAGTGAAACACAAACAACTGTCAATACCATCATCAGATAACGATGGGCGTGCAACAGGGGTGAAAATCGTCAGCACACAACCCTCATCATGCCAACTGGACGAAGAAGACTTCACCGTGATACACACCTGAAAAGGCCCTTCCTTTCACCTTGTTGACGAGTGACGTGACGAGGTGGAATGTGTGGAAGAAGAAGTCGCTCGGACAGGGGGGATCAGTCCTCCTGCTCGCATAGGCTTTTCTTTGACATCCTCAGTGTGTCGGCGTTTCGCACCAGGCCGTTGAGAAAGGTCTAGGTCGCCGGCTTCATCTTTGATTAGCTCCGTCGGACTGGCATTCCGCTTGCTACGGACGGGTGCCGAGGACCCTACAGAGGCGTAATCAGAGGAAACCTGGGATGCGACAGCTAGGAGGGGGTTGGAGGTGAGCTGGATGGGTTGCATGGCGAATATTGTATTGTTGGGTGAGGGGGCTTTCTCTGTGGAACTTGTGGCATGCCTGATCTCCGATAGACTGGGTCGTTTTGGGAGGACGTGTGGGTCCTCGTATTTCCGCATGTACTTCGCATCCTTCTCCCTTTCTTTCTCCTCGTCCACAATCATCAAGGATCCCTCGATGATGGCTCTGTGCACAAAGACATACTGTCGGAGGCTCTGGCATAGGCTCATCCGCTGCTCTCGCATGTCTTCAAGGATTCGCCTGATCGGCTCCCCGAACGTGGACAACAAAGGGGGAGTTTCGTCATCGACAAACATCACTCGAGGATCCGCGTAATCGAATGGGCGGGGATGCGGCTTTTCGATTGTTTCGGATGGTGGGGACCTGGATACACTGTCGGCCTCGTGAGGTAGACCATATTCTCTGTCAGAAGAAGACCTCGAAGAATGCCGGTGGTCTTTCGCAGACCCCGATCCTTCATCAATAGAACGCGGTTGAGATGAGGGGAGTGAGGATACGGCTGTAGTATCGCCTTGGTTTATGAGGCTGAACGCAGACGCGCCCCCAGCGCTGGAACCCTCAGAAGAACCAAGGGGGGATGAGAGCCTTCCTGAAATTCCGTCGCTTGGGCGGTGTCGCTGAGCAGAGCGCTTAGGTGTCGGCGATGGGTAGGTCGACGGAGGCGGGGGTGCCGGTGATGACGAAAGGGTTCCAGGCGTGCTTGCCGTCCTAGCCCGATAGCTTGAATGTGAGCCTATCGATGCTGGTGGCGACAGTTTCCGAGATCCACCAGCCGAGATGTGGGTTATCTGGTTCTCCGGCTGTTGCACCACTATTGACTTGCGGACACTAGCGGCCAGTCTGTGATCACTCCCGGGACTCGATCCAGTGGCGGATCCAGAGGCAGAGGCAAGGTGGTACCCACCCAGCGAAGAGGACCGATCCGAGTGCGACTGGCGGACGTCGCTCTCGTCAGAAAACATCCTCTTGATCTGTGGTCGCGCGTTGCTGGGCCTATCGGAATCGTCGCTTGACGGCCACTCCTTCAGTTCTTGTCTCGTGATCGTCCAAGGAGAAGTCTGCCCCAACTTAGGCCTCCTAGACTTCGATTGAGTATCGTCAATGTCCATATGCTCGGAGGGGGACGGAGAATCTCTCTGGCTTGAGAGGTCTCCACTTGATTGATCTCGTTCGCCACTGCTTCCGCTACTCCCGTCTTCGGGAGCCCACCCAACGACCGGAACGTGGAAAACGGGCTCCCCAGAGTAATGGGTTGTACCGTGGATCGGCATGACCAGCGAACGATCGGCGGTCCTGATGATACTTGTACCAATGGAATCGTCCAGCACCATACTTTCTTGGAGAGGAGATGGTTTTGAGTCACTCATCTCGACGTCTTGGTCGAAACCGTAGGAAGACTGGGACGATTCATGGGCCGAGCGATTCCTCCTCTTCTCCCTCCTACGCGGCCCGGCGGTTCTCTTCTTTCTGACCTCTCGTCGAACTCCGTCAAGAATTGCGTCGATAGCGATGAAACCTCCCGTGCGGCCTACCCCAGCGGAACAATGGAGGAGGACAGGTGGATGTTCAAGGCCCCCCTTGACGATGCCTGTGTTGGGATCCGCCTGATCAGGTCGAAGGTTGTTGACGGTGGGCACGGCGAATGGAACTGAATCGACCTCTCTCTGGAGATTAGTGACGAGGTCGAGGATACCTCTTGGGTCATCGGGGACGTTGAGATCCGGCCATTCAAGATACTGCATCTGAACAATTTTTCTAGTGCCAGCCGACGGGAAGTCCCTGTTGCTGAGCTCAAGCCTACGCGTAACTGTCGGATTCCTGGACCCCGGAGGAGGGGAGGAAGGGCCTAAATTCCACGAGAATTCGGTCGGTTGGTTTGGACGTGACTTTCTTTCGTCCGCACTCTCTGTTGTCTGGACCATTCGCAGTAGGAAAGGACCGTACTGGCCGGAGTTCCAGTAGTTGCAACACTTTACGTGCATTCCTTCCACCTCTCGCGTCAACATCACGATCACGTGCACGTTCTGCTCCCAAACGAGCCTGTTTCCAAATGGGGGAAAATGATCACTAGTCAGCAACTGGTGCACGTAAAAAAAGTCAATGACACGCACGTCCAGAAATCGGATAACGTGGCTTCCAGAGGACCCTGGGTGGCTATATATCGCTTGTAGGTTCCGAGCGGTTGAACGAAGCTCGCATTGATGTAGTCGTCAGAGGAGCTCCGAACAAGGCGAACCCTAGCATGTTCGAACGGCCAAATGTTCCGATACCTGGGATCGAGGTAAAAGCGTCAACCACTAGTTAGCGCCCGGCATGGAATGCAGACAACGTTACCTGTTCTTGGCGCCCTTCTCGACCCCTGCGGTAATGCTGTACGGGAACGAGACCTCCGTGCGAGGCAACTTGGGCTTGTGGTGCCGTACTCGAGGGACTGATGGTTCGCAAATCTCCTCCGAGGAAGGGCTACCCGAACTTGAGGAGGTTAACACACGACCAGACTCGCTTGTGTGGTGTTGCATAATGCCCATGAGCCTCCGCTGCTCTCCAAGTTCGATACGATAAAATTGCATGGCGAGGGCTTCAGTTCCTTCCTCGACAAGGTCCTCATGGAGCCGGGGGATGCCCGGAGAAGACAGAGGGGGGGTGATGTCCGGATCCGAGTCGCAAGCTGACGATGACGATGAGAATGCTGAAGAGGAAGAGTTGTCCTCCTCAGTGTTCGCAACAGAGCGAGCTAGAGGTGTGTAGTCCCTTGAGGCTGTAGCAGCCCGACGGGCTATATGACGTAGCCAAGAAAATGGAAGCTCAGCAATCCGGTCGCGAATAGATGCCGGTAGTGTGAGAGGTATGCGTTCCGGGACACCTTGTGACAGCTCAACGTTCTGGCGAACAGTGTCGTAAAACGGATTGAATGCGACAGCCTGTGATTGCAGCAGTGGAGAGTGTGGAGCGGATTTAGCTGTGGAGGAGTGGATGCGGGCGGCCGGAAACAGGGAAGTGGGCTGCGTTGGAGAATGTTGGGGAGCATGAGAGGGGAGGTGAGAAGTGGTCGAGGAGAGGTTGAATGCTGATGAGGGCAATGTACAGGCCCTAAGTAGCCCGGTAGATTGGGAAGGAGATAAGGGGTCGAGGATGTCGTCGTCCTCGTCATCCTCTTCGACCTGTGCTTTGTCTGGGCCGGAGACGACTAGATCTTGCCGCTCCTTCCAGACAGAAACAAAGCCGCCCTTGAGCCAGGCCAGTTGTTTCTCTGATGAATATCCCTCGTGCCGGAACTTTTTCAAAAGTCCGTAAAGATTTGACCCTTCTGGAATGTGAAGGGAGTCGGCATCATAGACGAGGATGGACGATGCTTGGGTCCAGGAAGAAAATCTGCTCCGAGATGACTTGGAGGAAAGCATCTGAGCTAGCTTTTCTAGGGAGTAAAGGGGCCGTTTGAGCAGTGTTGAGGGTACGGAGAGCAATAGAGCGTTGTTGAGACGAGCATTGGTAAAAGCAGCATGAGAGCGGATGTCGAGAATGAGGCATGCGGGGTCGTTAACGAATTGGTCGAGGTCAGAGGGGGAATGAGCGGAACAAAGAAGTTGAGGTGAGGACGAAGGCTTTGAATGTGTGGGTATTGTCGATAATGATGATGATAATGCTACAGGAAGGGGAGAAAGAGTTGGTGCGGGCATCGAGAGAGGAAAGCCATGTTTATTGGGTTTTTTCTTGGAGCCGCTCGTTGACGGGAGATGTAGGGGAGGGGGGAGGGTGAGGGATGATGAGTTGAACCTGGATTGGATGGCCTTTGCGAACGAGTCGGTCGACTCTGAGGTATGGCCGGGTTTGGGGTTGGTGGCGGGTACGTTAGTGGAGAAGAAGTCCTGGTCGGCCATAGGGCGCTTCCCGTTCGTCTTGGGATGTAGTGGTAGAGTGAAAGGCGAGGGAATTACTGTAAGGACGGTCAGAGAGAGCGAGAAGAGAAAGAAAGGGATTATAGTGCTCAGGATCAGGCTGGCCGTCAGTGATCGACTAGTCCAGAACGAAGGTGACATCACATACAAACGTTACAAGTTCTAGATGGCGGTGACGCAATTCCGGGGACAAGTGTCAATATATTTAATTTCAAATGCATTACTTCATTACAACGAACTGTAACAAGCGTTTTTGATCAGTAACAAACGGACATACGCTCACTTATAACTCACCTCTGACGCCACTGACTCTGATATCCTGCTCCTGCCCCCTGCGTTGGCCGCTTCGGTCTTGCTTATCAGACTCAGAGTGCGACCGACCGCGCACACTTCTTTCCAAAATGCGTTATTGCCGCCTCCATCCGTTTCTAGGCACTGTTCCCTCAAGTCCATCATAAACCTGCGAGCGACCCCAATTATCAGCGGAGGTCCAAAGTTGCGCCGTTTTACCGCTCCCCACGCACCCATTCCATTCATCAATCTCATCCTCCCTCAGGCATGTTTCTCTCATTTCCCGCATGCATTCTATCATCTCCCCGTGTCGACGCTCTGCGAAGGGCCGACTGACGATCTCTCGAATAACGTAACCCATATCCTCCACCGCCTTGCTAACTACGTCTCCTTCCGCAATATTTTTTCTCCAGTCGTCTAATGGGTAAGAAAAGCCGATTATGCGCCCTTCCTCGTGTTCATCAATCTCGAGGTCTGGACTCGCCGATCGGTTTGGGGTGGGATGGGCTGATGATTTTGCTGAATCGGGGCCGCGTGTTGTCACCTCCCCCAGAAGGAGATGATCGTCCTCGCCCTCCGTTTCGCTTCCGCTCTTTCTGGCAAGTGGTCGCTGCTTCTGAGGAGAAGATGCAGAGGGGGATAGTGCATGCGATTGATGCGGCAGACGGCCAGGAACAGGCGCCGAGTCCAACAGCAGCATCTCGTCATCCGCATCCTTGGCGAACACGTGATCGTTCTTCCGTCTCCGTGTCGCTTTAATGACTGACATGTTGTTAGCATGGTGCGTTAGCTAAAAACTGAATTCAGAAATGGGGGACTCGTGCCTTTCTGAACGCGCATGGTGCTCTTGCAGTTATTAATCGCTTCAGCCGCGCGCATGGTGACCTCCGAAGGTGGCCGCAAGTACTTGGTGAGTTCGGGGTGTGGTGCGGGCAGTGGGTTTTTGGCCAAGTCCGTAATCACCGCGCTGTGAAACATGGCTTGTTTGATTCGGTGGACCGCCGGGTTGTACGACATTCGGTTGTCGAACCATGGCTGCCGATCCCTGCCCACACGTGACTCTCGATTAATCAAACACTCCGGTCTACTGGCAAACACTTACCCGTTCTCGTCTTGTTCGCCAGCATGTGTGAGGTCCATCGCGTCCACGAATTTGTCCATCGCGTCCTGTTGTACTTCCGTGGGCAAGTACGGGTGCTCGGTTACCTCCTCTCCAGCTTTGTTGTACAACCGCTCCAGAGACGGGAAAGTGTACTTGCGAACGTCATCCGCAAAAGGCATCTGCCAATACAATCAGCACTAGCCTTTCCCCGATCTGATCGCTAAACACACACCTGGACCCAGAGCAGGCAGTCCACGTTTTCAAAGCCGCATGGCGCAAGGACGCCCATTTTGGGGTCCATGCCGTCTCTGGACACCATCCGGCCGATGGCCATTACTTTAGTTCGTATCATCCCTTGCACGATGGAGGACAGAGCAACCTGTTGCCGTGGACTGCCTGGATCTGCCCAAACGTACTGGACTTCCCCCATCGCCCACTCTCGACGAAACTGCAAAAATCTGGGGTTGTTGCTGAGCGAGAACACGAGAAGCACGCACGTTTCTAGACTTGAAAAATCCGCAGACATCTATCCCTTTCTTGGTCTTGAGCCGATCGAATTGGCCATCCGGACACGGCGTGTACGTCGAACCATATTTGAAACCCTTGATCAATTCTTCCCTATCCACCCTGCGATCATCTTCGACCGTGGGTTGCTCATCCCGTTTGACCCGAACATCGTCATACTCCCTCTTCTTTTTCTTCACTTGCACCTGATCCTCGTCGTCGTCACCTTCGTCAGATTTGTCCGAATCCCGGTAATACTCTGAACGTTTCTTGAGCTCTACGTAGGTGTCTCCTTCGCCGCCGTCGATAGCTTCTTCGGCATCATCCTCCGTCTCGTCTGAACCTCCGTCTCCGTCTTCTTCCTTATCCTTGTCCTTGTCTTTCCGAAGCATGAATGGCTTCCAGCTCTTAGGTCTCGCGGTGGACGTGCATTTGCTCAGTTTGACCTGGATCTCCATAGATTCAGTTGGCTTGTTGAGAGCGTCACCGATGCGCAAGGTCGTGCCCATGAGCGCAGATCTCGTAGTCTTGATGTCAGGTCTGCAGATGTCCTGGAGGGCCAACTCGCAGCTACCGACAATGCCGTTGGTTAACTTTGTCGCGAACATGTTGTAGAACTTTTCATTTTCCCTCTGCGACCCGGGTTAGAGGCGCTGAGTCTGGCGAAGGCCATTACCAAATCAATACCTTGATCTCGGACTTGTCCTGCTGCGCATACTGAAATTGATCGGAGTCTTCGTCAAAGTCAACCCCACTGGGGCGAGATGAGCATCTGGGCCGGGGTATGGGGAGACGATCGAAACGTACACGATAGTGAGAATTATGTTGCGGTCGTTCACTGCTTGTGCGGTGTTTGCCCATTCATCTAGCTCGATCGGACTTTCGCCATCAGTGAGAATGACGATCTTACGCGTCCAAGTTTTCTTTGAAGACAGATAGATGTGCTGCGTTTCGATTGCAACAATCAGCGCATCGATAGCTGTGTCGAAACGGACGCGAAGATGAGAGATGTCAATTTGAACGGTGATTAAGAGCAGTTCGTCGAGACATACGATCACCGCACACGTTTGTTGCCCGAAGAGCATTGAGTTTGGCTATCGTGTTCGAGTTTGGTTGGGCGATGGGGATATATTCGTAAACGTGTTCATATCCGTCACCTCGCTCATTGAGGATGTTTTGGGTCTCTGGAATCGTGAGGTCAGACGGTCCAGAGCGCGCGTCAGGAGGAACGATACGGCGTGCCTGGCGTTCCGAATACGACCACGCCGCACTGGTCCGTCTTCCTGCCGTTGTATATCTGCAGGGAAATGGAATCGGAGTGATTGGTTTATCGGGTCTGGGCAAGCATCGCGTACCATTTCTTGGATCTTGAGCTTCACGTATTGCAAGCCCCATTCGAGGTTCGTCATCTCGATGGTCACGATACCATCGCCAGATGGGACCTCGACCGTCCTGGTCTTGGACATCGACGGGGATAGGTCGATAACGAACACAGTAGCTGTGTACTGAAAAAATGAGTGAGTAGGAGAGTTGAGAATTTCGGAAATTTAGATTGCTACCCCTGCTCGTTCTGCTGGCATAAGTATTGGATGGTGTAGCTCCAAAGAACCGGAGGGTGGCGAGATCAAACAGAATGACCGCGTTTTGATCACGTGTCGTTGTTGATGGTTACCTAAACATTTCCGAAAAGGGAGCCCTCGCCTTTGGCTTACCCATACGTTTTGCGTGGCAAGTTCTTCAGCCGTTGACCGAGCTGCCGACGCGGAAAGGTCAAGGACGGATTCCGGACACTCCCCCGACTCCGTTTCACCATGCAAGCCCCTCCGCAATCCGTTCCCCCAAATATGCAGCAAAATATCTACAATGTTGCCGTCATGCAGAAGAATAAAACAAATGCGCAGCTCCAAGCAATGGTTCAAGTCTGTCGACTCCTCCAATCAATACCCATGGCAAACGCTCACCCTACCTTAGCGTGCAGGTCAACTCAGGTCCATGGGCCACACACCCCAGACGAGCCCTGAACTCGAGAGAATTCTCAAAGTCCTCACCCAATTCCAGGCAAATTTGGGCGTAAATCCCTCCGATCCCCAACAGTCGCGCACAGGTACGTGCGCGAGTTTTCCTACCACATACCATTCCTCAAAACACTTACCGCCCAAATTCTCCTTCCAGGCGATTCCAGCGGCCAGCTGACAAATGGCCACACGTCCATCGTCAACGGTGCCCTCCCCAACATTCCACAGGTTTCTGTCCCTCTTACTGCAGCCAACGTCTCCGCTCGCAACCACCCCGTTCATCCACCCCCACAGTCCCCGCATACGCCTGTCTCCTTCACACCCGACCAAATCAACCACCTTCGTACCCAGATACAGGCGTTTAAGCTTTTATCGCGCGGTGCCCCCATCCCGGAATCCATCCAAAATGTGATTAGGAATCCTCACCACACTACACCTGAATTAGAGAGGCTCCTTTCTTCTTCCGACCCGACAGCAAGAATCACCGATAGCGTCATCAAGGTTCAGAAGTCGACCGAATCTGCTGGTGCCGACTCCGTACCTGGCGCCGGTCGCGCCCAATCCGCCTCCACTGGCGGAGCAGGAAGCCCCTCCAAGTCTTCTTTGAAAGTTGAAGATAACGATCCGGACGCTTCAGATTCGCCGAAGGGCCCTTTCTTAGAGGACCAGACCAACTCCGGTATATATCCGTATAATGCCTACGTCCACCCTTTTTCCCACTTCAAATCCCTCAAAGACCCCAAGCTACTCCACACACGGCTTCAGCGACTTATCGTCCCGTCAGTTATGCCTGGAGGACTTGACCCCCATCAGGTCATCGCCGAAAGGAACCGTTACGTCGATGCAAGGATCCAGCAGAGAATAGTAGAGCTCGAAGCGATGCCAGCTACCATGGGAGATGGAGGATTTGAAGACATCACTGAAATCGTTGACGATGCCGAGTCGAACCATCCCATGAAGGTTGAGCCTAGGGGGAAACTCAAGGCCATGATCGAACTGAGGTCTCTCAGGGTCTTGGAGAAACAACGCGCGTTGAGGGCTGCTGTTGCAGAGAGATTGACTCACGGAACCAATCTTCCCCTGAACCGCGTCGAGTTTAGGAGGGTTAGGAAGCCAACCGTCCGGGACGCCCGCCAGACGGAGACATTGGAAAGAAAGCAGCGAGTCGATAGAGAGAGACAGGCCAAACAAAGGCACGTTGCCCAACTCAACGTCATCTGCGCCCATGGAAGGGAAATTCTCCAGGTCAACCGCCTTGCCCAGGACAGAATCACTCGCCTTGGTAAATCCGTTTTGGCCTTTCATACCCATGCTGAGAAGGAGGAGCAAAAGAGGATCGAGAGAATTACGAAGGAACGTTTGAAGGCCCTCAAGGCTGACGATGAAGAGACGTACATGAAACTGATTGACACCACCAAGGACACCCGCATCACCCAGCTACTTCGACAGACCGACAACTACCTTGAGTCTCTCGCTCAAGCTGTTAGGGCGCAGCAAACAGATGGACGGGAAAATTATGACTTTGACCAGGAGGAAGGTCCAACCAGCGAGGCCACCTTCGGCGCATCGACGTCTCTCGACGACGGAGAGAAGGACAAGGACAAGGTCGATTACTACGCTGTTGCCCACAAGATTCGGGAGAAGGTCACCAAGCAACCTTCCATGCTCGTCGGCGGTACATTGAAGGACTACCAGGTCAAGGGCCTGCAATGGATGGTGAGCTTGTACAACAACAAGCTCAACGGTATCCTCGCAGATGAGATGGTATTTACTCTCTGAATGCGACGCTGTCAATCCTCTCACTCTTCTGTCTTTAGGGTCTGGGCAAGACCATTCAGACTATCTCCCTCATTGCTTTCTTAATTGAAGTCAAGCGTCAGCGCGGCCCCTACCTCGTCATTGTTCCCCTGACCACCATGACCAACTGGCAGGGCGAGTTCGCCAAGTGGGCGCCGTCCGTGAAGATGGTCCCGTACAAGGGTAATCCGGCACAACGACGAGCTCTCCAAGGAGAATTACGCACGGGCCACTTCCAAGTGCTGCTGACCACTTACGAATTCATCATCCGTGACCGGCCCCACCTGAGCAAGATTAAGTGGATCCATATGATCATCGGTCTGTCCCCTCCTCACCTCCCTTGACTTTCGCTGATTAATATCCGCTAGATGAGGGGCATCGTATGAAGAATACTCAGAGCAAGCTCTCTCAAACCTTGACGCAATTCTACCACACACGTCACCGTCTCATCCTGACCGGGACCCCCTTACAAAACAACCTCCCCGAACTGTGGGCGTTGCTTAATTTCGCCTTGCCCAAGATCTTCAACTCGGTGAAGTCGTTTGAAGAATGGTTCAATACACCGTTCGCGAACTCCGGGACAGGAGACAAGATGGAGTTGAACGAGGAAGAGGCTCTTCTTATCATTCGGCGCCTACACAAGGTCTTGCGTCCGTTCTTGCTCAGGCGATTAAAGAAAGATGTCGAGTCAGAGCTGCCAGACAAAGTGGAGAAAGTGATCAAGGTCAAGATGAGCGCGCTGCAGACGCAGCTGTATAAACAGATGAAGAAATACAAGATGATCGCGGACGGAAAGGAGAAGGGAGGGTATGTCACGGATCGTTCCGCTCTTTTTTTGCCGTCGGTTGATCATAAACATCAGGAAACCTGGCGGCATCAAGGGTCTGAGCAACGAGTTGATGCAGTTGCGAAAGATTTGCCAACACCCTTTCTTGTTTGACAGCGTTGAGGACAAGATGAATCCTACCGGTCACATCAATGACACCCTCGTCCGTACCTCCGGAAAGGTGGAACTCCTATCGCGCGTCCTCCCCAAGTTCTTCGCGACCGGGCACAGGGTTTTGATTTTCTTCCAGATGACGAAGGTCATGGACATTATGGAAGACTTCTTGAAAATGATGGGTTGGAAGTATCTCCGGTTGGATGGTGGTACAAAGAATGATGAGCGTGCTATCCACGTCCAGATGTTCAACGCTCCAAACTCGGAGTACATGGTCTTCATCCTGTCCACAAGGGCGGGGGGTCTTGGTCTTAACTTGCAAACTGCCGACACTGTCATCATGTGCGACTTCCTCATCATACCTGAATTACGCACTGACTCAAAATTGTCTCTCATAGCTTCGATTCCGATTGGAATCCTCATGCAGACCTCCAGGCCCAAGATCGCGCGCATCGCATTGGACAGACCAAAGCCGTCCGCATCCTTCGCTTCATCACTGACAAGAGTGTGGAGGAGGCGATGTACTCCCGCGCTCGATATAAGCTCGACATCGATGACAAGGTCATCCAAGCCGGTCGCTTCGACAACAAGTCTACTCAGGAAGAGCAGGAAGAGTTTTTGGCAAGTTCCTTTTCCTCCAAATATTCCCCTCTAACTTGAGTTGTAGCGATCCATCTTGGAAGCGGACCAAGACGATGAGGGCGAGGAGGCTGGAGATATGAACGACGAAGAGATCAACGAGATCCTTGCTAGGTCAGACGAGGAGGCGGTTCTCTTCCGAGAGATGGATATCAGACGGGATCGCGAAGCTCAGGAAGCGTGGAAGGCCGCTGGGAACCGTGGAAGGCACCCCCTGCCATTGATCCAGCTTGAGGAGCTCCCCGACTGCTACAGGACCGACGAACCATTCGAAGTCGCCGATGCGGTTGATGAGATAGAGGGTCGCGGTCAGCGCCGCAGGACTGTTGTCAATTACAACGACGGTCTGGACGATGACCAGTGGGCTATGGCGCTCGAAGACGGCGAGGATGTCAACGAAGTCGCAGACAGGAACCGCAGGTTTGAATCCGCTGTGGGAACGCCAATACCAGAAGCGTCAGAATCCAAGCGTGGCCGTGGCCGTGGCAGGAGAGGAAGACCCAGACTCAACGAGGAAGATGGAGCTCCAAATGGCAAGCGAAAACGTGCGAAGGCTGCATCTGTCACTCCATCTATAAATGACGATGAAGAGGAACGCGATTTGGTGGGTCTATTGTGGTGCCTAGTTGCCCTCGGTGCTGAATTACATCACAGAAACGTCGCAAGACGAAGGCGAAAGACGTTCCAGGATCAATCAAAGAGAGAATGAAGAAAGCTTTCAACGAGTGCTTCAAGGCTGTTGTAAACTGTGAAGAAGAGGGCACTGGCCGAAAGCGCTGCGAACTCTTCCGAGAAATTCCTGACCGCAGAGTACGCACTTCTTTACTCTTCACGTGAGGTACCATTCCCCCTTGACTGATATACGGTACAGGAGTATCCTGACTACTACCAACTGATCGGGAAGCCCATCGCCTTGTCAACCCTGCGAAAACGCATCAACGGAGGGAACTACAAAACAGTCACCGAGTTCCAAGATGACTTCAGGCTGATGTTCAACAACGCCCGGCAATACAACCAAGAGGGCTCCTGGGTGTACAATGACGCAGAGGAGATGGAGCGGGTCTTCGATGCCACCTATAACCGTGTGATCACTGGTTCAGGACTTCCTGATGCCCCCGGTGGTCTACCAGGAATGTCGGACTCCGCCTTGACGCCCATGGAGGAGGATATCCCGCCTCCGCCTTCGACCTTAAAGCAGAAGGGGAGGAAACAAATCATCAGCGACGATGAGTATTTGACTCAGAGCGAGAACGATGACTGATAGAACCTTGTGACTTCTTCCCGATGTCTCCCTCTTATTGCTTTAGTTGTAGTTTGTTCTTAGCTGTAATAACATTTATTTCGTTGGCCATGTTCTCACTCTCTTGTTGACCGATTAAATCGATTATGGGTCACCACATTGAACCTGAGTGTTGCATGGCAAGGACCCATCACGGGGCCCTTGTCAGTGGCGTGCTGCTGCCCTCAAGCAGACAAATCCTTTCATGAATAAGGTTACAACAGTTTTTTCTCGGCCTCACCAAGAAGTGGCATAGCAAAGAAGAGCTAGCTGCACCCGGGAAACCTGAAATAGTTTTACCCTTCGTAGCTAGGAGCTGGTGTCGACGGTCAACTACGGTTCACCGAAGGCAGCGATTCAACGGACGTTCTCCGGAGCCTCGGACTCAGACTGGCAACACCTCGAATCAACCTTCGTCGGCATGAGAAAAAACTCACACATCGGAGTTGTAAAGACATTGCCAAAGGTGGAATTGTACTTCATTAGAAACACTTTGCAAGCAGGAGAGTACTGGTAGATCAGATTTCACTACTGGGGGAGCGTGTTGATATACAAGATGAAATGAATCCCGATTGTCAAGTATCCTGGACGTAGTTACCTGTGGGAGAAGATTTTGTCGGGCTACCAAAACCTCGGAGAAGTGGATACCTACCTGGAAATACGCCTTGTGCGCCGTTAATCTTCCCAGTCCACCAATCCTCAGAACTAGCGGTCTTCTCCACGACTTCGATGCGGTCGCCGGCCCTAAATGACAAATCTCCGTCCGCTTGCGCCTCAAAGTCATAGAGAGCAACAACGTATTGCTTTGGAGGTTCGGTCTTGGGTTTTGGCTTCAGAGGTGGAGGAGGGGGAGGCTTCTTTCCGATAACACTACTAGTACCAACACCGTTTCCAACAGTATATGGCGGAGGAGGCGCAGGGGTTTCTTTGCTAAAGGAGCCCGGAGGAGGAGGAGGAGGTTTTTTGAAGGAAGATGTACTGGAAGGTGACCTCGATGGCGGGGGCATACCTCGCGACGTCAGTGAGCTGGCTGTGGACGATGTGGTGTTGGTTCTACCAATACTACCACCACCACTACCTGTGTTTGCTCTGTTGGACTGCACCAATCGTGCTGGAGAATAGGGAGGAGTCAATCCAAACCGTTCTGGCCACGGAGGAGTAAGAGCAGTCCCTACAAGTGCTGATGATTCGTTTGGTTATGGCCATATCCTCAATCTGCCGTAATGCGTCCGGTCTCTTGGCCTCAAAGTCCGAAGCAATGTCGGGAAACGACAGAGAGACATCATATTTGCCTTCAGCAAAGCTAGAGAGCTTCTCCAGGACCATGTAGAAGATGTTCAGTCTACCCTCGGGTGAGAACCATGACGGTAGCACCAGGCTGAGATAAACCCACTGCATGTAGAAGAAACTGTGGTATAATGGTTCGATAAACCTTGAGGCGAGTTGCAGAAATCGGGGGAGGTCTTGTTTCATCGCGGAGTTGGTGTAGTCAAACTCGCTCGTAGCGATCTCGAAGTCTTGTTCAAGCTAAAAGGGCATGAGCAAGGCTGTAGCTTCTACTAGCGCGAGTGAACCTTGAACAAGTTCTTCTCATCACTTAGACTCTTATCTTTCTTCTCCCGAAGTTTGGTTAACGAGTTGTTATGTCGGTCATAATCTACTAGCTGATGGAAGTGGTTAGATTTCTTCGGCGAAGGATCAAGGGCGGAGGCAGGGCTGTTAGACGATGGTTTACCTTATGCTCGCGCTTTGTAATGCTTTTACGGACCGCCTTTACCACTTCCTTGAATTCTTTCAGGGGGCCGATGATCCTGCTCTGGATCAGTTCGAGCTCTGGCTGTACTGCAACATTGAGCTCCGCCATGAGTTCTTGGTATGACGCCATATTTTCAAATGTTGTCGCAGAATCCGGGTGCTGCCTGGCCAGGTCAAACTCGCCAGTGACTGGGGAGAAGAGGGCAACAAAGTGGTCGGCATATTCTGAACCGGCATTGAACATAGCTGAGGACGAGAGACGAGAGGTCAGATAGGGTATTCAGTTATTGCTGATTGGCTGTGCGGACCCTTTGCTTGTTCGCAGAATTGGGCTGCATCTTTGAGGATTTTGTCGGTAGATACTTCGATTGCACCGAAGTTACGATTGAGCTCATCGAAATCTTTATCGACCGAACCTGAGATTGCGAGACGGTTGAGACGTGGGCGGAGACAAAGGAAAGCTGTTATAGAGTCCCGTACGCTTCGACATGCCAACTTTTGTCGTGACCATGTGCGGCGTGCTTTGAGACGATGGTCAGGATAATAAGCAGAAATCTGACACAGAAACCCACCGCTTAACGGCCTTGGATATCCCTTTCATGGCTGGAAAACTGCTGTGTCTCGAAATCGAGGGTCAAGGGATGGTGGTGATTGTGAAGCAAGTTTCGGTTCAGGAGTCCGTTGTGATAGTTCGGCTGGCGCTTGTTTGCCGCCGCTGCTGCGTCATGTCTAAGTTCCTAACTCTGCCGGGCTGTTATAGATTACTCTTCCTCTTCCCCTGTAAGCATATGAGGGTTTTACCGTACTTACGCTTACATGGCTCGAGGTATGGTCCCGACAATCTGTTCTGCATTTCACGTCTTCATGCGCGCAGGGATTTTATTTATGATGCCATGATACAGGGAGGGACAACTTCATTGGTGTTCGAACCCCGCACGACTCGGATGGCTATCTGACAGTTGGCTCAATCCTCTAAGTCCCTTGAACGCAACTCAAACGAATCGGTGTTTCAGGCTATTTCCTGTTGTCTCTCATGTCCTCGTTTGTGTTCAGGGCGGTAAGGGATTCGGTGCCAAACACCGTCTCCCAAGGGTTCGTGGTGGGTGCCGTGCTCAAGGTGTAGGCAATCGCAGATGTAAGCCAACCGGGCTGTGCTCATGAACTGACCCTTCGACAGGTAATCCAGTACGTTTCCCGTGTGCACACGAGGTACAGCACTCGCCCCTTGCCGTTTCAGCGTTACGATCTCTCTGAGTAATGGACTCCGAGTCCCCTCAAGATCAGCCCAGCACCGTTTCTGATCCTGATGATTTCTATCCCTGCTTCCCACTCTGAAGTCCCCGCCATGTCTGTTGCAGCCACTGCCAACATATTGAGGAGCCCACCATCTCCTTCTTGGCTTACAGGACTCATGAGCTTGAGGATGTAACTGCCGCTATTGACCGGGGAGCTTAGACGGCCCCTCACCCCCGAGAGTGCATCTTCCCTGCTACTTGAGGTTGGGAAAGATGTGTGCCTCATATCATATGATGCTCTGACTGCGAGCTAACTCAAAGAAGTGAGCCGTTCGGTATAGACTGTTCAGGGCGTTTATGTGAGGCTGATATCATATAGGGAGTAAATGTAGTGAAGCTGGCGCTCGATCAGCGTTGCCTTCACCCACATCGCACTCTGGGTAGTCTGAGCCATCTTGTGATATTTGGTTTCTGCGGAGGCATTTCGTGACACTCTTCGGACGTCCGAACGGGGGACCCGTTTCCGAAGAACTCGTTCCTGAAGTTGCGCGGTCACCGCGAGCAGACCTCATATCATTTGGCTGGAACATTCAAGGTCCGATTAAATAATTTCGCCAACTAGTGCCGAGCAGACACTTGCACATCTGTCATTTCATCGGCGGCCCGTCAGTCAGGTGTTACCTTTGCAATGTTAAACTGGACCGAGCTCGGTGGTAATGGGGGGTCAAATTTGTCCTTTCGAGAGTTCCTCGAAACGTTGTTCTTGACGGTCCTCGATATTTCATCGTCCGTTGCCTCCCTGTCTATCGGAAACTTAAGCACAGGAACGTTCTGGACCTCTTCGTGTCTTTCTATCCCAACAAATTTATCGATCATCACGCATTCGAAGTAGGATTTGGATGTACCCCCTTCTTGTCACTATGCACGCGACCCATGTGAGCTTGAAAAAAGTTTGGTCTCTCCGTTGCGAAAGAAGTACATATAAGTTGAGAAAAGTAACAAAGTTGAGCCAAGTTGTTGCTGATGCATGGCACCCCGTATCATCACTCATGGCCTCTCTGGGTTGGGTCCTCGTAATGCGCAATACTTGGTCAACCTCGCTCTCCTCCTTCTGTCCTCGCGAGATCGGCTTGCCAATGCCAAACAAAGCGGCGTTGACTTCAAACTCCATTTTACCGTCTTCGAGAAGCAATCCCAAGCCGGAACCGGCAACGCTTTCCAAACGAACTGCGACGCCGCGATCAACACCGGCATCACAGGACTTCCGGCAATACGCGGTCTTGCCAACATCGATCCCCTCTTCGTCAACCTCGCCAATCATGCCAAAAACATTGCCACCAGGCTCGAAAGCGCCACTACAGAGATTTTATCAGATCTCCAAAAGCGCAATCCTGCTGTTGCCGCGCTCCTAAAGAAAGCCCTTCGACTCGATGGGACGGTGGACACTTCCGTTGCTTGTACTACTCGCGGCGAGTTGGGTCGCCTCTTGTTCGCGAACACGCTCTCCGCGCTCGACTACGTTCGAAAGAACATGCCAGAGTTAATCATAGAAATTCGCTACAACCACCAAGTTACGGGTGTCGATTTCACCGATCCTCGCAAGCCGCGTCTCCTTGTCAGCAAGGAGGGAGAGGCGCCGACTTCTTACGAGTTCGACTTTGTCACTCTCGCCCATGGTACCTCCCTTGTCTCACCTGTCTCCATCGAGGTCGGTGCGAAGGCTTACTCGCTCACACCAAACCACGACTCTTTGAAGGAGTACCTGCAATCTCAGGGTCTTCTTGACGTTGATGGATACATACTCCCCGGAAAGTCGATTGCATTGACCGGCGTAAGCCTCGGTGCCTACGACTACGCAACCCTCCTCCTACCGTTCATTCGAGGCTTTCGTCTTTCGGATTCCAGCCCCGGGGGCTTCGAATTTGACCCTGCGATCGCAGGCCAGTACCGTGGCCTTCTCACGCTTATAAGCCGCTCGCTGCGCGGCCCCTCTCCCCCACGTCTCGCTCCCAATCAAACCTGGAAGGGCAAAGTATCGTTACTTTCCACAGAGGAGATGCACGCGCTCCGCCTACACCGCAATTCAGATTGGTTATCGCCTTCCTACGAACTTTTAAGGGCGAGCGTTGCCGCCAGCGTTGGAAAACTACCGAACGGAGTTGAAATCGAGCGGACCGTTTCGGAGCACATGCAACTCTATTCCGCAGAGAACGACGATTTTTTGGTCGATGGAGCCACCATTTCAGAGACAGCGCTTCTTCGCGCTGGATTTGTGGCCTTCTCGACCGGTAGCGGACTAGAAGCCGATCCTGCGCTCGCGGAACAATCGCTAGTCGAGAAGGCGCCATTCACACGAGCCGGACGTCTTGGCTGGCCAATGTTCTCCTCCAGTGGCAGCGAGATAAGTTTGCCAACTAAAATGGACACTCCAGACAACGCAGCCTTCTACAAGAGCTGGGATCAACTCCACCACTTCATTTCCGCCTCTCCTGTCATCTTACAGAATGCGGTCGCTTCTCTCTTCCGCCATGGTGTGGCTACTCACCAATCTGCTTCCTTCGATCAAATCGGTCTTGCCTTATCCTCTCGCAAGATCACTCTGGGTGGCCGCGAGTTTGACGCCCTTCTTGCACCCAAGACGATAAGCCGCGAGGCAGATCCCGTCCTCGCCAGCCTGGAAGGAAAGGTCAAAGAAATCTACGAGGGCGTGCCGGAGTACGGCAAAGGCATGTACCTACAGACAATTGACGGCACGCCGATCAACGTCTTCGAGGTTGGGATGGGGGGTTGGGGGAGGAGCATCCGCAATGGAGACGGCCGAAAGCATGTTGTCGGGGAGCAATGGAACGATACAAACAACTACCACGCGGCGGGTGTATTCGGCACCAATCATGCACTACTGACCCTCATCTTGTCACTCGCCACGATTATCACCCCCAACGACTCTCCTCTCGATATTGCCCGAGCATTTTACGAGGCCACGTTCCCTCCGCTCCGAGATTTCCGGTTGGAGATTCGCAGGTTCGAAGGAATTTGGAGAAATGTCCAGGAGAGGCTTGTTTTTGTTAAGCTATGTGCGGAGTTGGCCGCCGGAGATCCCGTTGCTTTCGCTTCATCCATCGAGCACGCTTCGACCGCCGACCGCCGCAACACGTTCATGAGTGGACAAGAGCTCGCATTTCGAATCGCCTACGCCAATGAGATCGAGAAGGTCTCAGACTTCGATCCGCCCAAATTCCCTCCCCACTTCGAAAGGCGATTCACCGCCTATACTACGCCTCAGCTAGAAGCTATTTTGGATGGTATGTTCGCGGTCATTGAAGCAGATAACTAGCGCTTCCGAATAAGTCCGTGTCATGGCTTTCCTTTTCGTCGGATACGTAGCGATGTACAATGTCCCGATCTCGCAAGCAATTGATGAATATACCACACCTCTATGTATGTACGCGGTATCCAGAGACTGCGAGGAATCAAGGCCGAGCTTTGGGATGTTGAGATGAAAACAGAATTGCGGTAGATTGACTGTTTGTTCAGTGCTTTGATGAGGACGAGAGACGAGTGGTCAGATGGGGTATTCAGCTATTGCTGATTGGTCATGCGGACCCTTTGCTAGTGTTCGCAGAATTGGACCGTCTCTTCGAGGATTTTGTCGGTTAATACAGAGCACCCCCAGCTCTGAATTTGAGGCAGCCTAGGTAGATCCTTCGATTGCACTAGAGTTGTTATAGAAATCCGGATGATGGGCAGAAATTGAGGATCAAGGGATGGTGGTGATTGTGAAGCAAGTTTCGGTTCAGGAGCCCGTTGTGAAAGTTCGGCTGCTGCGTCATGTCCAAGTTCCCAACTCTGACCGGCTATTATAGATTCCTCTTCCTCTACCTCGAGCCATGTAAGCGCAGCCACAGTAAAACCCTCATGTGCTCACAGGTTCATAGGCTCGACAATCTACCCTGCATTTCACGTCTTCGTCTACCCAGGCGCGCAGGGATTCTATGATGACATGATACCGGGAGGTGCAACTTCAGTAGTGATTGAACCCCGCACGAGGATGGCTATCTGGCAGTTGGCCAATTGTAAGCTCAATCCTCTGATTAACTCAAGCGCAACTCAAACGAATCGGTGTTTCAGGCTATTTCCTATTGTCTCTCATGTCCTCGTTTGTGTTCAGGGCGGTAAGGGATTCGGTGCCAAACACCGTCTCGCAAGAGATCGTAGTGGGCGCCGTGCTCAAGGTGTTGGCAATCGCGGACGTAAGCCAACCGGCCCCCAAATGCAATGTGCTCATATACTGACCCTTTGACAGGTTACCCAGTACGCTTCCGGCGCGTGTGCACACGAGGCGCCGAACTCACCCATTGCCGCTTCAGCGTTGCCATCTCGTTCGCCGGACTGCCAAAGGAGGTTCGGTGGGACTTTAGGTCTTGGAACGCGATGACCCACGGTAACATCTCTGTGAGTAATGGTCTCCCTTCGAGATCAGCCCAACACTGTTTCGAATCCTGACGGTCATCAGTTTGTTGTCCTCCTGCTGTTCTCTCGGTCAGTGCGGGACATTTTGACGGTCGTAGCGCGGTTACTGATTGTTCTACCCCGATTACTGGCTTGTAATTTGCGCCCGCATAGGCTGAGTTGGTTTTATGGGGTCGGTCGGGAAAGATTTTACTACGGACGTGGGGTGCAGAAGGATGGGCGGGATTATTGATGGTTGTCAACTTGATGTTTTCGCTGTAGAAACCGTTTACCTTCCAGCTTACTTGCCACTTACTCGCTTGTAACGCTCTTGCCTGAATCATTGGCTCACTGGGCCAGTCTGCCCTTTTCTTTTTTCTTCCGCATTCCCGCAGGCGGTTCCCACTCGTGTCAGTTCGGGCCTCCTGTCGGTTGCCAAGCCCTCTGGCAGGTCCTGTGCGCCCATCACGCCCCTTGCAGGAGGAACGAGCTTAGGCCTCTTTTTTCCTCTTCCCCAGTATGTTCCTACTATCGTGCATACTGGTATTTTTCCTCTCGTTCCCTAATTCCTTCGGTTCGTCCTCTACAAATCTGCTTTTCAACCTTCTGACTCGCTATCCTAAGCTTCCAGCATCAGACCAAGGCCACTTAAGCGGATCGCACACCCAGAAACTCTATCCATAGAAATCCTCCCCCGCTCTCATATCGATAATTACGACACCTTTAATCGGCGTTCTCGTTCCTTGGATTCCCTTGACCTCCTTCATTCGGACTCCTTTCGTCTCACCTTATCTGCGTTTGGGGAAACATTTTATCTCCATCTACAACCAAACGAGCACCTCATCCATCCTGCTGCCCGCATCAACTATTTCTCCACCAATCCCGATGGCCAAGCTGTCCTTACCCGCACAGAACCCCTCCTTCGAGAATCTGTGAAAGCATACTATGGCGATGTCGTTCCTGCTCATCTCTCCTTAGAGAAGTTGCGACTCGATGCTGCCAGGGTCGTACCGGATACAACCCATCGTCTCGGTTGGGCGCGTATCATGGTCCATTACCAGGGTGACCCAAACACAGGAGCACCTCCTGTCGTTGAAGGTGCATTCACCGTGGGCGGTGTTACTCATCATATTTTGACCTCAGACAATTACTTGCGGAACAAACAACGGCTTGACCCCGAGATCGTTGACCTAACCCACTCGGCCGCCGGTCTCGTGATTTGGAGAGATTCCGACGTCCTACCAAACCACGAAGAAGAGGCACTCCGCCTGAAGCACGGTTTACCGCCCAAAGTTTCTGCCCTTGAGCGGCCCACTTCATGTGCACATGATTCGCTCACCTACAACACCGACCCATACGAGAATCCCGCGCTAAGGATTCCACAAGCGTCCTCGTCTTGGTATGACCCATTCAATGTGCTGGACACAAGTCCCATATTCCCAAATGTTTCTGCCTTCAAGCGAGATGATGTTGCCGGAGATGGAATGAACACCACCAAGTGAGCGCTAGAACCTGCCGTCGTCTTATCTTGTCTCAAATCTGCCTTTGAGTTTCGTCAACAACATCGGCGATGGATCTGGGTGCCCCTCTAGTCCAAAGGTCGTTTATATGGGTGTTGCAGCTGACTGCACGTATACCCGACTGTACGGATCCCAGTCAAACGCAACTCAACAAATTCTGAACGACTGGAACTCGGCAAGTGCACTGTATAAGAACACTTTCAAGATTTCACTTGGTATCGTAGAGCTACAAATCATGGATTCTAATTGTCCCTCCTCTACGGACCCAACAGTACCTTGGAACATCGACTGCGGGTCCGTCACGCTCAGCGATCGCCTTTCTCTCTTCTCCCAGTGGAGGGGGGGTAAGGGGGTAGATGGGTCCGGCCTCTGGCATCTTTTGTCGACATGCACAACTGGATCTGAAGTGGGTATTGCCTGGTTGGCAACTTTGTGCGTACTTTCTTGCCTGTATCACTCGTATCTATCTAACGGATCTTTCACCGTAGGTGTCAGGTAACTGCGACTGGAAACTCTCCCAACGTCGTCTCAGGCACTGGGGTCTCGACTGCCGGAAGGACCGAATGGCAGGTTATTTCCCATGAAATTGGTCACAATTTTGGTGCGATTGTATGTCACCCTTCCTCCTCGGAACGATCCATTGGTCACTGAAATGTTCCACCCAGCATGATGTAGGCGTTCGCGGACTTTGTGCCCCAGCTTGACGGCACTGATGCTTTTCTGAAGTGCACGGATGGCTGTTCAATGTCCAGCGCTTGTTGTCCCTTTAGCACGACGACATGCAGTGCTAGTTCCAAATTCATCATGAACCCCACCACATCCGAAAGCGAGGCTCAATTTTCGCCTTGCAGCCTTGGTAATATTTGTAAGCCTCCCCCGTGGTCCGCAACACCCTAGCACTGATCAGAACCCAACTTCGAAGGTTCGTTGATGATGGGTGTCGGAGGCGGCCAAACAAATACGTCTTGTGTTCTTGACCCTGATCCCACGCGTCAGGTCATCTCTATGCAGATGTGTGGCAATGGGATCGTCGAAGCGGGAGAAGAGTGTGACCCCGGTTTGGGTAGCAATTCAACATGCTGTGATCCACAGACTTGCAAATTCACAGCCGGAGCCGTGTGCGACCCAACTAGTTCGACTTGCTGCACAAGTGATTGTCAGTTGGCTCCAGCAACGCAATTATGCAGGCAGTCCAGGGACGCTAGATGTGATGTGGCCGAGTTTTGCACCGGTACTTCGTCAACGTGCCCGACAGATACCACCAAACCAAACGGTGAGGGAGAGACTTTTACCCCTATGCTCCAGATGGTCCTCATATCTCTCCAAGGTCAAAGCTGCGGGAGTGGAGGGCTCGCGTGCGCCGACGGTATTTGCACCTCATTGGATTGTAAGCTTCCTTCGCGTTGTATACATTCACTTTTGTAGAACTGACCATCCATTAGTACAGTGTCAATCGGCGGGTTCCACGCTTGGGCTGACTAAGGCATGCCCGGCGAAGAACGACAAGTCCTGCCAAGTCTCATGCCAGGATCCCGGAACGGCCAACCAATGCATTGTCCTACAGACACAACTGGCGAATGGGTCACCTTGCGGTGCGCGCACGTTCATTCACTGTGACGAGAGAATCGCTGAAGTTATTGGTGACAAACAGGTTACGGCGGAACATGTCTGAACGGAAGTTGTCACAGTGGTTCAATCTGGGATACCTTCAAGGTGAGGCACCCGCTCATATTCCACGAACACAATGATGCTTATAGCCCCCTTTCAGGCATGGTATACGGAGAACCTGCAGATCTCGGTTCCGGTGACAGTTGTAGTGGGCCTATTCGTCTTAATAGCCACAGCGTACTGTTTCAAAGGTATGACTTGCACTATGTACCATTTACCTTGACAAACGCTGACGCTTCTTACACAGCGGTGTTCAGGCGCGTCAACGGGAGTCGATCGAGGCGGCTGTCAACAGAGCCTGCATTGGCTCGAATACGTGCCCAGCGAATCTCGAGCTGGCCAACAGAGAATAGCGCTCCCAGCAGTGTCTCCCAAGGCCGTGGGGCATTGCCGAGGCAACCGAGGCAAGTGGGGCCTGGTATGGCTGGGATCGGTGCGAACGGATTAGTCCGGGAGGAAAACCCATTCATGTTCAATGGCCCACCGATTTCCCACCCTCCAGCATTACAGCCTCGTCATCACCGGGATTGGGTAGATGCTAGTGTTTACAACGGACACGGGTATCAACCTCATTATTAGATACATAACACATCGTCGCAAGCACCGCGTTTCTCACACTCGACTTTTGGACATTTTTTTTCTGCGGAAGACATCTCAGCTTGGTTTCCTGTCATTCATGACAATGTAAAGACCAGATTTCAATGAATATAGGCATCTAATGACGACTAGTGGAGAAAGCGACCAGGGATTGTCCAGAGGCTATAGTATGGGGACCCAATAATCATGCTGAGTGCAGCGTATATAATACATGTAAGACTGTAGGAAACCTAACAGTAGGAAACAATTGAATGCTGGAGAGCAAAATCATGGGGAACAACAATGTGAGTACGCGGTCAGTTCGTTTCATCTTTTGCGGGCGCGACCTGGGAAGAGGTTCGGTTGTTGTTGCTGGGAAGAGTCACTTGGGCCAGTGGGATACGTCTGGTCATAAGATGGGGGTAACAGATGGTCGTGGATATCAGGGGATTGGGGAACTTCATCGACGGGTCCTGGAGTGGTCAGAGGTTGAGAATTAGTAGCATAGGAAAGAGCGGTGGGGCTAATCGTCGGAACATTCGGCGCAGGTTGGGCGACGAAAGGGAAGGGCTCGACGACTTTGTTTTCCACGAAACGTCCGACTTTGCCGCCTCGGTCTTCGGAATCCAAAATGTCCTTCAGCTGTTGCCGATCGCGACGGCGAATCCAGAAGAATATTGCAAGTGAGATGATGGCGATACCAGCTACACCGCCCACGACACCGCCAACGATAGGTCCAATGATCGACGACGGGACGGCACGTTTAGCAAATCCGATTTGATCGCTTTGAGGAGAATTGGGGTTCCCGATTTGGACGATTCTAGAAGATGGGTTAAAACGAAAGCGTGAGGACACATTGATCATCAGGCTCACACGTAGAGCGAGCTCATAAATGCGCTTCCGAAAAGATATTGATTGTTGCTGGCATCGGCCCAGCCTTGAATATTGCTCACACAGGTACCATTATCCAAGGTTTGGACGAGGAGTGTCTGGTCCACTTGCCAGGGTTGTCCTCCAATGATCGTCGAGAGGGAGAACTTGGAGTTGCACGGGACGGTGTATACAATAGATTGACCATCGTCAGATGGTTGGGAAGACGAGCCTTGTATTGATGCATCTGTGGAAAGATGAATGTGAAAACGTTCCAAGACAGGCAATACACCCACTCACGTATCAGCTGAGCTTCCTGAGATGGGAAAAACATGTTGGGGTAGTACATGTCGAAAACGGAAGGAAGCTCTTGGTCACTGTTGGTTACGGTGGTTCCCCCCGTCTTGAACTTCCAACCGTCGATTTGAAAAGTAGCAGCGTCAGAGTCGGAAGAGACCGTAGTGACTTTCCAAGTGATGTCGCCACTATAGGCGCTTGGGTCTGCTCCGAGCCAATGCAGAGAGCCAGCGTTGTCAGATCCCTTGGGGTTTGGGGGCTGAAGAGCAAGACCAAAAGTGACAGATGGCCTGGCGGGCTGGCGGCTGAATACACCGCCGACAATGCTCACGTTGAGGTTGTTTGTAGCTCGACCTGAAGCCAGACCGAACAGGCCAGAGGCTTGATCGCCATAGAGCTGAGAAGACTGGTTGGACATGAGGACTGAAGAAGATAGCAAATGATTAGGGCCTCCGCTGAGATCCGTAGATCTGGAGAATAGTATACACGCACTGGTCTGGTTGGGGTAATTCCAACTGGAGCCGTTCTGTGCATGAAGAAAACAATCCTCCTTGATGAGCGGGCCAGAGGTTGATGCGCCTCCGATGAGATTGATGCTGGCGGAATTGGGAAGGGAAATGGCAGTCGTAGAGTTCTGTTCGTTGTACCTGAAGATGAGAGGGGTAGTTCGTTGATCAGGCACCGGATCGGCGGTGGTGTAATTAATGAGGGAAGCAGCTTACGAATTCACGGTGCCGCAAGTCGCGCAGCCCGCGCCGGCGACAGTCATGAATGGTGTGCTGGTGGTAAGTACGAAGTTGAAGTTTTGGGCGGCAGAATCAGTGGCCTAGTGAGGAGGTCAGGAGGGCTTGATGGAACGTGATAACGCATACTCGCCATCTGGGCGTTGACTAGGTACCGTTGACTGGAATCGGATGTGAGCTTAACATTCCAAAAATTGGGGTCATTCGCTGCGAAGGCCAGCGAGACAGAGAGGAAGATGGAGGAGAATCGCCTCATGGGGCGAGGAGTCGGAGGGGGGTGTGGTGGCGGGGGAGGGAGAGAAGATCCAAGAGAGCCAAGGTGAACCCCGAAGGGTTATATATTCAATTGATTTGTCAAAGACGTCAACCTGTGCGCCCATCATACAACACGAAGTGGACACCTCGGAGATCAGGAATGTGCATTTGGGCGAGCCGGCGATCGAGGCGGAACACCGTCCCTCCAGAGGTCCGTCAGGCTCTCAGATCTCCGAGCACAACCATGAGCAACTACAAAAGCAGGTTGGTAAACGGCCATCGCAGTGTGGATCGGCCCTCGGCCTCAGCGCTCAGCGGCAGATCGCAGCAGATCGCCAGCGTGACGCCTCTGTGGCTCCCGGCCAAATTAGTTCAAAGCAGTGTCGGGGATCTGCCGGTGAACGATGAACAGGGGAAATGTCACAATCCAACCGGCGGTATTGGCGGGAAGACGTTTCAAAGACAAATTCCCTCACGCAGTCGCAGTTGGAGAAGCCCCCCTCTCGGTGGGACCCATCTCTATTCCTACACTATTCAGCTAAATGCAGCACAAGAAGAAAAAAGACAAAGAAAGCTACGCGACGAAAACGTGATCTTAGCCCGTCAGCGACAGATAAAATAGAGTGCCCCAGGCAAAACGGTACCAGTTAAACGGCGTCAAGTAGAAAGACAGGAGGCAGAGGCTTTTGTCCAGCAAGTTAGTCCCATGTGAGGAACCGCCTCTCGTAACGCCGGCCGTTGCCTCCGCCCTGTTTGCCGCCTTTCTTGCCCTTCTTAACCGGGTTCTGATTGTTGTTCCCACCGTTGCTGGCGGGGGTCTGGTTCTGACCATTAGTATTACCACTGGTAGTAGTGTTGTTGCCGCCGTTATTGCCACTGGTAGTAGTATTGTTGTTGCCGCCGTTATTGCCACTGGTCGTAGTGTTGTTTCCACCGCCGTTGTTGTTGTTGCCTGTGCTGTTATTGCCAGTGTTGTTGTTGTTGCCCGTGCCGTTGTTGTTATTACCATTTCCGCCAACGGTGAACTAGAAGGATGCATCACTGGATGTCAGCAAGCATGCAAGGGGAGCAGAAGGGGAACAGACGCACGTAAACAGCATCATCTACGGATCCACGCTGGGCAACTGGTACAATAACCCCTTGGTGATTCGCGGCGGTAGTGATAGAAGAGAGCCTATATGTACCAGCAGGAAGGCCGCTGGTGACATCAGCAGTAAGCTGGCCGTTGGTTGCAACACTGTTCAGACCCTTGAAGAAAGCAAAGACGCGCGGATTCGTGGGCTGCGTCGAGGCAAGGGATGGAATCGCTTCAATGACGACGTGGTTGTGTCCAATAACCTGCCCGGCGTTGTTCAGTTGTTGAGGCGCAGCGAAGTAGGTGGTGGTTGCGTCGGTGAAGTCTCCAGTTTGCATCCCTTGTGTGTTCTGAAAGTAATATGAGCGAGAGCGGTTTAGTGATCATCCCAGCAAGGTACGAACCAGGACAACAGTAAATGCAGTGTTGGCGTCCACATTTCCACCATTGGTAGGGAACTGGAACTTGCAGGAAGGCATATTGTCGACACTAGGAATATCACCCATCGGTGTAGGGTTACACGAGCCGCCTTGAACCTGCAGGCCGTTTGTGATCGTCTTGCCGACACAGAAGTTGATAAAGTTGTTGCTTGAAGGGGCATTACTTCCCAGTCCTTTCGTGAAAGAGGGTCGAACTTACGTGCTGACGAGGGAGTTGGCTTCGCCTGCTCCTGAACCTGTACCGTTGATATTCTGAATGACAGAGGGGTCCAAAGCTGGGATAGAATGTCAGTACGAGTCGAGTGCCGAGGTTAGGAGGCAGATCTCACTAAGGGAAGTCTGAGGGTTCCCATTTCCACCGTTCTGGTTGTTGTTCGCGTTGGTGGTGCTGTTGTTGCCGCCATTCTGGTTGTTGTTTCCAGTAGTGTTGTTATTGCCACCGGTGTTGTTGTTGCCGTTGTTCTGGTTATTATTGCCACCTTTTAAACGATTATTCCCTTGGTTGCCGCCAAACCTGTTATTCTAAGTGGACAGAGGTCATTGGTCAGAAAGCGAGATAAGGAGCCAGACAGACTTACTTGACGCGCCGCAAAGTCATGCGACCCTGGGACGAAGAGGGCAGTTGAACACTGGGCCACGGCAAGGAGAGCGACAGAGATCCCGAAGCACTTCATGGGACTTTGCACAGATGGAACGCAGGGGGAACGATAGATGCACGGGTCTGGGAGAAACGACGGTGATGATCGAAGCGAGCTCCTTTGTCAAAAAGGTTGCAGAAGAAAGAAAAAAACGAAAGGTTTAATCCTGGAGAGGCAAGTTCTAGTGAGAGAGGTCGTGAGTGGACGCTGAAGGTGAGATGGGTTAGCCTTACGAAGAGAATGATAAGCAGCGCTGCTGCGAGGCTTAGCTGATCCTGGCCAAAAAGGCTTGAAAGGAAAGAAAGTGGGAGAGAAGAGAGAGAGGGGGGTAGAAAAAGAGCTGTTGGGGGGGGCGATCGCTGCTTGTGGGGTGCTTATAACAGGCGGCGGGTTTTTTGCGCGCGCATCCATGGCAACGGTCGACAAAGACAACGGGACAAGCCAAAATCAAATGTCATTATGTTTTTCTCACGCGATTGAGCTAATTTCGCTTCGCTAAGTATAGAATTCGCTATCCGGTCAAGACATGGCTGTTGGAAACGAGTATGAAAGGGACACTTACCATTCGCTGAGTTCTTCACCAAGGCAAGAAAAGTGGCCAATGTGTCCATCTCGTGCACAGGCCCTTCCCGGAAGTGCCGTTCTGCTAATCTGGCGAGAACAATGTCCAAGTCGGCGATGTCGGCGAGGGTCACTGTCCTATGAAATGAAGAGGAACCGGCAACATCATCTTCGTCGTCGGGGGAACAATGGTGCTTCACGCTAAACATAGAACGATCGGGTTGCCGTTGTTGCGGCGACGGTCTGACATTGGTATTGGTGATTTGGTGGTGTTGTTGGCCATCATCGTCCTCCAGCATTGCGACGGTTGCGGTGGGACTGGGGAACCTAATTGGCCGGCCGGGCTGGGGACCGAGGAGCGTTTCTGGAGGTGGTGGACTCATAGCTGAGATCGGGGACGGATGCAGGACGGGTGTGATATCGAACTGCACGAGATATTGTTGGACAACCTCTCTGGGAAGGGTAGTAAAGTCGACCTGTGGATATATGCGTGATTTGAGTTACAATTGAACGATTCCGACCCGGTCAAAACGCACTAGAGAAGGAGGTAAGGCTGCCAACTCTTGGGTTCTGTGCGCCGCTCATGAGTCCGACGAATAGGAAAGATGGTAGGGTCGTACACGGATTGAACCTTCTTCCTCTTAGCCCTCCTACCGTCTGGGACGGCTGACATTTTGTCGACGGAGTCCCTTGGACGCTTGGAACCGGAAGCGCCGATGTAGGCGGCGTCGTCATCTTTTGGTTTCCTCCTCGAGGTCTACGGCGTGTTCTGTAATGTGAGCGGAGATAGAGATAGGTGTAAATACTCACAGAAGATTGTGGAGGCATCTGGACGAACTCTTTCCCAGTCCGTGATCGACTCCGATGACACAGGTTTCTCTTCGTATATACGCCGTGCCAACTTGATGTTGGTATAAGAACCAGGTAGAATTTCTCTCCCTATCTTTCACCGTTTCCCCACCACCACCACCACCACCACCCTCTCTCTTGCCTACTCGCCTACCGTCCAAGATGTCCACCTTTGGCACTCTCTTCCGAGTCACGACCTACGGTGAAAGCCACTGTGCTTCAGTCGGTGCAATCATCGACGGTTGTCCCCCAGTAAATCCTCTCTTTTAATAAGCCGTGGATTATTGATAGAGCGCGGTCGACCTAGGGTTTGGTTTTGGACGCAAAAGACATTCAAGTTCAGTTGACTCGCAGAAGACCTGGCCAATCTAATCTTACCACTCCGGTATCTTTTCGTTCTTTGAACGTAAATGACCACCATCCGTGCTCAGAGGTTTTTTCTTGTAGAGATCTGAAAAAGACCTTGTCCATCTCCAGTCTGGCTTGGAGCACGGCGTAACTCTCGGAACGCCCATTGCATTGCTCGTAAAGAATGAAGACCAGCGTCCCCATGATTACTCGGAGACGGATCTTTACCCGCGACCCTCTCACGCTGATTACACCTACCTTGAAAAATACGGATTGAAAGCGAGCAGTGGTGGTGGAAGGAGTTCTGCCCGCGAGACGATAGGTCTGTACCTAGGCCTTTCCATCATCGCAGGTCCTCATGATTCGTCTTTGCTATCAGGTCGTGTAGCCGCTGGTGCGATCGCGGAGCACTACCTCAAAAAAGTCTACGGGGTCGAAATCGTTGCCTTTGTCTCGTCGGTCGGCAAAATCCATCTTCCAGATTCTCTCGCTCCTCCATCCTTGACCAGCCTGAAAGAGGGCGAGGAAGAGGACGAGGTTGTGGACGCTTTGTCGCCCGAGTTCAGGAAACTGCTGGCCACCATCACCCGTGAAGAGGTGGACAAGTATACCACCAGGTGCCCTCACCAAGAGACCTCTGACAAGATGACCAGCGTAACTCATTTCGAAATCAAATCTCTCGGTCCATTTTCTCTGACATATTTTTACAGAGAATTATCCGTGCAAAAGATAAACAAGATTCAATCGGCGGAACTGTCACTTGCGTCATCCGGAACGTCCCTTCTGGTCTCGGAGAACCCTGTTTTGACAAGTTTGAAGCCAAATTGGCCCACGCCATGTTGTCCATACCCGCCACTAAAGCGTTTGAGATCGGCTCCGGCTTCCGCGGAACCGAGGTCCCGGGCAGTAAACACAACGACATGTTCGTCAAGGCAGACGATGGCTCCCTTGTTACCTCAACAAACTGGAGTGGTGGAGTCCAAGGTGGCATCACCAATGGGGCGGATATCTACTTCAGGATCGGCTTCAAATCCCCAGCTACAATTTCCCAGCCTCAAGAAACGGCCCAATACGACGGAACCCCCGGAACCCTCGCCGCTCGCGGAAGGCACGATCCCTGTGTCGTCCCTCGTGCCGTCCCTATCGTCGAGGGCATGGCCGCGTTGGTCGTCATGGACCTACTTCTCATCCAGAACTCGCGCAAGACCGCAGCCAGCTTGCTCCCTCCTGTCACCACCTTACCCCCTACGATGGTCATGCCCAAGACGCAGTAATACCCTGTGCGCTCGCCGTAGGGCAAGCACGTTATAAACTGTATTGTCCACAAGTCTGTAATTCGGTTCTGGATAGAACTTTAGAGGTTTTGCACCAAAGTCACTCCCTTGTAACTCGCGTTTCTCGCCGAGCCTCCTCGTCAATGTAAACTAATTAAATCAAGAGTTGTGGGCAAACGAGAGTATAAAGCGGGACGGGCACCAAATCGAGATCTCATCCAGGAGCCTGTGACGAACGGACTCGGTCGGTATCAAACGAGTCGTTTCAGAGTGAAATGAGGCTAACCGACGATACTGTGTAAACCATCCATCGTTATTCATGCATCATGCGTCATCGTCAAATCTATCGTCCGAACAGCAACAGAAAACAGGCTCGCACTGGTATGCTATCCACTGAGAAAAAGCAAAACGGACGTCAGAACGCCGACCGAACATTGTGAACTGTTGTACTTGCATGACGATTGAATAGTCTCCATGGCCACCGGCCAAATATCATTTCTTCTTCGCGCTTTAACCTACTTGCACAGTCCTCATCCTCATCCCCGCTACCTATCCTACTTCTCTCTCGCCGTTGGCGCGTGTAGTCGGGTACCGGTCCGCACTCGGATGCACGGAGGAACGGCGTTCGCTCGCTCACGGAAGAATCGCTATTCGCCCCTCGTCGCAGCTGCCTCTTTCTTTTGTTTCTTGTCTGGGCTAGGGAGTTTATTCGCTTCCCCAACGGTCCCAAAACGTTGTTCTCGTCTGCTTGGTACCTGAGTGGTGCAGATATTGATGATGAGGGTGATCCAGAAGCAGAACTATTTGCTGTGTCGATCCCATTTTCGACGGTGGAGTTACCACGCGCACCGTCAAGGTTCCTGGACCGACCGCCTGAGTGTAGGCCTGAAGTTATACGAACCCGCGACCGGAAGTGAACTCTAGGAATGGGATGTCGGGCCGCAACCGCAGGCGTCTGATCATCGTCAAGGGAGATAGCTGGTAATGGGGGGTGATTGATGATGGTGGTGGGAGGGTTATTAGAGGAGCAGCTCGAGGAGAATGACGTCCCCGTGGGAGTAGAACCACAGACACCGTCAGATCCCTCGTCCGCCAAATGCAGCTGAAGGGCATTTCCAGGTAGTATTGTGGATGGTGATGACCCTTCTTGTGTGATATTCCGCTCTCGTGAGGCAATAAGCGGTACGTCCAGGGGTGGTTTCTGGCGGTAAGCCGTCTGCGGATATTCCGCAGAATGCCCTCTACTGGAAGTGCCTCCGTTCATATCGGCCACATCTTCATACAGGAATTGGACATTGTCGGGTGAGAGTAATCTACGTAGTCGATTCCGCTTTCTTCTCTTCTTTGGGTGGGGAGAGCTCGAGCCTGGAAACGAAGATGGACCGTCGATGTCGGATAGACTGCACGATGAAAGGTTGTAGGGGTCGTCTCCCTCGAGGTTGATGTCAAGGGAAGCGAGAGCAGATGAGTCTGTTTGTACTCCTGGGGTATCGAGTGATTGTGCTTTAACTGGAATGACGACGATCATCACGGTCCATTCTAACGCCTGGAAATCAGTTCATCCACTCACCGTCCTGTTCGCCAGCTCTAGGCGCGGGGGTTAAGTTGGCCGTCGTCGGGGGCGTGGCTGTGAGATCGGGTTTAGCCCCTCGCCATCGCTTGTCCCTCCTCTGTGGGGTATCATTTGACGTAGTTTCGTTGCCCGTGGACGAGTCGCATCCAGATGTCCGCATGCCGGAAGAAAATGCACGGCCGTCTGTGGTAGAAATTGAAGGGAAAAGGGGAGGCGGTCACCGTGCTAAGAGAACTAAAGCAGGCTTCGTTTGCACACGATCTAAACACCCGGATAGTCTTTCCATCTGATCCGAACCCTTTCCTTCACACAACTTCCGCAAGAATATCTCTCAACGCATCCTGTACGCACTCTGAATCAAAGCGTTTCTCCTGAGCCCCATTCACCCCTACACACTTCACACCCATGTTCTGTTCCAAAATTAGCGTGGTCTGAACATCAGACCTTTTTTTTCACGTACCGTTATCTTCTGCACGTCTACCACGACCTCTGTATCGTGCAAGTACACAATATGGGTTATAAACGCAGAAGTGGGATACGAGATTGATGCTGCGTCGGTACCGTAGGCAGAGTTTAGCGTACGGACGATCGCACTGACAAATAGTCAGCATAGAACCGAATCTGCCGGTAAACTCGGGACTCGCACTTGATAAAATCTACTGCCGCGTAACCTTCTGTTTCTCGGTCGTTCTTAGAGTTCACTGTCCGCCTTATTAACAAGCAGAGGACAGGAGCACGCGAGAACGTCCGGGCTTACACATCAAGACTTTCGCCTTCAGGGAGTGGGACTTTGCGATGCCTTTGGCAACCCCTCGGAGAGCAAGGCAAGGTATAATGCTGTGCCGGATTTCAGTCTGTGGGACTTTGGGGTCGTTCCAGCCTTGCTGACCTCGTCCACAGGGAACCGCAAGAGTAGACCAAGGCCTGGCGCATGGGGATATTCGTGAGGAAGTCAGGGTTGGGGGACGGGAGTATCTCGTTCCCGTAGGCATTGATATAATATATCCCTAAGCGTTTTGCGCATGTAAGAAAAAACACGATCCAGAAGAAAACCGAAAGACTTGCTGGAAATGGGGGACGGTAAACCGATGGCAGTTTCTTTCCCATCTGCGTCGAAAAGCACATTCTTTTTCTGCACCAACAACTCGCCCATAGAATCCTGATCCTCTTGGTTGGATCCTCCGTCGACAACATTCATCACAGGGGTTGCATGAACCGGGTGGGATATCTCGCATTGCCCGATGATCTTCCTCCGGTCCGCCTTGGCCAACGGTCAGCGTGGAACACTGAAGTGTTCTATGCGATATCTACCAATTCTGCGGCGATGGTGACAGTGTGATTGGTGACTATTACGGGCAGAATGTTTGCCTACTAGACGTAAGTTGTCGTAAAACGAGAAGAACTCGGATTGACCTGGCTGTGGGTTATTGAAGAGAACAAGAAGATAGCGGAAGGAAGTGAGCGAAAAAAGCCTTGCGCTGCAGCCAGGAAATAGTTGCCGATACTACGAGTTCGAAGATACATTACGTGGGTATTTCGTGCCAGTTCAAAGGGCGTTTACCTTCCATTCACGAATGAAAAGTTCTTGTGAGCACGCTTTAGCAGCTCGCTCTCAAAGTATACGAGGAATCCTGGAGTACAGGAAATTGATGGAGGGTGAACCTCAGAGTTCGTGGGTGGGTGGCTCACCTCGTATCATCTCTTTACGGTCGTTGGGGATCCCAGTCCACAGCCTGCTATGACCCTCTACGATGTCTCTCCATTCCTCTCGGGCATCTTTTTCGAATGCATCGGAAGTGAGCCTGTGGGAGAGAAGGGTGCGAATCGCATCCAAGGGAGAGCCTTTCTCCACAGTAGGGATGAGTCGTATGAGACGCGACCTTATGTCACCTTGGATGATGGGTAAATAGAGGTAAGTGCGCTATTCGGACAGCTACACAAACCGATCGAGGGACCACCAAGGACCCGGATGATCTCGCTAGAGGAGCCGCCGTCATCAGATATTGGAAGCACATAACAGGCGTCAGGACCAAATGCGGAGCAGATTGGGTTGCATCCTGTGCCTCCAGAGACGACGATAAATGAGCCAGAGTCAGCAAGGTGTGACGCAAGCGAAGGCAAAGTCCTTGTGCGGTCTTGGGGTACCTGTGATGTGTGTACCGCTTGCCTGTGAGCTGGAAAGTCGAATACCGAGGAACCAGGAGAGGGATTGTTTGCAAAGGATAGGTTCATGCTGCCTGCATAAAAAGGAAAATACTTCCGGAAAAGGATATGTACCGCCCCCGACCCCGACGCAGTCAACTATTAACCCGCCCTCCTACTTGATTCGCGTCCGCCCACGGTAATCATCTCACGACATCTGTATCTTTCTCTAGCTCTTCGTTCCATCTCCCACTCGTAACGTCTTTCCTGGTCGACTAACAATGCCTCCCCCACATTACGACTTTCTCATCAAGGCAAGCATCAACAATCCAACTTAAGTTCCTTCCCCGCACTCACGTCGTCTTCAACAGCTTCTACTCATCGGTGACTCGGGCGTCGGCAAGTCGTGCCTGTTACTGAGGTTCTGCGACGACGCTTGGACCCCTTCCTTCATCACAACAATCGGTATCGACTTCAAGATACGGACCATTGAACTCGACGGAAAACGAATCAAACTCCAAATTGTGCGCATCTATCCGCCCGGCTTTCTAACTCACAAACTCGTCTGAACCCTATTGCTAGTGGGATACTGCTGGACAGGAACGATTCCGTACCATCACCGTTGCGTACTACAGGGGTGCCATGGGAATTTTGCTCGTCTACGACGTCACCGACCAGCGATCGTTTGATAGTGAGCTCAGTTCTAAACTAGCCTCCATCACCCCATTTCAACTCCCCTGCCTATAGACATTCGCACATGGCACTCCAACATCGAGCAGCACGCTTCTGAAGGAGTAAACAAGATCCTGATTGGAAATAAGTCAGACTGGAATGATAAGAGGGTCATTACCGAGCAGCAAGGAAGGGAGCTGGCTCAGGAACTTGGCGTCCAATTCATGGAGACATCTGCCAAGGTCAACGAGGGTGTCGAAGAGGCTTTTTTCACTCTTGCGAGGTATTTACAAGCACCTGTCTCCAAAACCACCAGATCGTCATTTATTCTATTGTTGCTAGGGATATCAAGACGAGGCTAATCGATTCTCAGACCGACTCCAACAGTACTGTTATAGGAAACACAGAAGGTTCCGTCAAGATTAACCAGAATAACGACGTTGTCACGGGCAGTTGTTGTTAGCGGTTCTCATGTATTTCACCTTTCTTCCCTCTAGCGACTCCATGTGGACTGTTCATGTTGTGTAACAATGAGCATTCGAGGTGTCTACGCGGGCAGGCACCTAGACCGCCATGTTCCAGTTGCCACCCCACCATTTTTTAATTCTCTCCCCTCCCCATTCGTCATAATCTGCTTTTGTAATGCCAACACGCGCAAACTCGTCCGTCTGTGAAAAATCTGCCATTCCCCTCCAGCCGTCCGTGGACGGGTCGAGCGCCTTGACAATCCTCAAGGGGACATCTGGTGGGAGAATTGGCCGTAGAGCCGCCTCCGTCTTGCCTGCCAAACCGGGGAGCTGGGACGGACCCCCCGTAAGAAACACAGCCTGACGGGTCTCAGTTTCCTTTTCGTTGGCCTTACAGAATGGAGATCACCTGAGTCAGCCGGGCGCGTTCCGCTGCGGAGAACGCGGCCAGGATGTTCTGGACAACCTCTCCTATGCCAGCAGAATCCACGCCTGCCATGCTAGGCGAAAACCATGTCTCACACACCCGCCACCTTTCGGTGTTGAGGTGAATCCTCGTTTTTCCTATCCTATTTCAATATCTTCAAAGAAGGGTGCGGCGAGTATTCTCCGTACCTGCAGGATCTCCCTCATCATAAACGGGCTTGAAAGCCGAGATTAAGGCTGAGCGTTTGGTGGATATGTAGGCGTGAGTATCCTCAATGGTAAACGCAGGGTCATGAGTCAGCAGTTTCTGCTCTATCGTCTGCAGTTGTTGGAGTTCCTCCTCCTCGTCGGACGATTTTTCTGTAGTGTTCTAAGCAAAGTTGATCAGGATTTACAGCAATACAGGATAGTGGACCGCGGGCCACGCACGATCTTTCGGTAAATAGCCCAGTCAGCGTCATCAGCTCCGAACATGTCGTCTAAGGCAAGCTGAGCTGACGTCATAATACTAAAGGCGGAAAACCCACCGCCATTCCCCTTCTTTCGTTTCTTTGGCACTCGCTCATCGTTTGCTAAGCTGGCAATCTTTTTCATGCGAGCCTGCGCAGCAGCACTCTTTCTATCACTAAGGGCAGCCTTTCTCCTGGCACGATCTTTTATCCTGTTGATGATGGCCTATATTCCGTTTGAGAGATAACGCAGAACCCGAAAATACAGACTCACTTCTTGGTGTTTCCTCAACCCGGATGCCCAAGCTGTTAAATCGCGTTCTCGGTCTTCAGTTTCTCTGCGCTCATCAGCCTCCCGTTCCTCTTTTTCGCGCTGTTTCTCGTTCCGAGCCTTCATCCGAGCTTCCCACCCTGCCTTTAATAACTTCTGTTTTCGCTTTTCCTTGAGTTGGTCTTCATCGAGCTTGAGAGCCCTCAGCGAAGTCTGCATAGGTGAGATAAAATTTCTGTACCTCGGCGTCAGGGACATCCACCAGGGGGAAGATCGCTGGCTCGTCCTGGTGCAAGGTATAAGTGTTAGGGATTGAAGTTTTAGCAAGACTTGCCGGTTCCTCGTCACCATCTTTCTTCTTGCTCTTCTTGAGGCTTGCTTCAAGCTTCTTGATAGCAAAGTCAAGGGCACCATCACCCTCGAAGCCCTCAGCATGGAGCATATGCTACATTCAGATTAATGGCCATGAATCAGGAGCGAGAACACGGCATTACAAAGTATTCCAGCTCATTGGTCTGAACCTTCCGGTCCCTCAGCTCCAACATCTCCCGTAGGTCTTTTTCTTTCGCTTCCAGCTAAAATGACCATGGTCGTAGGGGATCCACGGTCAATCCGAGACACTCACCTTTTCCATGCGCACTTTCGCAGCCATTTCTTGCAGTCTCTTACCTTGTTCTTTGCGTTTCTCGGCAAGGCGTGCCTGCTCTTCCTCGGTCTTTTCGTCGACAGTGGGTTGGGAAAATGGAAACTGTATGATTTTCCCCAACCGAGCCAGCGCAACCGGGTCGCTGAGGGATCGCAAAAGGGCGGGATAATCGCTCGAGAATTCACAAAAGTTCTGGAGCATCCACTGAACGTGTTCGTGAGAGTGGAGATCATAGTCATGGAGGGCGGGTAACTTACGTTCGCTTGGGGGGACGTAACACGGGTGGGGAACGTCGGATACTTAAGCTGTATTAACTTGAGGAGATACTCGGTAACCTGTGACGAGCCCCATGGGATCCTGCAACGGAAAGATGTAAAAGCCATGTTCGAAGGTAAACACGCAGATAATGCACCGCTTTGCGTTGCTCAAAATCCCTTTGCCATTCAATATTGGGATTACTGAGGTTGATGCCGTGTTGAATGATATCACTAGCCCATCCGCGGTGAATTGACCGTGAGGAGGCTTGTTGTTGTGGTAAAATGACATGACTGAGTCCACACAGTACACCAGAGAAGGTACGCTATATAGCTCAAACATCAACTCTGAAGTCACTGGTCCCCATTAGGATGGTTTTAGCCCTTAGGAGAGCGGAGAACGTACATGCTCGGGAATGGAGGTTGGACGAAAGACGTTCGGTCATCATCACTGGGTGATCAACGTTCGGAGTGTCGATTCCCAGCTGAACGAAGGCATAGTCCAGAGCGTTTTCCTGTGACATGGTCAAAGTTGGTCCTCTGTTCCAGGGCGAAGCAGACCACGCACTTACTAAGGCGTCAAAGTTCAGAAGGATGTCACCCTCCCAAGGGGTTTTAGCTTGGTTCCTAGCCCCCGGTTCGGTGTCGACTGCGTCTCCGAAGAGAACCAAGGGTTTGTTGGACTTCCGATCTTTGTATTTAGAGATGATATTTGGGCCAAATTTTGGGGAGTCAGAAGTGCAGAATCCAAATCTCAGGGTGGTTGCTCCGTTGTCGATTATCAACGGTGTTCCTCGGCCCCGGTAATTCTCGTAGGAATCCGGAAACTGGGGAGATGGTGGGATCGGGGCTGGCAAGTATGCGACCTCGAGAACATCCTCGTCCATACTGTTTCACTCATTGTCAATTTAGTTTGGCCGCGTAGTGATTGCAACGCGTTCTGACCTTGTGGAGGGAGCCTGGAGGAAGTGTGTGAACTTGAAAGACGCGTCGGTATCGTTCACCGCGACCTCTTAAACTTGAACTTGTCCTCCTAGCACGAGCAACAAGCATGGCATCCAATAACTTGTCTTCGCTCTTGACTGCTTCCAAGGCTCTCACCTCTCACCTGCAGAGGCCTGATCTACCCTCAGTCAACCTTTCGTTAGACCAGATTGAAGCCCAGTCCCGGCGTCTGGTGGCCGGTCAACCTGGCGCTCCAGCAGACTCTGGTCGAGGGTGCGCCCCTCCAATTTCGCGTCTGTTGACGTTCGTCTCACCCGTTCATATTGCTCTCATAGAAACTACCTACTGGCTCAGGCCCACGTTGATGCACCTGCACTCGCCACCTCGATCGCGAATCTAAATACCACCACAACATTCTCGCCGCTCCAGCCACTGCAAGATACAGACGTCACAGGCTACCTGCGGCATGCTCATGAACAAAACCTGATATCTACGATCGAAGAAGGTAGACGAGAGACCCAGGAGGAGTTTTACCGGACGTTGGAAGACCATGGTAGGCGCGAGTGGGAGGCAAAAAAGAAGCGCGTGTTTGAAGAATTAGGGGGACGGCTTGGAGGAGAGAATGCTGCTATCTCAGACTTGAAGAAGAGTTCATACGGAAGGAACACTCTCGCAGTGAGTCGACTGACTGCCAATTCCGGTCGCCAGTCAAGTTAACACTGGAGGCAGGCTTCAACAACTGCGACGCCTAATCTTCAACTACAATCAAAGATGATGATCTACGACCGTGTAATTACCAACCTCAACGCGGCCAGGTTGCGTGAGACCTCACATCCTGTCCTCCATGCACTTATTGAGGCATCCCTGTCGATCGCGGTTGATGTGAGACCATTTTTTCCGCTCCATGAACTTTTACTGACCCGCTTGCGACACTCCAGCAGGTATCCCAACAGATAACACAAATATATCATATCCTCTCCAGAATCGCCGCAGAGCCTCCGGCATTACCACCAGTGGAACACGCCGGTGCACACATCTTAAATGCTCCCTTATTCGAGCGCAAGTATGCGCGAGTCTACCTTGGAGACCCAGAATCTCGTGAGGCTGTCGCATTGCGGAAGCAGATCGCGAAAGGTGCTCGGGAGGCTCTTGAAGAGCAGTACTGGGACGTATTGGAACGCACGCTCCAGGCTCGGCCAATGGATGCCAGACTTGGGGGGGACCCGAGCGTTGCAAACAGGGTCCGAGCTTTCCTCTTGATCCGACATTACAAAAATGGAGAATGGGGAGAGAGAATTGAGGTAGGGTACCTTTCTTGGATAACGCACAAAATACATATGGCACTTCCCTGTTATTCAGCTCGTTGCCGGTCAGCCAATATGGGCGAAGCTATTCTACCTCGTCCGCACTGGACATCCACAAGAAGCGATAGAAGAAGCTATCCGTTGTCAGCAAGCCATTAACCACCGGGAACCAAGCTTTCTCTCCAACTTCAAGACTTGGTTGGAGTCACCAGACCGAAAGTATGTCCCTCGAACCCCCTCACGCGCCACATACTATAACTCAACCATTCAGGCTGCCGAAATCGCATCGGGACCATCTCCAGTCTACTTACAATGGACACATGCTCCATTCTTCGACGACTGATCCCTTCAAACTTGCTCTTTACAAGTTGATGGGGAAAATTGACCCTACCAAGAGGACAGTACCAGATATAACAATCACGACAGAGGACTGGCTATGGTTCCAACTCGCTATGGTCCGTGTTATGCTGGGCAGGGCTTGCGCAGGTATTGACCTTGACTTCACAGCTTGACGAAGAGGAATTCGGCGGCCTACGTGGTCTTTCGGATGTTGTCTCTGGCTATGGACAACGACATTTCGATGGGCCTCCTAATCAGAGAGGGTCACGAAAGGGTGCTTGGGCAGTAGTATTGACAATATGTGGCCAGTTTGAACGGGTGGGTTACCACCAACCCCTTCATTTCTCGATGGCTGATTTGCGAAGGCGGTTGCTGCACTCTGGGAGCAACCAGAGACAGAGATCGAGGCAGTCCACTTGGCGATCGCTTTGGCTTACCATGGTTTGCTTCGACAACCCTCACGTACAGAGACATCCGAGATGACTCCCCGTAAGACTCTATCAGACTCATCAGCACGGTTACTGACTCGTAAATAGTCTCGCTGCCCCCGAATGGTGTTCCTGCTCTCAGCCTCTCAACCATAATTTGGCGCTATGTGCGTCAGTTTGTCAAGATGGATGCCAAGGAAGCTCTGCAATATGTCTATTGCATATGCCTCAGCGCTGATCAAGGCGGCGGTGTGGGAAAAGAACAGGTCGAAAACGCATGGGAGTTAGTACGGCGGATTATTGTCCTTGCGAACACTGGTACGGCCTGGGAAGAGCTGGTTGGAGGATTCAGAGCGGACGGAACTCGATTCGTAAGTCCGTGCGAGCCCTACACTGGTCCACCACTCACCTCCGGGCAGAGCGGAATCATTGAACAGGGCGCTTCGTTGCTTAAGCTGACCTCGACACAAGATTATCACACAGAGATCTTGATCCGTGCTGCTAAGCATTCTGAACAGAACGATCGGATCCCAGAAGCTATAAAACTGTATAACCTGGCTGGGGATTACGGAACCGTCGTATCCTGTCTGGCTTCTGCACTTGGTGCCACTATCTCTACCCCGGCTCCAGATGAAAAATCCAAGGTCGTTGAAAAAACCGCCGTGGATATTCTGCGGCATTACGAGCGAACAAACAGGGCAGTGGGAAGGGACAGGGAAGCTGTCACAAAGTTGCTCAGAATTCGCGAAGCAATGAATGCTAAGGAGGCTGGCCGACCGGAGGTTGCACTCGAGGTACGTCTCAGATTCTCTTCCTACACCCCAGCGCTCATTCCTTGCAGATCATGGAATCCACAAACCTCATCTCACTGGATGGTGATATGTCCCGCATTACCCGCAAGGCGGAAGAGTTCAAGGAATACCACGAGGCTTTGCAGAGGAACTTACAAACATTCCTCACGCTGACCATGGATGCACTTTCAGGTGTTCATCAGAAAGCCAAGGTGTCTCTCGTCCCAGATGCTGCTCGACAGATGGTGTGTAACTCTTCCAACCGCTTCCCGCAGACCATTGATTGCTGTTGATAGACTCTTGCCGAGCTGAGAAGGAAATCGAGGTCTCTTATGATCTTCGCTGGGATACTCAAGTATCGAATGTCTTCGGATGTTTATTCGTATCTCGCGAGACTGGACGTCGAAATAGCTTTGTAATTCACGGGTATCCAGCACGCCAAGGAATATTCTCTATTCCTTCTGCTTAGCCCTGGTGTGTGTGGCTACGTAGATCATTGTCACAAATATAGCCGTAATCTTGCTTCATCAGGGTCTGACCAGAACAGACTCAAGTGTGTATGAGGGCTCCCTGCGGTCACGGACGTGCAGATACGCTCAACAGAAGCGCACAAACTACAAGAACGCCTGTGCCTGTAGATTCCAGAGTCGCGCGTATTCACCTCCTTGGCGCATCAAGCCTACATGGTTGCCTGCCTCCACAATCTCGGAGTCATTCATATACCTGAGGGACGTCATGACATAATTCTGGCAAGGACGGTATGGATCTTACAGAATCAGGTCCGCGGGTCGCGTAAGTTGACCGAACCTGTGGGAGGAGAAGATCATGGTCTTTTGCCCTCTCAAGTTCTTCAGCCGTACAAAGAGATCTAATGAACAAAGCAAGTGAGCTAGACTGAATGTGGTCGACACGCGTCGGTTATCCGTACCGTGTTCGGCGGTTGGGTCTAGAGCTGCGCTTGGTTCATCGAAGAGCAGCAATCCTATGTCCTGTCCCTCGGATAAAAGTGACCTCATGAAGGATCGGGACCTGCCGTGGGCTTCAGTACGGAGGTGACCTCATTATCGGAGGACGTACACGGCAAGTCTCTGCATTTGTCCCCCACTCAGATGGACAGAGTTAGAACTTCGCATACCACCCATGGCATGATCTACGGCTCCAAAATTCACAGGTCTCCCGAACAGGGTCTTCGTACCTCCCGGGATGCCAGAATAATAGTCCCGAACAGGCCGATCCAAGTAGGTATCAAAACCCTCCGGTAGTCTGTCAACGAAATCTTCCGCGCCACCAAGTCTTGCAGCCTCGCGGACTTTATCGCTGTCATGGGCGCATTGGGGACTCCCCAGGGCAATGTTGTCTCTGATCTAAGGAACATTAGGAGGGGGGGATATGTGGGGCGATCAACTCACAGATAAAGGGAAGTGGGTATAGTCCTGGAATAGGACAGACACACACTCGCGCAGGTCTGCCAGCTTGAGGGTTCTGATGTCTTGATCATCGATGAGAATTGTTCCCTCGGTCGGATCGTACAGACGCAAGATTAGCTTGAGTACTGTGCTCTTCCCTGATCCATTGGATCCGACGATCACCTAGATCTTATCTGTGAATTTGATTATAAGAGCACAGAGGTAGACTAACGCATAGTTGGCCTTTCTCAACTTTGAAGGAGATGTCACGTAGAACCATATTTTCAGAACCAGGGTACTTGAAAGAAACGTTCCTGTTGGAGATGATGAGTACGTGCTATGGCACTGTAACTATAAGAGGACGAACCGAAACTCTACAGACATTCCGGACTTTAAGGATTGCCTGTCTTCTGGGAAAGAAATGTTTCCATCCACTACGTCGTTGGGAATGTTCTCGATTTCGTATAGTTGACGAACTTTATGGAATCGTTCAGCGATAGAGCCGGACTCGTTCAGAAAACCCATAAAGGCGGTCATGAAACTTGAGGTTGTTGCTTGCACAAGGCGCATGGACGCTATTGAAACCGGGATCGATGCAGGGTGCTCGGCGGCGCGGAGAAGGTAAAATGCCTCCGGTGCTTCGCGTAGCAGCACTGATAATAAAGAAGAGAGGGAAGGGGTTGTCTGAGAGCTCTTGTATCTAAGGAGCTCATAGAAGTCAGCCACAAGCCCGCTGGCATTGTTGTAGGCATAGCGAAATTCTGTTACTCCCTTAGTGTGATAGAACAGGCGAATTGAATGAGTACCGACCATGAGTCAGAAACCTTTCTAAGTTGCCTGCAACAATCTCTTTTCTGTGAGAATTATCATTCATCGTTCTTTTCAAACCCTGTAGTTTCACATATTCTCGATCCTTGGTTGTGGCGGCCCATGCTTTATGAGCAATGAGAATCAAAATATGGACAAGGAGTAAACCGAACTAGAGACCTTTCGCGGAGAACAAATAAAACCCCGGTTTGAAGTCGTTTCGGAATAGCTCTTGACCGAAATGCAACACGACAAAGATGACACCATCTCGTTGGCCACCCACTACCTTCAACAGCACAGAAAACTGGGACGCTAAGCGGATTGTAGCGGTCAATACGGCGATGACCACGGAAATCGTGTCCCATGCGAGACTGTGGGTGCTGCGCGAGGAAGTGGTCGCGGTATCTAATCTGGTTTGAACAAGCGGGTCATCGAAAGTTGGCACGTCTAGACGAGCCATATTTTCAAAGATATGGATGGAGTAGTGCTTCTTGATCTTTAGATTCAGCGGAAACTCCACGCTGGATTTAATGTACTGGAGGACACGACCAGCAAAAGCACAGCCCAGGCGACCAACAGAGGCATAAAGCAGCAGCTCCCTGTCAACAACACTGCGCTCTATGGCAGTTTGTATCTCATGTGGGACTCTGGGTGAGACAAAGGTAGGGTTGAGTGGAAAAAGGAACGTACGATGGATAAATAGTGTCCCGAAAACCTAGAGTTGGTGTAAGCCCGTTTTCCTGAAGTTCCGAAGAAGGACAAACCAGAGTGTCACCGCAGGCAAGAGGGAGGACAAAAGTTCGACGATACAATAGATGAGGAAATAAAGCCGGCAGGACTTGATTGACGCAACATCCCTGACCATCCTCCACACGTAGGGGAGGTCGTTGAGGACTTCAAGCCTGCGCATCATTTCGGAAACCCCTGGTAACCGGGCGATGCCAGGATCCATTTGCTCGTAAAGATCCCAAACGCCAAGCCGAGTGTGTTTTACAGTGTTCACGTCATGGGGATCGAAGTTCCCATGTCCTGGCCCTCTACGTGTCTTTTTGCCCCACCCGCGTCCCATCGGGTTCCGTGATGGTTTAGAAAAGGTACGAAGGCCATCTCGATCACTCCAGAAGATCCCCCTTGCCTACGACTCCCTCCTGATGCGCTCCGTGGTATCTTATGATGACCTCGAACAGGTAGCGACCACGCCCGCTCCCGGCCCACCGCCGACGAAAAAGAGGAAGCGCCAACAAAACAAAAGGAAATCGTTGGCATTCCAAAACTTCACTCATTGGGATGAGCCGGTGGAAAATCACCACGTGTCCCTCGCGGCCCACGATTATGCTGATGAACTCGAAGACGAACTCGTAAATGTAGAGAATCGTGAACTTACGCACGAAGAAATATGGGACGACTCCGCCCTGATCAAGGCATGGGATGCCGCAATGGATGAATACAAGGTGTGTAATGTTTGCATGTGTGTCTGCACTCCCTCTCATTGTCTACAGGCATTCCACGGACCGGAAAACAAATGGAAGACTGACCCCACCTCGAGACCTTCCCCGCTGTGAGTGTTGCCCAATGTTAGACCTTGCGATGTTCAACCCGATGTAGGTGGTACAATGTCCCTCCTTCACCCTCCACCGCTGGCGCAAATCCGGGCTCAACACTACTTTCATTCATGCATGAGAAACAAGAAGCCTGCACCATGCCCACGTTGGAGCACAACTCTGGACCCTTAAATTTCAATACCTTCGTCCCCTCTCATGACCCTGCTTTACCGAGCTTAGCAGCTACGGATACGCAGAACATCGCCGAAATATCACAAGACGAAGCATTTAGGAATGCTCTCAACGCTATGTACTGGACTGGGTATTGGACTGCAGTCTACAACGTCCGTCTCTTGCTTTCTCTCTCTCCCTTTCTGACAATTGGTTACATTCTCAGTGTCGTAGCGCGCCAGATCAGTTTACACCTAAAGAGATGGACGATGGCGAGTCTGGGGAAGGCGAGCCCGAGACTCCGGATGCGCGCGGAACTATGGACGAATTTGTGATCAGTCAACGCTGAGTTTGTGTGTGGCCTCGATAGGGGATAGTAATGGATCAAAAATGGTGTTCCGCGTGTGCAAAACCACGTTCGGGGCAGCATTCGGGTCCCAACAGACTTATGCATGGGATATAAATACCTGCAGCCTCTGGGCAAGCTTTCCCTTGGCGCAATGATTGCGCAAATGTTAGGTGTCGGCGACACCAATCATGAATTTCAACGTATCTTACAAGCATTTGTATATATCCTCATTGTAATCAAACGTACACGGCCAACGAGGAATACAAGGTAGAAACCAACGACGCATAGAATCGACTGCCGCGCAGGCGAGAATGGCCACCCTTAACCTCATGCTGGTAATCACGCTTTTGTCGATGAGGTCGAAGTGAGGAAAAATCGTATCTAGACGCTATCGAGAAAATCAGAATCGCGGATGACAAGTGGGAAGGGATCGTACTCATCGTCTTGGTGAACCGAGGGGCCGGGAACATTAGCAGCACCCTAGGCAGCACTTCTCCAACACGTACCGTGGTAGTGAAACCTTGCCTATACGGCAATGTGAGTACACCGTAGTACATTGATGACGAGCATGCTCACCTTCTTCGGGTTTTCCGGTGCACGTGGAACGTAACGGTCGTTATCAGATGGTCTGGTCACAAGCGTGCTTAGCCAAGCCAGACGAATAATTGAAAGACGGGAAGCTGACTGTTCTTTCTTCTGTAGAGTCAAAGAATTAAGTGAGTTTCTCCCCTCATGGTAGAGATTCCGACCTTGCAGGAAGCGAGCATGCTCTGGATCGTTATGCATATCGCAATGACAGTCAAGACAGGGGACCAGCCCTCTCTACCCAATATGGACGCACAAATCTATGCCATCCGACTCAGCATGCCTGAGGACGGGGTGCAGGAACACACTTACATGCCCGTTCGAGTATACGTGCTGTCGCCCATGCATTTGATTTAAATCAACGAACAACGCAACTCTGTCAATTGGACGAACCGGATGGACGGGTGCTTTGTGAGTATCATCCACGACGAACTGCACTGCAGGGGCAGATATCGGGTATGCGTTATCAAACCTGAACATTAGCAGAAACTTCTCTCCCTGGAATTTAGATCAACCTCAGTCACAGGCAGATGGGGGCGATATCGTTGCTTGCCTCATACTCGCTTGTTCCCATTACCTCTACCGTGAACAGCCACTTCTCGAAAGTGTCGGCATTGACGAGGTTGATGCCCACGGGCGTGCCTGCGTGAATTTCTGCCAACTCCTTGTTTAGCCTTCTGGTGTAGGCGAGTGCCATGTGACGGAGTGTCTCAGGTGGAGGACCCAAACAGACACAAACATTGCACTGACTCCCCTTTTTTTTTTTCGATTTCTGTTCGTCTTTACCATCTCTGCATTAACTAGAGTCACTTGGAGTCCCCATCCTCATGGTCTACCAAGCGCTCGCGGGGATGAAGAACAACACTCCTCCCCGTTCGTTTTCTCGCCCTGATCATATCTGTTTTCATTCATCCTGGCGTCGAGCGTGGCTGTGTACAAGTTTATAAACAGTATCTACCGCGTATCTTTCAGTTTCTTTATTCCCTCGAGAATAGAACTTGCTCCATTTTCTAGTAAGGCCTTTGCAAGCTTTTTGCCAATCTCCTCCGCCTCCGACAACGACGAGACCCTTTCCTCCAACATCTCTTGTACATGTGCGACCCCATCCACGGAGGTCACGCACCCCACCAGTGTCAAAACATCCACACCATCCTCTCCCTCGACCAACTCGCTCTGAACGCCAACGGGTACGCTGCATCCCCCTTCGAGCTCTCTGAGCATCGCACGTTCTGCGGAACATTTCCACAAGGTCTCTCGATGTGACAGGGATTTGCAGAGTTCCCGAGCGTCTGAATCAGAGGAACGGATCTCCACCGCCAGGGCACCTTGCCCCACCGCATGATATAGAATTGGTGGGGACAAATCGGACGTCAGACGACTTTCCATAGTCATTCGCAACATTCCTGCCTTCGCGAGAATTATTGCGGTGTAAGGTCCATGGGGGTCATCCAGTTTTCTCAGACGAGTATCGCTAGCCGACTGGGTGAGTGGGAAAACGAAGCTTCTAGGAGGCGTTAAAGTCATACATATTCCCCCTCTGGGTGAGAAAGAATCCCCCACGCTTGAGTGCTAATCGTATTGTTTGGGTGTATTGGACTCACCACATCGATGTACTTGAGCCTGGGATGTGCCCTTCTCAATTGCGCAACTCTGCGCAAGCTGCTGGTCCCGATAACGCTGCCGTCAGGTAGATCACCTAGCGTCTTGAATGGGAGGCTGTCCTTCATAACCAGGCCATCGACGGGGTCTTCCCTCTCCAATATTGCCCCGATTTCCATCCCCGCAGGTAGTGTAGTCGGCACATCTTTGAGACTGTGTACAACGAGATCCACGCTTCCATCGATTAGTGCAGCTTCCAGCTCTTCTGTCCACACAGACTTTCCACCCATGAGGTACAAAGCGTCCGTCTGATTCTTGTCCCCTGCACTGGAGATGTATCGTGTTTTGAGGTCTATGTGTGGATGCTGGTTCTGAAGCGCAGTCAAAACCAGCTCTGTCTGGACGACGGCTAGTTTCGACGGCCTAGAGGCGAGAGTGAATGTCCGGCCACCACTCATGATCAGAGTAAAGTGGAAAGTCAAGAAGTGTGGTGATGGAATTCGTGGTCGGGTTACGATTATATAGTATAAAGGCATACCTGTGATTACTCAATTATCGTCCACATCTGAGAATCCGCCCTTCCGTCCTTCTGGGGCATCAGGTCGGCACAAAGGTTGGCAGTTTGCCGACGCACCCTCCCCAGCCACTGTATGAAGTACTTAAACGTTATGATACTGTTCAGACCCTGATCTCAAAGGTCGCATCCGATCACACTACTACTTGGTCACCCTCCCTACGTTAACCGCACAACTCAAGTTCCCCATGGCGGGGGCATGGGCGTCTGGTCTTCTGGTTTCGTTCATAACCTTGGTTCCCCTCTGGCTCTTCACCAGGAGATTCAAAAAATCTACACGGATGCATTCTGTCGTCGTCTTCGTTTTGGGCGATGTGGGTAGGAGCCCAAGGATGATGTATCATGCCGAATCTTTCGCTAGCAATGGATTTGAGACTTACATAGTCGGATATCGTGGTATGTAACTTGAAGCGCGGTTTGGACCACGAGACGTTGACAGAATCGCCTGCAGGCTCAAAGCCAACAACTGCATTGTTGTCAGCGCCTCGCGCCCAGTTTTTCTACCTCGCACAGCTCCCCCCGTTCTTTTCGCATCTACCTTTTGTGATCGTCGCCCCCCTAAAGATAATACACCAATTAATAGCCATCCTTATCACCATCCTCTTCACGATCCCCAACACACCGGAGTTTATCATCGCACAGGTTAGAGTCTCTCACTCTCATACAGACCAGGGTTCGCTGACCGCTCAGAAGAATCCACCCAGTATCCCAACTCTTGTGGTTATGTGGTTTCTTAGTCGTGTGACCTCGGCCAAGGTCATCATCGACTGGCACAATCTCGGTTACACAATACTTGCGTTGAAGCTAGGAGAGACCCACCCCGCAGTAACAATGGCTAAGCTGTGAGTACCGCTATGTACCCAGTCTGTTTCCGATGCTGAATTACGGGAGGATCGAGAAATTTTTTGGGAGGAGTGCGTATGCTCATCTATTCGTCACGAACGCCATGCAAGACTTTCTTGTATCCCAGTGGAATCTGAGGCAAGTGTCATGCGATACGTAGTGGGCACGTCGCCTGAACCTCATATAGGGGGCTCAAAATCGTCTTGCACGACAGACCACCCTCCCATTTTCACCGCTGTTCTCCTTCAGAATCCCACGAGGTGCACTCATTCATTGCCCTCATTCCTGACTGTGACTTACTGGTTGCAAAGCTTTTCTGCCGTCTGGGTCTGACCCTCACATCTTCCTCTTCCTTGCAATCGCTCTTACCGAATTTCGAACTTCCGCGCTCGACACCGTTTACCACTACAGTGCCAGCAGCCTCCTCGATCTGCCCGCCTCGGGATGGCTTCCCATCGCCAGTCCACCTACCAACGTTGCGTGAGGAAAGAACCGCATTACTTGTTTCCAGCACTTCTTGGACTATAGATGAAGACTTTGGGCTACTTTTAGAAGCCCTCGAGATCTATAACCGCGTGGCGAGTGTGAAGGGTGATGATCAGAGTCTTCCCCGAATGCTGGTAATGATCACGGGCAAGGGGCCGTTGAAAGACATGTATATGGGTAGGATTCAGGAAGCCCAGCGCACGTGGGATTTTGTGCAGTGCATTAGTGCCTGGCTGGATACCGCTGATTACCCGCTCCTTCTCGGTTCATTTTCTTCCAGCTTTTTTCAACCGACAAGCATATTGATGAGCTATGACACAGGCTCCGCGGACATTGGAATATGCCTTCACAGTAGTTCATCGGGTTTGGATTTACCTATGAAGATCGTGGACATGTTTGGGTGCGGTCTTCCTGTCTGTGCGCTGGATTTCGCATGGTGAGATCACAACCGGGATGTCAACCATGTCTTCTCACTGGATTCATCCTACCAAGCCTTCAAGAGCTTGTGCAGCCGGGCTGGAATGGGATGGTTTTCAAGTCTTCGGAAGAACTTGCGGGGCAACTGATAGTATGTTCTTAGCCATGCCCAGTATCCTTCCATCCTCCTCACTACTTTCCATCAGAGCCTTTTGCGAGGGTTTCCTCGCTCTCCAATGTTGGAAACTTTGAAATCTGCTTTTGCTAAAACACCGGATTCGCCATCACTTTCATCCTCTCACTCCTTTGGTTCGTTGATCGATGCCGGCCAAGATGTGGGTGGAAAATGGGAGTGGACGAGCTGGGCGGATAATTGGAATGAGTCCATTCGGCAGAGCGTATTAGGGCATCACGTTAGTCAGTCGTAGTGTCTCCCTCCTACGAATAATCCGTCCTTTGTCTGGATTGGGCTGAGAATGTCAACTTGCCTGCGCTTGTAAAATACCAAACGTCGCTCTGGGGCCCGTTCACCACGGTTGATTTGGATTGGAGTGTGCTGGTGAGCCTTACTGCTCAGCACATCGCCCTGAACTGGATTTAATGATTTATATGGATAATATACGTACGGCATGTATTCGCTACTCTTCGAGTCTAAGATACCTAAGTCATTAATGGAACTACACAGTGCGCGCCTTCGGTGCGCAAACAGAAGACCAGAAGGTACTGTTCAAGAGAATATTCATCATTCGAAGAACTCCTTAGTAGGGTCAGCGAACACCGCACTCCCAACACCCATCAAGCCAAGTTGTACTAAGCAGGCACCGGTTTGTCGGTAAACGTATTCGAGGACGGGTTGAGTCGGTTTTCCCAGCACCTCTGTTAATTGTCAACGGGAGAAACGAACGGACAGGTCCAGAGGGCGCACCGAGAATCGCCTCATTCATCTCCATCGCAAGAATGTTACGAGATTTCTGGCCAGCAATTTCCCCCACCTCCCCGGGAACGTTGAGGGGGTCTTCATACGCAACCACACTGAATGCCCTCTTAAGGTAGGTAGCGATTTCAGGGCGCGTGTCATTTTTGTATTCGAGCTCGAGCTTCTGACCGTAGGTCAAAGCGTTTGCGAGGGAAATCTGCGCCGGTTCGGTAGGTGCTGCGGCAGGAGCCCTACGCGGTCGCCCATCTATGTACTCTCCTCGTGTCCGCTTGAGCGCGTCAGCCGCAATCAACATCAACTCGACAAATTTCCTGCAGCGCAATTTAAAAAGCATAAGGCCTTGTTCGCGTTCCAGGACAGCAGGGAACGTCGATGTGGTATCGTTCAAGGCACTGTCAACATCACCTGCAATGAGCGACTTGACTATGTTCGATCGTGCGTCAAGAGAGTACGCATCAACCCTGGAACCTGGGAATCATTTCAGTCAAATTAACTGATGAGTGTCGTGGATGTAGACCTGGCCCCCGATCGGGCGTGGAACGCCGCATTTGGGTGTAGAAAGCCCGTGCTGCACCAACGTAGCCATGGTGTACCAAGTAATCGAAAACCAAGCCATCGATTACCCCCTTCATGCGTTTTCCAGACTGATCCTGGTGCCTGGTGGATTCCTCGCTCGTGTCTGAGACGCTTGATGAGGGATCGGGGTGAGGGGCAAGCGCATGACTGTTTGCTATCCGGGTGATCACTGAGGGGCTGACTGCGCGACCTTGGATCATCGACCAGACGTGGCTTCGTTGCTGATTGACGTGGTCCTCGATGTCGTAGAGAAAGGGGTCATGTCCAAGGTTAATCCGAACCGATTCGTTCTGGTGGCGGAGACCCACGGAAGGGTATAATTCGGAGTCTTTGCCGATATTATCAAACACACTACCTGGAATGGATTTCAATAAAAACCACTGCAAGGGCTATGGTTACATACCAAGGAGGTCCCCATTTTTTGTATAAAAGGCTCGATGTTGGCTGAAATCGATCCCACATCCAATCACATCTCCAGCTGTTTATTTTGTTCTTCAGTTAAACAATATTGGGTCGGAATACGTCAACGTACTGGAGTACGTTGGACCATAGGGGGATCCCATCTTCTCCGCTGAAAAAGAGAATCCATCATCCCCGTGGTAGCCCCAAGAATTCTTTTCCCATCCCGGCAAACGGGACAAACGTACATCGGGCCCGCTGAAACTAACCGAGGACTTAACAGAATTTCAAGGATCCTGAGAGAGTGTGACCCACCCAATACTGATCTGACTGGAAAGCACGATTGTAATCGAACTTTGGAAGGAGGTATAGGAGGCTTACCCTTTCTGCCCTTTATTTACAATTCCCACCTCAAAGTAGTAGATTCCGCATGCAGCCGGGATGGAATGGTTCACGCGAGCTGCTGCCGCATCTTTGTCACCAATACAAGATATGCCTGGGGATGGTTATTGGCAATGTCATTGGGATGATGACCAAACTTACCGACGAAGGTAAGCTCGCGGCCGTCTGGAGAGACTAAAAGCGATAAGTGCCTGTCTTGGTCGCTCCACCGGGTGGGCAATCGAAGGACCGGGCTCAGGGGGATGCTGCTGGTGGGATATGTGGAGACGATGGGCGGGAGGTCGCGAGGGGGCGTGAAGGGGCCTTCATCATCGCTCTCGATGAGCGGAGTTCGACGCCTCCGAGGAATAGGAAGGGTGAAATCTCTGGAGTTTTGATCGTCATCGAGGGTACCAACATCGTGTCCATATCTACCTGGGGGGAGAATGGGGGGGAACTCAGTTTGAAGGAGATGCTTGAGAGAGGAATGTTCGAGGTATGCGGGACGTTGAAAGGGAACATTCGGCAAGGAGATGACAGTTTGGTGAGGGGAAAGTTGCGAAGATGTAAGGGAACCTGCTCCTTGGGCTGAGGAGACCGCTGTTGGAGTATTGGAAGTACTGGCCCGATGGTTACGGGTTGCAGGTGGGGGTAAGGTTATATCAATGCAAGAACTTCGTGGTGCGTCCGGGGGGCGGATAACTCGTGGTTCATATATACCACTGCGAATGGGACGGGTGAGCATGTTGGGTGATGGAAGTTTATCGTGGGATCATGTCTTCCAGAGCTCCCACCTATAAACACACGTCCATCACACTTGGCTCGTCAGCAAATTGTGAAAAGTCCGTCAATCGAATATATAGCCCTATGAAAGTGATAGGGCAAGCTGTAGCCTTATAAAAGATTTCATAGAACAGCCCCAAAGCTTATAATGGCTTACAACACATTATAACAGGTTACAAGCACTTGTTCCGGGTCTTATCAACCTGAATTTGTATTTAGTCACCCATAGCCAGGAACAGAAACAAGACCAAGAGGAAAACCCAGGTCGCCAGAGCTTACTACGAAGAACCATCAGCATCCACAGTGGGCATTGGAGTTCAATCCGAGTCGGAAAATGTCAGGAATGTCTGTATTAGGTTAAATAATTCCACACTATTCTGACTGGGAAAATCTTTGGATTAACTGCTGTAAATATAAAATTTTCTGAGAGATTTCCTGAGTATTTTCTTATCTGGAATACAAGCAGATTACTTGTTGTAATCCTGAAAGGAATATATTTTGTATAGCGATCATAAAATCCACTTTATTCCTACACAGTTTATATCTGGGATTACAAAGGGAATATACACCAGAAAAGCACACGGGGGGCAAGGGTTGGTTTACTGAGTCAGTAAACTGTGAGTAAATTGCAAGTAAATGAAAAAAAAACCTGGTGAAATACTTGCCTGGCAAGCACAAAGCAAATCCACAATTTACTGAGCCAATTTACCTGCAATTTACTGGGTTCAGTATGCACTCAGTATGTTTGCAGTTTACTGAGTCATGTGACCACAGTTTCCCCATTAGGTAAACCTCAGAAAAATCCACAGTTTACTGAACAAATTTACCAGCAATTTACTGAGCCACTTGCCCAAGTCATCAGCAAAACCACCAATTTTCTTCACACTTAGCAGTGGGTAGCACTTGGGTAGCACTTGGGTAGCTTGGGTTGGCCTTTTAGCGCCAAGCTGGGGCACTTCAGGTCAAATCAGGAGTTCTTGTGTGGGTGATGTAGTCTGTCAACAGAAGCCGGGCAGAAGGTCGAATATGATTGGCTAGGTCACATTATTATGTTTACGTAAATGAAAATGTCTTAGAATGCTCTGCTCACAAATTGGTTATGATCACTGGAAGCAAGGGGTCACTTACCCAGGGATTACATTGTGATTTTTTAGGCAATGTGTTCAGCCTGTGGCCAGGAGGTACATGTTGAGTTCTTTTACAAAGTACCCATCAGTGTGACCACAATGTGGCCAGTGGGTCCATCTTGATTGCTTTTACAAAGCGCCCATAAATTCGATCACAATGTGCCCTGTGGGTCCATGCAGGATACATTGTAAAAGTATCCATCAAAGTGGCCACTGGGCACCTTGTGAAAGAAACCCCTGGGTTCTTTCACAATTTTGCTTACAATGTGTCCAGCATACACCTGAGCCACTCATTGAAAGTTCTTTCATAACGTATTCAGCAATGTGTCCACAAAGTATTCAACCAGAACTCTATGGTTTCTTTGAGAGTTTGTTGTGAAGTCCAACCAGATTGAGAGTTCATTGTAAAAACATTAAGAAGAACCTCCTGGGGACATTGTGGTCACATTGCTGATTACTTTTTGAAAGAACTCTCAATGAGTGGCTCAGGCACCCAGTAGGATAAATTGTAAACAATATTGTGAAAGAAAACCCTGGTTTCTTTCACAAAGTGCCCAGTGGCCACTTTGATGGATACTTTTACAATGTATCCTGCATGGACTCACAGGGTACATTGTGATCGAATTGATGGGTACTTTGTAAAGGAACTCAGCATGTACCTCCTGGCCACAGGCTGGACACATTGTCTAAAAAATCACAATGTAATCACAATGTAATCACTGGGTAAGTGTGACCCCTTGCTCCCAGTGGATGTAAAGTGGCTTCCGACATTAATCCTTAGGAGGGGGAGCATCAGGAAAACATATCAATTTCAGGTCCGTATGGTGTGACAAGAGTAGATAATTGGATATTAGTCCATTGAACTACCCAGTCTCGCTAAGTTGTGGGAACACGTAGCAAGGAGAGGGAGCTGAAGGGTGTGGGTGACCGGTTGTGCAGACATTGGTAAGGTAAAGCAGGTAGAGAGTAGGTAGGGGGGAGTAGGGAGGAGTAGGGAGGAGTAGGGAGGAGTAGGGAAGGATAGGGAGTGGTAGGGATAGAGTAGACTCTCAATAGATGAATGTTGCGATGAGGAGGGTCACGGCAAGGTAGGTGGCTAAGGGAAAAGCTATCAGCACAAGATGAGAGAACGAGAAGATACCTGAGATGAAGACACTGGGAACAAACCCCAGTTTCCCAGCCTGGGACATTGTAAATACATTGTAAGAAAATGGAAAATGTGCCTGGCAATGACCCACCTGGTACATCATAAATACATTCAAAATTGTCAGTGTCAGGAACATGGTATTTTTAAACTTTTTATAACACGCTCGTTCTTCGAACTCTTCTTACCATTTCTTATGTTTGAGCTTCACACTCCTTATCCTTCACACCAATCATTCTAAACACACAAACGCGCGTACCATTCCCAGCGAATTGTAACAACATGGCTATATACGGTGCTATCAACATCCCATCAAAAGTCAACTCTATCTGCAGCAGGCCTAAAAGTCATCAACTGTCCATCCCGGAGATCGTAGAACTGGCCCCTCCTCACAAGGATCTCCCCAAACATGGCATCACCATCTTCGGCACTCAGCTGAACGACTAGTTCAAGCCTGTAGGAAGACACTCCTTTAAGCGGCCCGATCAGCCTCCCAGATGTCACCAAACTGCGGAACACCTGATCCCACATCTCCATCACCGGGTGACTGCTCGGCAGCACTGTCGACGTAGTCAATGAGTGACCCTCCGTCTCCCTCATCGGACCCCTGGGTGGGATCCTGTCTTGCGAGGCGAAGCTGGTGTTGGAGTTGGATCTCCGACTTGACCTGTCGGTAGGGACGGTTGACCCTGTATCAGAAGGATCGTCCCTCACCTCAACCAGACTGGTCACCATCTGACTCAACTGGTTGAGGGTAAGGGTAAGCCGATGGAGCCATGCAATGAGCAGAACAGCGTCGAGAGCGTTTGCAACGTTGCCCCTTAGTCACCGGACGTACCTCGGCAACCCTCGGAGCGTCTTCGGCTTGATCAACGACTATGACCTCATCCTCGATCTTGACCAGCTGACTGATCGGCTGCAGTAGACAGCGCCCACAGTTCTCCTTGTCGGACTCGGCCAAAGTGGAAGCCGGAGCCGGAGTTGGAACAGGAACCATGTTCTTGACCGGAGGCGTAGTGTAGGACGACGGGTTAGGCGATGGGAGTACCACCTCGTCAGCGTACTCCAGCTCGAACGGAACATTGGCTGTCCCCTGTTCAACCAAGACGGGACCCTCCTTGCAATTGCAAGTCTTGTCCTGCAAGGACTCGACCTGCACCGTCAACACGGACACCAAGTCCTTGAGTTGTTCAGTCTAGTAGAAGTCTTTCAGTCATTGCATATACCTGCAAAGACTGAAAGTACCTTATCATCCCTCCTAGCCAACGCACCCTTGATGTTATTATCCCGAACCTTCAACCCGGCGATCAACTCTTGATGGTTAGCAACCATCGCCTCCAACGCCTCATTCGTCCCCTGTTGGAAGACAGCCATAGTCTCCTTCCACTGGGGACAAACCCCAGTTTCCCGGCCCGGGACATTGTAAATACATTGTAAGGAAATGGAAAATGTGCCTGGCAATGACCCACCTGGTACATTGTAAATACATTCAAAATGTCCAGGCCAATTTCCTTAGAGTGTTGCCAGCACAGGAAATGCTCAGCACATTCATGGTGTTCCTGGTCATGTGATCTCAGTGTTCCCATTAGGTAATCCATGGGAACATCATGAATTTTCCCAAAGAAATACCCATGATGTCCCTGAGTGGCTCATTGAAAGAAAATCCTGAGTGAACCCACAGTTTCCCAGGTCATGTGACCTTGATGTCCTGATTAGGTAATCTGAGGGTAAGCCATGAATTTTCCCAAAGAAAGTAACCATGGTATTCCTGAGTGGCTCATTCACAGTGTTCTTTCCAGTGTTCCCAGTGGTGCCATCATGGTGTTCCCAGTCAGTAAAATTCAAATTGTGCCTTAACGGTGCGCCGGAAGTGTACCAGTGTGGTATATCCTGAAAGTACTAAGGCCTTCAACCATGATGTACCAAAAATTGGCAAACCATCAGGAAACCGTGGGAACATTGAAAGGAAACTGGGGACACTGGGAACATCATAAACTCATTGAAAATGTTCCCAATTTCTCAGTTTCCTTTCAGTGTTCCCACGGTTTCCTGATGGTTTGCCGAATTTTGGTACATCATGGTCGAAGGCCTTAGTACTTTCAGGATATACCACACTGGTACACTTCCGGCGCACCGTTAAGGCACAATTTGAATTTTACTGACTGGGAACACCATGATGGCACCACTGGGAACACTGGAAAGAACACTGTGAATGAGCCACTCAGGAATACCATGGTTACTTTCTTTGGGAAAATTCATGGCTTACCCTCAGATTACCTAATCAGGACATCAAGGTCACATGACCTGGGAAACTGTGGGTTCACTCAGGATTTTCTTTCAATGAGCCACTCAGGGACATCATGGGTATTTCTTTGGGAAAATTCATGATGTTCCCATGGATTACCTAATGGGAACACTGAGATCACATGACCAGGAACACCATGAATGTGCTGAGCATTTCCTGTTGTCACGAACGCGTGACATATTGGTCAAAATCACACAGATAATTCAAGACATTGGTCTTATTCGTAGTAATAAAAGTACAGAGGCAGCGAGCAAATATTACAAAACTAAACAAGAACAAAGAGGTCCACGTCACAGGCACAGTCCTGAGCAAATGGACAACGATGAGCGAAGTGATGGGGGTTGTGTACGCTCTAAGGGCAGTACGAGTACGCTCGAGTTACCGGGTCTTGCCAACACTCCCTGCACCCCAGCACATCATGAAACAGACTATCTTGCATCTCCCGCTTCACGTCCGTCAACGCCGCACTCACTAATGCGAACCCATAACGGTCCTGGAGACCTGCTACTTCCACCTTCAACTTCATCCGAACCTGATGTGACTTGTCGGAGGGACGACAGCGTTGACCAGTACGAGTCATCGGACTCTTGCGCCCTTTCTTCTTCTGGGTCCTCTCCACCATCTGACGACGTGGAACAGGACTCCAAGGAGGGGATTGGGGAAGGGGGACTCCCTGATCGTGAAGATGGCGGAGGGACGACAGGGGAGTGAGGAGCTGCATTGGTGCAGTACGCTCCGTTGCATCGATGGCTGAAATACCGGAGGAGAGATTCCTGGAAAGGTTTCCAATATTCCAGGGCAAAGTGAGAGAAGTCCTCGTTGAGGCTGTTAACGACGACATACATGACATCCATCCTCTTCTCCAACTTCAGGATCCTATCCTCCCTCTCTTGTTCCATCGCATCCTGCATGGGAGTAACCCCGGGAGCCCATCTTCGAGCCTTGTTGGGGTCCTCATACCCAGCTTGCTCCCAGAATTCAGCAGGAGCATTGTGAGCTGTCAAGAAATCCACAGCCACTTGGTTGTCGTGAGCGATGTTGGCGGGAGTATCATACAAGTGTTGCTCCACGTCGAAAGGAGCATCCGTCTCAAAGGACGGGGAGAAGTTGAAGGGGGTCGCTGCAGCATTGAGCAAAGCGCTGTTGGCAGCATAAGCAGACATTGTAGCAGAAGGGTGATTTGAGAGGAGAAGTTTTGTGATGATTTCGCCGTTTACCCCCTTTTATTTCCTTTATTTAACGCCTCATCACCACTAAGTCAGTTGGTGCCCTGCCCTAAACACGGCGGTAAACTGTTTATTATGCAGTATGCCCTATGCTTAACGATTCAAAGTCCAATACGTGGAACGTGCTACTAGTCAAGATACCCCAGAAGACCCGAGGTATAATACGTGAACATGTACCGGCGGACCTTCATACGAAGATCCCCCCTACCTGGCCCTCCGTTGCCCCTGGACGACTAGTAGATATTCAGGCTACCAACAACAAGGGATGTATTAATAAGCGTCGCGCGCTGACCTCTCGCAGAAGTCAACCGGCTTATTAATCTGACCCTTGGATTGAACTTATGAAAACCATTATGCTTTACGACTCATGGATCATGCGCAATAGACAAGAAAGAAGATTAATTGGAAGCCAACAGTACAAAAGAGTTATCTAATCAATATCTCTTCGGATCCTTTGTACTACTTCCAATGCCGATCTCACCAACTCCTCATTCAACCAGTTCTGCTCCCGGATCTCGTTCGGGTCCACATCCGACAAGTCATCGTAATCTGGAAGCTCCGTATCAGAGTTTGGTTCACTATCGGGAACGAACTCGGCGTACGGATCGTACTCCAGAGCAGGCCATTGACGGCGACTACCCCAAGGAGTAGAAACGAACCCAGGACGAGGAGTATCCCTACGGACAACTCCTACGTTCTGATAGAATTCGTCACTCCCGATCTCGATGACCTCATCATCAATGGGAACCAACCTGTTCTCGTGACGAACCAACAAACGAGCGGGCGGCAACTCAGCCCAATTAGGGATAATTGGCGACCCGGCCCGATGCGGAACTTCCAACTCCTCTTCTTCGACTCGGACCTCCGGCTCGTGACACCTCCTCTGAAGATCCCGGACTTCTCCAGTCAACTCGGAGACACGACGAGTAAGGCGAACCTAAAAGGAACAAGGTTAGAAGATGACAACTATCTTCGATCCCAGTCCCAGTACCTTATCGTCTTCCAATTCTCCGGTCTTCGTCACGAGACTCCGGACCAAATCCTTCAACGTGATCACCTCTCCCTAAAAAGAAAGTTTGAGTTAGAAAGGTCAATTACTCCTGACCCAAACTTTCTTACCTTCAACCTGTCGATCGCCATACCATGTTGCTCCTGCTCATCCTCAATCTTCAAGATGCCCTCGTGACATCCAAGGAATTCCTTCTCCAGCTTCTCGATCTCTTCACGACGACCATCAACTCGCTCATTGACATGAGCAATATCATCCATTAACATGGACCCAACGTTACCCGTATGGATAACGCTGGCCTCCAACACGGAGTTGAAGGTCTCATTGGTCTCAGTAACGAACTCGACACCCCTGTTAAGGAGTTCAGTCGCATAAGGATTTGTCTCGATACGCACCAACTTGCGCCGAGACATCCCACTGGGGGCAAGGGGTCAAATACCCGGTGGGTACATGCTGAACACATTGTGATCACAGTCAACAAGTAATCACAATGTGCCCAGTGGGGAAAATTTGAATACATTCAAAATGTGCCTGGCCATGTGGATCCAATGTGCCTGCCCAGTGGGCACATTTTGATTGCGATCACAATGTACCCATCAATTTGATCTCAATGTACCCACTGGGGACATTTTGATTGCAATCACAATGTACACATCAATGTGATCTCAATGTGCCTGCTGTGCACATTTTAATTTGTTTCACAATGTTCCCATCAATGTGTTCACAATGTGCCCAGCTCATTACATAATGGTTTATTTCACAATGTTGTCCACAATGTGTCCAGCATGTGGCTGAGCCACTCATTCAAACTTCTTTCACAAAGTATCCAATGATGTGTCTAGAATGTGTGCAGCCATATACATAGTGATTTCTTTGGAAGTTCATGGTGAAATTGAACAATATTGTGATTACATTGTGATTACTTCAAAAAGAACCCCCTAGGGACATTATGGACACATCACTGGATACTTTGTGAAAGAAGTTTGAATGAGTGGCTCAGCCACATGCTGGACACATTGTGGACAACATTGTGAAAGAAACCATTATGTAATGAGCTGGGCACATTGTGAACACATTGATGGGAACATTGTGAAACAAATTAAAATGTGCACAGCAGGCACATTGGGGTCACATTGATGTGTACATTGTGATTGCAATCAAAATGTCCCCAGTGGGTACATTGAGATCAAATTGATGGGTACATTGTGATTGCAATCAAAATGTGCCCACTGGGCACATTGGATTCACATGGCCAGGCACATTTTGAATGTATTCAAATTTTCCCCACTGGGCACATTGTGATCACTTTTTGACTGTGATCACAATGTATTCTGCATGTACCCACTGCGTTGAACAGGGGCTATGTGGGCTAGAGTCCGATGGGGAGAAGATGGGGTGCCCTGTCAACGTCGATGAAGGTGGTCCTTAGTCGTACGATGCCTCCTAGCTCCGTAGGGACACGTAGGGAACTGTAGGGAAATGTAGTGAAACGTCGGGAACGTCGGGAACGTCGGGACGTGTAGGGAGAAGTAGATATCAAGAGGGAATTAAAGATAACTAAAGATAACAGAAGGGAATCAATGAAACAGACAAAGGAACGACGAGGGAAAACTTCGGGATGACGATGAGAACTTCGGGAGGTCGGGATCTTCGGGATGACGACAGGACGCTAGAGACGACGACGAGAACGTAGAGACGCAGGTATGACGACGAGAACGATAGGGAAGACGCAGGAGACTATAGGGAGACGACGACGACGAGAGGAGAACGATAGGGAGAGGAAAACATGGGAATCAGTCCCCTGGATTGGTCTCTGGTGAGTCTATCGAATACAGAGGCTTATATACTAATCTAGGAGGCTCTGAGAACATAGGAAGCAAGAGGGAATGAACCAAATGATGTCAAAAGACCTAATGACGAGTCTATGACATAGGGAGGGCGAGGGATCGAAGGGAACGACCAAGGAAAGAGATGTGGTTGAGAAATGAACCAAAAGGGAATGATCGAGCATAGGAATCGAGAGATCGAGGGGAATGGTGTAGGGAGATATCGCGAAGGTATAGGGAAGTCGGGAGAAGGTATAGGGAGGGGTCGCGAATGGTGTAGTGTTGGGAGGGATATAGGGAGGTCGGGGGGGGGGGGGGGGTAGTGAGAGATAGGGAGAATACTAAAACATCGGGAAGGTCGCGAAGCATCGGGACGAGTAGGTTAGTATAGGGAAGGGAGTAGTGAGGTAAAGGGAGATATACGGGTATGTAGGGAAGTATAGGGATGCATAGGGAGGGGTAGGGAGGTATAGAGAGCATAGAAACGTCGCGAAACGTCGCGAAGCATCGCGAAGCATCCCGAGGGAAAGGGACGTAGGGAATGCCGCCGACGAGTACTCCAGAGAATGGAGGCATGTCAGCGTATTTGACCCCTTGCCCCCAGTGTCCTGCGAGAAGCCTGGATGAAATCCCTAAATCCTAAAGCGAAACGTCAGCAGACATGCTAAATATGTCAACCGGCATCCCAAACCTAAGTTGGTAAAACCCTCATTAGGGTCGGCGGTGGCGGTCCGGTCCATGACGTTTCCCAAAGTGGGATAAGGACGAGAAACATCACGACGAGCGTGAGAGAAGCGGTCGATGTTAAAGTTATTCTCCTGAACAGGAGAGTAGGAAGAAGAGCGACGGGTGGGAACACAAGTTTGAGCACGAGGCATGTTGGCTGTGTGTAACAAAGGTGGGTTTGTTGAAAGACCAGTCATCCAACCCCCTTTGGTTATATACCAAATGCCATGCCCCTTCCACGACTCAGGAGTTGAGTCATCTTTTCTATTGTTTACTGCGCATGACCCACATGACATCATATGCCCCTATTTCTTAGTCATATGCTCCCCTTTTGCCATTGGCTGTTAGTCAGTCATACCCACATTCCTTCCAAACATTCCCAGGCTATGTCATGCTTTGTAACTGCTTTGTAATGCTCTCAAATTGCTATTGGCCACCACACTTTCGTTTATCAGCTGATAATTTGTAGCATTAGTCACCACGTAACGCACAGACCATGCAGTGCTGTGCACGGACCATGTTTGTCTGTGTTTGTATCTTTAGGGTAGTTACATGTCACTGTCATGTCACAAATCTAAGAAGTATATATACTCAGAGTAGTTTAGCCTGTACTCCTTAGATTTGTTATCATCAGACTCTCCGTGACCTCTATTGCTGTGTGCTAAGAGCAAGAGTGCCTGAAGACCCTTATCTCCTTCTTTCTCCTCTCTTTCAATCTAGTCTGTGAAGAGACTTCCGATATCCCTGGGTTTGCAACAGGGTTATAACTGTGTGTTTGACCCCTGAGTGTGATAGGTTTGGATAGCAAGAGTGCTATTGAACTGTAGAGGTCGCGTCGGCCTGACAAGTTTTAGTGGTGTTGGTGGAAAAGGAAAGGAGACGATGAGAGGAAAGACCAATAATTCCCCTAGATTATATATGACCCAGTCAATAGGAAGCCAAAAGGGGAGAACAACAAACCACCACTCATTGACATCCCAATTAGGGGAAAAACGAACCCTCAGCCCCAATCGCGATCCCATCAAATCCTGAGAAATCCCCATCAGTCTTCTATTGCTACCATGAGACGAGGGAAATCCTCACTGGCATTCTATTACCACCATGAAACGTGAGAAATCCCCATTGTACTCCTAAAAACTCATTTGCTATTGTTCCCCTATTTCATTTTGTCATTCGCTGTTCTAAAGTCCCACTTCTCCAACTCAGCTACCCTGCCCTAAACTACGCACAGACCATGTTGGTCCCTGTTTGGTTCGTTGTAGAATAATGACTCCTGTAGAGGATTGGGTATATAAGGAAGGGCGTTCGCTCCTTTCTTTTCCCCATTCTCAATCTCTTCTGTACCCCTCTATCCACAACCTCAATAAACAAAGTAAGCTGAGGAATACTCCTCACACCTTACTCTTTCTGACTCATTCAAGCAGGAATCCTCCTGCCTGTGTATGTTCAGTGCTCCTGACCCATTCCCCTCTACCAGTCCCATCCAACGTCCCATCGTACCAGATGCCAGGAGATCTATCTGGGAGTATAAACTCATCAGAAGTCTTCAAGTAAACCGAACAGCCGGTTTACTTACTCATTTCCCTTATTATCGCCCCTTTGCAGCCCTCGACGCCGGAGTCACTACTCCCCCCTTCCTCTTAGGAGCCGACCATCAGTTCCTTTGGAACTCAGACCTTACTGAGAGCGTTCTAGCAACCGTCTACTTCAGTATAAGTCCGGCCTTCTACTTCCCTAGCCCTCGCATTCATCTCACCACTAACGTTCATACCCACTCCCCTGCTATCATTGTCCTTTGGTGGGAAATCCCAACTGAATTACCTTATTCGGTTATAGAATACCTCGTAAACTTCGAACGCCTCAGTGATCAAGACTTCGAGCCGTTCATTCAACAACTGAGTCAATTTTGTCAAGACTACCACTCACCCATTCATTCTTATCAAACCGAGTCACCACTTGCTCTTGATATCCCTCCATTCCTCACTCCCACACCCGGAACCCCTTTCAAAGCCCGATCCGACACCCCTCACCCGTCCGCTAATCCTCTAGCGTCCCACAAACAGTAAGCAGGCCCACAACCCTGACACCTGTGCTGGCAACACTCTAAGGAAATTGGCCTGGACATTTTGAATGTATTTACAATGTACCAGGTGGGTCATTGCCAGGCACATTTTCCATTTCCTTACAATGTATTTACAATGTCCCAGGCCGGGAAACTGGGGTTTGTCCCCAGTGTTCATCAGAAGACCCTCCACTGACAGACGAAGGACGTCTGCCTTCGCCTCCTTCACCTCGCGCTCCAATCGTTCAACCTAGGCAGTTTGATTAGTCAAGAGTCATACTCGAATATTCAAACGGAAAACCTACTCGGCTTTCCCCTTCCGAACGAGCAACCACAAGAGACTGGTGGAAGTGGTGGCATGGCGTACGGTGAAATAGCCACAAAGCCTTCGGAGTCCGAGAGGACAGAGATGGCAGTTAAAAGGTCGGGTCCTCGGTTTAGAGGCGCGAGCCTCTCGGAAATCTGCGGGAAGCTAACGAAAGGTGAGAGAGAAAGTTGGGAAGAGAACAGGAGAACGGGGCAGAAGGCGACAGGAAAGCCAGGGCACGAAACTACCAATAGTCAACTAAGGGAAACGTCGGGACAAGAGAGTCAGAAATCGGGACACCAGCGGGAAATGCTAAGGGCTCTGAGAACGAAGGGAACCAAAGGGAACGAACCAAAGTGATGTCAAGAGACCTTATGACGAGTCTATGACATAGGGAAGGTGGGGGATCGAAGGGAATGATGAAGGAAAGGAATGTGGTTGAGAAACGAACCAGAGGGAGGTCTGCAGTAGTCCTTATTAAAAACATTAATGTTTTAGGAGTTTTTGTCGCAAATTTGAATGATTTTTCTCATGAGTTTTTGAATGGCCTGAGGGGGGATATTTTACTCATAAAGTTTTAATGGAAATTATGGGGGGGACTGGGACCCAGCTTACTGGGCACTGGTGCTCCCAATTAGGCAGGTGCCGACAGTGTGGGTGGCCCGGGAGAGTGGATTGCTTATATAATAAAAATTAAAAAATTCAGGGAAATTCCAGAAAATTCCCACGGGTGTCAGGGAGGGCAGAAAATGAAAAATGGACTGTGGGAATTTCCGATCAAAATTTCCCAAAAAGGAAATTTTTGATAGCTGACATAAGCAGGTCATGTGACTGAAAAAAGTGGGTGTTGCTTATGTAATCAGGTCATGTGACTGACCAAAAAAGGAAAGTTTTGATGGCTTACATAAGCGTCTCAAAAATGCTTTTGGAGGGGTTTTTCCCAAAAGGAATTTCTTTTTTAGGAAATTTTGATGGTTACATAAGCGACTCAAAAATGATTTTGACAAAAATTCCCAAAAAGGAAAATTTCTTTTTAGAAAAGACTTTCCAAAAAAGGCAATTTGATGGCTTATGTAAGCAACTTGAAAATGCTTTTGGCAAAAATTACCAAAAAAGGAAATTATATGCCAGAAAAATCGGAAAAATGCCAGAAAAATTCCCACGGGTTTAGAAAGTGCCCAAAATGATCAATTAATTCCAAAAATATCGAAAAAATGGTTTTTCTGGCTGGATAAATCCGGAAAAATTCCGAAAAAATTACCAAAAATTCCAGAATATGTATAAATATTTTATAAAAATTAATTTTATTTTTTCTGCCCTTTAAACAGCTTACAATTTTGATATTAATGTATTTTCTGCCCCTAAAAATCCAGAAAAATCTCCAAAAATTAATGAAAATTTGAAAATTACATATATATCCATAATCTTTGCTATATCGTAAAATACAGACCCATTTGTGGTCATAAACTAGCCCTAGACCTAAACCTAGTCCTGGACCTAACCTAACCTAACCTGAACCTGAACCTAAACCTGAACCTAAACCTAAACCTGCCCTAAACCTAACCTAACCTAACCCTAACCCTAAACCTAAACCTAAACCTAAACCTAAACCTAAACCTAAACCTAACCTGCCCTAAACCTAACCTAACCTAACCTAACCCTGAACCTAAACCTAACCTAAACCTAAACCTAACCTAAACCTAAACATAACCTAAACCTACACCTAACCTAACCTAACCTAACCTAACCTAACCTAACCCTAAACCTGAACCTAACCTTGCCTAGTTTGGCCTTATCTTATCTTATCTTATCTTATCTTATCTCACTTTGAACCTGCTCTAAACCTAAACTTGAATCTAAACCTAACCTCAACCTCAACTTACCCTACCCTAACTCCACCTACCCCTAACCTAACCTGCCCTAAACCTAGCCTGCCCTAAACCTAACCTAGCACTAAACCTAACCTAGCACAGAACCTAGCCTAGGACCAAACCTAAACCTAAACCTAACCTGCCCTAAGCCTAACCCAATTCTAACCTCACCTAGTCCTAACCCTGACCTGGCCTTGTTTGGCCTTATCTTATTTTATCTCATCTTATTTTATCTTACCTTATCATGTCTTACCTAACCTAACCCAGCCTAACCTAACCTGACATAGTCCACTCAACCTAATCCACCACACAGATCACCCAACCTAACCTAACCTAGGGTGGTCCACCTGACCTAGCCTGATGCAACTTGACTTGATCCCATCTAATCAGCTGTTATCTTATCTAACCTTAATTTAAATACCCTAGCTAACCAACATCTGACTCAACCTCACCTGGCTCAATAGCACATGACTGGGCTATAGGAACACACTATCAGCTGTACCATCCCATATCCTGTATCCAACTGTCACTCAAGCACAACAACTGTGGTGGACCTACAAGTTAGTGGGCCTACCAGCCCACAGACCCACAACTGTAAACTGCTCACTCAGTGGAGACACCTGTTATCCAACCTCACCCATGTACCACCCTCACCCTGTGTTCTGTGCCAGACCACAACTTCACCACAACTCAAGTTTAATCACCTGGCTGAACCTGCAAGCCAGATAGATATAGACTACCAGTTACGCATCCATGAATTTGTAAGCCTGAGAGCACATGTTTCAGCCAGGTGGCTGAACTTGAGTTGTGGTGAAGTTGTGGTCTGGCACAGAACACAGGGTGAGGGTGGTACATGGGTGAGGTTGGATAACAGGTGTCTCCACTGAGTGAGCAGTTTACAGTTGTGGGTCTGTGGGCTGGTAGGCCCACTAACTTGTAGGTCCACCACAGTTGTTGTGCTTGAGTGACAGTTGGATACAGGATATGGGATGGTACAGCTGATAGTGTGTTCCTATAGCCCAGTCATGTGCTATTGAGCCAGGTGAGGTTGAGTCAGATGTTGGTTAGCTAGGGTATTTAAATTAAGGTTAGATAAGATAACAGCTGATTAGATGGGATCAAGTCAAGTTGCATCAGGCTAGGTCAGGTGGACCACCCTAGGTTAGGTTAGGTTGGGTGATCTGTGTGGTGGATTAGGTTGAGTGGACTATGTCAGGTTAGGTTAGGCTGGGTTAGGTTAGGTAAGACATGATAAGGTAAGATAAAATAAGATGAGATAAAATAAGATAAGGCCAAACAAGGCCAGGTCAGGGTTAGGACTAGGTGAGGTTAGAATTGGGTTAGGCTTAGGGCAGGTTAGGTTTAGGTTTAGGTTTGGTCCTAGGCTAGGTTCTGTGCTAGGTTAGGTTTAGTGCTAGGTTAGGTTTAGGGCAGGCTAGGTTTAGGGCAGGTTAGGTTAGGGGTAGGTGGAGTTAGGGTAGGGTAAGTTGAGGTTGAGGTTAGGTTTAGATTCAAGTTTAGGTTTAGAGCAGGTTCAAAGTGAGATAAGATAAGATAAGATAAGATAAGATAAGGCCAAACTAGGCAAGGTTAGGTTCAGGTTTAGGGTTAGGTTAGGTTAGGTTAGGTTAGGTTAGGTTAGGTGTAGGTTTAGGTTATGTTTAGGTTTAGGTTAGGTTTAGGTTTAGGTTAGGTTTAGGTTCAGGGTTAGGTTAGGTTAGGTTAGGTTTAGGGCAGGTTAGGTTTAGGTTTAGGTTTAGGTTTAGGTTTAGGTTTAGGTTTAGGGTTAGGGTTAGGTTAGGTTAGGTTTAGGGCAGGTTTAGGTTTAGGTTCAGGTTTAGGTTCAGGTTCAGGTTAGGTTAGGTTAGGTCCAGGACTAGGTTTAGGTCTAGGGCTAGTTTATGACCACAAATGGGTCTGTATTTTACGATATAGCAAAGATTATGGATATATATGTAATTTTCAAATTTTCATTAATTTTTGGAGATTTTTCTGGATTTTTAGGGGCAGAAAATACATTAATATCAAAATTGTAAGCTGTTTAAAGGGCAGAAAAAATAAAATTAATTTTTATAAAATATTTATACATATTCTGGAATTTTTGGTAATTTTTTCGGAATTTTTCCGGATTTATCCAGCCAGAAAAACCATTTTTTCGATATTTTTGGAATTAATTGATCATTTTGGGCACTTTCTAAACCCGTGGGAATTTTTCTGGCATTTTTCCGATTTTTCTGGCATATAATTTCCTTTTTTGGTAATTTTTGCCAAAAGCATTTTCAAGTTGCTTACATAAGCCATCAAATTGCCTTTTTTGGAAAGTCTTTTCTAAAAAGAAATTTTCCTTTTTGGGAATTTTTGTCAAAATCATTTTTGAGTCGCTTATGTAACCATCAAAATTTCCTAAAAAAGAAATTCCTTTTGGGAAAAACCCCTCCAAAAGCATTTTTGAGACGCTTATGTAAGCCATCAAAACTTTCCTTTTTTGGTCAGTCACATGACCTGATTACATAAGCAACACCCACTTTTTTCAGTCACATGACCTGCTTATGTCAGCCATCAAATTTTCCTAAAAAGAAAATTCAATGCCAAAATCATTTTTGAGTTGCTTATGTAAGCCATCAAAACTTTCTTTTTTTGGTCAGTCATATGACCTGCTTATATAATCAACATCCACTCTTTTCAGTCACATGACTTGCTTATATAAGCCATCAAAATTACCCCCTTTTGGTAGGTCACATGACCAGCCTATGTCAGCAACAAAGGGCAGGAGCGTGGGAAATCATTTCCCACGGTTGTGGCACCAGCATGTGCCCGAAGCACTGGGCATATCCCATCAGCCCATCAATTCCTTGGGTCCAAAGCAATGGGCCAGTACCCAGTACGATGGATGGGATGTCAGGCAAGGGGAGGCTACATTTATAATTCTTGCTGGGTTAAAGTTGCAATTATAATTGTGAGGACAACCCAGGTCAAATATAAAAGTGCTCCCATTGTAACCCCAATAATTATAAAAACTGGGCTGCAGCTGCTCTTTACTGAGTCAGTAAACTGCGAGTAAATCACAAGCAAATGGAAAAAGAACCCAGCAAAATACTTGCCTGGCAAGCACAAAGCAAATTCACAATTTACTGAGCCAATTTACCTGCAATTTACTGGGTTCAGTATGTGCTCAGTATGTTTGCAGTTTACTGGGTCATGTGACCACAGTTTCCCCATTAGGTAAACCTTGGAAAAATTCACAATTTACTGAGCCACTTGCCCAATCAGTATGTTTCTAATTTGCTGAGTGGTTTGATCACGATTTACTGGACTCAGTAAATTGGAAAAAAACCAAACTGGTTTACTGACGACATCCCTGATTGGCCACTTTGAAAAATAACCGAAAATTTACCTAGACGTGTCATTGTCAGTAAACTGCAAGTTTTCTTTCAGTAAATTGAAAATACACATCAGGTAAACTGGGAAAACATGTGACAATTTGATTGTGGTTTACTGGACTCAGTAAATTTAAAAAAAAAACTAACTGGTTTACTGACGATGTACCTGATTGGCTAATTTGAAAAATACTCGAAATTTTACCAGGATGTGTCTTTATCAGTAAACTGCAAGTTTTCTTTCAGTAAATTGCAGTTTACTGATAAAGACACGTCCTCGTAAAATTTCGAGTTTTTTTTCAAATTAGCCAATCAGGTACATCATCAGTAAACCAGTTAGGTTTTTTTTAAATTTACTGGGTCCAGTAAACCACAATCAAATTGTCACGTGTTTTCCCAGTTTACCTGACGTGTATTTTCAATTTACTGACAATGACACGTTGAACTACCCAGTCTCGCTAAGTCGTGGGAACACGTAGCAAGAAGAGGGAGCTGAAGGGGTGTGGGTGACCGGTTGTGCAGATGTTGGTAGGGTAAAGCAGGTAGAGGTAGAGAGGAGTAGGGAGAAGTAGGGAGGGAATAGGAAGTGGTAGCGATAGAGTAGAGTCTCAATAGACGAGCGTTGCGACGAAGAGGGTCGCGGCGGGATAGGTGGCTAAGAAAGAAGCTATCAGCGCAAGACGAGAGAAAGAGAGGATACCTGAGACGAGAAGAAACTAGTAGAAGTGGTGAACACTGCGTTCGCCACAAAGAGCTAAGAGCTGAGCACTGCGCTCAAGACTGGGGTAGAGCACTGTGCTCGCGAGACGAGTAGAGAAGGTCGAGAAGCACTGTGTTTCACGTCGAGAGAAGTCGAGACGAGGAAAGAGAAAAGCTAGAGGGTTTTTCGAGCACTGCGCTCAAAGAGAACTTGGTCGCGAGGAACAAAGAGTGTTGGAGGCTTTAGACAGCGCAAGGCTGAGTTGAACTTTCAGAGGGAAAGGGGGAACTGCACTTCGTTGTTCGAACCAGGACTGTCTACTGACGCTTATATGGTAGGTAGAGAGAGTGGTTGAAGGTAGAACACGAAGAGGGGAGAACAAAACATAACAAGGCAAACGTCGCGAGAGAGCAGGAATCGTGAAGTTCGTGAAGGGCGTAGGGAGGTCATACAAAAACGAAGAGCGGAACAGAGGGGAGAACAAGAATGCGCGAAGGACGAACAAGACGGCGGGACAAGTGGGGGGAGGAATGAAGGTATCGTGGGAAACTACGGGACAATGAAATGGAGGATCAAACCAAGAAGTCAAGGCGGGATCGGAGTGGAACAGGCGGGAGGCGGGGAACACGGTGAGACAGTCAAGACGGCGACGACGTGCAACAAAAGGGCGGGGGGCACGTGTTCCGGAGTCGGGACGGCGGACCGATGCGGGGGAATCCGAACAATGACGAACAAGGGGGGCGAGGCAAGTCAAATCAGGTGGGAGAACGGAAGTGATCAGGTGGCACGTGGGATCAGGGAGGCCAGACTCGGAGCGTGGACTTAGAGGATTTTGTCGAAGTCCAGAGGAGCGGGAGGTCGCGAGACTATCGGGAGACTGGCGATGGTCGACAAGGGGTCGTGTCGGAGGAGGGGGCTTCGCGCTGCATCGCGACGTATGGGTGGATAACAGAGGAGGGCGCTGGAGTTGCTAGGGGTATAGTACGAGTCGGACGGCCAGCGAAACGGAGGCAGGTCAACGGGAACCACGTTCTTGATCGGAGGCGTGGCATAGGAAGATGGGTTAGGAGATGGGAGTACCACCTCGTCGGCGTACTCCAGCTCGAACGGAACATCAGCTGTCCCCTGTCCAACCAAGACGGGACCCTCCTTGCAATTGCAGGTCTTGTCCTGCAAGGACTCGACCCGCGCCATCAAAACAGACACCAGATCTTTGAGCTCCTCGATCTAGGAAATGTCAGCTTTCATGATTCATAAGCAAATGATGAAAGCGGCATTACCTTGTTGCCTTCATCCCCGATTTTTTTTGAATGCCTATCCAGGCGATTGTCCCTTGCATCCAATGCCCCCTTGATGTTGTTGTCTCGGACCTTCAGGCCGGCGATCAACTCTTGATGGTTCGCGACCATATTCGCCAACGCCTCGTTCATTCCCTGCTGGAAGGCGGTCATAGTCTTCTTCATCAGAAGACCCTCCACTGACAGACGAAGGTCATCTGCCTTTGCCTCCTTCACTTCGCGCTCCAATCGTTCAACCTAGGCAGTTTGATTAGTCAAGAGTCATACTCGAATATTCAAACGGAAAACCTACCTGGCTTTCCCCCTCTCGAACGAGCGACCACAACAGCGTGGTGGAAGTGGTGGTGTGGCGGACGGCCCGAGGAACGGTTGCCCCGTGCTCCAACAAGTCCTGATCGTAGATCCCCCTTTGCAGAGTGTACCAGAGCTCCTTCTTGATAGGATGCTCCAATTCCCCGAACCTACCCCTCATTTGAAAGATCACCTTCTCGGCGATCATGCACCGAACCCAGAGCTCATTGTCCCAGGTCAACCCCATCAGATAAGGGATCGTCTCCCTGAGACGTTCGGCGTCCACTTGCTGGACAACCCCCAAGATCTATTGGGAAAGAGTTAGAAATAGTACAACATTATTTCAAACTCCCCCCCACCTGTTCATCGGTGGTATAGGGAACCCCCGCTTCATTGGCGTAGGTCTTACGGTGTCGTGACTGTATTTCGGACACTATCCGGAATCGCGACCTTCTCTCGACTATCGACAACCGCTGTGCGAGGTCTAGATGACTTCTCTCAGCATTCTCGACTGTCCCGATGAGGATTCGCTGTCCCTTCACTTCGCCACATGTCCCTCACTCCCTATTCTCCCTCGCGACTTCCCGACGTTTTCCCTTTCGACCTGCGACTTAGACCTGCGACCTGCGCCCTTCGACCTTAGACCTGCGACCTGCGTTCCCCAGTAGATAGTTTCCCTCAGACTCTTCTTCCCTCACACCTTGTCCCGATTACGTCCCGACCGTGTCCCGACCATTTCCCGACTCTCCACCACGTCTTGTTTCTTTAGTTTACATTTCCCTATCTCCATTCCCTGCGTCCCGATCACGTCTTGATCGATCGCTCCGCTCTCGACTCTAGGCCTCCCTCTGGTTCACTTTCCAACCACATTCCCTTCCTTCGCTGTTTCCTTCGATCCCTCACCTTCCCTATGTCATAGACGTGTCATTAGGTCTTTTGACATCATTTTGGTTCGTTCCCTTTGGTTCCTTCGTTCTCAGAGTCCCCAGTAGTGTATATAAAGACTCCTGTACTCGATAGACCCAGCAATCAATCAGCAGTGTTCCCTCTCTCTCTCTTCCTCTCTCTCTCTCTTCTGAGGCCTAGCCGCGTTACTACGGTCCTCCCTTCGGTTCCCTCGTTGTCTTGCCCTCGTTCTTGTCGTCCCTCTGGTCTCTCGTGTCCCACTGGTGTCCCGATTTCAGCCTTGTTGTCCCGATGTTTCCCGATGTTTCCCTTAGTTAGCTATCAATAGTTTCGTTCTTTGGTTTCCCTGTTATCTTCCACTTCGTTCCCCCGATTTGCATCGCGACTTTCCCTCTCATCGTTTATTCCCTTCCTGCAGATCCCCTAGAGGCTCGCGCCTCTAAACCGAGGACCCGACCTTCTAACTGCCATCTCTGCCCTCTCGGACTCCGAAGGCTTTGTGGCAAGTTCAACGGGCGGCGGCACGACGGTCAATACAGGAGATGGTGGAGATGCCATTGGCAACTTTGTAGGTGTGGTTGTTTGGGAAAGACATGTTGGTAAGATGATGGGGAAGTTGCTGGTGTTGCTGATCAAGGATGGCTCCAAGACGACGTCCTTCTTATAGCCTAGATCGGTGATCCTTCACGTGACCTACCTTGACAAACCTCATTGGTCCGGGTCACATCAACTTCCGCCCCTGTACCATCATCATTGGCTTACTACATCAAGCTGACACTTCGGCCCGCGGGACGGCCTTGGAAGAACTTTGTTCCGGTGAACTTGCCACAAAGCCTTTGGAGTCCGAGAGGGCAGAGATGGCAGTTAGAAGGTCGGGTCCTCGGTTTAGAGGCGCGAGCCTCTAGGGGATCTGCGGGAAGGGAATAAACGATGAGAGGGAAAGTCGCGATGCAAATCGGGGGAACGAAGTGGAAGATAACAGGGAAACCAAAGAACGAAACTATTGATAGCTAACTAAGGGAAACGTCGGGAAACGTCGGGAAAACAAGGCTGAAAAGCGGGACACCAGCGGGACACGAGAGACCAGAGGGACGACAAGAACGAGGGCGAGACGACAAGGGAACCGAAGGGAGGACCGTAGCAACGCTGCTAGGCCTCAGAAGAGAGAGAGAGAGAGGAAGAGAGAGAGAGGGAACACTGCTGAGTGATTGATTGCTGGGGTCTATCAAATACAGGGGCCTTTATATACAATACTGGGGGCTCTGAGAACGAAGGGACCAAAGGAAACGAACCAAAATGATGTCAAAGGACCTAATGACGCGTCTATGACATAGGGAAGGTGAGGGATCAAAGGAAACAACGAAGGAAAGGAATGCGGTTGGAAAGTGAACCAGAGGGAGGCCTAGAGTCGAGAGCGGAGCGATCGATCGAAATGTGATCGGGACGCAGGGAATGGAGATAGGGAAATGTAAACTAAAGAAACAAGTCGTGATGGAGGATCAGGAAATGATTGGGACACAATCGGGACAAGTCGGGATGTAATTGGGACACAATCGGGAGGAAACGCAAGGGAACAAAGTCCAAGGGGAACTGTCTACTAAGGAACGCAGGTCGCAGGTCTGGGGTCGAAGGGCGCAGGTCGCAGGTCACAGGTCTAAGTCGCAGGTCGAAAGGGAAAATGTCGGGAAGTCGTGAGGGAGAATAGGCAGAGAGGGAAGTGTGGCAAAGTGAAGGGACAGCGAATCCTCGTCGGGACAGTCGAGAATGCTGAGGGAAGTCATCCAGACCTCACGCAGCGGTTGTCGATACTCAAGAGAAGGTCGCGATTCCGGATAGTGTCCGAAATATGGTCACAACACAGGAACACCTAGAACACGTGCGCACTAAAAATAGGTCTCATGACCTTTACGAACCCCTTTACGACCCTGATGACTCATTTATGACATCACGATAACAACCAACCCTGGACCCTGATCACACACGTGGACAGTCACATCACAGTCTCCTAACCAGAGGAAGGAATCACCATTATTCAGAAGGAGTGCCTTAGACTCCTTTTGTTTAGCCCAGCGAATGTGGAAGTAGCCGTTAGCGTGAAACGCCGGTGAATCTGTAATCCCTCATGTCCCATGAGTCTAGGCCCGACCTCCTCATGTTCGGACGTACGTTGAGGTTGCCACTATTCCGTGATGCTGTTACCGCCTACAGACAACAAGGGATGATGCATGGTCCCTTATCTCGGAGCCGCTCGAAAATTGCACGAAGCAATGAGAGGTTTCCACCTGACCCTTGGGTGTGATCCCCAGGTACGAACTTTAATGACCCCATGCCCCTCTTTCTTTTAGGACTAGTGTTATCTTTACCCCTATGTTTCATGCGGACATCTCTTATCTTTTATGCAATCCTTCACACGCTAGTAAGGCCCTTTGTCCTTTATTCTCCCATGCTTCATATTTGTTTGCTTCCCTTACTTAGCGTTCCCACACTCCTTATCTCCCTTTGTTCGGACTTGATAAGGGTATATTAGGGTATTGACGTCATGGCCACTCCTTTAGTATAAGTAGCAACTGTGGCTGTATCGTAGTACCTTAGTTTTGTTACCTCAGGAAATCCTCTGCCCTTCTCAGCCCAGTTGCAGTTAAGGACAAGTCAGAGTTTCTTGTTTGATCCAAGACATCCCCCATCTGCTCTCCCTCCCGCTCTGCGCATCAACTGCGCCTCGTAACTATAGAACCCCAGCGTTCATATTAGAACACCTCGAGCGTCCAGTCGATCACCTGGTGGAGTCATCAATCCTGTTGTAGGGATAAACCCTTGTTGGTTAAACCGAACAAAGTACGGTTTAGGTTGGGTTTCTCTTTAGGATTTTGACCTGACTTGTAGTGACCTTGGACACACTGGGGGCAAGGGGTCACTTACCCAGCAGATACATTGTGATTACATTGTGATTTTTTAGACAATGTGTCCAGCCTGTGGCCAGGAGGTACATGCTGAGTTCTTTTACAAAGTACCCATCAATGTGACCACAATGTGGCCAGTGGGTCCATGCAGGATACATTGTAAAAGTATCCATCAAAGCGGCCACTGGGCACTTTGTGAAAGAAACCCCTGGTTTCTTTCACAATTTTGTTCACAATGTATCCTACTGGGTGCCTGAGCCACTCATTCAGAGTTCTTTCAAAAAGTACCTAGCAATGCGACCAAAATGTCCCCAAGGGGGTCTTCTTAATGTTTTCACAATGAACTCTCAATGTGGTTGGATTTCACAACAAACTCTCAAAGAAAAAATTGAGTATCTGGTTAAATACTTTGTGGACACATTGCTGGATACTTTCTGAAAGAACTCTGAATGAGTGGCTCAGGCACCCAGTAGGATACATTGTGAACAAAATTGTGAAAGAAACCAGGGGTTTCTTTCACAAAGTGCCCAGTGGCCGCTTTTATGGATACTTTTACAATGTATCCTGCATGGACCCACAGGGCACATTGTGATCGAATTGATGGGCACTTTGTAAAAGTGATCAAGATGGACCCACTGGCCACATTGTGGTCGCATTGATGGGTACTTTGTAAAAGAACTCAGCATGTACCTCCTGGCCACAGGCTGGACACATTGTCTAAAAAATCACAATGTAATCACAATGTATCTGCTGGGTAAGTGACCCCTTGCCCCCAGTGACAACCTACCGGAAGAATAGAGACGTGATCGTTCTCTCACAAGCTAGTTGGACTAGTGAGTACTCTGCGGAGTCGGCTCAGTGCACTGGTAGTTGTTGGGGTAGAGTTGCCCTGACATAACGATGAGAACTTCAGAATGACGATGAGAACTTTGGGAGGTCAGGATCTTTGGGATGACGACAGGATGCTGGAGACGACGACGAGAACGCAGGGACGCAGGTATGATGACGAGACGATAGGAAAGGCACAGGAGACTATAGGGAGACGACAACGACGAGAGGAGAACGATAGGGAGAGGAAAACATGGGAATCAGTCCCCTGGATTGGTCTCTGCTGAGTCTATCAAATACAGAGGCTTATATACTAATCTAGGAGGCTCTGAGAATGTAGGAAGCAAGAGGGAACGAACCAAATGATGTCAAAAGACCTAATGACAAGTCTATGACATAGGGAGGGCAAGGGATCAAAGGGAACGACCAAGGAAAGAGATGTGGTTGAGAAATGAACCAAAAGGGAATGATCGAGCATAGGGATCGAGAGATTGAGGGGAATGGTGTAGGGAGATATCGCGAAGGTATAGGGAAGTCGGGAGAAGATATAGGGAGGGGTTGTGAATGGTGTAGTGTTGGGAGGGATATAGGGAGGTCGGGGGGGGGGGGGGGGGGGTAGCGAGAGATAGGGAGAATACTAAAACATCGGGAAAGTCGCGAAGCATTGGGATGAGTAGGTTAGTATAGGGAAGGGAGTAGTGAGGTGAAGGGATATATAAGGGTATGTAGGGAAGTATAGGGAGGGGTAGGGAGGTATAGAGAGTATAGAAACATCGCGAAATGTCGTGAAGCATCCCGAGGGAAAGGGATGTAGGAAACGTTGCCAACAAGTACTCCAGAGAATGGAGGCATGTCACCGAGGATGTGGGTCAGCTTGGTAGCTGGGACTGCTTATGTAATAAAGTTTATTTAATTGCCAAAAATTCCAGAATATTTCCACATGCTTATATAATCAAAAATATTGGATTGTTTGAAATTGCAATTGAATTTCCAAAAAAAGAAATTTTGATGGCTTAGATAAGCAGGTCATGTGATTTGCTAAAAGCAATATTTGGGGGGATTATGTAAGTAGGTCATGTGACTTACCAGGACAGGGAGTTTTGATGGCTTATATAAGCAACTTAAGAAGGGTTTGGAATGAAATTACCCAAAAAGGAAATTCCTTTTTGAGTAATAATTTCTAAAATAGGAATTTTTTTTTCAAAATAATTCCCAAAAAATTTTGAATTTTGAATTTAGTAAATTTTTTTAGTAGTTTTTACTTTTAGTAACTTCATTTTCATCAGGAAATTTACAAATGTGCTGATCATGCTGAAACCAGCACGTTAAGCGGGTTTTAGCACGTAAAGCATGTCAAGCATGCTGTAAATACAGCACAAGCGGGTTTTTCCAAGCATGTCAAGCACATTTTAGCACTGATTTTATTACATTTTCAGCACAATTAAGCATACAGCACGATCAGCACATAAGTAAATTTCCCGATGTTGGTAATTTCTATTTTTAATAATTCCCTTTTGATAATATTTGCTTTTAGTAGTTTTTATTTTTAATAGCTTCTGTTTTTAGTAGGTTCCATTTTTAATGGTTTCTATTTTTAGTGGTTTCCATTTTTAGTAGTTTTAAAATCATTTTGTTATTCAGATTACTTAATAAGGCATATTTCTGTTTGTGGTCCTCACTATAACCTAAAGTAGTTCACCTAACCTGACTTAGTCTAACATAACCTAGCCTAACCTGACCTAACCTAACCTAGAACAATCCACCTAACCTAGAACAATCCACCTAACCTACCCTAACCTAACCTAACCTAACCTAAAGTAGTCCACCTAACCTAACCCTGACGTAATCCATCTGTACTAACCCAACATAGTCCATCTAAACCAACCTAACATAGTCTGCCTAACCTGATCTCATGCAGTCCACCTAACCTGACATTGACTAACCTAACTTAATCTACAGGAGGGTTAGTCTAAACTTGAACATAACCTGACTGGACCTCACCCAGCTTGCCAGTGCATGGCTTGGGTTTTTGAAACATAACATAAATTGTACTGTTCCATATTCCACATCCAACCACACTCAAGGGCACCTACTGTGCTGAACTTACAAGCTGGTGGACTTACAAGCCTGTGGATCTAGGGGCTAGTGGGGATGTGTCTGTCCTCTCAAACACTTGGATACCACTGCACCCCATGTTCTGTGCTGGCTTATCCACTCAACTGGACCTGTTGAACTTGCTGAACACTCCAGGTAGTCGGATACCCTAGAAAGAGTGAACAAGCAGTTGAGGTGGGTACCGGTTGAGTGTTGAATTCTGTACGACCACCGGAACAGAAGATCTGTTCAGAGATGCCCGAAGATGTCTGGAGAATCGCCGGGGAACACCGCGACGACTAGACACTGGGGGTGTGATGATTTCGCCGTTTACCCCCTTTCATTTCCACTATTTAACGCCTCATCACCACTAAGTCAGTTGGTGCCCTGCCCTAAACACGGCGGTAAACTGTTTATTATGCAGTATGCTCTATGCCTAACGACTCAAAGTCCAATACGTGGAACGTGCTACTAGTCAAGATACCCCAGAAGACCCGAGGTATAATACGTGAACATGTACCGGCGGACCTTCACATGAAGATCCCCCCTACCTGGCCCTCCGTTGCCCCTGGACGACTAGTAGATATTCAGGCTACCGACAACAAGGGATGTATTAATAAGCGTCGCGCGCTGACCTCTCGCAGAAGTCAACCGGCTTATTAATCTGACCCTTGGATTGGACTTATGAAAACAATTATGTTTTACGACTCATGGATCACACGCAATAAACAAAATAGAAGATTCATTGGAAGCCAATAGTACAAAAGAGTTATCTAATCAATATCTCTTCGGATCCTTTGTACTACTTCCAATGCCGATCTCACCAACTCCTCATTCAACCAATTCTGCTCCCGGATCTCGTTCGGGTCCACGTCCGACAAGTCATCGTAATCTGGAAGCTCCGTATCAGAGTTTGGTTCACTATCGGGAACGAACTCGGCGTACGGATCGTACTCCAGAGCAGGCCATTGACAGCGACTACCCCAAGGAGTAGAAACGAACTCAGGACGAGGGGTGTCCCTACGGACGACTCCTACGTTCTGATAGAATTTGTCGCTCCCAATCTCAATGACCTCATCGTCGATGGGAACCAACCTGTTCTCGTGACGGACCAACAAACGAGCGGGCAGCGACTCAGCCTGATTAGGGATGATCGGCGACCCGGCCCGATGCAGAACCTCTTCCCCTTCTTCCTCCTCGACTCGGACCTCCGGCTCATTACACCTCCTCTGGAGATCCCGGACTTCTCCGGTCAACTTGGAGACACGGCGGGTAAGGCGAACCTAAAAACGAATAGGGTTAGAAGACATTAAAAACCTTCAACCCCTACCCGTTACCTTATCGTCCTCCAATTCTCCGGTCTTGGTAACCAGAGCCCGGACCAAGTCCTTAAGAGTGGTCACCTCTCCCTAAAGGAAATGTTGGGTTAGAAAAGTCAATTATCTCCCGACCCCACATTTACCTTTAGCAAATCAATATCGGCCCCCTGCCGAACAATACTATCCTCCTGCCCATGAATGACACCCTGCATATCCTCTTTCCAATTCTCCAAGGCTTCTATCTCCTCGCGACGACCATCAATACGCTCGTTGACGTGAGCCACTTCGTCCATTAACATGGACCCAACGTTCCCCGTATGGAGAACGCTGGCCTCCAACACGGAGTTGAAGGTCTCGTTGGCCTCAGTCACGAACTCTACACCCCTATTGAGGAGTTCGTTCGCATATGGGTTGGTCTCGATACGCGCCAACTTGCGCCGAGACACCCTTCGAGCGGCTTGGAAAAAGTCTCTGAAACCTAAAAGGAGTTAGCTTGACTTCCTAAATCGGAATGCGCAAGCAGGGCCCCCACCTAAGTCAGAGAACCCTTCCTTAGGGTCGGCGGTGGCGGTCCGGTCCATAACGGCTCCCAAAGTAGGATAAGGGCGGGAAGGATCCCGACGGGCATGGGAGAAGCGGTCGATGTTGAAGTTGTTCTCCTGAACAGGAGAGTAGGAAGAAGAACGACGAGTGGGAACACGAGTTTGAGCACGAGGCATGTTGGCTGTGAGTAACAAAGGGAGGTTTGTTGAGAGACCCAGTCATCCAACCCCCTTTGGTTATATACCAAATGCCACGCCCCTTCCACGACTCAGGAGTTGAGTCATCTTTTCTATTGTTTACTGCGCATGACCCACATGACATCATATGCCCCTATTTCTTAGTTATATGCTCCCCTTTTGCCATTGGCTGTTAGTCAGTCATACCCACATTCCTTCCGAACATTCCCAGGCTACGTCATGCTTTGTAACTGCTTTGTAATGCTCTCAAATTGCTATTGGCCACCACACTTCCGTTTATCAGCTGATAATTTGTAGCATTAGTCACCACGTAACGCACAGACCATGCAGTGCTGTGCACGGACCATGTTTGTCTGTGTTTGTATCTTTAGGATAGTTACATGTCACTGTCACGTCACAAATCTAAGTAGTATATATACTCAGAGTAGTTTAGCCTGTACTCCTTAGATTTGTTATCATCAGACTCTCCGTGACCTCTATTGCTGTGTGCTTAGAGCAAGAGTGCCTGAAGACCCTTGTCTCCTTCTTTCTCCTCTTCTCCAATCTAGTCTGTGAAGAGACTTCCGATATCCCTGGGTTTGCAACAGGGTTATAACTGTGTATTTGACCCCTGTGTGTGATAGGTTTGGATAGCAAGAGTGCTATTGAACTGTAGAGGTCGCGTCGGCCTGACACCCACCAATCAAATTGAGGGCAAAGTGGTGGGTAAGTTTTGAATTTGTTCACAATGAACCCACTGGGTAAAATCTGAGTAAATTGTTGAAAAACTCTCAAAAAACCCTCAATTTGCCTGCTGGGTAAGTAGGGGTCTGCCCCCAGTGTCAGTCCTTGACGCCAGCGTTGTTCATACAAGCAACGTTGGTGTTATGTTGATGGACAAGATAGCTCATGTAAATGAGTGAGTTGATGGTCACCGCAAAGAGATTGAGAAGTTGGAGAAGGAGTACTTCGGATTCCAGGAATGGTCGTTGAAGACCGAGGATGAACAACAATAACAGGGCATGGCAATTGACAAGTTGAAGGTAAGAAAGGTCAGGTCGGGAGTAATTGACTCTTCTAACCCAATCTCACTGGGGGCAAGGGCACCTGGAATCAGTGATTACATCTCAATTACATGGTGAGCTCATGTGCACTTTTCAATAATTGTGATTGCCGATTCCAGGTTGATTACATTTCAAATGTTACCTTGACATGTAATCCAGCCAATGTCCACCAATTCCATTTGAAATGCTCTCAACAAATGTTTCTGGGATGCTTTTGACCTGTCAGCAAAAATGATACTGCAATGTAGTCAACATGTTCTTCAATCGTCCGAGATGTAATCTAAATGTGCTCAAAAACATGAGATGTTTTCACAATGTGCCCAGTGGGCACATTCAGGAAACATTGCTTGGGAACATTTTGAGGAAATTTCAAATGGAGTTGGTGGGCACAGTTGAATTACATGTCAAGGTAACATTTTAAATGTAATCAACCTGTAATTGGCAATTACAATCATTGAAAAGTGCACATGAACCCACCATGTAATCAAGATGTAATCACTGATTCCAGGTGCCCCTGCCCCCAGTGTCTTTCTTTATGGAGAGGTGATCACGTTGAAGGACTTGATCCAGGGTTTGGTTACCCAGACGAACTTGATCCCAAGTTTGGTTGATCAAGTTGGTCATTGGAGGATGACAGGGTAAGGGGTAGGGGTAGAAGATATTTGTCATCATTCTAACCCTTTCCCTTTTAGGTTCATCTTACCTGTCGTGTCGTGGAGTTGACTGGAGAAGTCCATGATCTCCAGAGGAGGTGTGAAGGAGAGGAGGCTCGAGTTGAGGAAGAGGAGTTGAGGATTCCGGAGCGGGCTGAGTCTCCGCCTGCTCATTTCACTGGGGGCAAGGGGGTACTTACCCAGTGGGTACATTGTGAGTTCATTGTGGGTTTTGAAACTATTCGCCCAGCTGTTACCCACCAGGTACTTTTTGGGTACTTTTTGAAAGACACCCATCAATTCGCCCACATTTTACCCACTGGGTACATGGTGGGTACTTTGTAAAAGTACCCACTCAGGAACCCAGTGGGTATTTTTTGAGCGAAACCCCTGGGTTCTGTCACAATTCACTTTCCAATGTGCCCATCACAAACCTGAGCCACTCATTGAGAGTTCTTTCACAAAATACCCACTGATCTGATCAAAATGTACCCAGTGGGTTTTTTTCAAAGAACTCACAAAGAACTAACAGTGTGGCTCAGTTTTACCACAAACTCTCAAAGAACCCATTGAGTATCTGGTTGAGTACACTGTGATCAGATCAGTGGGTACTTTATGGAAGAACTCACAATGAGTGGCTCAGGTTTGTGATGGGCACATTGGAAAGTGAATTGTGACAGAACCCAGGGGTTTCGCTCAAAAAATACCCACTGGGTTCCTGAGTGGGTACTTTTACAAAGTACCCACCATGTACCCAGTGGGTAAAATGTGGGCGAATTGATGGGTGTCTTTCAAAAAGTACCCAAAAAGTACCTGGTGGGTAACAGCTGGGCGAATGGTTTCAAAACCCACAATGAACTCACAATGTACCCACTGGGTAAGTACCCCCTTGCCCCCAGTGTTTGGTGGTCCAGTACGAGAACCGGCTGGTCCCGATTGATGATGAAGTCATTGAGATTCACGAAGAGGAGTTCTACTGGAACACCGGAATTGTTCGCAGGGACACTCCTTGTTTGGAGTTTGATCCGTACGCTGAGTTTGTTCCTGATTTGGAACTGAACTCTGATATGGAGCTTCCTAATTATGATGATCTGTCCAATGTAGATCTGAATGAGATTAGGCAGCAGAACTGGGCGAACGAGGAGTTGGTGAGGACGGCCTTGGAAGCAGTACAGAGGATTCACAGAGACCCTGATTAATTAATCCTTCTGTACGATGGCTTCCGGAATCAACCTTCTTTCTTGTCTTTTGCATGTGGTCCATGAGTCATAAAGCATAATGGTTTTCATAAGTCCAATCCAAAGGTCAGATTAATAAGCCAGTTGACTTCTGCAAGTGGTCAACACACGACACTTATTAATACATCCCTTGTTGTCGGTAGCCTGAATATCTACTAGTCGTCCAGGGGCAAGGAGGGCCAGGTAGGGGGGTCTTCGTGTGAAAGTCCGCTGGTACATGTTCACATATTATACCTTGGGTCTTCTGGGGTATCTTGACTAGTAGCACGTTCCACGTATTGGATTTTGAGTCATTAAACATAGGGCATATTGCATAATAAACAGTTTACCGCCGTGTTTAGGGCAGGGCACCAACTGACTGGGTGGTGATGAGGCTTTAAATAAAGGAAATGAAAGGGGGTAAATGGCAAAATCATCACACATACACATAGTGATTTCTTTGAAAGTTCATGGTGAAATCAAACAATATTGTGATTATATTGTGATTACTTCAAAAAGAACCCACTGGGGACATTATGGACATATCACTGGGTAATATTTGAAAGAATTTTGAATGAGTGGCCCAGCCACATGCTAGACACATTATGGACAACATTGCGATCGCAATCAAAATTTCCCCAGTGGGCACATTGAGATCACATTGATGGGTACATTGTGGTCGCTTGTTGACTGTGATCACAATGTGTTCAGCATGTACCCACCAGGTATTTGACCCCTTGTCCCCAGTGTAAGCCATTCAAGGCACCAAATTTCTCAATGTGGTGATGATAATGCGTGACAGCGTGTTGGTGAGGGAGGGAAAATCTGGTCGAACATACACCACTCTCCTGAAAGATCTTGTGGTGGTGGTGAAACTTCCTGAGGGCGTCCTCAAGGGCATGAAGTGAGGTTTCAGTGATGGTGTTGAGGTGCACGATGGAGCAGAACTCCAGGAAGGCTGTGAGAGCCTTGGTGATGTTGACAGCAACCAAACCTTCCAGTGAGGTGACAAACACCTTCACACACTGGGGGCAGACCCCTACTTACCCAGCAGGCAAATTGAGGGTTTTTTGAGAGTTTTACAACAATTTACTCAGATTTTACCCAGTGGGTTAATTGTGAACAAATTCAAAACTTACCCACCACTTTGCCCACACTTTGATCAGTGGGTAAGTTTTGAATTTGTTCTGACCAAGCTCATCAGTTTGCCCATGAGGTACTTCTTTGACAAAACTCTAAGGGTTCTTTCACAAATTGCACCAAATGTGCCCACCACATGCTCTGAGCCACTCATCAAGAGTTCTCTCAAAACTTGCTCACAACATACTCAGTAATATACCCACCAGGTTTTCTTTGATGTAATCACAACAAACTCTTGATATACTCAATTTCTTGACAAACTCTCAACAATCCCACTGTGTACATGATTGCACATGTTGTGGGAAAATTTGTAGGTAATTTGTGAAAGAACTCTTAGAGTTTTGTCAAAGAAGTACCTGATGAGCAAACTGATGAGCTTGTTCAGAACAAATTCAAACCTTACCCACTGATCAAAGTGTGGGCAAAGTGGTGGGTAAGTTTTGAATTTGTTCACAATTAACCCACTGGGTAAAATCTGAATAAATTGTTGTAAAACTCTCAAAAAACCCTCAATTTGCCTGCTGGGTAAGTAGGGGTCTGCCCCCAGTGATAAAAGCTTTGGAATCATTTCTGGTCCACTGTTGGAAGTTTTGCCCTTGCTTGAACCTGTGAAGGCCGGGGAATAGTGGGACCAGAGCAACTCTGAGAAAGATGTTAGATGCAGTGAGTGGGTGGTGAACGAGAGATTCAGACCTTCAATCAATCTCATCAAGGATCTCTAACCCCCGAGATGTGCCATACGTCAACTTAAGGTAATTTTCAACCCATGTAACAAGGTGGTCTTTGAATGTTCCTTTGATGGCCTGATGGTGGGTGGAGATCTGGGGTGCGAAGCTCATATATATCTGTGTGTGGAAATTTAGTGGTGAATGGCTGGAGTTGATGGTTAGTCAGCTGCTGATCTGTTGTGTAGTGTGGAACAAACCAGGAAGTCGGGCACAATGCCGTGGCCAAACCATAGGAAGTCTTCATCCTCGGTTTCAAGCAGTGTTAGGAACTGGCTGAGCGTGCAAAGCTTGGCAAGTGATCCATCGAGGTCTGTGGGGTCCGCATCACACCTGAGGACATGGGTCAATATATAAAAATAAATCACAAAAGGAGCACCAATGTCACGCACCATCCGTATACAGTCCCTGCAGTGGTCGACTGCTCAGGATAATTGGCAATGTACGGACCGATGCCATAGATCACACGGCGGAAGTGATTGTCAGCGCAGCAAATAATATCCCAGGTGGTTATATATGCCTTGACAGAGCTGTTCATCACCACAAGACACCTGTGGAAAAGGTGTTGATGGAAGTCACAGAAGACGTCACTCTTTCTGTCCTGGCAGGAACCTTGGGTTGTGTCAGTTTGGGGTGAAACAATTGGAGGCCAATAAAATACCTTTGGGATTTGGGAGGAAGCCAATGAGGACAAGAGCCACCTTATGCGCTTGTTGAAGGCTGTTGTCACTGGGGGCAGGGGTTGGTTTACTGAGTCAGTAAACTGTGAGTAAATTGCAAGTAAATAGAAAAAGAACCTAGTGAAATACTTGCCTGGCAAGTGCAAAGCAAATTCACAATTTACTGAGCCAATTTACCTGCAATTTACTGGGTTCAGTATGTGCTCAGTATGTTTGCAGTTTACTGGGTCATGTGACTACAGTTTCCCCATTAGGTAAACCTCGGAAAAATTCACAATTTACTGGACAAATTTACCCACAATTTACTGAGCCACTTGCCCAATCAATATCTTTCCAATTTGCTGAGCGGTTTGATCACAATTTACTGGACTCAGTAAACTGGAAAAAAACCAAACTGGTTTACTGACGACATCCCTGATTGGTCAATTTGAAAAATAACCGAAAGTTTACCTGGACGTGTCATTGTCAGTAAACTGCAAGTTTTCTTTCAGTAAATTGGAAATACACGTCAGGTAAACTGGGAAAACACGTGACGATTTGATTGTGGTTTACTGGACTCAGTAAATCAGAAAAAAAACTAACCAGTTTACTGACGATGTACCTGATTGGCTAATTTGAAAAAAACTCGAAAATTTACCAGGACGTGTCTTTATCAGTAAACTGCAAGTTTTCTTTCAGTAAATCGCAAATACATGTAAAGTAAACCAGAAAACACATAAACTTTGAATTTACTTACAGTTTACACGTGTTTTCTGGTTTACTTTACGTGTATTTGCGATTTACTGAAAGAAAACTTGCAGTTTACTGATAAAGACACGTCCTGGTAAATTTTCGAGTTTTTTTCAAATTAGCCAATCAGGTACATCGTCAGTAAACTGGTTAGTTTTTTTTCTGATTTACTGAGTCCAGTAAACCACAATCAAATCGTCACGTGTTTTCCCAGTTTACCTGACGTGTATTTCCAATTTACTGAAAGAAAACTTGCAGTTTACTGACAATGACACGTCCAGATAAACTTTCGGTTATTTTTCAAATTGACCAATCAGGGATGTCGTCAGTAAACCAGTTTGGTTTTTTTCCAGTTTACTGAGTCCAGTAAATTGTGATCAAACCGCTCAGCAAATTGGAAAGATATTGATTGGGCAAGTGGCTTAGTAAATTGTGGGTAAATTTGTCCAGTAAATTGTGAATTTGCTTTGTGCTTGCCAGGCAAGTATTTGGCTGGGTTCTTTTTCCATTTGCTTGCAATTTGCTTACAGTTTACTAACTCAGTAAACCAACCCTTGCCCCCAGTGTGTGTACATTGCCAACTGAGAGATAAACTGGGTGATAAACTTGCTGGGAGGTTGTGACGGAGATGGTTGTTTTGTTGCTGCCAAGAATGATGGGAACAAACATGGCGCCATGAGTCATAGGGTCTTCTGCAATGATATCTTGTAGATAACAGTCAGTGGCTGTCTTACACATTGTTCCCAGGACCAGTCACCACTCATGAAGTTGTGGTGCTGCCGTTCTCCATCTTTGAAGTCTTTGTGTGGTACGTAGTCAATACCCGAAGTGAACTCAGGGTTTGAGAGAAGATGGTGGATGACCTGTCTGGGATCATGGTACCAGATTTGGTATTTGGTTCACATCCACTCCATTGTCAGGACGGAGCCACTGGTACTGCATGGTATAAGACCTCCATGGAATGTTGCCTAGTTTGATCACATTGATCTGGGAATGGAGATTGTGATGGTTGATGATAGGGGGAAGGTTGCAGTGGGGAACGAGTGTGGCACTCCAGAGCTCAAGGATTTCATTTATGAGGGACTGGGAGAGGTGTGCTCTGAGGTAAAGGATGTTGGCAAGTTCAAATCCTGCTTGTGAGGAAAAGGGAGACCAATCATCTGTTGGCTTTGGTGGCGGCCGCAATGGCAGTGCACCCAGTGGGAGAAAACAGCCACAATAGTCACAGGGGGTTCCTTTCTCAGATACATAGAGTTAGAATAGATCAAAGGAGGTGGGGGTGGAATTTACTGACTGTTGAGTAATGGGTGGTATTTGCGATGACAATGGTGGTGATTTCTGAGCTGAGGAAGTGGGTGATGGTCCGAGCTGTGTTGAGTTAACCTGTGGCCAGACCTACAGACCTTGCCGCATTTGCCACAGATAAAAAAAGAGAAAGGGGCAGCCACCATCAAGGTGAACTGTGTGCAAGGTTGAAGAGAGGTGGTGAGGGGAGAGCCGCGAAAGTGATGCCACCAGTGTGGGATGTGGGACTTGGTGCAATTTTTTTCTCCACCTCATTCACTCTGATCCCAACTCACACACATGGCCTCCTATCCTCATCTTGTCCCCTCTTTTTACCATTGCCTCCGGACTTCCGTCTTCCCTGCCACGATGGCTGGAGTTGCTCTTGGTGCCCACAATGTTGCCTCACCTGACAATGGCCATGCTAGGTTCTCTGACAACAGCCATGGGTTTTCCAACAACAGTCATGCTGGGTTCCCCAACAACGGCCACACTCACTTTCCCAACATCAACCACACCAATTCCAATTCCATCAAGCTTTTCGGCTTTAACCACATCAATGGCATTGGCTCTCCTATCGCCAGCAACATCAGATCTCTCAATGCCAACCAGCACAACCTGTTTGATGCCAACCAATTTGACCTCAAACTGCAACCTCTTCGACTTTTGTAATGGTGGCCGCATCAGAGTTTCCAATGCCAGTTGTGCAGGTGATTGGAACAAAAGGTGTTGCTCATGTCTCATGGTGAGTGGCTCCCCACGTACTCATCAAAACCTGACCGGTGACCACTTGGATTGTAGGGGAGGTATCAAGACTGGCCAATGTGTGCGGTCGTTCCTGGTGCATGGTCTGTGCGCACAGAAGGAAAGGCTTGACTCCACCAACCAATTTGCAGCCAAGCACTTCGCTTCAAATTTTCATGGCACTATATGATGGGACAGGTAAGCAGATCACCATGCTATTCCCTTTTTATATATTCCCCACCCCTGTATCCCCCACTCTCCTTATTCCCTCTGTCCTACATCTTGGTATCCAACTCACCACTCTTTAGTCCATTTTTTTTTTCCATGGTTGAAACTTGCCCAAGGAACAAGACTACCAACCTGGGAGCAGCCGTTATGACAGAAGCTGCTAACACTGGGTGCAAGGGGGTACTTACCCAGTGGGTACATTGTGAGTTCATTGTGAGTTTTGAAACCATTTGCCCAGTCATTACCCACCAGGTACTTTTTGGGTACTTTCTGAAAGATACCCATCAATTCACCCGCATCTTACCCACTGGGTACATGGTGGGTACTTTGTAAAAGTATTCACTCAGGAACCCAGTGGGTAATTGTTGAGTGAAACCCCTGGGTTCTTTCACAATTCTCTTTCCAATGTGCCCATCACAAACCTGAGCCACTTGTTGAGAGTTCTTTCATAAAGTACCCAAAAAGTACCTGGTGGGTAATGACTGGGGTCGGTTTTTTGCAGGTACATCGTCCATTTCCTTGCAATGAACTTGCAACGTCCTGGACCGGAACAGCACCCCTTGCCCCCAGTGTGAGCACATTTAGATTACATTGCAGTATCATTTTTGCCGACAGGTCAAAAGCATTCCAGAAACATTTGTTGGATTACATGTCAAGGTAACATTTAAAATGTAATCAACCTGGAATCAGCAATTACAATTATTGAAAAGTGCACATGAACTCACCATGTAATCAAGATGTAATCACTGATTCCAGGTGCCCTTGCCCCCAGTGAGTGCAAAAAGGAAAAAAAATCGGGCGCCCGATTTGGCAAGAGGACGGCAGCACGAACGTCTGCCGACTTATGTTTCCAGAGTCGATCTACTTGAGAGGGCCAGTAGACATGAGAACCAAATCCATATATTGTTCACAAAATACAAGCTTCAAATTGAGAAAGACCGAGCGAGCCAGAAGGATAGAAAATCGGTGAGACATAGATCCGCAAAATTAATTCAGTCTAGAGCGCCTTCTAAGCCCAGCACAACGTCTTTAGCCACCCCTAGAGCAATGTATCCAATCTGGATGCATAGCTACACAAGCACCAGCGCAGTTTTGGAGAGAAGCTGTGACATCTAGGGCGAAGGTTAGTGCCTTGCGTCAAAACCAGGAGATTGAACACCCCTCAGCAACAGTCGGTGTTCCCTCTGTCTGGAGTATAACAATCAGCACAGCAAACAGGGCCACAGCAATCAACCCCTTCTGCACAAGGGGCCCATGGTTTGACTAAATGATCAATGAAGATTTGGAATCCCTGCCAAAAAAAAATTATTGCTCACCCAATCCTGAGGATGGATCCAACATTCTCCACACAGTCCAAACATTCATCGAGGGGTTTTCTCCACAATCCACAGTCATGACAGTGTATTCGTCTTTCGAAATGATGAATTTGAGGAGCTACATGGAGTTGGTGTACGTTATCTAGTCATGTATGTGTAGCCTGCTTCATTAGATAAATACAAGTTCACTCTTCTGGATGTTGGACGAGCGGGTGCTGCTAAAAAAGTTCTCAAATCAGGACCAATGCGTGATGCAGAATGCCTCCCACAACAAGACAGCGGTGCAGGGCCACTGGGGATGTACATCAGTTGACTCCAATGCCTGAGGAAAATAAAGTCACTGAACTTACAGTGGTTTCCATCCTGATCCAAAGCACCTCTCCGCTCTCCTCATTTGGGTTCCAGCTGGACAAGATGTCAGCTGTGAAGGCAAGGTCCAAAGGCTCCACCTTGATGAGGGCCGGCACCATCTCTGCGAAGGCCAGTTCCGTTTTCACGGGGGCCAGTTCCACATTCACAAGGGACAACTCCCCCTTCACCAGCAATGTTTCTGTCTTCACCAGTAGCATTTCCGTCTTCGCTGGGGACGGTTCCGATTTGGCGAACATGCTTTCTGGGGAAACAGGCAAGGCTGTTCTGGCCGCTTCAGTTCTGGTGTCGTCAGCCATGACCGTATCCTCGGTTTGGGGTTCATCAATTGTCTCCTTGGTTTTGTCGGTGGTGGCCATGTCCTCAGTCTCGTTGGTCGTGACCACATTCTCAGTTTTGTTTGCGGCGTCTGTGTCCTCGATCTCATCGGTCATGACTGCATCCTTGAAGTGGAGGCAATACTTCCTCCAAGCACCAATTGTGTGGTTCAACATCTCAAGAAAAGGGAGGCGAAACCACTGAGTTGGCAATGCAAAGTTTTCAGCTCAAGGCAACACACCTTGATGTGCAGATGGGCGGTGAGAACATTGTGCGTGAGTTCTGGGTTTTTTTTGAACAGGGTTCCCACTGGGGGCAAGGGGTGGTGTTTCAGTCCAGGACATTGCTAGTTCATTGCAAGGAAATGGACAATGTACCTGGCAAAAACCAACCCACTGCAAGGAAACTGAAAAAACCAGGAACATTTTGAATTAACTTGTGATGTTCCCAGTTTTTCCAGTTTCCTTGCAGTGTTCATGCAGTGGTCCTGATGTTTGCCAAACTCAGTATATTGCAGTTGACAGCACCAGTAAATTCGGGATGTACCACCCCGGAACACTGCAAATACACTGTTTGGGTGCATTTTGAATTTTCCTGACCAGGAACATTATAAATGTGCTGATCATCATTGTTGAGGTTACTTTCTTTGGGAAACTTCTGAATGTACCCATGGATTACCTAATGGGAACATCACTGGAACACTGTGAAGGTACTGACCATTTTCTTTCCCAGAACACTGCAAGGAAATTGGCCTGGAAAATTCAGGATGTCTTTGCAACGTACTGGGTCGGTTTTTGCCAGGTACATCGTTCATTTCCTTGCAATAAACTTGCAATGTTCTGGACTGGAACACCACCCCTTGCCCCCAGTGAGTGGCTCCAACGATGACGATGAAGTGTATGCCCCCTTGTCTCTTGTGACTTATTTGAAGGATAATGGAGGTTTTACAGGACTATGCCTGATGAATCTTCTTCTCAGTGCAATATTATTTCTGTTAGTAATTCATCCGACACCGTACAGGATATGCGAATGTCTATTGCGAGTGACATGTAAGTATTTCTGTCACTTTCTTTGGTAAGTGTCCTAACCTTGTAATCTATTTGCCAGATCTATGCTCAACATCGTGGAAAACACAGACCCTGTTGACAATGAGACCCCCACATTGGCGACCGCAGGCCCCATCGGTTTGCCGTTGTGCCGACCAATGCTGTGAACGAAACCTGTGAGACGACTCTCCCTCTCCTTGATACATGCTGATCCCACCTACCAAGGTCATCCACTGTAACAAGCGATCTCCTAGGACACCTTTCCCCCTTCCCTATCAATGTCTTCTTGTTGGTTGCTGCCTTCTCATCGCCATCTTCTCATCATTACATGTACCTCCTGCCTAATCCAAATGAACAGCTTTTCCCCATTCCTCTTGGTCCTTACAACGATGATTGCAGTCATCTAGGTAAGACGTTGACAGGGCTAAATTCACAAAGTTGTGACTGTTTCTTGAAAATCTAAGCAACGAAAACCTGAGTAAGACAAACCAACCAACTCCTGTAAGATGTTCAACAAGACTCCCAACCGCACTTGAACCCAATCATGAAGACCCGCCGCACATTGAGAAAGGGACATCAATGAACATGGGAGGCTCATGTCGCACTCATGCCCGGCATCTTTCTTAATTTACACTGTGGTCACTTTCAAACAATACCCGCCTTGTTGGCAATGTGTTGATTGCGGGCACATTTAAAACAAACCCTGGCAGAACTCTTTGAATATGGCAATATCTCATTAAAAAATAACCAACTGAGTAAGTTGAGAATTTGTGCCTCAATGTCAATGTGAACACAAAATACCCGAGTGGTTTTGGGGTGATTTATTGATGAACAAAGAATGAAAGAAACCAGTGGTTCAGTTTTTCGAAGAGACCTGAGAAATTTGTGAATTTGACTTGTGCATACCCGCCGGGTTTGTTGAGAACAAAAAAGCAGGTATGTTTTGAAAGTGCTCTCAATCAAACCTGTGGGTTTGTCCTAGGCACATTGTTTAAAAACTCTCAATTAACTCTCACTTTACCTGCCAGGTAAAGGGGGGTCTGCCCCCAGTGGGATCTGGGTTGATGCATTCATGGCTATCTAAGTTACAGTATGTAAATAAAACCAGAGAATCTCCTAAATAAGTAGTGTCAAGGATAGTTGAGAGAGGGAATGGGAACTAGAAAGCAAAACTGAGGGGAACTGGGTCAAAGGGGTAACTACAAAGGAGAAACATCGACGAAGACTGAGTAACTAGGAGGGGATGACGAGGGGTGAAGATGGCAAGAAAGGAGACACAGGGGAAGTAGACTCGAGAGCGGAAGACGAAGGCGAAGATAGTGAGAGCAAGTGCTCGGAGAACGGAATAGTGCAGAGAATGGAACAGATTGATTGATTGGAGTGTTCCGATCAATGGGAAAGGCGAAAGACACTGGGGCAGGGGCACCTGGAATCGGTGATTACATCTTGATTACATGGTGAGTTCATGTGCACTTTTCAATAATTGTAATCGCTGATTCCAGGTTGATTACATTTCAAATGTTACCTTGACATGTAAATCAACTGATGTCACCAACTCCATTTGAAAATTTCTCAAAATGTTCACAAGCAATGTTTCCTGAATGTGACCACTGGGCACATTGTGAAAACATCTCATGTTATAGTGGTGTTTATCCCATCAACTTGGCTTTATTCTCCTATCATGTCCTGCAACATTAAGCCCATCTCTGCTCCCAGATTTCAAGCATACCAGGACCTCTTCTCCATCGAGAAGGTCCCCTCTGAAACCCTGGATGGTGTTATCAACAGGGTTGATGAGCAGGTCAGAATTATCAAGTCACTTACCCCTGACAACTTCACCCTGGATAGCCTCTATGACAACCTCTCTAGCATGACCATCATCAACTCCCTTCCCCATGACTTCAGCACTGTTGTCAGCACCCTTGCTGTGATGGATAAGTTCAGCAAGACAGAAGTCATCCAGAGCCTTAGGAACCTGGAGTCCACCACCAGGCAGTCTTATTCAGTTCTCGCAGCCAATATCCCCTCCTCTTCTTCCCTCCAGCAGAAAAGGGCCAGACCTCAGCCATCTTCCACCAAATCTCGTCCCAGCTGTGACTTCTGCAAAAAGCTTGGCCACACAGAAGACAGGTGCTTTCTCAAGGAGCGCCTCAGAGGTGAACTCCAGGCCCAAGGCAACTCCGCCTCTGTCTCCTCTGCAAGTGGAATTATCTCCTCCCCTCTGGATCTGCTTATACTTTGTGGAAGGCAGATACAGGAGCATCCTCTCATATGACACCTCATCGTCATTGGCTGAGGAACTACAAGCCCTTTCGCATTGAAGTAAAGTTAGCAGATGGATCTTCTATATATTCAGAGGGTGTAGGTAGTTTCCTGTTCAGGCCTGTCATCAATGTAGCCCTGCCCAACAAGTTGAATTCACCAATGTCCTTCATGTCCCTGCCCTGAGGAGCAACCTCTTTCCTGTCCTCTTTTTCTCCATGCATAGAAACTTCCTCATTTCCATCAAGAAGGACACACTGTCTTTTTCCAACTCTGATGGTGCCACTATGTTTGGGGCCAAGGTGAATTCATCCACCATTGCTTACCTCCAAGGCACCACCATTCCCATCCCAGAGATAGCAAATCTCTCCTCTGCTACCACCATCCCCATGGACCTCTCCCTCTGGCACCAGCGCCTCTGCCATCCCAGCTATCCTGTCCTCAAACAGATGATCAGGGAAAACTTAGCCACTGGTCTCAAGATCAACTCCTCCTCTAAGCCTGATCCCATCTGTGAGCCCTGTCTGGCTGGCAAGATGGTGGGTCACCTTCATTGATGACTCCAGCAGGCTCAGAGCTGGTTATTTGATGAAGAAATCAGAGGCTTTCTCTTGCTTCAAGCAGTTCAAGGCCTGGGCTGAGAACCACGCTGGGTGTAGTGTCAAGGCCCTCAGGGAGGATAAGGGTGGTGAGTATATGAGTATGGAACTATAATGTATTCAAAAAGTACCTGGTCAGTAAGTAGGGGCTTGTCCCCAGTGTCTACCATTGTGCCTGTGGTATGCGGTCGCTCCATGTCAGATGTGACATTGTGCTAACAATCCTTATAAACTATAATATGTGAGATTTGCAAAGGAACATCTCGAAGGCACTTATCTGTACACATCTCCCCTCCAGTTTGATGCAAGAAACTAACACAGGATAGAACTGGTGACATCCTCATAGAACAACATGACCACTTAAATCGAGAGGCACAGACATGTCACAAGGTTTTTGAGCAGTTGAAAAGGTCAATCCAGATGGTGTATGGTCCAGGTAGGAATTGGATCTCTGCTTCAATAAAACTTTGTTGCAGCCACGATGGTCATTTTTCTGTCAAGGTCGTCAGAGCCATCTTCAGGATCCAAGACCCCTGCGTGGATGCTGGGCCAATAGGCATCAGAGACGCCTTGGAGTTGACGTTGGAGGATTGGGGTGAGAACTTTGGAGTGCCAGGCACTCATGTGAGGGCCAGGGTGCTCAATCTGGCGTGCCCCCTCAACCTCTTCACCGAACTTGTCCAGAGTGCATTGGGCGTATCTTCCACAATACTGTGCTTTGTGGCCTTGATTGTATTCGGCCTGCAGAGCTCCATTCTTGACTTGGTCAATCAACCGGATATAGGGGATGGGGATGTATACTTGTTTCAAAGTGATGAAGCCCTGAACTGGCTTCTGCCCTGCTTCCCATTTGAGCTCAGCTGTATGGTTTCCTTGCCAGGAATAGGGATCAAGGACACAGTAATGGAATTTGTACTTCTGACTGATGAAGCCCCAATAAGTGAAGACCTAGACCCAAAGGAATCTTGCATTCTAACCTGTGAGAGATCAGATTGTATGGCTGTAGATTGGCTTTTCATCATGGTTGGTGACGTCCAAGCTGCTGTCCGGAGTTGTGTTGTACTCTGGAAAGCTGCCTTCTGCGTATTCATCATATACATGGTCTCGTTTGGATTGCCTGGCAGGATTGACAGTGTCAAAAATCAGACCCATTCGGTGATCTGTATTAACCATCCAAGCCTCCCTCAAAGCAGGATCGGCAAGGTCAAGGACAGGACCAGTGACCATTTCGGGGTCAGTGGTGTCCTTGTAGGCAACCTGACCTTTGGCTTTGCCCCTGCTCTTGCCTCTGCCCCTACCTCTCTTCGGTCTATCACCACAGCCTCGAACACCCACACCTCCCTTGCTGCCTCCAGGGGGTGGTTTTGTGAACCCTGTGATTTTGGGGGACATTGATAGATGAAGAAAGGAGTGTGTTCATCACCATCACAGACAGAGTACTTGTTCCATTAAAATAATTCACATTTGTTTACACCAGTTTGTTCTTCCACCTGCCGGGTTTTTGGCCCGGTGTCATCAGTCATCAGGGGTCCACCGCTATGTTCAACACATGTCATGATTTGTGTTTGTAATCACCTGGAATAAGTGAACCTCGAGAATTCCAATCATTAATCCGCAAATGGTGGTGAGATCCTCTTTGCATGCCTTGGTCCGCAAGAAAGAGGAGGAGGTTAGCTGCATTTTTGTAGCAACCATTCATACCATCTCTGACAAACACCAGCTTCGTAGTTTGCAGCAGAACAAGGGGACTTACTAAACACTCTGCAATTGTATTTTTTTGACAGAAATAGATACATGTGTGAAGGTCCTTTCTTGATGTCAGATGTTTGCTCATAGAATCTTTGTTCAGGCATGATTCCTGATGCAGAAGGGGCAACTCTTGTATCTCCAGAGGGACAGAGGGATAATACAGAAGAGCAAGGAAAGGCAGGCAAAGAAAAACACCATCCAGGTGTGGCCTGGGATGAAGTGTAAGTAGGGTTGCTAAAACATTGAGGAAGTGTTGGTGTCAACCTCAGGACTCCTAAGCCCATGTGTGAATGAGCAGAGGACTCTTTGTCCATCTTGCAGGAAGACTGTCTGATAAAACTTATATTCAGAACCTGCAAACCCTAGATAGGGACATTGAGGGAAGAATTCTCTAGTGTGGATAGGTTCAGTCACAACAGGAGGGGAAGGTGCAGGGCAATATCTACTGGTGTTTCCCTTGGATTTGGGTCCAAGGTAGCCTTTATTAACATTACCCCTCTTCTTAAAGACACAAATTGTGTCCCTTCCAGGTCCCAAAATCCCTAGCTCTGGGCTCCCCTGAAGATGCTCAGGTAGTGAATGCCCTCCTGAAGCACCTGACCATGGCCAGGATCAATGGGTTTGTGAATTGTAAGTGGAGATATTACATTAGCTACAGAGTGGGTGCTCAGCTTGCAAATGTGGACTTGATAATGATGTTTGCCCTGGAACTTCATTGTTTTTTTCTAAAAACAATGGCAGCTGTACAGAAGGAAACAAACCCCTACAAGGGTCATCTATTTGCAACATTAACATTCAACAATACCTAAATATTCAAAAATGTCACCTTGGAATGATTGTCATCCATTCAACACATAAGGCGGGTGTAAATCTGTGGAGTCATTACGATCCTCCAAAAGTCTGGAAGCAGAGGACATACAGGTGGGACGTGGAAGGACTGCCCAAGAAGGACACCTGCCAAAAGGTATTTGAACTAGAATGGTTGGCTGAACAAAGGGAATGTGGATCAGCCCAGTAGCTGGCATAAGTTCTGGACACCACAATGAAATAGCTCAAGGAGCCTCACTAAAGGAGTGGAATTCCCAGAGACAGTTCCGAGGTTATGTGAGGTTACAAAGAATGGAGGTTCAGGCAGTGGAGAACTACTGGCAAAGAAGTAAAGTTGAAAAAATGGCTGATGCTACATCGGATATCCCAGTGCTCTGAGAGGTTGTATTGCTGTCCCCCACAGTACATGAGGTCACCTTGTTCTTTGTCCGAATGGGTGTGGACAATCAGGATCACTTGGTCAAAGTTTTCACTAGTCACTGGGGACAAGGGGTGGTGTTCTGTTCCAGAACATTGCAAGTTCATTGCAAGGAAATGGTCGATGTACCTGCAAAAAACCGACCCAATACGTTGCAAAGACATCCTGAATTTTCCAGGCCAATTTCCTTGCAGTGTTCTGGGAAAGAAAATGGTCAGTACCTTCACAGTGTTCCAGTGATGTTCCCATTAGGTAATCCATGGGTACATTCAGAATTTTCCCAGAGAAAGTAACCTCAACGATGACAATCAGCACATTTACAATGTTCCTGGTCAGGGAAATTCAAAATGCACCCAAACAGTGTATTTGTGATGTTCTGGGATGGTACATCCAGAATGTACTGAGTTCAGCAAACATAAGGAACACTGCAGGAACACTGCAAGGAAACTGGAAAAACTGGGAACGTCACAAATTCATTCAAAATGTTCCCAGTTTTTCCGGTTTCCTCACAGTGTTTGCTGAACTCAGTACATTCTGAATGTACCACCCCAGAACACTGCAAACACACCATTTGAGTGCATTTCAAATTTTCCTGACCAGGAACATTGTAAATTTGCTGGTTGGCAATATTGAGGTTTGTTGGAGTTAGCTGTAACAGCCAGTTATGTGATCTGATCATGTGATTGTGGGAATTTTTGTAGCAGTATATAGTAGTGTTGATCCCATCATGTTCTGCAACACCACTTGGCTAGAACTGGTTGTTCTTCCAAATTTCTTCCAAAAGTCAATGTGTTGGGATCACCTGGGGCTGAGAGGTGGCCGATTTGTGCAAAGAGGGGAGATTTGAGAGAGAAGAGAGTGAGAGAAAGTGAGAAAGCAAGGAGAAGAGAAAGAGTCAAGAGTGTTTCAGTAACGATAGGAGAGAAAAGCCAACAGTACCTATCCCAACTCTTTGTTGGAGTTAGCTGTGACAGCCAGTCATGTGATCTGATCATGTGATTATGATAATTTTGGTAGTGGTATATGGTAGTGTTGATTCCATCAATACAACTTGGCAGCAGCCATTTGGCATAAAAATAGTCAGGATTTGTTGAGTAGCACCTGTAGATTTCACTGGGGGCAGGGGTTGGTTTATTGAGTCAGTAAACTGTGAGAAAAGCACAAGTAAATGAAAAAAGGTCCCAGCAAAATACTTGCCTGGCAAGTACAAACACTGGGGCAAGGGCACCTGGAATTGATGATTACATCTGACTACATGGTGAGTTCATGTGCACTTTCCAATAATTGTAATTGCCGATTCAGGTTGATTACATTTTGAATGTTACCTCAACATGTAATTCAACTGTGCCCACCAACTCCATTTGAAATTTCCTCAAAATGTTCCCAAGCAATGTTTCCTGAATGTGCCCACTGGGCACATTGTGAAAACATCTCATGTTTTTGAGCGCATTTAGATTACATCTCGGACGATTGAAGAACATGTTGACTACATTGCAGTATCATTTTTGCTGACAGGTAAAAAACATCCCAGAAACATTTGTGGAGAACATTTCATCTGGAATTGGTGATCACAATTATTGAAAAGTGCACATGAGCTCACCATGTAATCGAGATGTAATCACTGATTCCAGGTGCCCTTTCCCCCAGTGAACGTCATGTCATTAGTTGGGTCTTGTGTCAAAAACATAATTTCTTTTGGTCGGGCGTCATTCAGACAGCTGGGATGGAAGAAGAAGCGGGCAATTTATTGATTGACAATGTTTACAAGTAGCTCTAAGCGGATTGACAATAGAGAAAATACTTGTGGTGTAGAAAGTGTCAGCGTGCTGAATTTTATTCCCTTTTTGAACCGTTTTTCACACCCAACTTTTGCCTACTTTCCTTACCTCCTCTTTCTTATCTTATCAATTTCCCTTATCACGACTCACACATCATCAAAAAAGAACAAGCTCAAGCATCATGTTATTACGGGCAGCACAACCACAACGAAGACACAAGACGACCAACCGATGGAGTTGAATCTGCACAGACTCTATGGACGAGGACCAAGGTGTACAGACCCTAGCCGTCAAGACCTAGTCTGCCAGTACTCCTCAGCACTGGCAACATCCTCCTCCTCTGTCTCCTCCGAGGCACTCTTGACGACCTGAGCTTCCTCCGACAATGAGCGATGGCCAGCTGAACTTCGGCGCGAAGGCGGCTCCTCGCTAAATTGACCAAGGTCTGGTCCCGACTCTGAGTCCTCTGCGCTGACCATCCCTCCATCCTCTCGGTCAGTTGAGTCACCGACCGCACAGCCTCCGCTGCACGCTGGACCGATGAGAGTGTAAGGTTCATTAAATCGTTCACGTCTACGGACTCCAAAGGGATCAGCTCGCCATGATCCAAGCGACACTGCAACATCCACTGCAGGCAGGGGCACCTGGAATTGGTGATTACATTTTGATTACATGGTGAGCTCATGTGCACTTTTCAATAATTGTGATCACCAATTCCAGGTTGATTACATTTCAAATGTTACCTTGACATGTAATCCAGCCAATGTCCACCAATTCCATTTGAAATGTTCTCTACAAATGTTTCTGGGATGTTTTTGACCTGTCAGCAAAAATGATACTGCAATGTAGTCAACATGTTCTTCAATTGTCCGAGATGTAATCTAAATGCGCTCAAAAACATGAGATGTTTTCACAATGTGCCCAGTGGGCACATTCAAGAAACATTGCTTGGGAACATCTTGAGGAAACTCCAAATGGAGTTGGTGGCAACAGTTGAATTACATGTCAAGGTAACATTTGAAATGTAGTCAACCTGGAATCGGTGATTACAATTATTGAAAAGTGCACATGAACTCACCATGTAATTGAGATGTAATCACCAATTCCAGGTGCCCCTGCCCCCAGTGATCATCGCATCAGAATAGGAAGGTGGACTCGAGGACTCCTCCAAAGAGGATGTTGGGATTGCTTGGTTGCATCCGATGGGCTGGACGACGAGCACTGTTGTAAGGAACCCATCGACGATCGCGAATGGAACACTGTCTACACACTGGAGAGACTGAAGGAGGAAGAACCAGAATGGCCACCTCATTCTCTTCCTCGTACTCCAATTTGGGTGAACTGCTGACTGGGTTGACAGCCGTCTGCTCAGATGTCTCGTGAATGACCTTCTCCCCGCCCTCAGTACAATAGTTGCAGCCCAGAAAATATATTTCCTCCTGTTGTTATCCACCCTCAAGGAATGAATGGCCATGTTGGAGATTGCCATTTACAATTGCTCATTTGTTCTGTTTCAGAATTATAAATGGGGAATCACAGTCGTTTTGCATGGTCCATTGTTTCGGGCAGAGGGTTGGCTGGGCCCATCATTTTGGACCAATGGGTAGACTGAGCCCACTGTTTGGGAACAGGGGTTGGGCTGGGCATGTTGATTCGGATCGGTGGTGCAATTGGACCCACAGTATTTCTAATGGGGATTGCAGGGAAATATGCTTATAAAATCAGAAATATTGGGTTGTTTGAAATTGCAATTGAATTTCCAAAAAAAGAAATTTTGATGGCTTAGATAAGCAGGTCATGTGATTTGCTAAAAGCAATATTTGGGGGGATTATGTAAGTAGGTCATGTGACTTACCAGGACAGGGAGTTTTGATGGCTTATATAAGCAACTTAAGAAGGGTTTGGAATGAAATTACCCAAAAAGGAAATTCCTTTTTGAGTAATAATTTCCAAAATAGGAATTTTTTTTTCAAAATAATTCCCAAAAAATTTTGAATTTTGAATTTAGTAAATTTTTTTTAGTAGTTTTTACTTTTAGTAACTTCATTTTGGTAATTTCTATTTTTAATAATTTCCTTTTGATAATATTTGCTTTTAGTAGTTTTTATTTTTAATAGCTTCTGTTTTTAGTAGGTTCCATTTTTAATGGTTTCTATTTTTAGTGGTTTCTATTTTTAGTAGTTTCTATTTTTAGTAGTTTTAAAATCATTTTGTTATTCAGATTACTTAATAAGGCATATTTCTGTTTGTGGTCCTCACTATAACCTAAAGTAGTTCACCTAACCTGACTTAGTCTAACATAACCTAGCCTAACCTGACCTAACCTAACCTAGAACAATCCACCTAACCTACCCTAACCTAACCTAACCTAACCTAACCTAACCTAACCTAACCTAACCTAACCTAACCTAACCTAAAGTAGTCCACCTAACCTAACCCTGACGTAATCCATCTGTACTAACCCAACATAGTCCATCTAAACCAACCTAACATAGTCTGCCTAACCTGATCTCATGCAGTCCACCTAACCTGACATTGACTAACCTAACTTAATCTACAGGAGGGTTAGTCTAAACTTGAACATAACCTGACTGGACCTCACCCAGCTTGCCAGTGCATGGCTTGGGTTTTTGAAACATAACATAAATTGTACTGTTCCATATTCCACATCCAACCACACTCAAGGGCACCTACTGTGCTGAACTTACAAGCTGGTGGACTTACAAGCCTGTGGATCTAGAGGCTAGTGGGGATGTGTCTGTCCTCTCAAACACTTGGATACCACTGCACCCCATGTTCTGTGCTGGCTTATCCACTCAACTGGACCTGTAAGCCAGTCAACTCTTAAGCTCATTGGTCCACAAATCCATGGACCCATAACATGCATAACACACCCAAGTATGTAGCCCATGAACCTATGCACCTATATCCAACAAATATTTCTGTCACCCAAGTATTCTATGCCAGACCATAACTTCACCCATACACTTGTCTGGCCTATTTGCCAGCTGGATATTATTTGTGGGCCAGTGAGTTTAAGAGTCAGCTGGCTTACAGTGTTGCGACATCGAATCTCCCAGTCCCCAATTCCTTCCTATTGGTTGTTCGACTCCATTGAGTTCCGGACTCTTCTCGGCCTCGTGACTGCCTTGAGGCAGCCTTCACCCTGACCACCGGACTGCCTCTATTGTTCCTCGGATGTCCTTCCCCGTTTCACATCTTCTCCCGGGAACTCCGTTTCAAATCCTTGCATCCTGCCATCTGCCACCCGCTACTCGACCCTCCGGAACTTTGATATCTCCGATGCCTTGTTCCCCTCACCTCTCACCATCATTCCGACCCTCGTTCTAGCCCTTCGCCATTGCTATCCATCGCCATCAATTCCTCCCGCTATTGATCTCCGGTTATCCCATCATCCTACACTCTCGTCCTCACGATTCCTTATTGATCAGAACTTCCCAGTTGATCAATCAGTTCCATTCCCTGCACCGTTCCACTCTCCGGGCATTTGCCTCCGTTGCTATCTTCCGCTCTGGATTCCTGTTCCCCTGCATCTTCTCCTGTATGACACGGCCTCCTCTCATGCTGTTGTCACCCCTTCGTCATCGTCCCTGTAGTTACTCAGTCTTCATCGTCGCTCTCCTCTAGTAGTTACCCCTCTCACCAAGTTCCCCTTAGTTTCACTTTTCCGTTCCCTTTCTCTCTCACAGACTATCTTGACACTGTCTACTTAGGAGATTCTTCGGTTTCCTTTATATACTGTGTCTTAGATAGCCTGGAATGCATCGACTCAGATTGTCAGGGCCACTCTACCCTAACAACTACCAGTGCACTGAGCCGACTCCGCAGAGTACTCACTAGTCCAACTAGCTTGTGAGAGAACGATCACGTCTCTATTCTTCCGGTAGGTTGTCTGAGGTCACTACAAGTCAGGTCGAAATCCTAAAGAGAAACCCAACCTAAACCGTACTTTGTTCGGTTTAACAAGCAAGGGTTTATCCCTACAACAGGATTGATGACTCCACCAGTTGATTGACTGGACGCTCGAGGTGTTCTAATATGACTGCTGGGAGTCTATAGTTACGAGGCGCAGTTGACGCGCAGAGCGGGAGGGAGAGCAGATGGGGATGTCTTGGATCAAACAAGAAACTCTGACTTGTCCTTAACTGCAACTGGGCTGAGAAGGGCAGAGGATTTCCTGAGGTAACAAAACTAAGGTACTACGATACAGCCACAGTTGCTACTTATACTAAAGGAGTGGCCATGACGTCAATACCCTAATATACCCTTATCAAGTCCAGAACAAAGGGAGATAAAGAGTGTGAGAACGCTAAGTAAGGGAAGCGAACAAATATGACGCGTGGGAGAATAAAGGACAAAGGGCCTTACTAGCGTGTGAAGGATTGCATAAAAGATAACGAATGTCCGCATGAAACATAGGGGTAAGATAACACTAGTCCTAAAAGAAATAGGGGCATGGGTCATGAAAGTTCGTACCTGAATCTAGACCACACCCAAGGGTCAGGTGAGCACCGTCTCTGAGCTTCTGTGATTGGCTAGAGATCGAAGGAACTCTACACATCCCTTGTTGTCAGTAGGTGGTATGATACCAACGGACAGGCAGTAACCTGGGAGTTGCAACCGTAATCGCTTGATCAGACCCAGTCTTGATTAGGCATAGCACCTGGGAATATCGTTCTTCCTAGGTGGCACCAGGGATTATATTCTTCGGCCGCCGTTCTCGGCTCGGGCCTACTCTGCTTCCAAAGCACAACTAGATCAGATAGGGTTACTATCCGATTAGAAGCACAGTGTCCAAATGTTGATACCCCGTGCCCACGTGTGTGTTCCAGGGTCCAGGGTTGGTCGTTATCATGATGTCATAAAGGGGTCATCAGGGTCTTGAGACCTATTTTTAGTGCGCGCGCGTTCTAGGCGTTCCGGAACGAAGTTCTTCCAAGGCCGTCCCGCAGGCCGAGGTGTCAGCTTGATGTAGTAAGCCGACGATGATGGTACAGGGGCGGAAGTTGATGTGACCCGGACCAATGAGGTTCGTCGAGGTAGGTCACGTGAAGGATCACCGATCTAGGCTATAAGAAGGACGTCTTCTTGGAGCCATCCTTGATCAGCAACACCAGCAACTTCCCCATCATCTTACCAAAACATGTCCTTCCCCAACAACCATACCTACAAAGTCGCCAATGGTATCTCCACCATCTCCCGCATTGACCGTCGTGCCGCCGCTCGCAAGTCCTACGCCTGTGCAGCAGGTACTCCCTATACCACGGATGACCAGGTATGGGGGGAGACCTAGAGCTCAGTATGTTTGCACTAACGCCTTCCTCTAGGTAGAGGAACGTTCTTTTGGCGTTGAGATCAAACTAACGGCTTCTAGATCTTGGAGGTCGTCACAGAAGTGGACGCCGAACGTCTCCGGGAGACGATGCCTCACTTGATGGGATTGACCTGGGACGACGAGCTCTGGGTCCGTACGATTATCGCCGAGAAGGTGGCCTTCCAAATGAGGGGTAGGTTCGGGGAGCTGGAGCATCCAATCAAGAAGGAGCTCTGGTACACCCTGCAGAGGGGAATCTACGATCAAGACCTGTTGGAGCACGGAGCGACTGTTCCTCGGGCTGTCCGCCATGCCACCGCTTCCACTAGTCTCTTGTGGTCGCTCGTTCGAGAGGGAGAAAGCCGGGTAGGTTTTCTGTCTGAATATGCGAGTATGACTCTCGACTAATCAGACTGCCTAGGTTGAACGATTGGAGCGCGAAGTGAAAGAGGCGAAGGCAGACGTCCTTCGTCTGTCAGCAGAAGGTCTTCAGATGAAAGAGACCTTGGCAGCCTTTCAACAGGGAACGAACGAGGCGTTGGAGGCAATGGTCGCCAACCATCAGGAGTTGATCGCCGGGTTGAAAGTTAGGGACAATAACATCAAGGGAGCGTTGGCCAGGAGGGATGAAAAGGTAATGCCTCTTTCATCATTGCTTAAAATGATGGAAGCTGACATTTCCTAGACCGAAGAACTCGAGAACGTGGTGGCCGTGTTGACAGCGCAGGTCGAGTCCTTGCAGGACAAGACCTGCAACTGCAAGGAGGGTCCCAAATTAGTTGGTCAGGGGACAGCCGATGTTCCGTTCGAGTTGGAGTACGCCGACGAGGTGATACTCCGATCTCCTAACCCGTCGTCCTATGCGACGCCTCCAATTGAGAACTCGGTTCCCGTTCCGACTCCTGCTCTGGCTTCCACTCTGGCCGCTTCCGACAAGGAGAACTGTGGGTGCTGCGTCTTGCAGCCGATCCATCGGTTGGTGAAGATCGAGGATGAGGTCATGGAGGTTGACCGAGCTGAAGATGCTCCGAGGGTCGCCGAGGTACGTCCGGTGACTAAGGGGCAACGATGCAAACGCTCTCGACGCCGTCCTGCTCATCGCATGGCTCCATCGGCTAATCCCTATCCTCGTCCAGTCGAGTCGAATGGTGACCAGCCTGGTCAAGGTGGGGGACGAGAGTTCCGTTATCGGGTCAACCGTCCCTACCGACAGGTCGAGTCGGAGATCCAGCTTCGCCACCAGCTTCGACTTGCAAGACAGGATTCCGCCCAGGGGTCCGACGAGGGAGACGGAGGGTCACTTGCCGACTACGTCGATAGTGCTGTCGAGCAGTCACCCGGTGATGGCGATGTGGGACCAAGTGTTCCAGAGTTCAGTGACATCTGGGAGGTTAATCGGTCCGCTCGAAGGTATCTCTTCCTATCGGCTTGAACTAATCGTTCAGCTGAGTGCCGAAGATGGTGACGCCATGTTCGGGGAGGTTCTTGCGAGGAGGGGCCAGCACTACGATCTCCGGGATGGACAGTTGATGACCTTCAGGCCTGCCGTAGATAGAGTCGACTTTTGATGGGATAGAGATAGCACTTGTATAGCTCGTTGTGGATTCGCTGGGAATAGTACGCGCGTGTGTGTTTCGAATGATTGGTGTGAAGGATAAGGAGTGTGAAGCATTCAAAACATAGGAAGTGATAAGAAGAATTCGAAGAAAGAGCGTGTTATAAAAAGTTTAAAAATACCATGTTCCTGACACAGATCCCCCAGTTCAGTTCCAGTCCGAGTTCTCCAGTTCCCTGGTTCGCTCTCCAGTTTTCAAGTCAAGTTCTCTGCTTCTCTGTGTCTTAGTGCTGCTCCTACCAAGCCTACCTCTGCTACCTTATGACTTGGGGGTGAATCTCCGTTGCAACTCTCCGCAACTTCGGTTCCTATCCCTCTCTGCTTTGTCTCGAACCTTGCGCTTTACTCTCACTGGGGGCAGGGGCACCTGGAATCAGTGATTACATCTTGATTACATGGTGAGTTCATGTGCACTTTTCAAAAATTGTAACCACCAATTCCAGGTTGATTACATTTCAAATGTTACCTTGACATGTAATTCAACTGTGCCCACCAACTCCATTTGAAATTTCCTCAAAATTTTCCCAAGCAATGTTTCCTGAATGTGCCCAGTGAGTACATTATGAAAACATCTCATGTTTTTGAGCGCATTTAGATTACATCTCGGACGATTAAAGAACATGCTGATTACATTGCAGTATCATTTTTGCTGACAGGTCAAAAGCATCCCAGAAACATTTGTTGAGAACATTTCAAATGGAATTGGTGGACATTGGTTGGATTACATGTCAAGGTAACATTTGAAATGTAATCAACCTGGAATCGGCGATTACAATTATTGAAAAGTGCACATGAACTCACCATATAATCAAGATGTAATCACCGATTCCAGGTGCCCCTGCCCCCTGTCAGGCCGACGCAACCTCTACAGTTCAATAGCACTCTTGCTATCCAAACCTATCACACTCAGGGGTTAAACACACAGTTATAGCCCTGTTGCAAACCCAGGGATATCGGAAGTCTCTTCACAGACTAGATTGGAGAGGGGGAGAAAGAAGGAGACAAGGGTCTTCAAACACTCTTGCTCTAAGCACACAGCAGTAGAGGTCACGGAGAGTCTGATGATAACAAATCTAAGGAGTACAGGCTAAACTACTCTGAGTATATATACTACTTAGATTTGTGACGTGACAGTGACATATAACTACCCTAAAGATACAAGCACAGACAAACATGGTCCGTGCGCAGCACTGCATGGTCTGTGCGTTACGTGGTGACTAATGCTACAAATTATCAGCTGATAAATGAAAGTGTGGCGGCCAATAGCAATTTGAGAGCATTACAAAGCAGTTACAAAGCATGACGTAGCCTGGGAATGTTTGGAAGGAATGTGGGTATGACTGACTAACAGCCAATGGCAAAAGGGGAGCATATGACTAAGAAATAGGGGCATATGATGTCATGTGGGTCATGCGCAGTAAACAATAGAAATGATGACTCAACTCCTGAGTCGTGGAAGGGGCGTGGCATTTGGTATATAACCAAAGGGGGTTGGATGACTGGTCTTCCAACAAACCTCCCTTTGTTACACACACACAACCAATATGCCTCGTGCTCAAACTCGTGTTCCCACCTGTCGCTCTTCCTCCTACTCTCCTGTCCAGGAGAACAACTTTAACATCGACCGTTTCTCCCATGCTCGCCGTGATGCTTCCCGCCCTTATCCCACTTTGGGAAACGTCATGGACCGGACCGCCACCGCTGACCCTAATGAGGGTTTTACCGACTTAGGTTCGGGATGCCGGTGTAGTGCCTCCAGTTCCGGGGATGTGGGATTCTGAGGTTTGCCGTCCTCAGTCCTCATTCCTCCTCTTCGCTCTTCCTCTCCTTTGCCGGAGCTTCCTCTCCTTTGCCGGAGCTTCCTCTTCTCCAGAAGACTTTCCCCTTTGCTTAGTTCCCCTTTATGATGACTTTCCCCTTTCATGACGACTTTCCCCTTTTCTCCTCTTCCCCTATGACTTCGCCATTGCATCATAGGTCCCTATTTCGCAGTTTCCCTCCTTTCTTCTCTGGATCCTTCTCAGAGCAGACCTTAGTATATATATCCTGTACTAGCTACTCCGGAGATAATTGCGCTCCATCCTATTGAAGTCCAGTCAGCCATGTTCCCCTCCTCCTAGTCTGAAGCTTTGCTCTAGTCCCCTCGTCGTCCCCAGTGTCTTCTTGCTTTCCTCAGTGTCTTCCCCTAGTGTTCTCTGCTCCCCTCGTCGAATCTTCCCTTCGGAACCCCTCGGAACTCTTTCGGAACTCTCGTGATCTCTCTGTTCTTCTTGCTTTGTCTCTAGTTCTCTTCTGGTATCTCCACCTTCGCGCTTTCTTCGCAACTGTTCCCCAGTCGCTGCTTGGAGTTCCTTGACACTGTACAACCTAGGACCCACCTTCACAGGAACTCTCTGGGCCTTGATCCTCTGCCACCACGGAGGTCCCCTAGAAGATCCCCTGTTCACCGGTTGACATATTTGGCGTGTCTACTGACGTTCCACTTTTAGGTTTTAGGGATTTCATCCAGGCTTCTCGTAGGGTGTCTCGGCGCAAGTTGGCGCGTATCGAGACGAACCCTTATGCGACCGAACTCCTCAACAGGGGTGTTGAGTTTGTCACTGAGACCAACGAGACCTTCAACTCTGTGTTGGAGGCCAGCGTTATCCATACGGGTAACGTTGGGTCCATGTTGATGGATGAGATAGCTCATGTCAATGAGCGGGTTGATGGTCGTCGCGAAGAGATCGAGAAGTTGGAGAAGGAGTTCCTTGGATGTCACGAGGGCATCTTGAAGATCGAAGATGAGCAGGAGCAGCACGGTATGGCGATTGACAGGTTGAAGGTAAGAAAGTTTGGGTCAGGAGTAATTGACCTTTCTAACTCAAACTTTCTTTTAGGGAGAGGTGATCACATTGAAGGACCTGGTCCGGAGTCTCGTTGCGAAGACCGGGGAATTGGAAGACGATAAGGTACTGGGACTGGGATCGAAGATAGTTGTCATCTTCTAACCCTGTTCCTTTTAGGTCCGCCTTACTCGTCGTGTTTCCGAGTTGACTGGAGAAGTCCGGGATCTTCAGAGGAAGTGCAACGAGCCGGAGGTTCAAGTCGAAGAAGAGGAGCCGGAGGTTCCGCATCGGGCCGGGTCGCCGATCATCCCTAATCGGGCTGAGTCGCCGCCTGCTCGTTTGTTGGTCCGTTATGAGAACAGGTTGGTTCCCATCGATGATGAGGTCATTGAGATCGGGAGCGACGAATTCTATCAGAACGTAGGAGTTGTCCGTAGGGATACTCCTCGTCCTGAGTTCGTTTCTACTCCTTGGGGTAGTCGCCGTCAATGGCCTGCTCTGGAGTACGATCCGTACGCCGAGTTCGTTCCCGATAGTGAACCAAACTCTGATACGGAGCTTCCAGATTATGATGACTTGTCGGACGTGGATCCAAACGAGATCCGGGAACAGAACTGGTTGAACGAGGAGTTGGTGAGATCGGCATTGGAAGTAGTACAAAGGATCCGAAGAGATATTGATTAGATAACTCTTTTGTACTGTTGGCTTCCAATGAATCTTCTTTCTATTTTGTTTATTGCGTGTGATCCATGAGTCGTAAAACATAATTGTTTTCATAAGTCCAATCCAAGGGTCAGATTAATAAGCCGGTTGACTTCTGCGAGAGGTCAGCGCGCGACGCTTATTAATACATCCCTTGTTGTCGGTAGCCTGAATATCTACTAGTCGTCCAGGGGCAACAGAGGGCCAGGTAGGGGGGATCTTCATGTGAAGGTCCGCCGGTACATGTTCACGTATTATACCTCGGGTCTTCTGGGGTATCTTGACTAGTAGCACGTTCCACGTATTGGACTTTTGAGTCGTTAAGCATAGGGCATACTGCATAATAAACAGTTTACCGCCGTGTTTAGGGCAGGGCACCAACTGACTTAGTGGTGATGAGGCGTTAAATAGTGGAAATGAAAGGGGGTAAACGGCGAAATCATCACAGTGGGTAAGTTTTGAAATTGTTCTCAACAAGCTCATCAGTTTGCCCATGAGGTACTTCTTTGACAAAACTCTAAGGGTTCTTTCACAAATTGCACCAAATGTGCCCACCACATGCTCTGAGCCACTCATCAATAATTCTTTCAAAGCTTGCTTGCAACATACTCAGTAACATACTCACCAGGTTTTCTTTGATGTAATCACAACAAACTCTTGATATACTCAATTTCTTGACAAACTCTCAACAATCCCACTGTGTACATGATTGCACATGTTGTGGGAAAATTTGTGGGTAATTTGTGAAAGAACTCTGGGCAAGTGGCTCAGATGATGTGGTGGACACATTTTGTGCAATTTGTGAAAGAACTCTTAGAGTTTTGTCAAAGAAGTACCTCATGGGCAAACTGATGAGCTTGTTGAGAACAATTTCAAAACTTACCCACCAATCAAATTGAGGGCAAAGTGGTGGGTAAGTTTTGAATTTGTTCACAATGAACCCACTGGGTAAAATCTGAGTAAATTGTTGAAAAACTCTCAAAAAACCCTCAATTTGCCTGCTGGGTAAGTAGGGGTCTGCCCCCAGTGTGAGTTGAAGGTTTCGTTTGTCTCGGTAATGAACTCAACACCACGACCCAAGAGTTCAGCCATATAGGGATTAGTCTTGATACATGCCAACTTGCGCCGAGATACCCTTTGAGAAGCCTGGATAAAGTCCCTGAATCCTAAACCGGAATGCATAAGCAGGTCCCCCACCTAAGTCGGAAAACCCTTCTGTAGGGTCAGCAGTGGTGGTGAACAGGGGTTCTTCTGGGAGACCTCCATGGTGGCAGAGGATCAAGGCCCAGAGAGTTCCTGTGAAGGTGGGTCCTAGGTTGTACAGTGTCAAGGAACTCCAAGCAGCAACTGGGGAACAGTTGTGAAGAAAGTGCGAAGGTGGAGAGACCAGAAGAGAGCTAGAGACAAAGCAAGAAAAGCAGAGAGATCGTGAGAGTTCCGAAAGAGTTCCGAGGGTTCCGAAGGGAAGATTCAATGAGAGGAGCAGAGAACACTAGGGGAAGACACTGAAGAAAGCAAGGAGACACTGGGGACGATGAGGGGACTAGAGCAAAGCTTCAGACTAGGAGGAGGGGAACATAGCTGACTGGACTTCAATAGGATGGAGCGCAATGATCTCCAGAGTAGCTAGTACAGGATATATATACTAAGGTCTGCTCTGAGAAGGATCCAGAGAAGAAAGGAGGGAAACTGTGAAATAGGGACCTATGATGCAATGGCAAAGTCATAGGGGAAGAGGAGAAAAGGGGAAAGTCATCATAAAGGGGGAACTAAGCAAAGGGAAAAGACTTCTGGAGAAGAGGAAGCTCTGGCAAAGAGGAGATTGTGAAGAAGAGGAGATCACAAAGAAGAGGAAATCGCAAAGAAGAGGAGATCGCAAAGAAGAGGAGATCGCAAAGAAGAGGAGATCGCAAAGGAGAAGAAGCTCCGGCAAAGAGGAAGTTCGCAAAAAGGAAGCTGTGGTGAATAGGAAGCTCCAGCAAAGAGGAAGAAGTTCCAAAGAGGAGGAGGTTCCGAAGGTTGTGAAGGAGAGGAAAAGCGAAGAGGAGGAATGAGGACTGAGGACAGCAAACCTCAGAATCCCACATCTCCAGAACTGGAGGCACTACAGCAGAACGGTCCAAAACACTCCCCAAGGTAGGATAGGGATGAGACCTATCATTGAGGGCATGGGTAAAGTGGTCGATGTTGTAGTTGGTCTCCTGAACAGGAGAGTTGGAGGTAGAACAACAAGTTGGAATACGAGTAGAGGCATGTGGCATGTTGGCTGTGTGTAACAAAGGTGGGTTTGTTGAGAGACCTAGTCATCCAACCCCCTTTGGTTATATACCAAAAGCCACGCCCCTTCCACAACTCAGGAGTTGAGTCATCTTTTCTATTGTTTACTGCGCATGACTCACATGACATCATATGTCCCTATCCTTAGTCATATGCTCCCCTTTTGCTATTGGCTATTACTCAGCCAACCCACATTCATTTCCGAACATTCCCATGGTACATCATGCTTTGTAATTGCTTTGTAATGCTCTCAAATTGCTATTGGCCGCCACACTTTCGTTTATCAGCTGATAATTTGTAGCATTAGTCACCACATAACGCACAGGCCATGCAGTGCTGTGCACGGACCATGTTTGTCTGTGTTTGTATCATTAGTGTAGTTACATGCCACTGTCAGGTCACAAATCTAAGTAGTATACTCCTTAGATTTGTTATCATCAGACTCTCCGTGGCCTCTACTGCTGTGTGCTAAGAGCAAGAGTATCTGAAGACCCTTGTCTCCTTCTTTCTCCTTCTCTCCAATCTAAGTCTGTGAAGAGACTTCTGATATCCCTGGATTTGCCCTAGGGTTATAACTGTGTGTTTGACCCCTAAGAGTGATAGGTTTGGATAGCAAGAGTGTGATTAACCTGTAGAGGTCGCGTCGGCCTGACAGTATGGCTGTACACATTCTAGACACATCACTGGATACTTTGTGAAAGAAGTCTGAATGAGCGGCTCAGCAACATGCTGGACACATTGTGGACAACATTGTGAAAGAAACCATTATATAATGAGCTGGGTACATTGTGAACATATTGATGGGAACATTGTGAAAGAGATTAAAATGTGCACAGCAGGCACATTGAGATCACATTGATGTGTACATTGTGATCGCAATCAAAATGTGCCTACTGGGCACATTGAACTCACATGGCCAGGCACATTTTGAATGTATTCAAATTTCCCCCACTGGGTACATTGTGATCACTTGTTGACTGTGATCACAATGTATTCAGCATGTACCCACCAGGTATTTGACCCCTTGTCCCCAGTGATATTGCCGCTGTTAAGATACCTTGGCACCAATCAAGTCATTATGAGGCTCTCAACCAAATGCTTACTATCAACAGCCGGATCGACAAACTTGCCGCTACACACACTGACTTCTCCACACATGGCATGTTGAATGGCACCTGTCTCGGTGAGGCACTCAAGCAGCTTTGCAGCTCCCTTGAGGATGATACCAGTGTGGAGGACGATGACGATCTGGACAGCAATGACAGCCAAGACCTTGATGCCGACAAGGATGAGGAACCAACAGGTCCAGTTGATGGGCCAACTGTCAGGCCGACGTGACCTCTACAGTTTAATCGCACTCTTGCTATCTAAACCTATCACTCTTAGGGGTCAAACACACAGTTATAACCCTAGGGCAAATCCAGGGATATCAGAAGTCTCTTCACAGACTTAGATTGGAGAGAAGGAGAAAGAAGGAGACAAGGGTCTTCAGATACTCTTGCTCTTAGCACACAGCAGTAGAGGCCACGGAGAGTCTGATGATAACAAATCTAAGGAGTATACTACTTAGATTTGTGACCTGACAGTGACATGTAACTACACTAATGATACAAACACAGACAAACATGTTCTGTGCACAGCACTGCATGGTCTGTGCGTTACGTGGTGACTAATGCTACAAATTATCAGCTGATAAACGAAAGTGTGGCGGCCAATAGCAATTTGTGTCACGAACGCGTGACATAGTAGCCAAAATCTCACAAATAATTCAAGACATTGGTCTCATTCGCGGTAATAATAGTACAAGGGTGGCTAAAAGGGACTACAAACTTAGACGAGAACAAACGGGTCGATGTCACATGAACAGTTCTGAGGAAGAGGGCAACGATGAGCAAAGTGGTGAGGGTTATGGATACTCTCAGGACAGTAAGACCACTCTCGCGTCACCGGATCCTGCCAACACTCCCTACACCCCAACACATCATGAGACAAACTATCATACATCTCTCGTCGCACGTCCAACAAGGCCTCGCTCACTAAGGAGAACCCATAGCGGTCTTGGAGACCCGCCACCTCCACCTTCAACTTCATCCTCACCTGGCGTGACTTGTCGGAGGGACGACAACGTTGACCAGAACGAGTCATCGGACTCTTGCGGGTCTTCTTCTTCTGGGACCTCTCCACCATCTGGCGAACTGGGGCAGGACTCCAGGGAGGGGATGGAGGGAGAGGAACGCCCCGATCCTGGTGGTGGCGAAGGGATGACTGGGGACTTGCAAGGGGGGTCGGTGCAATAAGCTCCCCGACATTGGTGTCCGAAATATCGGAAGAGAGACGCCTGGAAAGGTCCCCAATGTTCCAAAGCAAAATGAGAGAAGTCATCATTCAGACTGTTCATGATGACATACATGAGATCCACCCGCTTCTCCAATTTCGCAATTCGATCCTCCCTATCCCTCACCATGACGTCCAACAAACGAACGGCTCCAGGGTGTTGAGCCCGGACCACAGGTCCAGAAAGCCGGGGGTCTTCGTACCCAGCTTGTTCCCAGAACTCGGCAGGGGCGTTATGGGCGGTGAGGAAGTTAATGGCAACCTGGTTGTCATGGGCGATGTTGGCAGGGGAGTCATACAAGTGTTGCTCCACATTGTAGGGAGCATCCGTCTCGAAGGACAGGGTGAAAGGGGTGGCGGCAGCGTTGAGAACGATGTTGTTGGCAGCAAAAGAGGACATAGTGGTAGAGGTTTGGTGAGGAGAGTGGTGGTGGTGATTGTGGGAGTGGAAAAGAGACGATGAAGGGGACGATCACTAATCCCCCTGACTTAAATACATCCTGACTCAAAGGGAAATCGAAAGGAGAAAACAATAACCTATTATCCATTAACGTCCCTATTAGGATAAACGAACCCTCAACCCCAATCAAGATCCCATCAATTCAGAGAAATCCCCACCGATCATGGGAAATCCCCATCCACCTTCTACTGCCACCGTGAAACGAGAGAAATCCCCATCGATCATGGGAAATCCCCACCAGTCTTCTATTACCGCCGTCGATCGTGAGAAATCCCCATCACGCTCCTAAAGACTCCTGTACTATTGTTCCCCTATTTCATTTCGTCATTTATCGTTCCAAAGTCCCACTCCCCTGACTCGCCCGACCTACCCTAAACTACGCACAGACCATGTTGACTCCTGTTTGACTCGTTGTAAAATAATGACTCCTGTAGAGGATTGGGTATATAAGGAAGAGCGTTCGCTCCTTTCTTTTCCCCATTCTCAATCTCTTCTGTACTCCTTTACCCACAACCTGAATACAAGTAAGCTGAGGAATTCTTCTCACGTCTTACCTCTTTCTGACTCATTTAGCAGGAATCCTCCTGCCAGTGTATGTTCAGCGTCCCTAATCCTTTTCCCTCTACAAGCCCCGTTCAACGACCAGCTGTCCCTGACGCTAGGAGATCTATCTGGGAGTATAAACTCATCAGAAGTCTTCAAGTAAACCGAACTGCTGGTTTACTCACCCATTTCCCTTACTATCGCCCCTTTGCAGCTCTCGACTCCGGAGTCACTACTCCTCCTTTCCTTCTAGGCGCAGACCATCAGTTTCTTTGGAACTCAGACCTCACTGAGAGTGTCCTAGCAACGGTCTATTTCAGTGTTAGCCCTGCCTTTTACTTCCCCTCTCCCAAAGTCCATTTAACCACCAACGTTCACACTCATTCCCCCGCTCTCATCGTCCTTTGGTGGGACATCCCAACTGAACTACCTTATTCAATTATAGAGTATCTCGTTCACTTCGAACAACTCAGTGGTCAAGACTTCGAACCGTTCATTCAGCAATTGAACCAATTCTGCCAGGACTACCACTCATCCGTCCACCCTTATCAAACAGAGTCACCCCTCTCGCTTGATATCCCTCCTCCTCTCACCTCTACGCCCGGAACCCCCTTCAAAACTCGACCCGACACCCCACATCCCTCCGCTAATCCTCTAGCGCCCCACAAACAGTAAGCAGGCCTACAACCCTGACAATTTGAGAGCATTACAAAGCATGACGTATTCTGAGAATGTTCGGAAGGAATGTGGGTATGGCTGACTAACAGCCAATGGCAAAAGAGGAGCATATGACTAAGAAATAGGGGTATATGATGTCATGTGGGTCATGCGCAGTAAACAATAGAAAAGATGACTCAACTCCTGAGTCGTGGAAGGGGCGTGGCATTTGGTATATAACCAAAGGGGGTTGAATGACTGGGTCTCTCAACAAACCTCCCTTTGTTACACACAGCCAACATGCCTCGTGCCAACATCCACTCTACCTCTCGTCATGCTTCCATTTCTCCTGTTATGGAGAACGATTTCAACATCGACCGCTTCTCCCATGCTTGTCGTGATCGGTCTCGTCCTTATCCCACTCTTGGGAATGTCATGGATCGTTCTGCCACCGCCGACCCTAATGAGGGTTTTACCGACTTAGGTTCGGGATGCCGGTTGACATATTTGGCGTGTCTTCTGACGTTCCGTTTTAGGTTTTAGGGATTTCATTCAAGCTTCTCGTAGGGTGTCTCGGCGCAAGTTGGCGCGTATCGAGACTAACCCATATGCGGAAGAACTCCTGACTCGTGGGGTCGAGCTTGTCACTGAGGTGAACGAGACCTATAACTCGATCCTCGAGGCCAGCGTTATTCATACTAGTAACATTGGTACTATGTTGATGGATGAGTTGGCCTACGTTCAGGCCCGAGTCAATAGTAGGAAGGAGGACATCGCCGTGCTTGAAGAATGGAAGGGGACCGCCCAAGACATTATGCAAGGACAGGAGGATGTGATCATTCGGCAGGGTGCCGACATCAATATGCTGAAGGGAGAGTTCGTTACTCTCAAGGACTTGATCCGGGGTCTGGTTACTAAGACCAGAGAATTGGAGGACGATAAGGTACGGGGGCAGGGATCGAAGATAATTGACTTCTTCTAACCCTGTTCCTTTAGGTCCGCCTTACTCGTCGTATTTCCGAGTTGACTGGAGAAGTCCGGGATCTTCAAAGGAGATGTAACGAACTGGAGGTTCAAGTTGAAGAAGAGGAATTGGAAGTTCCAGAGCGGGCCGAATCTCTGCCTGCTCGTCTTTTGGTTCAGTACGAGAACAGGTTGGTTCAGTATGAGAACAGGTTGGTTCCGATTGATGATGAGGTGGTGGAGATTCGAGAGGAAGAGTTCTACCGAAATGTTGGAGTTGTCCGTAGGGATACTCCTCATCCGATTAGGAGGTCGACTCCTCTCATCACCGTGACGGACTTCACTCAGCCGAGGGGATGATGGCCGGTCCAGGACTTTGATCTGTACGCCGAGTTTGTTCCTGACTCGGAACCGAATTCTGATACGGAGGATCTTCCTAATTACGATGATTTGTCCGATGTAGATCCGAACGAGATTAGGGAGCAGAACTGGGCGAACAAGGAGTTGGTGAGGTCGGCCTTGGAGGCAGTACAAAGGATCCACAGAGATATTGATTAGATAACTCTTTTGTACTGTGACTCCTTGGAATCTATTTTCTATCTTGTCTGTTGCACGTGATCCATGAGTCATAAAACATAATGGTTTTCATAAGTCCAATCCAAGGGTCAGATTAATAAGCCGGTTGACTTCTGCGAGAGGTCAGCGCATGACGCTTATTAATACATCCCTTGTTGTCAGTAGCCTGAATATCTACTAGTCGTCCAGGGACAACGGAGGGCCAGGTAGGGGGGATCTTCTATGGAGGTCTGCCAGTACATGTTCATGTATTATACCTCGGGTCTTCTGGGGTATCTTGACTAGTAGCACGTTCCACGTATTGGACTTTGAGTCGTTAAGCATAAGGCATACTGCATAATAAACAGTTTACCGCCGTGTTTAGGGCAGGGCACCAACTGACCTAGTGGTGATGAGGCGTTAAATAAAAGGGGGTAAACGGCGAAATCATCACAATGCCCTTGGGACCTGCCCCCCAGATTACCCTCACATCTCAGAAACATAAGCGGAGAGTAAAACAAGTATATTCACAATTGATCCTGGAGTATAACATTCAAAGAATGTCTAAAGATCACCCGAGGCAGGGGCCAAAAAAAAACCATCTGTTGCACGTCGGGTCAACCCGGTTGTCAGGCTGCCAAACATCTCAAGGCCCGATATTGGGACAATCCAGGAGACCCCTTTGCAAGGTTATGTTAACATTGTGTATTGTATGAGGGATAAAAAAGCAGACTAAACTCACTGCAGCAATTTTCTCTGTTGGTGGTGAGTTCTGAGGTTGCATGAACTGGTGGGTTGATAGTGTAGACGCAGTGTTCAACGATTCTCAATGGTATTGTTGGCAATGCTCCCGACTTGGGAGCATAACCAATGATATTGTTGGGAATGCTGCTCATCGTCGCAGAGGAGGGGAAAGAGGAAGCGAGGCAAAGACTGTCAAAAAAAACACGAGTTCCACCTTCAAGTTATTGGGCCCCCGATTGTGCCCAAAGTCGGAGCCTGCCATTTGCAGACTTAACATCACTCGATATCCCCAGAACATATCGATAGATATTATCAGAAAGATTGAAAAATACTTATCTGTCACTTATCTGTCACTTTTCATGAAAAAAGGTGGAAAAAAGTAAAAAGTGCTAACTTATAGAAGCTATGTAGGGAATAAAAAAAGTAGGGCTTCCAAATATGGCAATGATCGGCAGATAAGTGAGAGAAAAGGGGAGAAAAGTCACATCAAAAATAAGTTGAGTGCAGTGTTACTGATGATCGACCATCTATTTTATTTTCTTTACATATCCTCGGACGTAACCGGTGACATCAACTGACATCGATCTCGGTTGGCCATGTAGTTCTCGACAGAAGTAAAGCTTTCTCTATTGATTCATTTGTGATACTGGCTTCTTTACAAAGTTCAATATTCTCTGAAACCCACGTTGTAATGATTTTCAGTGCCATGTCCTTCAAAAAGTCACTGTTACCATTCCTCATGTCCCCCAAGCCCACCCCTGTCACGTACGCGGCCAGTGCCTCCAACCTTAGCCTTATTCTTTGACTTCCGTCCCCCTAGCTCTTTGTACATCTCCCGCATGTCCCCTTTACTCGGTCGCGATACCGTCACAGCCTCGCTGCGCCACTGCTCTTCCTTCATCTCCCTTGGCGACTGGTAACCGGAACGGGTATTAGAAGTCGTGTACCCCGAACCCACCGATTCTCGCGCCGGAATTGACTGGATGTATAGAATTCTCTGGAAAGGAGAGTTAGTGTGTCAAGCGAGAACTGTAATGACACATACCCAGTTTTGTTTCGACTCTCGCCGGGACCACTTTCCAGGGGGGAGACTCTCATCGTGGAAATTCTCCTTACGATATCTTCGAAACCATACTAATCAAACCTCGTCAACAAACTCCTAAGTGGAAGCATAGAGTTTACCATAGTTGATGGATTGACTCGAGCTCCACTTCTTGCACACCTGAGCACACTTTGCAAGGTCGGCAATGTCCAAAAATCCGAATATTCTCTGTGAGAGATGCGTAGGAAACGCCCTGAGAGGGTCGTTACCAGCCCGACCAGTGGACGATCTACTGACGTTAGATTTCGAGACGAATCCTGGTGACGGCGACCCTGGCCTGGTCGCTGGGCGGGATGGTGAAGGGGAACCCGGTATAGACATCTAGACACAGGCTCAACCTGCGGCACGATACACGAAGACCAGGGCAACGCACTACATTGACCAGTTCGTCGTCCGAGTTATCTGAATCCGTATGAGTGATATCAAACCGCCTCTCGATGGAATCCATGGTCTGATGCCTAAGCACATCTTGCAACAGGCTCATGATGGTATCTGACTTTGGAGTGGGCGAACTTCAACAACCGAGTTTCAGGGGACACAACCTATGACGTCGATAACAACATGTATTTTCTCAGCACGTGACGTTATACCCCAGTGAAAAGGGTCCAAACGCCTCTGCCATAACCGACGACTTCATCCGCTCCCAACTTACTCTCCCCATATATCCTGTCTACAAAGGTGATTGGGACTTCACCGATGCTGTACCCTAGTGCCTTGGCACGAACCATCATCTCCATCTGAAACACATAGCCACGGGACTGTGTCAAAGTGATGATCTGCTGTAGGACGGGTTTCTTATATAATCTGGAGGTACCAAAATTCAGCGAAAGCGGAATTGGTCGTGTAAACGGAGACAGACCGGAAGCTCCCCGTGAGATCACTGACCCCGGGATTTAACACTGTATCCGCCAAAAAGTTCGCTCCCCTTGAAACCATCTTCCGTTTCAAGTCCCAGCCATGAACTCCACCCGGAGCAGCCCCACTCAAACTTGGACTAGCGCCAGTCCTATACCGGGTGCCTGTGACAATATCAAGGTTGTGCGTTTGTTGTAGCCTGAGGAAGCTGTGTTAGACGTGCCTTGATGCGGCCTCGAAAGACGTACCGAACAAGCTGAGGTATAAACTTGGGCTATATTTTCCAGAAGAAAAACTTGAGAATTGTATAGATATCAGCACTGGAGGTACACACGTGATGGGAGAAGTCTGCATCCATGATAATCACAAAATCTCCGGTGCAAAACTCCAAACCGTAGATGTAGGCGGTCCTGCGGCTGTGGGTTGGCATGACGATATAAGCCAGTCTGAATGTGCATACCCTAGCCCAAGCTTGCCTGCCCGAGGTTTTAACACCTTTAATGATAATTAAGCCCTGCTGGCGATGGGTAGACATTAGACATACGATTCTATCATCCCCGTAGACTTGAGCAAGTTGCTTAGCAATCTCCTGCGTCCCATCGGGGCTTGCGTCGTCAACGACGATGACCTCCCAGTCAAACCCACTGTCTCGGAATGTGTTGAGCTCGACCGCAAGGGAGGAAACTGGCGTACCATTCTTGGAATGTCCTTGCCAGTAGCCAGACGATGATTGGAAGGTTCTTGCGCTCGTTGTAAGTTGGGAGTATCACAGAGTATTTATGAGCGTTAAGAGTTGTTTGTCCGCTTCGCATGCTTAATGCTGGCGTGCTTGCAAAAGGGTTCATGATCTCTCCCACGGTCACAACTTCTACAGAGGGCTACTGATATTTGTCTTTGTAAATCCAAGCCAAGCCAACGTCGCTGATGCCTCCTTGGGACACCTGGAATCGTTTGATTATTTTGATAGGCAGTGAGTCTCTCAATGAGGTACGCACCGCCGCACGATACCACCTGGCCGCTTCCTTGCGATCTTTCTTACATCCTTTTCCATGCGCAAGGCAAAACGCAAGGCTTTGCTGGGCGTCCGGGTCCCCCAGCCTGGCCGCCACTTGGAAATAGCTCTGCAGTCGGTAAGTATTAGGACTTTCGAAAACTCGCATACTCACAACTCCCATCTTCTTATCTTTGGGGACTCCCCAACCTTGATAGAAGCTTTGCCCCACTTCGTATATTGCGAGGATGAGTTCTGACTGCCTGAGGGCTTCAAGTACGTGACCCTAACTTCCATTGTCAAAGTGCTCACCCTGATAGCAATCGCGTCGACTCCCTGTTTTCCTTTTTCCAAGTCTGTTATGGCGAGTTCTGCTGCTTTCTTGAGCCAATGGAACCCACTCTTCTCGTTCCGTGGGCAACCCCATCCATGTCTCAGAGATAGACCGTACATCAGCATCCCCACCCCACACCCCCCTTGCTCCTTTGCACTTCGTTCAAAGCAACGGACTGATTCTTCGAGTCGGTTCGCCTCGTGGTGCTTGATGCCAAGCTGAAGATATTCATCGGGAGTTTGGGGATGAGTAGTATCACCCTCGGCACCAAGTGCCAATGGCCTGCATTCAATATCCTGTGGAGGGATACGCTGATGAACTCAGTATGGACGAATATTGTAGACAAGGGAACTCACACCATCCTCCGTGGAGTGATGTATTGTGATGGTCGGAATCGATCCAGAGGGGTGCGCCTGAGTCTCCATCTCCGCGGAGCGTGGCTGTTGACGCCTAGTTCCGGGGAGATTCCGAGATTTAGTGGGTGGTTGCGGACGATCGGCCAGGGGGTGCTGTGCGAAATGAACGAGGGTGTACGAAACGTAGCCAGAAAGCACTAACGTTAGAACCAGTAGACCGAACATCGAAGCTTTCTTCTTCTTGAAACCCGCTGGTATCGTAGGAAGATGCGGTGGCCACTGATCCACGAAACCTTGTGTGTATCAGTGGGGACTGAGGTTGACTTGGCGTCTGGGCCGTTGGCCCGCCGCTGGGTCGGTGAGCAGAAGCTTTGCGAAATAAAGTTGTGAGAGGAGAAGAGATTTGCTTGTCGTCGAAGTTTATCCTCCTGGATGAGGAAGTCATGACGGCGCTGTGGACTCTAGAGTCTTGGCGTTGGTGTCCGGCCGCAGGCATAAAGGACGACCGCTCGTGATCGGCGTTCGCGCTACGCTTATCACCTCCCCACCACCCAACTAGTGTGCCACAGAACAGTTGTAGTCATGACGAAGACCTACCTCATGAGTGGTCTTATCGAAAAGGTGCCAGATTTCTTCCTCTTGATCTTCCCGCAATATTGAAACTCCACCTTCCCAGATGCAGTCCCCAGACCAGGACTTCCGGTATCCACCCTTCCCTTCCTATCCTATACATCATTCTTACTTCTTGTATTAGTTTCATGGGCCTCAATGACCTCATGAACGAAATCAAGCAAGATCCTAACAACTTCTTAGGCGATGAGGCCACTGAGAACAAAGTCCTCCGCCAAGTCATGGCACTTGTAGAGGATAAGATATCCGAAGTCAAGAACCAGGCCGTCAAGTGGTATATTCCTTCCGGTGTTTTGTTTTAAACCATCTGATCTCAATCTGTTTAGTCTGGGCCAGCTAATCAAAATCATCCGAGAATCTCAGATGGACTTTGTCGTGGACAAACTTATCGATTTCTCTTCCAACAAAGATGAGGAACTTAGGGATATCTCGAGCCTAGGTTGGATACCTCGCCTTACAATGTCCCATCTTTGACCATTAAATGTTCACGATCTACCTACAACAGCTCTTAAGACAATCACAGCGGAGCTCCCTCTAGAAAGCCAAATCGCGCCAAAAGCTTGCGCAAAACTGTCACCAAAGCTGCTACAGCAACTTACCAATGTAAGTTCCCTAACCTTCATCCGTTGTTCGCCTCTAATCTATGCCCATAGTCTGCCACAACGCCACAGGGGCTCGTCGAATCTTTGTCCATCCTTTCAATCCTTTTGACAAGGTTCCCGGCCTACTTCTCGAGTTCTACCTCCCTCCCGCTGCCGCTTCTGACACCATTATTGTCCCACCCTCGTCCAGTCGTTCGCAAACGTGCCATTACCACCATCTCACAGATTATTCCATTGTCATCACCTGATTCATTTTCTGAAATGCTGAAAAACGAAATCGTGCCAAACCTTGCCCCGACTGCTCCTAACGACAAGCAGAAGACAATCGTCCAGCTCGTATCATCTGTTGCACGGTTCTCCACACAACAGATCTCTCCCGTTGTCGGACAAATCACCCCTGCCATCGTACAATCCCTCCAGAAGGAGGACGAGGAGCTTCGTGAAAGTTGTCTTCAGGTAACATACTTCCTACGTCAAAGAGATAACCGCTCAATAGAGCATCCAGGCGCTTGAGTCATTAGTTTTCCGTTGTCCTACAGAAATTTCCTCGCATGTTGCTGCTGTTATACAGGCTGGGGTACAGTTTATCAAGTACGACCCGGTGAGCCTGCATCTACCCTGTTTTGACTCTCTCCCACCAACGGTTTCGTGTAGAACTATACCGCTGAGGTTGAAGACGAAGACGAAGAAATGGCGAATGAAGATGATGGCGACGACGACGACGAAGAACTTGACGAGTATGCATCACACGCCTCCTTTTCACCACACGATTAATGGGTACATCTCAGGTACTCCGATGACGAGGACACCAGCTACAAAATTCGACGATCAGCCACCAAGTTGCTGGCGGCAGTCATACACACACGCCCAGACCTACTATCTTCGATCCTTAGAGACGTATCACCCGTGCTTATCGCACGTTTCGGGGATCGAGAACAAACCGTTAGGCTCGAGGTGTGGGCAACCTATTCAACGCTCCTTTCTCAGGTTTCTACGTATGGCGGACCACTCACGAAATCCGGAGAAAAAACTGCCGGTGGAAAACGAAAGCGTGAGGGAGAAATGGACGTTGAAGAGTCACCTCAAGTGCTTCTGAAGGCCCAGGTTCCCTACCTTGCGAAAACATTGTTGGCCCAAATACGATCCCCCAAGACTGCAACTACCACTCTACAAGCAGGGTTCGAACTCCTAAAAGGCATCCTCTCAGTTACCCCTGGATCACTGACAACTCAAACACCACCAATATTTGCCATTTTGAAGAACACTTTGTCCCTGTCCTCCTCAACAGCCACTTCCGGACTACATTCTACTTGCCTGGCTTTCATATCCTCTTACTTTTCAACCCATCCACCCACAGCATTCATGAACTTCCTCCCCGGCATCACCCCAACTTTACTGAAGACGTGCCAAGAACGACACCCACGCGTTTCCTCCGAGGCTTTCCGAGCATTTTCTTCGCTCTTGAGAGCTTTGAAACCAATCACAAGTGGTGACTGGGTTGACAGCTTGTATGATCTTTCTGTGAAGAAGCTCAGCAGCAGCGATACGGACACGGACGTCAGAACCTCTGCGGAACAGTGCATTGGGACTTTGTGGGTATGCGCGACAGAAGTGATGCAAACGAAGGATAAGAAAGAATGGGCGGTAATTTGCCGTACTACAGGGAGGACGGAGGGCGCTGTCGAAGTGGTTTCAATGGTGGCACGCGAGGTTCACATTGATGATAAATGGGTCAACGATTGCGTGGCATGGGTGATGGTTCTGCTACAGAAGAGTGGCAGGAATGGCAAGACCGATGTCTTTACATGCCTTGACCTCCTTTTGAGACGGTCAGTCTACCCACGTCATCACGTCATTCTGACATCTTACTCACCCTCAATCCTCGTCAGGTACGGCCCCGGCCTTCCCGCCGATCTCCCAAGTACCCTTCTGCAACATTTGCGTCCCTACATTTCAACGTCGGACATGCCTCTTTTGGCGCACGCAGTGGCGATCATCGCTCTGTTACTACGCTTAGCACCATCCACCACGTTTCCGCTCGTCGAACGCGATTTTTTGAAAGATGTAACTGTCATATCTTGTTCACCATTAGCCTCTGGAGCTGCCCTGGAATCGCTCCTCTCCTTCTACGGATCACTCGTGGAAGCGGACATACAGATTGCCTCACATGTCATCCCGAATCTCGTCTCTGTTGTCGAAAAGCCCCCTAAATCTGAAATCTCCTATTCCAACGTCGCGAAATGTGTTGCAGAGGTCGTAAAGAACCAACAAGGAATTGCGGCTGGCACCATCTCTGAGTTCACCCGGTATCTCAAAGTACGTTCAGAGTTTCGCTTTTGAGATTCTCTAACCAGTCTCATAGTCACCAAAAGCCAAGACCTCGAATACGACCCTCAGCCTCCTGGTTCTGGGGGAGTTGGGGAGATTTATGCAAGTCATCCCACGATTGGAATGCTGTTCGCCATCTTACGTGCCAGCAGTGACATGTCACCTCAACGCGAAGTCTTCAATATTGCAATTGAATACTTTTCCGATGATCAGGAAGAAGTCAGGACAGCAGCTGCCTTCGCCGCCGGTATGCCGAACGAGACTGTGTTGTACTTGAGTGTTGTGCTAAACGTTGACCAATAGGAAACATTGCTATCGGAAACCTTCCACAATTCCTCCCTGCCCTGGTCAATATGATTCAGAACGACGCAGAAAAACGGCTGCTCTCTCTGCACTCGTTGAAGGAGGTATTACAGTGGGCTTGTCGTGGATGCATAATTTGACTGCCTACTCCCAGGTCGTTACACACTGTTCTCATGGACAATTGGAAGGCTTTGCAGAAATCTTGTGGGCCCCGCTATTCGAAAATTCTGAAAATTCTGAGGAAATTACGAGGAACGTCGCGGCAGCTTGCCTAGGAAAACTCTCCACCACAAACCCTACCAAGTACATCCCACAACTTCACGTAAGCAGCTCCGCAGGAACCGCTTTGAGTATCCTAACTGTTATCCAGAACCGCATCAAAGATGCCAATCCCACAAATCGAGCGACGGTCGTTGCTGCTATTAGATACACCTTTGCTGAATCAAGTCCCACATTTGACGAGCTCCTTGGTCCCATACTTATCGATTTCCTCTCGCTCATGCTTGACCCAGACTTGGTAAGTACCTTTCCAACTCTGTGTGTGTTATGATCCTTACTACCCCGGAGACCGTGAGGCGATTGGCCTTATCCGCCCTTAACTCTGCAGCCCGTACCAAAGCATATCTAATACGTGATCACCTCCAAACTTTACTTCCTACCTTGTATCAGGAAACCGTCATCAAGCCGGACCTCATCCGAACCGTTCAGATGGGGCCTTGGACTCACAAGGTGGATGATGGACTGGAAGCGAGGAAGACTGCTTATGAGACACTGTACACCTTGGTATGGACTAGCTCGTTGTCAGATTCCGAACATTTGCTCAAGGCTTTCGCAGCTGGACACATGCTTATCCAAGCTGGACCTCCACGAGTTCTTGGGGAGGGTGATCCAAGGGCTCGCTGATGATTCTGATGAGATAAAGGTCATCTGTCACATGATGCTCTTTCGTCTGCCCCAGCTTGCCCCAGCTGCTGTTTCGCAGAGGCTTGATGAAATAACCCCGCTCTTGGAGAAATCCATGAAAGGCGCAACGGTCACAAAGGACACGGTGAAACAAGATCTCGAACGTGCTGCGGAGTTGCAGAGGAGCACTCTGAGAGCGATCGTTGCTCTCAGCAAGGTCACTGGCTCTGGCAATTCACCCAAGTTTGACAGGTTTGTTGCGGAAGTTCGGATGAGTTCTCAGTGGGCTGCAGAGTTTAAAGATCTCCAAGGGGCATAGAATACAGAACAAATCAGGAAATGTGGATCGTCCCCTGTATTGCTGACTAGCTACTGAAGCGCATTCTTCGACGAATCTCTGATCGAATCCTCTGGAGTTCCGTCAACGCCGCTCCATTCCCAAGGACGGATTTGTTCTCTATAGCCCTTCTGCTGAGGTACGGCATCACCTTTTCAAGAGTGAGCTATGATTCATTTGCAATCACTGAGAACCTGAAAACGTACTTCCGAGAGTTCCCCGTATGGAATATATCTATGGGATTCCCTGAATATCCATCTTCAGGGTATGGGCAGGTGACTTACTTAAAAACTACAGGGGTTGGGGATTTGATCCTTGCGGTGAGGTAGTCTGTGAGGACATCCCGCATGCCTTTGACCTGTCAGCAGGAGTTGGAGTAAGACAGCGGCGACGTACCAAAAAGTTGTCCAAATGCAATTCGCAATGCAGTGGGCTGTGTGATGCTCGCCGTCCCATGGGACGTGTCTCCCTTGGCCAATCCCTCCTGCTCCAGCAATGAGATGATTAAACGGCAGCTTTCCATGTTATGGGTTCCAAACATGACAGAAATACGTGGCCGCGAGTTCTGTCGAACGTCCAGGGAGATTTGATGGACGAGAATTCTCGCACACGCATCGAAAGAAGCGTCAGTCTCAGTCTTTGTCAGGTACACCGGTAGATCAGCGTCCGTCGAGATTGGCACTCGGGAGTCCCGAGACGCCTCCTGTTCGTGGTACGCTCCGCGAACTAATTTGACACCAAGAGCATAATTCCCCCTTTCCGCATCTTCCAAAGACCGGAGTAGGTGAGCCCGTCCTCTATTTGGGATTTTTGAGGAAAAGGCCAGACGAGGAGATAAGCAACAAACCTTCGAAAATATGCCTGGTAAGTCCCATAAACGATCGGTTGGAGAGAACTATCAGCCGACAAGTTATTGAACTTCTGACTTAGAACGGCCGTGAACGCCTCCACCGCAGGCTGCGCGAAGATTTGTCATTTTATCCGAGGTCGGTTAGAATAGGCGAACCTGGTACCAACTGCGTCGGGGTTAACCTGAGCTCCGAGATGCTTGGGAGCTGACGGACCTATTTTCTGCATCGATTACAACCTTCACTTGTCGTTCCCTTGCTCGGTTGAAGATCCGGAAGAGGTCCTCCTGAAGATTCAGCAGAGCTAGTCGATCGGCAGACGATAAGAACGGAGAGTCCTCAGAAGCTGTGAGGATATCTAAATCTCGAGGCGTTGGGCTTCCGGGAAATGGAATGGAGGAAGGGGGTCTAGATCGAACCAAATGCCGAGAAAGGCGAACCAACGACTGCGAGTCAGGAAGTAGGGCTGTCTAGGTAAAGTTGGGTGAGCATCGAGTGGGCCATAACCACCAGATCTCACCAATTTTATCGCTACCCATGTACTTCTCTCCGCAGTCGTTCGAAGAGAGTCTTCGTGGTCGGCGGCAGCATCAATGCTGCGGATCATTTCTTCCACCGTTTGACTATGCAATGCGTTTCCGCTGATACTTGCATTGGTCTCATCAACTTCAACGCTGTACGAAAGTAGGGATCCTTTAGATTCTCTCCGCAGCTGATGGATGAGTGGAATACAGTCTGCGACGGTGTCGCCGCCGACAAACTGATGGCAGCGTGGTCAACCATCGAGCCTGAGGGCAAAGGAGGATGATCCGAACCTGCGCAAAAAATGATCGACGAATAAAGGCCTCAGCCAGTTGCTTCAGACCGGGAATTGAGGTCATGAAAGAAATAACATGTGGGGACCAGTCCACAAACGCAGGGACAGAGCAGATGGAGAAGACGAAATAGGAGCGCAACAAGGATGTTAATGGGGTATTCCGGATACCAGAGTCCTCGCCATTGATATCGTCGCTTGCGTCTGCATTCACACTGGCCGGGCCAAGCCTTGAGATCGTAAACACAGCAGTGGCGCCGACTGCAGCACCAAGAACGACCCTGGCTCCTAGGCGTGGGAGTCGTCGGGGCGATACGTTGGGTAAACGATGGTACTGCCTGGAGACGGACTTTCGACAAGCCGAGGAAAGAGAGAGAGGGCGTAGCCAGAAGGACATCGGAGTGCTCGGGATACAAGTGATGAGAAACCTGCTTAAATAGACTTTAGATCCGGGTTCGGTTATTTGATCAGTGCTTATGTAAACATGACGTCGGATCGGAGCTTGAGGTGAACGATGTCGAAAAGAAAACAAGAGGAAGAATCAGAGAGCGAAAGGGTAAGAAAAAACACGATTTAATAGTCGCGTGCCTCTTCTCACTTTTCTACCTCAGGAGCTCATAGACGTCGATTTTGAGTTTTTTGACCCAATCGCCGATATCGACTGGCATGGTGTAAAACGCCTGTTGACTCAGCTCTTCCAAGCCGACGCCCTTCTCTTTCACCTCAACCTGCTTACGGACCTTATCCTTTCCCAACCGCTCGTTGGTTCAACGGTCAAGTGCGATGGAAGAGAGAGTGACCCATATGCATTCCTCTCCGTGATAAATCTCAATCTCCACGCGGTCCGTTTCCTTCCTCAGCGCAAATTAGGACCCATTGACTGTGCCTCCTAAGGATCACCCTTCGATTGAATCTCTCATCAAATATTTTCTTTCCAAGGCAAATTCTAACCCAGCCCTCCGCTCTGTTCTTGAGGATGCTCTCGCACCATCCTCAAATGCCCATGTTGGCCTGATTCTCTCGGAGAGACTCGTCAACATGCCAGTGCAGATTATCCCGCCAATGTACAGGATGCTCGCAGATGAAATACAATGGGCCGTTGAGGAGGTATCCCCATCCCCCTCGCTCGGCCAAATCTTATGCTGATTTCTCCACGGTCAGGAAGAACCCTTCAATTTCAAGTACTACCTCGTCATAGCACGCACTTACCATCTCCCCCCCGAGGAGCTGGAAGACTTGGGCCAAAGTTCCAATCCCTCAAAGCGCAGAAAGGGCCAAGTAACTGTGGCGGATACCCCCCGCTTTTTTCATCCAGAAGACGAGCAGTTTGAGCAGGTGAGGACACCGCCTCACTACGTGGTATTTTCCGCTCAGAGCTCGTGACGTAGGTATCGATACATTCCATCCACTATCCATTCACGAATGCTCAACCAAGAGAGGCGGACGCATTTGGACTTGACACTCGTGGTTGCTTGATCTTCATTCCTGCCGATAGGCTCCCACATCTCATATCAGATATACAAGACCGATATCGCCCTTCGTGACATCTTGAATGAAGACCAGTAGATACGAATAAAAACGATGCGATGTAATGTACAACGACCGACCTACGTATTTGCTGATAGAAGTAGCTTCATCTGGCACTGATACCCATCTTCAAGCTTGCGCCAACAACGTCGACTTCGTTCCATCTGGTGCCACTCGTCGCCTGCTTCTTGCTCTGGATATACGCAAGGGTATTTCTGAAATGCCTGGTAATCATCTCTGGTGTCTGTACCCCTTCGAGGAGGCCCGGGGGTGCTCGTTGTGATGGGTGGACATCAGGAGACGAGATATTGTCAATGCTTGAGGTGATCAGTTCCACCAAGCTGTTCACGAACTTCGGTGTGACCTAAAAGATGAAATAAGGACGTAAAACTTGTGATAGGGCGTCAGGCTGTCTCACAGCAGGAGCATCGCGGTCCAAGTAGTAAAGATAACGGTCTAGTGTGTCACAATAAAGTTGGACGGTGATTATTTCCTCCGTGGCAGAATTGGCAATCCGCAGAGATTTCTGCAAACACTCAAGCACCCGCTTGCTGTCTTGATGTGGGAACTAATCAAAGCGAGAATTAGACCCGGTCACCGCTAGGGACCTGTTTACTTGCCGCTTTGACGTTGTCAGAGCCAACATCTTCCTCTTTTCCCTTTGTTCCATCCGGCGGGGTCGACTTTTCCACCTCCACATCGGCTGGGGACGTGTCTTGCCACCACATATGACTCGCCAGGCTTACTGCAGTAGACTGGTGAGGCTTCTTTAGAAGCTTAGCCCCGTGTAGCGCGGCCTTGGTGATCAAAGTGTCGAAATTGTCAGTGCCAAACACCTTTGCACCTTGGAGTGTGCCAACGATGAGCGCCACTGCTTGCAGTTGAGCACGGCTTTCAGATATGCTCTCTTCGTAAACTGTGAATGCCTGGACATAAAGGTCGTATGTCAGATCTTCAAATCCACACTCGTCCGCGATTTGGGCAGCAAGCAGGAACAGTCGTAGCGCGATCGCCGGGGCATCTACTTGTGTGGCTAGAATCGAAATCAATTGTCGAATGAACTTGATCGTTGTGGGCACTTTGGTTTTCCAATCTTCTTCCTGTACTTTCCAGTCGTGCCAGCACCTAAAATCCCGCACCGAGAAACGCTTACCAGGTGTTCCTTGCTCTTACACCGTCTGCATAGCTTGATCGCGGAGGTTATTAGTGCGGGAAAAGTGAACCGCATTCGCTCTCCGCCTAGATCGAAATGTTTCCTCGCCGTTTGTAAAAGCTTGAGAAGAGTGAGGAAGGAGGATGCGTAGGCGGTGCGGTGAATACCTCAAATTGTGTATCCACTGAGTCAGCTCGAAAGAGGTGAACCATTCGTGCCACCCAGCCCTGTTCTTCGGCGATGTCTTCCCTGTCCGGATACGGTCCCTGTCGCCTTGGATCTTTGTTCCCATGTTGCTGGTCAGTGCCAGAATAGAGACCAGAATCAGATTGGTCCTTTATCAAAACGTGGCATAGCTCAAGTACGCCATTCACGTCCTCTGGGGTTTCAATGATCGTTTCATTCTTCAGAATCGATGATATGACGGCGTGGGAGAGCGATCGTCTGGTTGAGTATGGTTGTTGTGATAGCAACGAAGAGTAACGGGGGATAGCGAGAAGGGTCAAGACGGATTGATAGGAATTGATGGGCGCGGCAAGAAGAGATGAAAGGTTGCTTGTTGTTTGAGGGGAGTGGATGTCAGGACTACATGTCAGACACATGAGTTGCAGATAACAGGGCGAGGTCATAATACGGCTCAACTTGTCTCCGCACTCCTTGATCTTTCCATGAGCAAAACCTAGAATCTGATCAACGTACTCCAATTTGTCCGGATAGCAACTCAAGGAAAGGTTCGTAAGGGAAACCAAAAGTGCGGTAATATCTTGGATGGACAGGTCTGGTCGAGCCTGTAGTATGGGTTCATGCGGATGTTCAAGCAAAGGAACGCATACGAACCTTGATGAGTTCGACAATCTGCTGCCAGAATACCTCAAACAACTTGACATTTTCGGGGATCCCTCTGAACTTGTGTACCGTGGTTTCGCCTTTCCACTCGTTAGGCGACTCTCCACTCACGCTGTGAGTGACATGAGTGGGGCTCTCGACATCCGTAGGCTGGGTAGAAGTAGGACTTTGGGGCTCTGGGCTCCAAACATCAACATCCACGGCATGCGCCCCCTCACCGCCCGCGGGCGTATTTGCACGCAACCTGGCCTTCTGTATTCTGACTTTCTCGGCTAGGCGACGAGCAGCAGCCTCCTCTTGCCGCTTTGTTTCTTCTGGATCCTCGGTTTCGGCTTCCCGCGCAGCATAAGCTGCAAGGCGATCGATCAAGGAGATGACTATCTGTTTGATGTTGACTTTTGGGTGCAATTGGGCCGTCGCTGATAAGAAGGGCCCCAGTGTGTGAAGGTGGAACTCATCCGTGAACACCTGATCCCGTTGTCAGAAAGATTCACTCCTTTGCTCCTCAACACACCTGAATAACGACTTCCATCAAATATTCTTGTGCGATTACATCCTTGCAATTGACGACCTGTTCGAGAATGCCTGGAAGAATGATCTTTTGGTAGAGATCCAAATCCACCCCATCCAACTGACTGAGCCGGACAAGATTTGTACCAACGAGAATACGAAGTTCCTTGCGTTCCATCTCTCGTTTTTCGCGGTCTCGTGAGTGTCCCTGGTGCTGCAGCCGTACCCACAACTTGTTCATTTCAATGAAATTGGTGAGCACGAAGGAGATGGAGTCTTGTAAGTTTCCGGAGGGCCTAACGAGTCTCAGAATAAAACCAAAGGTACTGATGGTCAACATACCCCGTCTCAACGCCAACGGGTAGGTGATCCCTGGTCTGACCACTCAGATAGTGACGTAGGAAGAGCCCACGGATAGGATGCAGAACGCCTCTCGACATCTCCATCATATCCTTCATGACTTCTTTGACTGGCGCATCATTGATGGACATGTAAACCGACCCGACGGTAATCATCAAGTACAGTCTGGGGACAATGTTCCCAGCATACTGGACTAGTTCGTACAAATCCGCGAGGTGATGTTTGCCTTGCGTATGGGCGTCGTACAGGTAATTCGATAGGTGTCTGAGAGCGTCGAAAACTGCCATGTCTGAAAGTCTGTTAGGCGAAAGATCCATCGTAACCCTTGCGGCGAAGCGTACAGAGTTCATAGTACTGTTTTGGCGAAAGGGAAGACGTGCGGAGTTCCGCGAGCATTGCGCTGGCACTCTTCAGCCCGTCCATAAGTTGATCCAGTTCCTGACAGGCTTGGGTAAATCCTCAGATGGTGAAGATAATGACAACGTACTAGATGTCGTTTCATCTGCTGTACCTGGACCTTAACTGTGTTGAGGGCATCACCGAGCATCTTGCCCTCTTCTGTAGCGGGGGCGGCTTGCATGGCGATTTTCTAGAACACAGAGCTAGCGGGAGACGGATACGGGGTAACGGGTTCGAGGTGTAAAGAGCGAGCCGACGCTGTGACTGCGGAGATTTCTATTTCCGGAAGTGCAGCTGATCATCATTTCGTCAATACCACAACCTTAGCTAGCTCGACAAGGGCTACACAGTACAAGTAGGTATGTTACAATCATAAATCGATCAACAATGCTTCTTGTCGGTCGGGCTGCTGGACGGCGGACTGCGGAACAGAGGGCATATAGCTAGACTGAGGGGCTAAAGTCGGTGCAGTTGGAAAGGTCGGTAATGGGGATGGGCCAGCGTGTGTTGTTCCGTGTCTTAACGGTGAAAAAGTGCGGTGGTTTGCAGAAGAATGGGCCCCATGTTGTGGGGGAGATAGTGAAGGGTGTAGAGACGTTATCTGGGCGAACCCTTGATTGGATGCAGTTTGGAATGCTGACGAATCCACGAGTCGCGTGGATTGGGGAGGTAATGGCGTGGGGTGATACCCAATGTGGTGTGATACGGGGGTAACGAAAGAGGAAGGCGTGTGAGAAACACGCGGGGATGGAGGCCGTATCTGAGGATGCAGCATGGGCTGAGTCTGGGGGGGTGCCCAATTAGTGGAGGAGACCGGTGGTGGTGATACCCAGGCATCTGGTACCGCTTGTCGAAGTGGGCTCTGGTATGATGAACCAGGGGCTGTAGCATTTCTCCTGGAAGGGTGTGCCACCTGGGCGGAAAGCAAATGATCATAAAGTTTGACCGCTTGCGATAGTTTGTCGTGCATATCTGTTAGCAAGTCTGCACGAACTCAGTAATCAAGGATGATATCAGGAACGCAGAGGACCTCACTCTCACGGCGGCTTGTGTCATCAAGGCTCATCGCGAGCTTTGGCCGCAGCCCATTTGCTTGATCGTAAAGCTGGTTCAATGCAGGATATCTGCTGATATCTCTACCATTGGGATCGTGTTGCGCCTGCTCCACGGTCTGTGAAAAGGTCATTATCGTGTCAGACTCTCGAAGGTCCATATCGTAGTTCGGTAGGGTTGAGAACGAAGTTGGCAAGGGTTGTGAGGGGCTAATTTGGCGAGGGGGTAATGCGACTGGTTGGGGAAATTCAACGGGTAAAGGGGCGCTTGGGATAGGGTTCGGGACGTCTCTTAGGCTCGCCTCAATTGCAGCCTTTAAATCGGGGTCATTGCCAAAATCCAAGTCGGCAGGGCCATTGTTAGGATTGACAGTCGAAGGTGGCTGAGAGGGGGTATAACCAGAACTACCAAGGGCGCCAGAAACGCCCGCGGCCTCCAGTGACAACTGTATCGCACGCTGAAGATCCGTGTCTGCGTCCCGGAAGGTCTTACTGCGTGAGCCACGGGCGTTAGGGGGGCTGTGGGACACCTTAGGAATGTCATGGCTATGTGATTCTCGGTTTATCGCTCGCATCAAAACCAGACCAGTAAAACTCACATTTTGTCTTTTGCCCTAGTCAGCTTTACGAAGCAAGAGTCACAAACGCGGACCTCTTGAGTGATACCGAAATGAGGCAAAGGGAGCGACTTGCTAGAACATTGATGATCGAAGACTTGGCCGCAGTTGCGACAATGATGCTTTCTGTTTGTGAATGTGAACTGTGTACGACAACGCATGCAAACATCCGAGTCTATCCAGTCCGGGGCGGTCTGACTATCGACCATCGCCGATGAAGTGGAAGCCGGGTCTTGTGGGGGGAAGCTGAACCCTGTGTACTCATGAGGATCGGGTTTCTGGAAAGAAAAGACTCCCAAACCTTCACTTTTGAGGGACTTGTACACCTGCGAAACATAACCCAGCGCGGGCTTCCCTTCAAATGCAAATGCCCAGCTCTGTACCAACCTTAGGATCTTCGCCTTTACTTGTGGATTTAGAGCTGGAAACTTGAGAATCGAGACAAGATTATCCATGAATTCTTTGGAAGAAATCTCCACGAGGAAGTGATCTCCTCCGTTCTTGACACATAGGTCTACAAGCTGCGAAGTGGATTAGACCCATGTCGAGTAATGTGGGTGAGAGAAGTACGCTTAGCAGAGATAATTGAACGTTAGGATTCTTGTGGTCAAGTCTTCGTTTCAGAGAGCGCATAGCATCCTTTGGGGGGGCAGATTTGGAACGAATTTGATCACAAATTTCGAGACTCAAAGCCATGTCTTCTGAGCCGGCAGGTAACAACTCTGAAGTGGCCTTGTCTGCGACCGGAGTGAGCGGTGATGGATGACCACAGAATTCGAGGCAAGGCGCACCTATAGCATCGTCGAGTTGAGACGAACCCCAGAGCCATGTCCCCAACGAAGTCATTGTTTGCAATACCGGTGGTGTGTCGAGAATGAGCTTCCAGCCTGCGCACAGTCCTGGCCAAGGGGAACGCGTGTTAGTCAGCGTGTATCCCCAAAAGGAAAAGAATTCGGACTCCGCCGTGAGTCAGCCGCGCCACCAGCCAGTTCTCTCGATACTTATCCCTTGTGTTGTGACCGTCATCGTCTTGGACGTCGACCTAGTCCAACACCCCGTTCCAGCTCGCGATTGTCGTCGAATTTGACTAGCCTCACGTGCTCTGGCCGTTCCTGACGCCTCTCAGCTTGCTCGGACGCTAAACTCCAAGCTTCACTGCCCGTCGCCTTTCTACCATTTCGCCTCAAAGTACTATACCTCCGCTTATTCTCGTTTAATCAGCTCCTGCTCGCATCCCTCTACCCCCTAGTCCATCTTTGGCTTTCGTTTTTGCAACAATGCTAGGTCATCAATTTGCTTATTCTGCGGCACCCATCCGCAAAGTACGCGAGGTTCAATTCGGTATCCTTTCTCCTGAAGAAATCGTGTGTTCACTTCCCGCTTTTCCTGGTTTGTCACGCTCACGTGTATTAGAAAGCGTATTCTGTCGCAAAAGTGGAGCATCCAGAGGTTATGGATGAGACCACACACCGCACAAAAATTGGAGGATTGATGGATCCAAGGATGGGAACCATAGATCGGAACTTCAAATGTCAGACATGCGGAGAGGGCATGTCCGAATGCTCTGGACATTTCGGGCACATCGAATTGGCTCGTCCCGTATTTCACCCTGGTATGTAACTACATAATTGCTTCATTTTGCCCCGCTCACTGCCCGGCGTCAGGTTTCGTTGTGAAGGTCAAAAAGATTCTGGAATGTGTCTGTGTTAACTGTGGAAAGTTAAAAGCTGACATTGTGAGTTGCATCGGCATTTCCTCTACTCGTTTCGTTCCCCACCACCCAATTTTCTGGGGGCTCTCTCCTTAACCGGAGAACCCCAAGCCTGCGCTGCGTTTACCCTCTTACGAGGGCCGTCTTCCCTTCCACAGTCACAGTCTGCCGTCAGGCTCGCGTGACTTTGAGATTCGGAGGACCCGTGGTCAGGTGAAATGGGGGCTGAACGAGGAGTGCGAAAACATGATCCAGTCGCTTGCTTGCCCTGCGCTGGAGGACATAGTGACTCGCCCCCGAAGGCGTTTCGCTTGCACTTTGTAGTCCATTACCCCCAGTTCTGTCGTTTGTCTCATCGTCCACCGCAAATCCCGTTCGCCAATGTATCACTGACATTTTACCATCTCCCGAATGACGTTGTGGGACACATAGTCGGATCCAAATTTCGCGGACCGTATTCGCCATGTTCGTGACCCCAAAGCGAGGATGGCTGTCGTGTGGTCGTTTTGTAAGACGAAGATGGTTTGCGAGGCCGATGAGCCCAAGGATGAAGCAGAAGGGAATGAACCTGAGGAACCCAAGAAAGGTCACGGTGGCTGTGGTGGTGTACAACCTACGATCCGCAAAGAAGGGTTGAAGTTGTTCGTGCAGTACAAGAAGCCGAAGGACGAAGACGAGGTAACCGTACTATTATTCCTTTCCAATCCTGTCTCACATGATTCCAAGGAAATGAAATCACTACAACCGGATAAACGACTGTTCTCCCCGTCGGAGGTTTATGCTGTCCTCCGTAAAATCTCTGACGCCGATCTTCACCTACTTGGCTTATCCGACGAATATGCTCGCCCAGAGTGGATGATCCTCACAGTTATGCCTGTCCCGCCTCCGCCCGTTCGCCCCAGTATCGCTGTCGATGGTGGAACCATGCGAAGCGAGGATGATTTGACCTACAAACTAGGAGATATCATCAAAGCATCCGCGAATGTACGGAGGTGTGAACAGGAGGGGGCTCCTGCGCATGTTATCACGGAGTTCGAGCAGCTGCTCCAGGTCTGTACATCGTTTTTACCCTCTCAGCGATGCTCATCGGGGAATTCCAGTTCCACGTCGCCACCTACATGGACAACGATATCGCTGGCATCCCTCAAGCACTTCAGAAGTCTGGACGCCCCGTGAAGGCAATTCGCGCCCGCTTGAAAGGGAAAGAAGGGCGGCTTCGCGGTAATCTCATGGGGAAACGCGTAGACTTTTCAGCGAGAACTGTGATCACAGGCGATCCCAATCTTGAGCTTGATGAAGTTGGCGTGCCAAGGAGCATCGCTATGAACTTGACGTATCCTGAGCGGGGTTCGTGGTTTGCTTTGACATTCTTCTCCCACTAATCTCACCATCAGTGACGCCGCATAACATCGCCTATCTCCAGGAACTTGTCCGCAACGGCCCAACAGCTTATCCTGGCGCTCGATATGTCGTGCGTGATACCGGGGAACGTATAGATTTGCGTTACAACAAACGAGCGGACGCGTTCCTGCAGTACGGTTGGATTGTTGAAAGACATCTACGGGATGGAGAGTATGTTACTCTGCACTAGCAACAAAAAAACTGGCCCTTAGATTTCTGTCCAGTTTCGTGTTATTCAACCGTCAGCCCAGCCTGCACAAGATGAGTATGATGAGCCATCGCGTGCGATTGATGCCCTACTCCAGTACGCACAGTGGTCCCTGTCACCCTCAGTTCTCATGCTGACCCCTCTCTTAGCTTTCCGACTGAACCTTTCTGTGTGAGTTCACCCGCACGCTAGAGGTTTACTGCTTTTCAACGTATGATAGTACCCCGCCCTACAACGCCGACTTCGACGGTGATGAAATGAACATGCAGTACGTTACTAACATAAATCGGGGGATTTGCGGCTCATCTTTTCCCCCAAGTATTCCCCAGAGCGAGGAAACCAGGGCAGAACTAAGTCAAATAGCATGGGTGCCTCGACAGGTAGGACGATGCTGAGTCTCCGTAGAACCCACGATGAACTCTATATTAGATCATCTCCCCTCAAGCCAATAAACCAGTCATGGGTATTGTCCAGGACACTCTGTGTGGCATCCGGAAGTTTACTCTCCGTGACGCGTTCCTGGACTGGACTCAAGTTCAGAACATCCTGTTGTGGGTCCCAGACTGGAACGGAGACATTCCTATTCCAGCCATCCTAAAGCCGAAGCCCCTCTGGACCGGAAAGCAAATTCTATCGCTCTGCATACCCCGTGGCATCAATATCTACCGCTCACCCGACCCCAAATCCTGGAACCCGGTGTTTGACGATGGGATGATGATCGAGAACGGAGAGATCATATTTGGTATTGTTGAGAAGAAGACGGTTGGTGCATCTCAAGGCGGTCTTGTTCATGTCGTCTTCCGAGAGAAAGGACCCGAGGCAACGAGGGATCTTTTCACTGGTCTACAAACGGTGGTTAATTACTGGTTGTTCCACAACAGCTTCAGTATCGGGATCGGAGATACCATCGCTGATAAGAAGACCATGGCCTACATTACCCGACAGATCGCTGAACGGAAATCCAATGTCTCACGCATTATCGAAGAAGCTCATCAGGATCAATTGAAGGCTGCACCAGGGATGACCATCCGCGAGTCCTTCGAGAGTCGTGTGGAACGGGAGCTAAACCTTGCTCGAGACCATTCCGGTCAGTACGCGCAGAAGAATTTGAAAGAAGACAACAATGTCAAGCAGATGGTCGTCGCTGGTTCGAAAGGCTCGTTCATCAATATCTCCCAGATGTCCGTTTGCGTTGGGCAACAGAGTGTTGAAGGCAAGCGGATTCCCTTCGGATTCCGCCACCGTACACTCCCCCATTACAACAAGGACGACTTCAGTGCGGAAGCCAGAGGTTTTGTGGAGAACTCTTATTTGCGCGGTCTGACTCCACAAGAGTTCTTTTTCCATGCAATGGCCGGTAGGGAAGGGTTGATCGATACTGCCGTCAAGACTGCGGAGACGGGGTACATTCAACGGCGACTGGTGAAGGCTCTCGAAGACGTCCAGGTTTGCTATGATGGGACAGTGCGTAACTCGTTGGGAGACCTCATCCAGTTTGTCTATGGCGAGGACGGGATGGATGGAGCGTTCATCGAGCGTCAGAGCATCGACACATTTGCCGTCAATAACAAAGAGTTTGCTCACCAATATCGCGTTGACGTCACCGATCCGGCCGGAGGTTTCATGCCAGGAACCCTCCAAGTTGGGATCGACGATAGTTCCCTCGAACTCCAGGCCAAGTTGGACGAGGAGTATAAGCAACTCGTGGACGATCGTCACCTCCTCCGCTATTTCATCTTCCCTCACCAGGATTCGGGCTCCCCCCACTATCTACCCGTGAACCTTCATCGAATCGTCGAAAACGCCAAACAGATCTTCCACATCGACGCCCGGAAACCCAGTGATCTGGACCCCGCATACATCATTGACTCCCTCAAAGCACTGTTAGAGCGGCTTGTAGTTGTCCGCGGCAACGACCCCCTAGGTCTTGAAGCGCAACATAACGCGACCTTGGCTTTCAGGATGCACCTTCGGGCCACTTTCAGCACGAGGCGGGTCTTGGAGCGGCACCACCTTAATCGCGAGGCATTCGACTGGGTTCTAGGAGAGGTCGAAACCAAATTCAATCAATCAATCGTTCATCCCGGAGAGATGTGTGGGACTCTTTCAGCACAGTCGATTGGAGAGCCCGCAACCCAAATGACGCTCAACACATTCCACTACGCGGGTGTCTCGAGCAAGAACGTAACCTTGGGAGTCCCGCGTCTCAAGGAGATCATCAACGTCGCCACAAACATCAAGACCCCATCGCTTTCTGTCTATCTCCAGCCCGAAATCGCCAAGGACCCGATCCTCGCCAAGAATGTTCAACAGGAGCTCGCGTATACCACTTTGCGCACAGTCACAGCGGCAGTAGAAATCTGGTACGACCCGGACCCTAGTTCTACAATCATCGAAGAAGACAGCATCTTTGTGGAGTCGTTTTTCGCTATCCCCGACGAGGAAGTGGAATCGAAACTTCACCTCCAATCACCATGGCTCCTTCGCCTCGAGCTCGACCGAGCAAAGATGATCGATCGCAAACTTACCATGCCATATGTGGCCGGGAGGATTGCCGAAAGCTTCAAAACCGATCTGTTCGTCATATGGAGCGAAGACAACTCGGAGAAACTGGTAATTCGTTGTCGTGTGTTGGGCGGAGCAGACAAAGATGAAGACGGTATGGGGACCGTCGAGGAAGACGTCTTCTTACGCCAATTGGAGAACACCATGCTGGATTCAGTCAGTTTGCGTGGCGTCAAGGGAATCGAACGAGTCTTCCTCCAAGAACACGACAAGGTCGTCATCACGGCAGAGGGTAGTATCAAAGCGCGAGATGAAAAGGAGTGGGTGTTGGAAACTGATGGCGTTAATCTGAAGACAGTCATGTGCATCGAAGGTGTGGACTTCCGACGGACGTATTCCAACAGCTGCGTGGAGATATTCAACGTTCTCGGGATCGAAGCCGCTCGTGCTGCAATTATGAAGGAGCTTCGAAAGGTTATCGAATTTGATGGTTCCTATGTCAACTATCGACACCTCGCCCTTCTTTGCGACTTGATGACCCACCGGGGTACTCTCATGGCCATCACCCGACATGGTATCAACCGCGCAGACACAGGGGCCCTAATGCGGTGCTCTTTCGAGGAGACGGTCGAAATTCTCATGGAAGCCGCTGCTGTAGGAGAAAAGGACGATTGTCACGGTATCGCTGAAAACGTGATGTTCGGGCAGATGGCGCCCATGGGAACGGGATCCTTTGATGTTGCGTTGGACATCGATATGCTAAAGGACGTCATTGTGGATCACCGTCTACCAGCCCAGAACATGCTTGCCGCCCAAGCAGACGGTGGCATGACTCCCGGACAAGTTGCGATGACACCCTACGACAGCAACTCTCCTATGTGGCACGATGCTTCTTTCAGGGCAGAGGCAGCGGCATTCTCGCCTTTGGCTGTCAACGGTGGCGATGACCCAGCCAACTTCTCTTATTTGGGCTTCGGTCAAAGCCCCAAAAGCGCCGGTGGAATGTCGCCTGCGCCCCCCACGTATAGTCCAAGCTCCCCAAATGTGTATTCACCCACCTCGCCATACGTGCCTGCTCAATCCCCATATCAAGCAACCTCACCTTTCATGACATCCCCGTATTCCACATCTCCATTTTTCGATCGTTCACGAAGCGCAACGTCCCCAACATACTCTCCAACCTCCCCAGCCCTCAATCTTACCTCACCGAATTATTCTCCCACTAGTCCCCGCTATTCTCCAACCTCCCCATCGTTCTCCCCTACTTCCCCCCGTTATAGTCCCCAGTCCCCGTCCTTCAGTCCAACCTCCCCTCGGTATTCGCCCACGAGCCCTTCATTTAGTCCGGCATCTCCACGTTGTGAGTTTTGTTCTCCCAAATATTTTGAAGCCCTCGCTAAACTTTCCCCAAGATTCTCCAAGTCGGTCATGTGTTTTCTCTTACTATTTTGATGTTACTAACTTGACATTCCTTGCCCCCTCTGGTCGATCCTTAGCTTGTAAGTATCGCCAACGACCCTATATCCACAAACTGACAGTCTCTCCCAGCACCGGTCCAGATGTCTCCGTCATCTCCAAAGTACTCCCCCACATCACCAGCATCGCCTTCTTCGCCGAAATATTGTTCGCAACTTCTCTCTTCCCTATCTGAGACGCTCCCTGACATTTCATTTCCCAGCGCCCACTTCACCCACATACTGTGAGTCAATTTCCTGTCAAGTTTTCAACACTGACAACGTTCTGTTCCAGCACCCGCATCGCCAGCCTACAGTCCTACGTCGCCACAGTGGTCGCCTACGAGCCCTGCTCACGGTGGCAAGAACGGCGCCAAAAATTACTCGACATCTCCATCCTGGGAATGAGAATATTCTGGGTAAGCATGGGATACATTCAGATCCATCCCCGAGACACTTTGGAGTACATATGTATCTACGCATTTAGAGGTTTTAGAGCTTGGCTCTCTCTAATACGAAATCTGATGAATGTATCGACTTGACCCTGTTAACGTCAGACATTGTCACTGGGCGACAAATGTATCCGTGGTTGTATCCCACCCTTGTAGATCTTCAGTGACTGCATAGTCATACATGCATGGGTGACCTCACCTGTCGATACCACATTCGCCACCTGGTTTGTAGAATGTGGGCCGACGAAGCAAACTACAGACCACGGCGCCACCAAGTCCGATGTTGTGAACCAGTCCGAATTTCCCTGTCGCCCCAAGGACTTGCATTGGACCGGCCCCTTGAAAAACTACGTTAGGTTCTATGCGGGTGACTTAACGCACGATGCCTACATCCTCGCAGCTGCATTATGATGTAAAAGTGCATCCCAAGCCCCGTTGCGCCTAGGGGGTGGCCCTTCGCCTGGAGCAAATGAACCTTATAGCGCGGGAGACCACTTGGATTGGTTAGCTCACCTCCAACCCGCCACTCGGATTGACCACGTACTTGCCTCCGTACTGGCGAAATGTGTCAAAAGATCAGGTACGGGCGGATTGTGGTTCGAGCATACAGTGTTATCGCCCCGTTCGACCAACTTTACAGCTTCTCCAGGCGAACAGAGTCGCAAGGCGTCATATGTGATTAGCTGTCGGATCGGTCAGAACGGCTCTCTGATAAGGGGGGGAACTAACCTCGTTGGATGCAAAGCAATCGTGCAGTTCAATGACCGCAACTTGGTCCCTCCCCTCACCAGTCGGGAACCCTGCCTGAGAGAAGACCTGATCTGCACATCGCTGAGTCATGGAGAAACCAACGAGCTCCACTGCGGTTCGCGTTTCGAATGTTTGAACCCCATCGGTCACCAAGGCATTTCCTACAACCTCTATCGCTTGGTTGACTAGTCCATGTTTGTGGACGAAATCCTCGGATGCAACGATACAGCACGCTGCGCCGTCCTGCAGAAAGTCAAGTCCTCAGAACGGAGGAGATTATGCGATTGATGCGTACTGAGGTTGGACTACACATGAACTTCGTGAGCTCGTTGGTAACCCCCGGCGAGGCCATGACCTGCTCTGTGCTCCATCCGTCACGGAATTGTGAGTAGGGGTTATTCATGGAGTGTCTGTGGTTCTTAGAAGCTGCAAACGGCGCGTTGAAACAACTTATCTGGGGAATGGCCGATGGAACTGTTTACCTATCTTCGCAAAATGCTCAGTAGTCCCGCCATACCTCTTGAGGTACTCGGTGCCGGCGTCACCGAAGAACTGAGCCGCACCAGGACCTTTGTTCGCACCGAGGCCTGCATTTTCAACCTCTTGTTTGAGGTCGCCATGAGGGCCCAGGGGACTCGGCCGATCAGGAAAGCGGGTACCCTGGGATACTGTCAAGGGAAAGCGAGACGAAGGAAGGGCATTCGACGTGCCAAGGAACCCGGAGCCATCCGCTCGAATCCTAGAGCCATGACACACTCGGCGGCACCGTATTTCACGAGGTTGTTAGATTGGTAAAACGCAGTGGACCCCGTTGAGCAGTTGTTGTTGACGTTGACGATCGGTATCCCGGTCAACCCAAGGTTATATAGCGCCCGCTGGTCAATATTAAGTGCCGCGCGAGCTACCCTGTAAAATAACAGGCACCTGGCCAGTGGTAGAGTCTCCGAAACAGTACCCAACATGAGCTGCTTCGATAGAGTCGTATGTGATACCTGCACACGGTTCGCTCGATCATGCTGACACTCTGGAGAAAGAGAAACCATCCAACCTGCATCCAGTAGTGCTTTGGTCGCAGCTTCTAGTCCCATCTAAAGGTGCCTTAGTCCGTGAACTATAGAATCAATGAAAATGGACCAACGTCCTCCGTGGCGCGCTGTCCTCGAGGCTTATGGGAGAGCCAAATTTAGCTCGTTATGAAGTAGAAGAAAGGGGTTACTCACTTTCAGAAACGCAGTACATCCTACGCCGATTATGAATGTTTGTCTTCCCCTCTTCAAGTTAGACATGGTTGTGGACGATCGATCATCCTGGCAGCACAAGTGTCCGGCGACGGTCGGAGGTTCAAGCGCTCATCTGTGATCGCGGCAAGCGCGATCGGTGGCCTAACGTTCGCGGTCTCGATCATCACTCAAGGAGATAATCGATGAGCTCGGCAACTACATGGACGTTCACGCTATTTCCTATGAGCTTGTATTTACTCTTCGTAGTGACCCCCGCTGGCCAAGTAAACGGTTCGGTATCGGTATCAAAGCCGAAAAGCCTCAGTAACTCCTCTGGCGAGAAGTACCGGAGGCGCAAAGGTGCTAAGATTGTTGTAGGGTTGGGATCACCCTCCGCTTGTGCTCGGAGGAAGTGATCAAACGTTTCTCTTGTCTGTATTTGTAAGGTTGGCCATCATTCCAACAAAGGGAGTTAACCGGGGGCTTACGTCCAGTAACTCGTTCTCCTGGAGGATGGAACCAGCTCGCTCAACCATCTTGGTGTATCCTGCAGATTGTCAGATGGCTCGTTTAGCTGATATTTAGTTCACGAACCCCTAGTAAAACAGCACGTTCTGTATGAGGTCGGTAGGACGATGTCAAATAATTTCCCCCATTTCTCGAGAACCCGGGAGGATATCGTGCAGCCATCAGGGCTTGGCTTTTCCTGGTCGAGGTATTCTCGGACCATCCTTGCACCAGGCAACACCTTCGACTGATCCCTGTCGTCTACCCAATTTGTTCCACGACCTGGAACGTGCCTTAGGACTTCTGGAGCAAGAATCTCAGTGGGAAGGGAGAAAGCTTCGAATCGAGCAAGGAGATAATATCGCAGTCGAGAGTTTGGTATTCCAAGTGACAACGGTGTGAGAAGAAATTCAAGAACATTGTATCCGAGTTGGGAAAGGACTGTAACCAGCGTATGCCTCGTCGATGACGTCTCGTAGTCAAGGTTTAGCGGGGGTAGGCAGGGGGTAGAGAGAGAGAGAGAGTACCTCGAACCCAGCTACGTTCTCAATCAGCAGCCGACCGGGAAGAGCATTAGACACAGCTAAGGATGGGAGAACGTCGTTGATGAGGTGGAGGAAAGACTTTGCGCGGGGATCGCTGTTATCCTTAGGGACCGGGTTGAGGACGGTATATGGTTGACAAGATGGGGACATGAGCCATAGGTCGGCTGCATAGGCTGCCAAATAATCGGCAGTCACGGTGCATAGGTCAACCTACGCCTTTCTCAGCTGCTAATCGGTTGCATGGATTGGAGTATTAGGACCTGTTTCACGGTAGTCTCACGGAAGTTGTGCGAGTACACCCGACAGGCGAGCTGATCCCAATCGAAGGCGGCAAGGACTCGACCGCCAACGGAACTCTTCCTGAGGGCGTAATGAAGACCACCTGCGGGTCTAGATGAGTTGTGCGCAGTAGAGATGGATAGGCTCTTATACCTATCCCACAGTAGAACTCGAGGGCAGTTGACACCATTTAGTGAGATTTTAGGTTCCTTTAGCCACGATCACGTGTGACCTCGTTCGAAGGGTTGAACTTTGCCATCAAGAATATTGTCCTCGAGATCTCATGCGCCATGTCCTCTCAACGGTGAGTATCTCATCCATCCGCAGAATAAAAGAGCTAATACTAAAACCCACAGTACTTCACATCCACAGCTCCCGAGTCCCCAGAGGCAGGTCCAACCCAACGCCGAACACACTTGTTTGCTCACTTGACCCCCAGTCCGAATACTCGTCCTTCCTATATCCAAGGGCAGGACCATTCTCCATCCGCCACAGAGTGCGAACTCCCCAAGTCGTCCACAACTCACTATCTGACCACATCACAGTTATTTTCCAAAAACCTTGATGATGACGCAGACCATTAAGTGCGACCAGCATGTCTCCAGTTTCATCACCCCAGAGTCGAGGTCTGTCCTGCTTCCCTTTTTGCTCGTCCTCGTCTCACCTTATCTTTAGCCCCCTAACTGCTCGTATCCGAAGGTCTCCTCTTTCACAACTGTGAGTGTCCTCATCTTTTGCGGTCACATAACGTTAAGGAATCGACCAGCACAAGCGCACCATCGAGTCCCAGGCGGACAACGTCGTATGTTCCCTTTTTGCTTCCCCTTCGCTGTCTGTTTACCTTTCTTTAGTACTCTCGAATGCGGATCTGGGGCCACAACTCCCATCCAAAGTCATCAAACCGCGCCACGGTCCAGATTATCCTCCCCTTTCGTTGAGCAAAACCCTCCAGAAGACCAAACGCCCACAAAATTTATGATTCCCCAGAAAAGTCTCTCATCACCCCCCGTCTCTTCACTCGCCTCCGTCTTCTCTCACTACAATCCTCAATCCCAACCACTACTCATTGCTCCGTCACCTCTCCGTCTACCAACCAGTGAATCCGACCTCCTTGCTGATCCCAACCTCCCAAAAATCGAAGAATCCGGGCTCCATCACCCGGATTACCTTCAGACAACCCAGCGAACTCCATCTCCCCTTGTCAACTCCTCACTCCTTGGGGACCCCTTCTCCCATTCCTCTGTATCCATTAGCGTGACTGAGACACCCGCAAGGGGTAGACGTTTGAAAATCTTCCAAGAAACCTCCGAGGAAAGCTTCGAAGAAAGCTTAATGATACATGGCTACGCTCACCGAAGCGGAGTCAGTCATGACGGTCAGCTCTCCCAAACAGCTCTCGAGTGGCTCCGTCACCCCACCTCTACGACATCCCCGACTCACCAAGCCTATCTACCAGCTATCACCTCCATTATTTCTGCAGTCCATCCTCCCCAGACGGAGAATGAGACGAGAAAACGGAAGCGGTTAGAATCCTTCTTAATTCCCACACCCCACACCTCAAAACTTCGTATCGTCGATATCGAGGGTAGAGGAAGGGTTCTCCTGAGCGTAGAAGAGGAACCGAGCTCCTACGAAACTCTTGATGGAGGAAACCCCGCACAACGAAAGCGTACCGTTGGAAAACGGAAGCTCAGAGGGAATGGGAAAGCGTCACCTTCAAAACGAGACCGTGCCGCTCCCCCTGGTACATCCGCAGACCTCAGATTTGTTGGTCCGGACTGGCTCGACGCAGAATTCCCGTGGTCTCTCAACGCCGATCAACTTGTCCGCGCTCACGGGGAGACTCAAGATGAGAAGATGCGATGGATACGAAAGTTCTTGGACCGCGACTCCGACTCGGAAAGTGAGGACGAAGAAATCATGCCTTCTACTGCTTGGGGGGAGTTATACCAGCACCCACCTATGCCTTGCCGAAGAGGTAGGGGGAAAATGGTCCCAATCAAGGCCACCGACCGACAGAGAACGGGAACTATGGTCTTCCCCAGTGATCCTGCCGACGCTCGAGCCGCGCTCTTGTCACGACAAGCGGTGAGAACTTTGGTTCTCCGTCGTGCTTCACAGGCGCGTCGCTCCAGCCTCTCGAGTGATTGCTCGCAAAGCGGGGAGGATGGAGATTTCTGCGTTTGCGAAGGCAAGGTCAAAGACCGTGGTTTGGTGCAGTGTACTGACTGCGAACGATGGTATCACCTCCGCTGCATCGGCGTAAGGAACGCCGGAGAACTGGGCAGGCCCAGCGACCCCTGGTATTGTGCTGGTTGCGTGAGGAACAGCCGCCAAACAGTCACCCCTGAACCTACAATCCCCTCTTCCGAACCCACCATCGTTCCCACGGATGACGACTGCCCGGAGAGCTCACCCAAAGACCCCCTCTTCTTCGTCGGCGATCCCGAGCGATCTCCTTTCACAGCATGGCGCCCTCGTATGCGGCCCTCAACGCCCATTCGTGATGGCGCCGGTTTTGAGCCAGCTTCTGGTTCTTCCTCGACAGCCTATTCTAACAAGGGCGGCCCTTCGACGCCGCAGACTTCTTCAAGTGGGCTCTCACGGATTTACGAGACGCCGCATCTGTCTGTTAACATCAATGGTGCAGAATCTATTTTCGATCTTACTACAACACCATCCAGAGGGATGAAGTTCAGCACGTTTACACCAAAAAGCACCGGACCTTGGTCCTTTAACCCCCGCACAAACCCGGCTGGTATCAGTCTTCATACCCCCCTGAGGAAACACACGGGGTCCTTCAACAGGACCATGGGTCGAGTTGACTCCGTCTCTGGTATTGCCCACCGGCCAGTGCTGCAAGATAGTCCTACCCGAAGAAAGGAGGGGGGCATCGGTCGCGTGCTGCACTCTCGACGTCCGTGCGAGAGCCCGATGGGTCTTGGGGGTCCTATGGGCGCAGGAAGGTTTAGTGGATTTCCAATGCTGGAGGAATCACCGGTTGTACGGTCAGCTGGGAAGAAGAGGATGAGGGAAGAAGCGGATTTAGGGGATGGTGTCTCCGCTGAAGAGTGAGCTTTCGTGTTCAATATATATGTATAACTATATACACTGCCGTACGATATTGTTTTTTACACTCCTGAGAGCTATAATATCCCAAGACCGACGCTGTTGTTCCCCGGTCATTCCAGCCCCCGCATACGAATTAACTAGATACTATTTTATACCTTCAGAAATGTACTCTATCGATGAGCCCACCCGCCTTTTCATAGTTCCCGTATAGCGCCTTCGAAAGTCTCGCCCCGCTCAGCTCCGAAACCAAACCCCTCTCACTCAAGAAGTCCACATACCGTCTCCATGCACCCGCACCTTTGCCGGTCTTACCGTGCATATCCGCGCTCAACGTATTTTCTGGTCCCTCGTCGATTCTTCCCATCTTCAGGGTCGCGATGCTCCCGACGATGAACAAACCGCGTTTTGCCCTCGTCAGACCAACGTTCAATCTTCGTCTATCTGCGAGAAAACCGATGTGTCCCATGGCATTGTTCCGAACAGTCGAGAAGATGATGATGTCTTTCTCTCGACCCTCGAAGCCATCTACGGATTTGATCTCTATGCTGGCGAGTTGCATTGCCCGTTGGTCGCCTAACACCCGCTTGAACCGTTCTATGTTTTCCTTATTCTTGTTGAATAGTCGGTTTAGGAGAGAAACCTGCGCCACGTATGGGGTTATTATCCCGATATCCGAGCCGCGAATTGCCTGAGACAGGAAATCAGCACGCCCACCACGCGGTATCGTGTGGAATGTACAAACCTTGTTGTGAAGGAGGAGGTCTTCGACGACACTGCAAACGATGTGCGCTTCATTCCAATTAACTCTGCTCCGGTCTTTCGCAGATTCAGATCCAGCATGGTCAAGGAAGATTAAACTGGGTCTGTTGCCAGTGGCAGGGTTGGCCGTGAGATGACTTGAGATCGGTGGGTCCAGAAATGATACAACGTTCCCGGCAGAATCGACAGTACCATCCGACAGGGAGAAATTGTAAAACTCCGCTGATGGGAACCGCGAGATATCTGGGTGCATACGATACTGGATATTGAGCATAACTGAGGGAATAGCTACGGGGGTGGTTAAACATTATAGTGCAGAGATAAAGAGGGGCAGTACGCACTCCCCTCTTCCGTCAGACGCTCAAAGAGGCTTATTCCGAGGCCATTTGATTGCGCCTCCGGGCTCGTGATCACCGGCGGGAGTTGCTTGTGGTCGCCGATGAGTGCTACGTGCCGGGACTGAAAAAAGTTTGTCATCGGTCGCGCAGCGGACTAATAGCAGAAAACGTACACCCTTCATAAGGGGGATGAGGGAAGCAGGTTCCGTGGACATCGAAGCCTCATCCAAGAAGACCACGGGAAAGTCCATACCGGCTAATGACCAAGACCCAGAGCTGATGCAGGTAGTACACACCTAGTGAGGTTCGTAAGCTCACGGTAGCATGTGAAAGGGGCGGAGAAACCTACAACGTCAGCGCTGGCCAGCACCTCTGTCTGCATTTGCAGGTACAGAGATTGCTCCTTGGTGTGAAGCTTCGACTGTCTTACTTTCAAGGTGCCCAGATAACTCTTCAAACGCGAAATCTCATTGAAGGAAGCCCGTTGTTCCTGGCGCTCAAAGATACGAGCGCGTGTTCGTTTTAATTCCTTCTCAAGCTTCTTCAAGTTCTCAGAGACGACCTCGTAACTTGGATAGAGGGGATGTTTCTGGATCTTGAACTCAAGAGAATGCTCCTGCAAGGTGGACTTGATTTGTCCGTAACCAATCCGAACCGGATCCAACCCTGCATTCACGAAACCTTCCACCAGGTTGTCGACCGCAACGTTGGTGTAAGTGCATACCAGAATCGGATGTACCACCGCAAAGTTTTTCTTCAGAAAGATATTAGAAGATGAATCCAGCAAACACCAGTCAAGTTTACCTTCAGGAGTTTGATGGTTTCAATGATAGTTTTCGTTTTTCCAGTTCCGGGGGGCTGCGGCAAGGTTAATCCTCCATGAAAATCCCCAAAACGTACGGCGGATAACGCACCCCTTGAATGAGGCTCATACCCTCCGCAATCATTGTAGCAATGGCCCTGACTTGCGGAGCATTCAACGGCAGAACGGGGTCTCCCTCTACCCTAACGGGGTTGGGCCGCAAATACCTCTTCGCCCAGCTCATGATCCTCATGTCGTCCTTGAAAACGCCTCTGGAGACTGCGGAGGCCCTTCCGCCGTGATCAAGAGTTTCGTGGGAGACATAGTTGGCTTCGTCTGCTCGCTGGAGGGGAGTAGAGTGTGTAGACTCGGAAGTGGGCGAGAATGAGTCAAGGAGGATATGACGAAGGTGAGTCCCATGCAACATATACTTCTGTCCATCCCCCACTGCCTGCTCAATGGCGGGCACATCATGAGAAAGGCAAGATATTGCTGCGTTCATGCGTTCATACGCGATGTTTGACTGGCCGAGGTCCAACCTTTACGGAGATTGAGGAAGAGTTAACATGACTTGGAACGAAGGAGAGAACAAACTAACCTCCAACATCCCTCCTCAAGCTCAGGAAATGATACTTGCAACGCAACCTTGATTTGAGTTGGTTTGTGATCGACAACATTGCCTCTATAAGGAATATCATTGAGGGGATCTGCTCGAGAGATGAGGATGGGAGAGCCTTTCCTGAGTACCCCGAGAGTTCAGATACAAAAACATCCGGATAGAAAGGTGGAGAAAACCTACTCAAAGACATGGGCAGGGAAAACGATGCCGGGGCCGAGCATAAAACAAGCAACGGGCCTTCCAGCTTTTTGGAAATCGACCCAGTACGCCTTGGTGTCGGTAATGCAATAACCTTCTCGCTTGAGACGATCCAAGCTCCAGCTCGAGAGGCGCTCCTTGACGACTGCCTCGTTTTGCGCACGCTCGGAAGACAGAAGGGGCAGGAAACTATAGGACTGAGTGAGTACTTAGTTTGTAGGGAGGGAGCACGGTCACAAACTGATCCTTGTACTTCTGGATGTGGGCATTATAAGGGTAGGCGTCTGTAGGGAACGGGGGTTGTGTTCGCTTTTCAAGGACCTTTATTGCAGTGTTGAGTGGTGGTTTGGGGCTTGAGACGCGTAACCTCCAATCGAAACGGGGAATGTGCTCGGTGACTGGAGAACGAAACCGTTCGTTGACGTTGACCGCCTCTGACGACGACAGGCGTCGGAATATAATACATGGATGATCAGGTGGAGGACGTGAAAAGACCGTTGGTGTGCGACTCAAGCGTCTCATAGGATTGAGGACATGACAAGTTTGAGAGGTGATGACGATCGGTCGATTGCTTAGGTGAAGATCGATTGGATATATGAACACAGGTATGAGAGGGATAGTGGTACAAAAGAAATACATGCAAGGGCGAGTATTACTATAAAATAAAACATCGAAAGTATCGACAAGAAGGCGTAGGTGTGGAACCGCGTAAGTACAGCATGAGCGCAGTATGGTGTATTAACCCGAAGGAAGAAAGTGAGAAACGATTAACATCGATAGCAGGAGAGCAATCAGAAAGTGGAAAGCACGAGGGGACCAACGCCTCGGAGGGATTGAGGCTCTATGTCACGAGGCACACGATACTGGAAATCTGGGGATGGTTGTGGGTAAAATGGATAAACAGAAATCTGGAAACTAACCTCCGTCCCTAAAAACGGGATTCGACTTGAGGCGGCGGCGCTCTTCCTCTTCACGTTCCATGTCAATCTCGAATTGGGCTTTGCACCCGGGTATCCGATACCCATCAATAGTATTCGTCTTCTTGGGATGCCAACGGCCGCCACCGGTCTTCTTACAGATCGCGGAGGAATGTCGAAGGGGATAAGCTGCTAGCTCGCCGAGATCATCGTCCGATCCTGGACCACTGGTGGGTGGTGGAGGGGGGATCTGTGGGTAATCAGGCAGAGTGTGAGTCCGCCTGATGGTGGGCCTTGGTAAGTGAGAGATGGAATCGGATGGGGTGGATATAACCGAGGAACTGGAAGAACGAGGGAGTTTGGTGTCGAAGGTTAATGGGCTAGAGAAGGAAAGCTCTGGGGTCCTCGGGAGTGCTGGAAGACCGTTGATCTGGTCGAAGCACTCGACGCAGACTCTGGCCTTAACGATCGGAGAGGAAGGAGATTCGAATGCGGTTATAGGCACACCGCGAGGGGGATGGATGAAGTTAAGATTGGAAGTGTCGAGGAGAGGGATCAAATGCAAGCTGCAATCGGCGCAAAAAATACCACCACACTTTCTGCAGTGCTGGTGATGGATCGGGATCAGAGAGTATCAGAGTGAGAAATGGGGTAGACACACATGTCTGCGGTCGAATAAGGTGAAGGGCTTGCGACAGTTGAAGACATCACAGTGGCTCGCCTGGGAATCTGGCTGGAGGTGCATGACACGTCAGGTGAAACATACGGAGAATTTAGAGGGAAAAAGTTTACCTTCCAGAGGTGTTTGGGAAGCAGGACGGCAAGATGCTCGTTTCTTCGAAGCGAGCGCGAGGTGGGAGAGGAAGAAGTGGAAGCCAACTGCCCTGTAAATGCACAAAGGTGTGTGGCGGTGTGAGAAAGCGAAGGATGTTGATGAGAACGAAGAACTTACGATTAGAAAAGGTGTCATCAAGTGCGTTGAGAGACGGAATGAGATACTTGAGAGTGGAGGAGAGGATAGCAGACATGATGACAGTAAAGGCACAAGAGGAGGATAGGGCGGGATAGACAGCGGAAGTCTGGATATTAGTGAACTCAAGTTGTAGGATGAAATATTTATTTATTTATTTCCTCCGAAGCCACGTGCAAAGATCCGATCTGTCGGTTATTCCTCGGTTATTCCGCAACAACGTCCCAAGACAAATTCGCCCTCAACCATGCTCAACCGACCAAGTCCTACACTGTCCACCACTCGGCCAGCCATTCTCGCCGACACACGGCCGCCCACGGTTCTTTGTAGAACGGCTCCTAAATACCATGTCGCCTCTTTCTTTGCCAGCTTTCGCTTTCGTTCCTGGACGGGTTTGCTTCCGCCATCAACGGGTATCCTCCTTGACAACCCCACGAGCTCTTGACACACTCCCAATGCCACCCGTTCTTTGACGCCCATGACCCCCACGGTGAACCCAGACTGTTCCACGGTTTCCAATGCTCCCTCCAACACCCCAATGAGCCCCATGGGGGTATCCGTCGTGTGTTCTGAGTTCTCAAACATCCGCTCCATCAAGGGGTAAATGAAGCGAACCAACCGTAAGAGAACCATCTCTGACAGTGCGCCAAGCGTCCGATCGCACTCCTCCTCGACCAACTTCTCCAGTTGTCTGACCTGCTTGGCTCGCAAACCTGTGGCCTTGGTGAACCTCTGAGCAACGGCAAAAGCGCTTTGGAGTATCCCTTGGAGCATCCAGGCGATAGTCCCAAAGACGTCACGAATCTCTCTCGAATTTCTGCCAACATCAGTCATTACCTGTACCATCTTGCCCAGTTCCTCAAGTCCAGACCGAGCAACGGAAAACGTAACCGGAATCACCGTCAGTGAAAACCGCTCCCTCTCCGCTGCCGAGTCGGTCAATGACCTGGTCAGCAGACCACTTTGTGCCCTCATCAGACGCTCGTATATCGTCAATGCCGATCGTGAGCTGATTGTAATCGGTCCTAGCAAATGTCCAGATGAGGGGTGCGATGCTGATAATCTTGACTGATCGCCCCGGGGCACGCTTACCATCCAAATTGTGACCAACGACCTTGCCGTGAAGCACTCGCTCCAGGCCAGCCCAGGGTCTATTTTCGGCCTTGTCCCTTTTCTTTTCCCTCTTTTTCCCTTGATCTACCGTGGCGCGTCCTTCCGAAGATGTCTCGACCAGTCGTTCTGCGAAAAAAAAACTTTTACCGGTTGCTTGCCCGTGTGATCCCCAATTCAAATTCGTACCTAATTGATCCCACTCAAACATCCGCTCGAGTTTTATGCAATGGGTCTCCAGTTCCAAAGCCCTCTCCTTCCATCCCTGACTGACCAACATGTTCTCTTTTGGCTGAACATCGCCCCCAGGGCAAGGAAACACGTCCCGTAGGTCCAGCGTGTATGCTGTCAACGGGTGGTCAGATCATGATACCAGCCGTATCGAGACCACTCACAGATGTATGATTGCCTGGTTGGTTTAAACCGTAAAGCCACCAATGCCTGTGGGGTATCAGACGCCAATGAACTGGGGCCGGGAGCTGGGGAACGGTCCGCAAACTTACGACTGCGACACGGATCTCGGTGTTTTTATCGTTCATTGTTTGAAACCGGAAGATGCTGATCGGTCCCGCCACGAAAAACGATCACACCAGTACCCGCATATCCCCCACAAACAGCTTGCCGTTCTCGCTGCTGGTGTCGGTAATGATGTCGTTAGCTGGATATTGCTCGCCTTGGCCTTGGTCAATCTTACGGGCGGTCTTACAGGCCTCTACGCCCTTCTAGTTGGTATCGGTCATTGTCATCTTCATCTTCCTACCCGTCAAGTGGGCCTTCAGATTTTTGCTCACCAAGTCCATAAGCTTGGCAACCGGCCAACCCACGACGTTTTGTCATGACTATCACGCTCTTGATGGCTTGCGTTTCTGCTTTCCTCACTGACATTATCGGCATCCACCACTGCTACGCGTTCGTGTCTTGGAGTCAACTGGCCTGAAGATCTGGTTTCCATTATCTTCATCCCGTTGGTACGTCACGTATTCCATTCGGTCGTCAAAGGTACCCACCCACGGCGTACGGTCATTATTGGTGGCTAACGCACGTTTTCTAGTACTTCACCCATCCCGGCCTCAAAACCAACATGGCCTCTTGGATAACCGCATCACCTGGGGGTACACAATCTTGTTGTGTGTTGTTGCTCACTGTGCCAAATTCCTTCCTTGTGCCAGATTGTGTGGTTTCAACATCTGCGAGTCTGGCCCTATCGGTGCCCTCATGAGTTGCAAGCGGTATGTTTTCTCTCCGGGTCTATGCGTGGAACTGGTCGCTGACTTGGCCGAATGCCGTCAAGTCTCGTCGAACTCATTGTGTTGAACGTTGGTCTCCAAGCTGGAGTTCTGGATACCCGAACCTTCTTCATGTTCGTGTTGCATGCCTTGATCTTGACGTTTGCCGCGAATTCAGACTGCCCCAGCTGGGTATTGTTCAGCGGTACCAGGACGACTGGGAAACGGATGCGATTGCGAAAACCGTTGCCAGCGGGAGACGGAAGACCGCATACCTCCCATGCTCATTCTACCCCATTGTTCAACGCGACCACACAGCCCTGGCCGCATCTACATCACAACAGACCCAAGACCAACTTCGGCGCCTTTCTTCCTTTATGGATAACTCAACCCTCGAAACGAATCTTATGAAGATGAAGGTGATTTTCCTGGGCGTGAGACTTGAATGTAAGTTTCGTGCTGTGCCCTACCCTCGCACATGCTGACGTTTATTCTTTAAGGACACCGGTATTCGCATAACCCGCATTCCCCTTCCACGCCACTTTCCCGCGCGCACACAAGTCCTCGTTGATATGTATAATCTCATCAGCGCTCACTCTCGTGTATGATACGAGCATGAATCGATCTCCAATATATATACATTCATTGGAATCAAAAATTCTGATTGGACGAAAACAGCAATGTCTGGTAGGCCGCGGCGGCCCCTCCAGTCGAAAACCAACCAAGTTCGATCGGTCAAAGTACACGATCTTGGTCAAATTTTGACCGGCTTGGTCAGTCGATAATTGACCCAGCTCTCCCTCAAACCTGGTCAAAAAATGACCAACCCATTTTTACAGCAATTGATTGATACAGTAAAAATGGCCTACTCCCGTTCCCCGCGGAATCACGTTACCGACCACAAAATCCCACGATATCTCATCCTCGTAAATATCAGTTCGCTTGCCCTGTGGCGGCGAAGGTCAATGTCTCCATTCTACCCTTGCCCTTGCATTCCTTCTGCAACAGCTCGTTGATCACCCTAAATTGCCCAGGGTCAATTAACATCACCTGTCGGACATGAATGCGTGCAAATAAACGAAAGAAAACTGGCGACACTCACCACATCCCACTCCGCCTGGCCCGTCTCTTCTTCTTCCACCTGTTCAGCCCCCTCCAAGATATGTTCCCGCAGCCGCTTCCCATCTTTTGTTGGTACAGTGACCCGCACCCGCATCCGAGCACGTTGTATCGGGAGATTTGATGATGTCTGGAGCAGCTTGATGCATTCTGAAACCTATGCTGAACGTTAGGCTGAGAATACCGAACAATCGCGCTTTTCGCACCTGACTCTTCGCTGTTTTGTTCGTCTTGACACTGTATCCAGCCTCCGTCATAGCTTTTTCGATCATACCGACTGGATATGGCCGTTGCGTGGAAGGTTCTACGCATTTCTCAGCCACCAGGGTTGCAAGCTCCTTCCTTAGAGATGTGATGTCGTGCTCTCGCTCCTTCTCGCCTACTTGTACTTCCCCTTTCTTCAGAATCTGATGAATCGCTTCAGACGTCATCCGCCCCGTCTCATACGATATTCGAGACCAATTAACGCACCTCCTTGACGATCTCGTTGGTATTTGATGTCCCGAAAGCCTTTTCCAGATCGTTTGCTTTTGCCACTTCTCCCTTGGACACATTGACGAAGATGTTGGAGATTTGTAGTACGTCATCGATATTGGATTCCCTGGACGTAGGGATGAGTATCGCCGCAAAATGTTTCTGGGAAAGAGGCCAGTCACACTCCATTCCTCCACTCCTGCACCTTGTTCTTGTAGCAAGCAATCTGTCAAGATTCACTACGCCGTTCGTCGATGATCAATTGCGGTAGAGTAAAGGCTGACCTCAAACCGCTTTCCGCCCTTCTTGAGACGGACAACTGAGACATTCGTGAGCCTGTAAGACGCCTTTTAGCCAGTAACATGGGCCACCAGAGACGAACTGAAATACTTTATCTGGTTCGACGGTTGGTTCACCCGCATGTTTTGCAGCAAGCCGGATGCTTTGACTCATTTCCCGATTTGGACTTGTGACGAAACCATCTGGCTCAATGCTCCGTCAAAGCCAGAGGTCCCTTCCCGCCCGTTCTGCCTGGGTTCGTTACACCTCTACTGCACAATCTCAGCCAGAAACCACCTCTGGCCCCAATGTTTCTTCTCCGCCTCTATCTGGCGACAGAAAAACCCCCCCATCGCGTCCCGGAACCTGGAAGACGCGTCGGCCGCACATCAACCCGGAAAAACCGCGCCAATGGAATAGACCCCTCGCCCCGGGAGTGCTGCCCGCATTCGATGAGGCTCTCCGTTATATTCGCCAGGATTCTCATGCTCTAAGAGCCGAGACCCAGTACAACCGATCGGTTTTACAGGAGGCGGAAAGCTCACCCAACCCCGATCTTGAGCTCGTCAAGGGCTTGAAGGAAAAGCTCGCGGTCCTTGAGGTTCAAAGCGAGGTTAATCGCCCAGAAGTTCGCTGGTATTTCAGAAATGGTTTGGGTGAGTATCCCTGCCTCTTGTGTTTCCTCCAATTCACCCACGCGACGTCTAGCGGACGTGTCCAAGCCCGTTTATCGGCATCTCGCCGAGAAAAAGTGGAGAAACGATGGTGACCTCGACCTTCTGGTGGGACTACGCCCCCTCTTTCATCCCGTTCTTCCTATGCTGACCTACCCAGATGGAAAGAGTCCACCAAATGAATGTCGTCCCTGATGTTTTACCCTCCTTACATCCTTCTTTCGACCTTCGCCTGACGTTCCCCGAATCCCCATCTCAACGCGTCAAACCCCGGCCATGTGTGAATCCTCGGCACAAGCAGGTAGAACCTGGTGTCTTCCTGGTCTCCGAGCAGGTAATTCAGCACGGAACGCATATCTTCTTCCCATGGGTTGTTCGTTGACAGGTTATTTCTTAGACTCGAAACCAACCAACCCTTTACGCCAGCGTTTTTCATGCAGAAACCAGACTCTACACCCTCCTGATGGTGGATCCAGGTATGCTCTCGTCGGAATCTCAGGTTCTGGATTCGGACTCAAAACTGTGCCAGACGTACCTGATCCAGAGCGCCAGTCCTTCACAACGTACCTTCACTGGCTCCAGTCAGTATTTTTTACATTGACCACCGCTTGATCGTTCAAAATCTTGCACAGGCCCAACATCCCCTTATCTTGTACTACACGGTCCATTGAAATCCCTGAGGCGCATACCTCATATATCCCACCTCATCCCCAGCGAGGGACACGCTACCATCGATATGTTCTGCTGTTACTTCCCCAGCAAGCTCCAGCCGAGCCTTTATCGGTCCCGGTATTGTGTGATGCTGACCGACTCCATTTTAACGTTCGTGAATTCGCCGCTCAATACGGTTTGGATGGATCCACTGGCGGAGGTGCCCACCTGTGGCGCCAAGTCTGGGATGAAGGGGTCTCCCAGGTCTATGCGACTGTTCTTCGTATGTCCTTTCCATGTTTCCCAGACCCCCATATTTTAACAACCCCCTCCCCTATTGTAGGACGAGAGGAACCCAGGTTCGCGGTACCACCCAAGCCAGACCGGTATGCGGAAATCCGTGGTGTCAAGCGATATATCAAATAGAATCTCGATGTTCCAAATTGGGGAACAGGCAGAATGGTTTCCTTATTGACACTTCTAATACATCTCGTGCAACACTCCATATCAGTGGATGTTTATGTCCTACGGGTTGTGCGATGGCGCAGAGTTAGGAGATTGGCGACATCGCTGACAATTGCAAACCCACCTTTTCAATCAACTTCCTGGCAATCGGGTGGAACTCGGCTTTGTGTTTCTCGAAGTACCTCACCGCCAGGTCCCTATCGACCCTGGCAATCGACCTGAACACAGGTCTGCAGAACTTCGCTCTACCCTTGATCACGCCACTGCCGTCATCCCCGACCACCCATCTTGCAGCCTCCTCGGCCACATGCTGCGGAACTAAACTCGGGTCCCGTAGAGCGAGCTGGTAGAACCTAAACCTGATCTCCGCGTTCGAAGTATCCGCCACCTTGTAAATATTACCGAGGTGTGCGATATGACTCTCCGGTAAAGGTGGTAAACCTTGGAGGCGTTCCAAGAAAACGATCCTCTGGTTCGAGTTAAAATCATCCAAGTCGGTCGCAATAAATGAGGTTTTGGAGACGTCGATCGCACGAGCAGCATCCCATCTATCTGCCAGGGCATATGCTTGCCTCGCAAGGGTCAGGTCAAGGTCCTCTTGAACCGGCAGTTCAACGCCTTCGCCATGAAACCACGCCTGGAGTAATGCTTCAGCTGGAGGTCGAGTTTCGCCTCGGAACACCTACATCCCAATCAATTGAGTCCAAAGCCTTGATCTTCTCTTCGCCGCCATGACTTTGGAAGTACGCAAACAGGTGATCCTTCCATTGTTGGGTAGTGATGCTCTTTCCGCTAAACGTTTCGACGTAGTCGCGGATATATGGAAGAAATACATCCAAGCCACCGATGGTTCGTTCTGTACCCGCAGTTAGCGCAACTTCCGAGCATAGCGGATGGCAGAGGAATACCCAAGTGAAGTAGCAGATTTGCACCCTTTTGGTAAGGAACGGAGGAGTATGCTTCGTCCGGGTCCTCACCAGGTTCAAAGTCAATCAAAAGTCTCTGGTATTTCGGCCTCTCCACATAGCGTTCCAAGTCATCCCGCAAGGCCTTGTTACCGATGACATAGGAGAAACTGCGTTGAGCAGGCCCGTGAAGAATCTGCTGTAACACTCGCTCCATGTACGTCGTCCACCCCTCGTTCAACCAGAAATGAGATGCATGAGCGTGACTGGATATTTTGGGACAGTGAGTTGAAAGTCCTTTCAGGATCTAACAACACGTACGTTACCCCGTTCCCAAACCATGAATGGGTTAGCTCGTGGACAACGACGTCTACCAAAGATCTGTCCCCAGCAAGTAATGCTGTAACGCATCAGGCAGGGTAGGTTCACGCAAGAGCGAGACGCTTACTTGGGTTCAGGAACGACAGACAAGCATTTTCCTAGAGGGATAGCTTTACGCCAGTTCGCTGAATAACAAACGGCGTGCTCACCATCCCTCCATAAGGGAAGCTTGGTGGCAGGACCAATAGATCATACGTTCCAAATCGATAGTCTCCAACCAGATTCTCTTCAGCAGCGAGGAACCTATTCTAGGTTTATCGGTCAATCCATTGCATCGTATGTGCCACCTGCCTCGTTGTGTCCTCACTAAACTCCCAAAATGCAGCATCCATGAGGGATGGTTCGGTCCAAATACCGGAGCTCCAGGTTTTTCCTGGAGGCTTGGCGAATGCACGATAACGGAGGTCCCCTGCTGCGATTGCAATCAAATAGGAAGCTATCGCAACTGGTTGATTGTACTTGTATGTCACGAGTTCCTTGCCTATAACTTTCCCGTCGTGGGGTGGGCCATCGGAAGGTGGACTAACGCGAATCGCGGACAGCAGGGCGGGTAATACTGACGTGACTTGAGCACTGTATGTCTGGGTGGATGTCAGTGTCTCTGGATCCGAACAGGGGAGGTCGAAAATTCCTCACAACTTTGACCGAGGGACTGTCTGGTAGCAGCATACCCAAATCAATTAATTGTTATCCAGTGCCCGATAGGGTTATACTCATACCTTGAATGGGGAGTAAGCTTCTGGCGTATATCGGCTGACACTGGCTAAACAGGTATGGGAATGTCTTCCCTTGCGTCTGCCTGGCATAAAACTTCGTCAACTTACGCATGCAGATATTAGGCCCAATGATCTCACTCTTTCGTGAGCCATTGTAGAGCAGTGCACCCGGAGGTGGTTGCATAAGAAACCGTCAATTCGAGTTTCGAATTTGCCACGAGGGAAGGTGGAAGCGGTATAGTCAGGGCAGAGCCCATAACCTCATGTTTTTTTCCAAGCGAGTACTACTTCCGATGTCAGAAGTGGTTCCCTGGATCTTGAGTGTTGGCGATTCCACTGACCTTGACAGTTTGGCCGCTGAGTACCACTTCCTTTACGTCGAGGTCAAGCGTATCGAAGCTGATGTACCCGTCTCTTACATCTGCTAGGAAATGGGATCTTGGAAACTTACATGGCATCTTTCACGCCGGGGGACGCCACAGTAAGCTTGTGAGTCGCGGATCCGGAGATGATCTTATGATCAAAATCGACATGCCAATCGAGAGAGATATGGGTGGTGTACACGTCAAAGTAATTGGACTGTGTGGTAGGATCCTTGGATGCAATTTTGGGATCAGACCCTTTGAAGGAGATTCCGCTATCCATGGAGAGCAGATGTTGGTGGTGGCTATCTAACGCCCTGTGATTCATCAGAAAAACCAACGCGAGATTTCAATCGATTTCGGCGGATTTCGGACCTCATGAGGTGGGAAAATCGATTTCGGACCTCATGACCTTGTCATAACCTGATCATGAGAATGTTGTCCCGACTTAGCCATTTCGTGAGGGATCGGCCGTGGGAACTCGATTTTTGTTATCATTTGTTACCTCCTTTGTTTTACTTGTATTCACTACAATTTTTTGTTATCAACCCCGTGACAGGTATGTGACTCCCGCGTAGCCCTCGTTGCCTTCCTCTGACGGGCAACTGGAGCAATCGTCCACTTCTTCTCCAAGCCACCCAATCTCTCTCTTTGCCGTTGCACAGGGATGGTTGAGCCCTTTCGAGCCCACTAAATCTTCTTGAGACCGTGCCATCACGTCGAGTCTGGTGTCCCGTTCACCGCCTACAATGCAACTTCGACAACAGAACACGTTTGCCGGGTTAGGATCAGGTGGTGTAGTCGAAGTCCTGAAGGAGTTGGAGCCCATCGGTGGGTGATACCGACCATGAAGATACACTCTCTGTAACCAAACCAGGTCAGTGGCCCACCAGGATCGGAATTCTCTTCTTAGCTTCGGCAAAAACGTCGTCCCGCGACGGGACGACATTTTCCTTCGCGCTGAGTTGTCTCATCCAATCGGAAATTTCCCATGAGCCTCGGCAAAAACATCGTCCCATCGCGGGACGATGTTTTTCACCTGTGCCCGAGTCGTGTTTGTTCTGGCTTATGCTCTCCTCTCTCACCATCCCGTTCGGCTGTTCCTCGCTCACTTCCCATTGAATCTCCTTTCAGACATTCGACGCATCTCCGGTGGATCCTCCTCCCGCTCTGCATGTGCTAAAGCTTGGATTAAAGAATGCTTTCAACCTCGAGAATCCCGCTGCAGAAGTGACTGTGTCAACTACTCGAATACCAAGCCACACCCCTCATTTTACTCGCTCTGCACTGTATCCGTACGAAGATTTGTTTTTGGTTGGAATAAACAAGACCCGGTAATTTATATGATAGGTTGAACTTCACACTGAATAGTACTAGGCACGCCCGGGATTCTGAGTGCCGGGTTTCCTTTTATATTCATTTCATATACCTTCTTTTCCTCCACCCACCCCGAGCCTAGGTGCACAATGCAAGACCCGCGATTCTGTTCTGCATGCGGCGCGGGCCCGTTCACGTATATGCAAAATCACACGAGGAAGTGCAAGGAAAGCAAAAGGCAGGAGATGGAGTTCAGGAGCACCGTGCGAGGTGCTAAACGGTATGGCCCTACCCTCGAGAACGAGGTGCGAAAGCGTTGGCGGTTGCCAGATCCAGCACTCCAGGTGCGAGCATCCAGTGAACAGTTTCCCGTTTATCGTTCCTAATAGACCACACTAGGCTCACATCTCCACTCCAGAGGATCATCCCATGTGCGACGACACCCCTGAACAATACCTACATTCTAACGTTGTCAGCTATCTCCACCTCCTCGAATGAACCGCAACTGAGACCGCTTTATAGCAGACTGACGAGTCAGCTCTCTTTCACGCCATTGAGGGGCTAACTCGAGAGCGCTCGCAATCCATGGCAGATCCTGGCACCTCTGAAAATCTTGAACCCGCTGAACCTCCCAGTGACCTGCGCCATAGTGAGCGGGTTCGGCGTCCTACCTGGAAGGTGATCCAGGCTCAGCTTGAAGCTGTTCCGGTTCATCTGGACCTCCCCGAACCACAAATCTTGCGACCCATCCCTCGAGTCCAGTTGCTAGTGCGGCCGACATACTCCCAAAGTCGTGATACATTTGGGCTTTCACGCTCTTACAAGGGCGTCCCATCATCAATACCTGACAACCCCAATGCCCTCTCATACATCCCAGGGTATTCTCACCCCAAGCCGCAAAGAGAATCCCGAACGTTTGAAGAGATCGTTTCCCCTTATCCAAACCTCTCCTCATTTCTCTTTGACCACCACTTTTGGACGACAGGCACATCCAAGTCCAGGAATGATCGAGATGCATTACAGGCGTTGGTCGCACACCCGGACTTCAAACCCGACGATATCAGGGACACAAAATTTCGACAGATTGAACAGGAGTTGCGTGGTCGTTCTTCCCGCAACAGTTGGGAGCAGCAACGAGGCTGGAGGAAATCTAAGATACACATTGGGATCCCAACTGGGCAGAAGCAGACTGCGCCAGTCAGGCGAGAGAACGCTGCACACCAGGCAAGGATTCGGAACGCTCCTCGTCCTCCACTGTCCACACAGGCCAGCTTGGATGGGTTTCCGATCTTCATTGGAGACTTCCACCACCGCTCAATCTGCGAGGTCATTCGGGAGACATTTTCACTTGACCCGGCCGCTCGGTCCTTCCACTACCACCCATGCGAAAAGACGTATCAGTCCCCAGTGAACCCAACGCTACCACCAGAACGTGTATATGATGAATTGTACACATCCGATACCTGGATTCGTGAAGATGCGAAGATCCAAACCATTAAACTCAATCAGTCAGTCCCTGAAAGGGACCTTCCCCGTGCCATTGCCGCCATGATGTTATGGTCTGACGAGACTGTTTTGAACCCATTCGGTCAGAACAAGGCATGGCCTGTCTACCTTTTTTTTGGGAACCAACCGAAGCGCGAGCGGTCGGCACTTACCGCTGGTGGGGGTAGACACCTCGCGTACCTTCCTGAGGTCAGTGTGGATTCATATTCAATGCAGACTCACCATTCTTATAACATTTGCAGCTGCCTGATCGAATTCAAGACAAGATTAAAGCTGCGCTCGGCAAGGCCGCATCGAGCACACACCTCACCCATTTTCGACGAGAGATCTTCCATGCCGCATGGCTGATTTTGCTCCAGGACCCGGAGTTTCTTGACGCCTACATCAACGGAATAGTTGTCGAATGTATTGATGGGATACGACGTCGACTTTTCCCTCGGTTCTTCATCTATTCAGCGGATTATCCAGAGAAGTGTGTGACCCCTTCTGTACCACCACTCAACTCACAGATTGTAGGGTCAAAATCGCAACGATTCGTGACTTCGGGTTGTACCCATGCCCCCGGTGCACGGTTCTGAAGGAAGACATTTTCAAGATGGGCAGTGAAGATGACCGACGTGTCCGTGAGGAGCTGCGACGAGCGGATAATGTCGAGCGGCAGGGACGAGTCAATCGAGCACGTACCAGCCTCTACGAGGAAGGTTATTCGCTTGCCGGTGATCACGTTGATGGGGTTCTTAAAGAGGGTTCGTTGGTGCCAACAAAGGTGGGATTTCCGTTATCTGCACTTGGTTCAACACCCTTACTCGACTTCAGAATGCGTTCTCACAGGCCCTGTTCGAGTTTGGGTTCAATTTCTTCAAGATGTTGCCAAATGATTTGCTTCATGAATTTGAACTTGGCGTGTGGAAAGACTTCTTCACACACATTGTTCGCATGCTTGAGTCACTTGGACCTGACAAAGTTCAGACCTTCGATGAGCGGTACATTTCGCCCGCTTCATCACTTGATATTTGTCTCCTGATCTTCGTTCTGATTAGCTTCCGACAAGTTCCGGTGTTTGGCGAGACGACAATCCGGAGTTTTGATGGCAATGTCTCCAAGATGAAACGACTTGCAGGACATGACTTTGAGGACTTGCTCCAGGTGAGCCAGCACTCAGGCCTCCAACGGACGGCCTCAAACCTCCCATACTTGCAGTGCATAATTCCCTGCTTGGAGGGTCTTCTTCCTGAACCGCACAATACAACGGTTCTTGACCTCGTCTTTGTGCTTGCAACATGGCACGCGCTGGCCAAGATGGGTATTCACACTGACACATCTCTCCACCTTCTCGATACCGCCACAACTGCTTTGGGTTCAGGTTTACGGTACTTCGTTGGCGTAACCTGCCCTAATTTCAAGACGGTCGAGACGAGCGCCGAGTTTTCCAAGAGACGCCGATCCCAAACTGCCAGCACATCTCAGAAGTCGCCAGAATCAGCAACCCGACAACCGAAGACGCTCAGCCTTAAAACGATAAAGCTCCATTTCCTCGGAGATTATGTTGAGTGCATCAGGTCGTTTGGCACCACAGACAATTACACAAGCGCTCTTGTAAGTTGCTCGCAGCTCCAACGCGGCCTATCGAGCACCATTAACCTTTCCATTAGGGTGAGCATCGTCACCAATGGGTAAAATGTACCTCCCAGACTCGGACCAACAATAGGGAGACTGATCAACAACTCGGCGAGATGGACTACATCCTCTTTCACATTGGGTGCATCGCTGACGAACTTCGTGAGAACGGTGTTCCTGTTCCTGGACAAAACTCTTTGCCCTCATCGGTGGTGGAAGTGCCACAGGAGACGAAGGTCGCGATCTCAAAAAGTTCGAGGAAAAGTGTATACCTCCCGAAATGGTTGCACAAACACCGCTTTGACCCCGCAGTGATGGTAACGTTTGAGTTCCACTAGGCGAATCGCCACTGAACAACACATTGACAGGGCTTTATGGAACTTTTGCTGGATCACCTTCGCAACCGGCTGTTTTCTGACAACGACAACACTGAGCGAATATTCATCGATGACGACACGCTTTATGAACACCCCATCCTGAACATCAAATACACGTCCTATGAAGTCCAGCGGGAGGAGGACATTGTTCACATTGGTTATGGCCGAACGGGAGTTATGGTGTATACACCAACACCCAGGGAGGACGAGAATGAACCCTGGTCGTATGCCAACATCCTCGCAATCTATCACATCACTGTACGTACCGCCTCCAACCCCAAACCCCAAAACCTCACAGTTCTGTGGGTACGGTGGATGGAGCGCAGCACGACTCGTCTCGCCGGGCCAAACTCACAAAATTATACCCGAGTCTCATATGCTCCCTGGTCTGGGACCCGGGGTGGTGCATTCGATTTTGTTGACCCATCGCACATCATCCGTGCATGTCATCTCATTCCAGCCTTCAACCTTGGACGAACGCATACACTTCTTGATCCATCCATCGCTCGGGACCCGGAGGGAGATTGGTGTGCTTTTTATGCAAATTGGTATGATCTAGACCATTCTAGGCTCTCGTTTACTAACTCGACCTGGATTATGACATACGGCCCCACAACACAGGCTCGTTGATCGGGATGCCTTTGCAAGGTTCACTGGGATCGGCATCGGATGTCGGCAATTTCAAGCTTCTCAAGTACTTAATATTCAAGCCGGCCCTGACTATGCACTAAATTCTCTGGGTACGCAACATGGTGGGGAGGATTCGCTCGAGCTCAAAGTCGACGAAGAAACCGTTGAAGATGAAGATGACAGTTATGGGTTAGACTCGGACGAGGCTCAGTAGGATTTACCTCGGATTAAGTAACCCCACTCACAACTCCATTCTTGACTCAGAAAAGGGGATGTGACGCAACCGTGAGAGTTCCGCACGAGCGCACTGACCAGGCTCCAGAGAGTTAGGGGTTGCCTGAAAGACATAAAATGGATGTGGTTCTGGTCGATTTTTTCACCTCAATCCTTCTCTCTCGTGCTTAAACCACTATCATGTCTGCGCCACTGCCCGCTGCAGAACCACATTCTAAGAACTCGTGTGTCATGTTTACTCTGGTGGCCTATGTATCATCTTCTTACACTCAGGTGTCCCAACAGGCATCGTGATCCCCTCCTCATCCACGCCGGGAAGGGATATGCGATTATGTACTCCATCTGGGGAAGATTCCGTGACATCCTTCAACGCGGGTCCCCTCTCGTCGATGTAAACCCTCTACTTCTCTCTCCCCTGCGAGTACCGGTTTGAAGTGTTAACGTTGGTACCACTGACGAGCTCCCATTGTAGTGATCGTGGATACCGGGAGGAATACATCAACCTTCTGTCCATCGAGCCCAAGATCGCTGACCTGCTTGCCGACCGAGAGCTGCCCGACTTGGTGCGCGACCTGGAAAAGGGTCGTAATGAGTTCCGCAACTCGCAAGTCCACTCGATCAGCAACCAGATCTCCAGCTGGGGCATTGGGGTTCCTGACGACAAGCACCTTCGCGGCTTCGGGAACGACATTTGCGGGCGGTTGTTGTGCCCATCGACCAAAGACTGGGGAGATCCCATGCACGTCCACACTACTCTGACCCTTCAGGTTATCATAGAACTCACACCCTCTCGCACAGAGCCCGCGAACGGCTCCAGACCCTCCAAGCCGATGTTACCATTGACAACTTCCCGAGGTTTTTATGGGAAGGCGAGCGGGTTGACCCACAGGATATGAACAAGGGCTTCCTTCGCGGGGAGTTGCTTGTAAAGGTGTGTACTGTCTCCTTGCCTCGTTGACACAAAACTGGTTGAACATCTGCAGGCGCTCCTCTCTATACTGATTGGGCCTGCCGCTGCACGCCCTGGCGGCCAATGCTCTGGCGCAGGGGGGTATGCCGACATTTTGAACATGCAAACATTGACGGTTCCATCACTCGCGTTTGGCGCCGCCGTCGTAGGTCCACACTCACATGCAATGTCATGTTTGTCTCATCTTCCCTCCACAGACACGCTTCGCCTTATCTGCCGAGACAAAGTGTCGTTGGTCGTTTAGTAAAGAAGACATGCCGGGGTTCAATTACTTGGGTTTCTATCAAAAAATCACCCTGGCCGTTGGGAAGTGGAGGGACGAAGATCAGCGCTCGCTTCTCATGTGGTGGAATCGGTGCGTCCTTCCTTACCTTTACCCTCCGACTTCCGCTGACAGCAATGTGGAAGCATGATCCTCTCACATCTTCGTGGAGGTCCTCACGCGACACAGCTCAACGGCGCTCCGGAGCCAGGTTCCGCAGCCGCACTGATGATTCAGCAAGCGACCGGCGCGATCGCTGCCCCCCACTGAGGTTCGGTAAGGTTTCCTTGTTGTTCGTCGCTACAAATTGTACGCTAGTATATGCTATACATTCTACTGGATTTTGCGCGGTTATCCGCAATAATTGCGAATTTGAACGTGAATTTTTTAAGGTTGTCTGCCGATTTCACGGGGTTTTGTCAAGATTCATCTAACCTCCAAATTAGCTCAGGCGACATTGTGAGCGTGATCATGAGGTGTTGCAGAGGAAATTTCGGGGAGGTCATGATTATTTTATGAGACCTCATGTGGCTCGGCAACTCGTCAGGAGCCATCACGAGAGATTTTGGAGCTCAGGAGGGATTTCGGCCCTCATGATGTGGTTTCGATCGGCTTATCAGATTTAATGGAATTTTGCGATGTTGCTATTCCCACACTGTTCTCGATCGCATAGTTTGGTCCGGAGCACGATTGAAAGATACTAATCATTTTCATTTAACAGGGATGGGTACAGGTATGAGGTATTGAAGAGCGATTTACTGGGGTATCAAGGTCAGGTTAGATCTTACTTGTACGGCGACTAATCCCAAGCCTTGGGGGAACCTTGATGGTAACGAGATCCTCTGGAAATTCTGAGGGCTCGTCAAGCCTCACGGATTCCCTTTGTTTGATGATCAACCATCGACCTTTACTCAGTACGATGTGGGACGGCAGGATAAGGGAGCCCTGCAACCGTTTCAAGAGTGGCATTAGGTTGAGCAAGCGGGTGTCTGCGGTTGTAGCGTCCGCCAACTTCCGTGACTTGAACTTCTTGCTGGGAGGCCCAACGTTAGACTCGACGGGCGACGCAGGGCGCTTGAGGGAGTTACTACGTCAGGGAGTTCATGAGTGATTCGCGGTTCAAGAGAGCAGCTATCCACTTACGCGTTTGATTGGGGTGACGCATGCACCCGGGGAAGAACGCTAGCTACGGCCACATGCCAAGTTGGGTAGATCTTTATTCGAAGACCTTTGGGGTTTTTGACTTTTGCACAGCGGAAGCGGCGGCATTCGAGCGACTTGCGATATGATGGGAGGATCTTGGCATAGTATGAACCGCTCACGGCCAGAACAAGTTTGAGATCTCTCATTGCTGGAGGCGACAGGGCGGGCTTTGGCACCATTGAGCGTCAGGTAGAGGTAGAGGTAAAGAGAAGGATGAGACGTGCCGTTGAGGAACACCTGGTCCACATAGATTAAGGGCCAGACTTACCCTGTGGCCGGTCAAAGGCGAGTGGCGATGATAAACATAACAATGGATGAAGCTTGAAGCCTTGAAGTTCGAACTGAAACAGCGAGTGACCTTGGTCCTCGCTCATCTCGAAAGTCGAAGGCGCTTCGACAACAAGGAATGATCGGCCTCGGGCGCCATCATTCGGCATCTCCCTCCACTGTTCTAATGTCTCAACCCAGCAACGCCACGACCAGCGGACACGTTTATGACGAGTACGAGTTTCCGGACGAGCTGGAAGGGATTGACTGGAGCGCTGTCGGACCTATAGAGGGCGACGAACCAAAACCAGAAACAACGACACAAGTGCAAACGCAATCATCCGTTCCGGAAGAGAATACCCCGTCACCACCCACGGAACTGCCACCCAGACCGAGTTCTAGCTCCAGCTCGTACGGGTTTCCTGAAATCGATGCTCTTGACGAGGGTGACTTAGCTGAACTTGATGAAACGGAGAGGTTGTATGGTTTGATCACAGGTGAGCTCGCGCAACCATCCTCCGCCCCTCTACTCATCTTCACATAGAAGAAATTCCCGGGAACGCACCCTCAAGCAGCGCTTGCACTCTTGACGCCATTCATCGTCCTATAGCAAGATTACCTACTGCAGACGACCTCATTCTTCTATCTAGCCAGTCTTCCACGTCATGTAAACGCAAATTCTCAAGCGAAGGCGGCCTGTCCTCGCCACTCAAGAAATCCAAGTCTTTGCCTCTAGAATGTGCAAAGCCGAGTTTAAAAGGAAAGGAAATTGTGCGGGATGCTCCAGTTGAGCGTGTCATACAGGCGGTCTACGATTCATTCGTAGAAACCTGTACTTGTCCAATGTGGGTTTTCCCAAGTTAACACACCCGACTACAAAATCGCTGATGAACATCCCCTAAGATGTTTCGATCTCTTGTATGTTATATCTCCTTGTTGCGCGACATGGGTATTAATGGTCACTGCAGTGCGGTCCCGTATAATATCATGCCCGTGAGTATCATCACGATTCCGCATAGCTGAAGCCAACGCCTTACCCAGTGTGGTCACACGGTGTGCGGTGCCTGTTTATGTGATTGGGTAGATCGAAGTGTGCGTACCGTCAATAGTATTTAATCGAGAAAGAAACTGAAGCACTGTCCAGCGCCGTGACGCAACCTGCCCGATATGCAGACAGGCCCTCAACAACAAAACCTCCATCTCTAGGAATTATGTTGTTGAATCCGTGATGGACCAACAAGCAAGGATTCTTACGATTCACATGCACCCAGGGTGGGAACCTCTCGGGGCAGTTGTCCTTGAGTGGACTGAACGCAAAACGTGACTATCACTTGCGTCTCATAGTTCATGGGACAGTATTGATTTTACACTCACCACAGGAGCTTTCAACACGAGGCCTCCGCGCGTCTGGCTCGAGTTCTGACGCAGCTCGGCGTAACACCGCCCACTCCACCAGCACCTCCGGTCAACCGCCCCGCTCGCAGGCGTAGGAACCGAGGTAGGGACCGCGACCAGGTTATTGAAATCCGACCTTTCGAAGTCGTCCGAACCAGGCCTTAGAGTCCGCGCCTGTTTTTCATGTACCACGCGCATCACTCGTTGGCACCCACTGTTTTTTGAGGAGCTGGAATAACCCCTAGAATTTACTGCGAACAGTGCTTTAATGTACATGGTTGAACAAGAACGGTAAAAAGAGCAAACAAGTGTTTAAAGGAGAAGAAAATATCAGCGAAATGACGAAAGAACAAACACTTCAATCCAGCATTGTACAAACAAGCCGAAGAAATTCGGGAGCTGATATAATGTGCGATAGGTAGGATAGTGGAGATCGTTGCGTGTGGGAGAGTGGTAGAGGAACGGGCGGTTGCAATTTAATCGCCGCTGTGGCGAGTTCTAGGCTAATCAAGATACGGGAAAACAGATAGCTGCAGCAAGGAGATGAAAGACTTTTGTTTGCGGGATGTGACTAAAGTCCGAGATCAGATATGACTCTTGTTACATCGTCGACCCCATCGTCAGCGAATTGAGGTCGGTGATTCCTACTGGACATGACGGGCGAACGGTTCACTTTAGGTGGACCGTATACACTGGGAAATGACGGTGCCGTTGCTGACGGTGGTGTCGAGGTCGGTCCAATATCCCCTATAGACGTGGTGGGCGAATCCGGCGGAGGGTAACGAGACGCTTCCGTGATCTTGGACAGGGAGAACGTCAAATCGAGTGACTGCGCACGGTTTGAAAGTGACCGGGGCTTGGAAAGGTGGTCCTTGATCTTTGACTCCAAAAGCGAATCGGACCCGCGTTTGGTTGCATCTTCCTGGTGTCTGGTGCGTCCAGGAATACCGGATCCCTTTGATCCCCCGATCAGCCGCTGTGGTTAATGAGAATGAAAACCAAAACGTACGATAGGTGGAGGAAGTGGGTGCCAATAATCCGATTGTGGTGTCATGTATGTGGAATCATCGTCATCGTCAATCGAATAGCTATACGTCGCTGGAGAATTGTCGAACAACGCCTTGACGTTCGGGGAGGAGCTGGCGAGACGCAGTCTCCTTTCCACGGATCCATTGACGTGAGGCCGTCCAAAGTCCGCGGAATCTACGAAGGGTTGGTTTAATGTCGGAACGGGTGGAGATAAGAAACACGAACCTCCACGAGTCCGGGGGTGGGATAATAGCTTGCTGTCGAAGTGTGGGAAAGCATCCGCGAAGGAGTCGCCCCGTTTGTGGACGCGGGTGGGGGCAACGGGGTACATGTGAACGTTGTGGGTGACAAAGAATTGGTCTAGCAGTTCCTTAACAGTGGTCGTAGACTCCTTCGCTGACTGGAGACAGTTGAGCTTGAATCCTTCAACCAGCTCGATGTTCTGCCCCGCGGCTGGGGCCCTGACCATTGGCGTGATGGTGACTTGATACTCTCGGTTAATGGAATCGACAAAATTTTTGTAATCTTGCGATTTGCAAACACGAGCAAGATCAGGGTTAGGGGGGAAAGTCACTTCATCCTCGTAAGGAACTAGGTCCTGTGGGGACAGGTAAGAAGCGGCACGATGGAGATACGCAATGATGTACCAAGAGTCTCGATTGAGCGTTCTCAATCTGTTGTTCCGGACCATATATCGTCACAACATCCGAACCACTCTCGCACGCAGGGAATGTAATGCGGGAGTTGGTTTTTGATTCTATATCCTCGATGTTGACGTGTTTCTCTCCAAGTAATTTGCGGTGAAGTTGATGGGGAATCAGTACCGTCTGGTTCATGAAGTCGCGATCCTGGATGCCACTGTGTCAGTGTCTGAGAACGGAAGCAGGAACGAATGTTCAGACCTTCTCATTAACCAGTTCCATTACAGAGAGTTTCAAGCTCTCAAGATTCATATGGTTCTTGAACGGTGTTCGGGCAATCACATTGTCCTCGTTGTCAGTATAGCCACCCAGCTGAGCAAATTCCTCCGCGTTCGAGAACTTGACGTAAACTCCGTACTTCTTCATGATCCGTTGGATGCTTCGTCCGCCAACACCGATGATCCGCTTGTGATATGATTCCGGGACGTGGAAGGAGATTTCGGAAGGAAGTTCTTCTTGGAGGAGCGCAAGACCTTGGAGAACGGAGCCGTCACTGCCGGAGATCTCAATGTTGAAATTGTGATCGTTCAGTGTCTCGAATTTTATCTTGACGTTACTGGTCTGCATGATTTTGTTGATCTTTCCGTTCTTCTTTCCACTGATAAATTCGCGGTGCTCGTTTGCAAGTTCGATCTGGAAGCGGATCTCGTGTTGATAGACCTGTGGACAAAAGGGGCCGCTCGCGTGATTAGACAGAACCAAATCAACAAGACGAAATCCATACTTTGAGGATTTCTTGATCCATCAAGAATGCAACAGCACTTCGAACCTCGTTTTCTGTTCCGTGAATTTCAAAGTAGTTGTCCTTGAACGTTATCTCTGCGCCAAAGTTGGAGGATATTTGTATCATGAAAGGCTGAACTGCTTGATGGGGAAGGGGAGCCGGCGGGAGGAGGACGTTGTATTGTATGGGCAACAGCCAGAAACCGACCCAATAATAAGCGCATGCCTTCCACGACCAAGTTAGTCATAAGGGGAAGTCCAACGAGGATGTAGAGCGTACCAACTGCATTATCGAGCGAATAGTCCTCGACACGTTCACCGCGTGGTCCCCATAGACGGTGATAATGCTCGTTGAACTTCCGAGGGCCGGGAAGCGGACGAAGGTACCGTTGTCGTTCATGATTGCAACGAGGTCGTCAGCACGATCAGAGACAAGCCAGTCTAGCTTGCGAGGCTGTAGGGCCGCATCTTGTGGTATCAACTGTTTCAACTAAGGAAACATTAGTTCCGGCTAATTAAACCGTCAGGAACGTCGACGCCACCTTTGTGTTCATGAGATTGCTCAACATCTCTTTGGCGCGTCGAACCCCAAAAGTTTCACCGGTGATCCATATCCTGCTCTGGTATTGTCGGAGGGTAGGAATGCCGTTTAAACCGTAGTTGTCATAGTTGGTGAGACCAAGCATCGGCGAAGGAAAGTAGACATTTGTGCCGGTTTGTTCTCGGATGCCCCTCAGCGCGGTTCGCTTACGACCAGCAATGATGCCGTGGAGGACCTGATCGATCTCTAGAAAGTCCGATGCAAGGCCGGCCTTTTGAGGGGATGAGTAAGCAGAAGGGAAGAGAGGTTAAGACGACTTACTAACTCGTCCACCATAACCAACAGCCTTACACGGGCGAGATCCACAGAATCAGGGCTTCCCTTAACTTTGAAGTTGCATTCGTTTGGGTTGGAGTTAATTCCACCGGGATCATTAACGTTTCCGTTCACAACGGCGATATGAGCGAGAGTTTGTGCCGCGATCTCGTCCAACTTCCTACGGACCTCAAGCCTAAGGGTAGGGTTGCCGGTGGGGGAGTTGTCGAGTATGTCAGACCGGTTAACCTTGACAACTTTCATTACCTGAGAAACATAGGTGAGATCAGCGAAGAAGCGCGGGGAATGTATGCTGGTAGCAGAAGCACACATTTTGCGGGGAACCCTTAAGAAGAGTCTCTCTCGCGAGCATTGCCTGGCGCGTCATGCCCGAGATACAATAGTTCCAGGAAAGACCATCGTCCAGGGGGTTAGGGGAGATATTGACCGCGTGCTGGTGGGAAGCCATGACAACGTTGGTATGGATCGCGGCCTGGAGGGCGTCGTACTCCTCCTGGTTGTAGAAGGGCTGGGGCTGGTTATTTGGATATCGAAAGCCGTTTTGATGGCCGTTCTGGATGTTTTGGAACGGAAAGTCTGAGGATGCGACGTTTTGAAGATCATAGGGGCCGGGGTGCGCGGTGATGCGAGGTCGACGAGGAAAAACGAAGGAAGTGGTGTAGATGTCCATCGCGGATGAGGGATTTGGAAGAGAGAGAGAGATGGAGATGGAAGATGGCGAGGAAGGGACGGAGTTCGTGGACGGTTACAGTGAACAGGAGAGAGGGGGTATTGAACAACAAATGGTATATCGGGTTTGGGACAGGAGACTGGGCTGAGTCGGTGACCACGTCTAACTCATATATTATTATTTTGAAGAATAAAGAGGAAAAACAAAAAGACAGGAGTCGATGTCTGCGGCCCAACTCCAAGTCCCGAGGGGTACAGCAGCGAAAGGGGAAGAGGTCGAGTGACACAAATCGGAGCTTGAATACCTGCAGTGCTAAGGATCGAACCCCTCCACTGGCTGCCAGTCATCCTCCGTCCTCTCAAAGTCAAATAATTTTTGGTAGCATGGGTGGCCCTTACGAGAGAAATGTCCGTAAGGGTCCGAGCCTACAAGTCGTCCGCCGCACCGATAACAAAAGTGTTGCGAGCATTTTCCACAGGTCATCTAGTGCGATCCATAATCACAAGCGAATCAGGGCAACGGATGGAAGAAATGACATACGTGGTTACACCCCGCAGACTTTTCCGTATGCACTCCACAGCCTGGGCAGGCCATTGTAGACTTGTCTAACCATTCCCGGTTCGCCCTGTCCTCTTCGAATTGTCGCACCAGTTTCTCCAAGTTGCCCTTGCCAAATCTGCGCTGGAGCAATGTCCTCTCCTCGGACCCTTCTTCAAACTCCATGTACTTGATCAAGAACTCCTCGGAGAACGCAATGGGACAACTGGTATGCGGCCCGTGCCTTCGAGGCAAAGGATCAGCTTCTCCAGCCTAAACGCCCCGGTTGCACACGCACCATGTTCTCCGACAGTACGCACAAAAGGAATAACCACAGGCTGTGCAAGTCCGTAGTCTCTCCCATCCACTGCCGTTCTCCACCTGGATGGGCCTCTTTACTGGATGCTGACAGAAGCTCATTGGGCAGTGAACGATGGTTGGATCTACGCATCGAGATCAGTTTCGAGAAGTGCCTCCGCGATTGGCACACCTTTCTCGAGCTCTTTCTTATCCTTCAAAAATTTCCATCTCATCACCTCTTGCGAACTTACAACCCTTTGAACATCTTCCTCTGATGCTTTCGTTCCTTGCTTTACGCACCCCGGGTCAGGACAACCGACGCGGTCCACGTCCCCTTCCGATATGCACAGTCCCCAGAAACCAACAAGGCAAACCCTGCAAAATACATGCCCGCACGCTAACGAGATGCACTTCGCACCTTTGATCGAGCTCAAGCATACCCCGCACGCATAGTTGGTCTGCGAAAATCTCTCGAGACGTGTCTTGGCGTCAAATGACGTCAACCTGTCTGCGAGCATTGCTGGGGCCGGGTGGTTGATTCTACGTGGATTAGAACATGTTGACTGCAAGAACGCTGAGGGGGGACTCACAATATTATGTCGTTCGCAATCATGCCCAACTTCCCCAGACAAGTCTCCGCGGATCTAACGATCTCCACCCAGTCATACAAGATGGCTCTTCCTTCTCCTCTACCCTGCTCCCACTCAGCCTCCCAGACACTCAGTAGAGTCCTCTCGAGTAGTTTGAGCTTTTCTGCGGTTAGCCAACCATAACTCGAACGAAGCCCGGAGATAATCGGTGGCCTAGAAAGTGGATAGTCCAGGGGAAGGGTGAAAATTAGGGTAATTGGCGGGAGTGTCGTCAGGGGCAAAGGAGATTGAAGATCGCAGTCAACCTGAGAAGAATCTCGCTGAGACTGTTCGTCCGGAGGCATAATCATGACCTTCCGAGGCGGTTCCTCGGTAAGTTCAACAGGAATCTCGAGCTCGATTCGTCCCACTGCAATGTTCTGACCGTTCGTGAGGAAGTCTGGGAATATGGCCTTCGTGCATTTGAGTCCGGGTGTATAAAACATGAAAAGCCAGCGCTCACCTCAAGAACTTCCCACTCTTCCCTCTGCATCGTTTCACAGGCATCCCTGTCTATTGGGGACACATACTGTGCCTCGGGCATGCTGCAAACGAGGCTCGGGACCTAACACGTCAGCGGGACCCTGCGAGTCCTTCGAGGCCCTGTGGGACACATACTCGGTAAGCACCTGATCGATTCCCTCCGATTGGTTCGGATCTGTCGCATTCTAAGTGACAGCCAAAAACGACTCAATCGGTATATTCCTCGGATCCGCCGCAACTAATTGGTAATCCAAGGGATCTCGTACAGCACAAAATCGAACATCTCCTGCTCAAGCAGCGTCTGGTATTCACCAATAAAGTCTTCATTGGTGCTCGCGGACCCTTTCGCACCTGCAGCCCGTCCGAACCGCGAACCGAGGTAGGTAAAATGAGCTTGAAGCTGGTCCAGCATTTTCTTCGAGTACTTTGGATCCGGCTATGAGCATAATTTTATCAGTGAAGCCTCAAAAAAGGAGTTATCGGTTCACCTTGATCACCAACCCCATGTAGTTCGTGGGTAATCCATACCGAAGCACACTTTCCACAAACAAACGCACAACTTTGAGGTGTACCAACAGTTGAAACGCCTCGGAGAAGTTTGTTCGGGCCAAGCGTAGTAGTTCCGTCTAAGACGACCGTGAGTGATGTCGGGGTGCAAACTTATGAGCGTGATACCCATAGTTCCTTCTCCGTCACGTCAGCAGTCTCAAGCTCTTCCTTCTGCGTGTGAATGTTCTCTTCTGAGAAGGCAAAGTCTCTAACGATAAACTTGTTCTCCCTGCAGTTGTTTACGAATTCTTCGTGCACGCGCCGGAAAATCACGACGCTGAAAAGTGTATAATCTTCGTCAGACGCTAGAGATCTGTGGCTCGGGGTTCAGATTCGCCTTTCCGCACAGAGTAGTCTGCACGTACGATGAGGAGCGAGGGACCACCATGGAGGCAAGTTTCTCGTACTTGGAATTCCACTCTTTAACAAGACTCCTTTACAAAACGTTAATGGCATGAAATTGGAACAGTTCGTTGACGCACTTGGGGACAGCGATAAGCAGTGTTTCCATGTACTCGGAGTCTTGGATAAAGTTTTCCTTTGTGACTATGTCGACCAGGGAACGAATGGAAAGGTTTCCTCTATACTTTGGACGTCAAACACATGATCACGAGCCCAGGGAGAAAGTCCTACGTCTTCTTCCGCTGCATTTGAACCAAGGAACCTTTTGCGAGGTTGTAATTGTTTAGTTTCGACTTCATGATGTTATCTATCGAAGTCAATTCCTTTGGATAAACGGTGATCCTTTGCACAAAGTCGTAAAGCTGGAAGCGGGTACCTTGGCCAAGGTGTCGACGATTTCCTTCAAGCTCTTATGAAGAACATATCTGCCTTCGTTCCAGCTCCAATCGTTGAGCAGGTACTCGTCTACCGGGCGTTCTTCGATGAGGATATGTTGAACCAGCTTCGAGGGATCGTTGTTGAGGAGGTTACGCAAGATGTCGACAATCTTTGCGATAGTCTGGGTGAAAAATGAATCCTGCTTCGGAAGTTCTTCAGAGAGTGTTATCAGGCTCTCGAGGGTCCCCGTCTAGGTAAGTCGAAGGAGGGAGTGATATGCTTAATCTCGGCGCCTCCTCCCGAAATCGAGACGGAGACACACCTTGAAGGCGGGTATTTGAAGGTGGGCGAGTCCATTGGTGGGGAGAGATTTTGAAGAAAACTTTGTGTGCATCTCCTGGAGGAGACCCTCGGAGTCCCCATCCTGAGGTATGCTGAGGAGCCAGGTGCTCTGATCTGATGGCATAGTGGTAGAGGTACAAGTTCGGAAGTAGGTGTAAATGTCCTATGTAGACTACACAAACGGTCGAGTGGTCGAATGAAAGATCGTATATTGGTTTCGTTACCATCGTCGTTATACATATCGCCTCGGACAAGCCTTGGCTCTGTCGGTGGAACCCCTGGGTAAAATCCTGGAGTCCTCAAAGCTGCTGACGATGTGTAGCACCCACTCCTGACTACCACACTCTCCAGCAAGCAGCCCTCGTCCTTGGTTTTGGGAATTGATAAGGTCTGCTCCGACCTCGCAGTAGAGAGGGAGTAACTCTACAACGGTCTCTGTGATTTGACCAAGCAGCAAGCGCCCCTCCCAATACCGACGACCAAAGTGATCCTGGTATCGAACACCACGAATGATGTCTGGTATATATTCGCTCAACCCTGTGCCAATATCTTTGAGCTATAGTAGGGAAGAGACTGGGCTGAGGATGAGGAGAACGATGGCCGGCGACAGCTGAGGAGCGGACCTTGTAGAGGGTACCAAATGCCTCTGGATCCTCTTCGTAAGTTACGACCAAGGCCCACTCTTTTAAGGAGAGATGGGTCAGACCTGACACCCAAATAATCCATAGACATGGTGGCATCGCTGCCGAGGGCGGAGGCTGGCCCTAAACGTAAACCTTAAGCTCGAAAAGAACAAGAGGTTGCGTGGCGGGGAGTTGATGGATGTCGGATTGTGAGGGGACTGTGGAACATGTCGCCGTTCCTCAATCAGTTCCACCGAGAATCAGGCTCGTCACCCCACGGAATCGGAAATAATTTTCAAGATCTGGAATCATCTCCATGAATCCCTTCCAGTAACTGGGGCGCAGACTTCCCGGCGGTCATTCGAGGGCGTCTCCCCGGGGACTTATACTTTCCCAAGTAACATCGATGTTTCTCATGATAAGGTCTCCATACCACACCCAATCTCGTCTCGATTTACCTCGGTTCCCGGATGCAAAGAGGTGGCTATCGACCCGCGCGCGATCACTGAAGTACTGATGATCGAGAGGCTGGTGCCTCTTTTCCCTTCAATGCGGCAAGATTTTCCATCAACGTCCCAGGATCTCATTCGTGCTCTAAAAGCGCCGGCAGACCCTCCTAGCGGCCATGGGCACTCGAAGATACGGATGGCTTTCCAGGCTTGGTCCGAATCCACGCTTTATTTTCCAAACAAAGACCAAGTAATCGCCGATTGGGTGCTCACCCGTTTCCTCAAGGAGAAAGACAAACCGAGGTAACTTGAATCCAACCTTAATACCACTTCTAGCTAAGTGACTTGCGGTAGTTCTTCTAACCCTCTTTTGGATATAAATCATTGGCGACTTCTATCCTCTATCATATCATGCAGCGACCCTGAAGGTTCGCGGCGCGTCAAGGCATGGCTGACACCCCTGCTGAATCGTACTCCGCTGGCACCAATCTTAATCGCAATTCTGAACCAAATACCTCGTCTACCTACAGAAATCCAAACATCCGTCCTCACTTCATTTACTCCATGCTTCTCCATCCTGTGGCCACTAGCAAAACACAAAATCAATGTGGAGACACTACTGGAATGTTTTTCCGCAACCCTAAAAATTGTTTGCCTGAATGGAAACCAAACGTCTTCAAAACTTTGCATCACAGTATGCTCGACCGTTGCGAGTACCTACCTTTCCGCCTTAACGCGCGCGTCAAACCGCAAAAAGGTTAGTACGGTATGCCCACCATTTGATAACCTTCGTTGATATAACATCACTCAGCTTTCTTCCACCTTCCTGTCGAGCCACTTAGAGCCCTGGCTCCGCTGTGTTCCGGCCCTCCACCGCTCTGGGCTCAATGATCTTTACGCGGCTGGGGCCGAGACCTTGTTTGCCCCAGAGACGCTTCGCCAGTTGGTCGATGACCCCGTTTCGAATACTTTAATTCAAGCGCTTTCGCGGATCGATTCCGCGGTTGTACTACCTTCATTACCGGCCCTTCTGGATTCCTTTCACGACTTCGTGATCTGCAACCGTACCGGTCTTTTCCCCCGTCCGCAGCAAGGAACTGATATCATAGCCGATCACGTCCGGGAATCGATAATCGGTTTTTACAATGCCTGTGATGGCTTGATTTGCGCGTCACGTATCGCAGCTTCGGACGTATGGGACTCCCGTCTCCGGTCGCTGTCCATTATCGAGAGGAAGAACGTCTTCTCTGGTGCCCAGCAACGGTTCAAATTAATTTTGTCCGATAAGTGCCGCCTCACAGTAGACGAACTTCGTTCTCGTGAGCCCCGTTCCATTTGCCGTGTGTTCCGAATGTGACCTCTTGTCCTCAGAAACGATAGGTACCCCAGAGGTTATTCTCAAGGTCATCTGTTGCTTTGCCAGAATTGACTTTGATCTGGTTTCTCCGCACGTCCCATCCGTGTTGCCTGTCGTGGCCAAGGTGATTCACAGAATCCACGCTCACAGAAGATTTCACCCCCGTCTGACTTCTATTTAATAGCTCCCTTCTTCATCAAAAGCGGCAGCAGAATTTCTTGACCTTGGGGCAGATTATCACAGGAAATCCAGGACACTCCCTGCCTACTTTTCCATGATACTCGACGCCTTGGGGCAAACTTCCGATAGCATCAGCTCCAGCGATTCATACGATACGTATACAGCCGTCCTCGAAGGCCCGATGTTTGAGGATTCCCGTGCCCAGAAACTCAGGAAGACTCTGCGAGGGTTTGTAACCCCAGGTCAATGCCTTGGATTTCTTGCACAAACGAGGAGCACGCTAGGACGGGTATACTCCGGAATTTCTGGGCAGCAATCATCTCCGGGCGCGGAAAAGTCAGCACGATCTCGCAAGCGGCGGGAACCCGACCTAGAATCGTCAATATGTTCTCCTGCAAAAGCCATAAACTTTGCCTTTGTCTGTAGCGTCATTGCAATTGTATGGCCTTCATTACCCCTACACTCGCTTGTGGACGAGTCTCGCTTGGAGGCTCTGAACGAGATCAAAGACGTGGACAAGGACATCATCGTACCCATCCTCTCCACTGGACTGAAACGAAAGCGAAATGAAGAGGGTAGTGCCTCCAGATCATGGTTGTGGGATGTCATCACGTCTTCTGCTCTGAGGTTGCGATATGCACTATCTGTATGCACTTCGCTCAACTTTCAGCCCATACACGACACCAAGACGGAGTCCAGGATGCTCCGGTTACTCGAGTCATCTGATGTTCTCCCAGAACTAAAACTCGAGATCGTAAAGCACCCTTCCTTCTCGTGAAGCACGCACTCACTGCTTTTACCTCTAGGGCCAGTCACTCCTCACGAGCGCTTCACTGGGGTCGCTCAGGGATGTAGAGAAGCTCGTTGGAAAATTGTTATCATGCATAGAGCCCGTTGATATCTCTTCTCTTGCAACCTGGGACAGCAAGACATTCAAACTCTCACGGCGTGACAAAAATGCCCGACAGTCGAGCATCGCTCTATTGTACATCCTTTCCCATCGATGGCTGCCCACGCTAAGGCACGAGTCTCATACTTCTGAGTTGACGCAAACTGATTGATCACAGTGGGGGAGCTACGGCAGAGGATTTGAAGCGATTTGTTCGTCTACTATTTTCCCCACTTTGTGAGGGATGCTCGGTCGAGGAAAGCTCCACACAAGAAACAGAAAATTTCATGGCCATCATGCCCTTCCGGTTTCCCGCTTTCTGGGAGCTTCCGGAGCTGCGAAGTGCGTGCCATGCGCTTTCGCAATGCGATTCCTTACATTGGTTCAACAGCTGCTGTACTCAACTACATGAGCGAGGGGACATCTCATCTAGACGTTACAGACATGGTCAAAACGTTGGAAACTCTTCCTCAGTCGCCCAACCTTTCTCTGGATATCCATGGGGTTCAGGGGGTCTACGCCATTCTTAGGTATACCCCAATGGAATATCTCCCGAAGAGCGTTAGGATCGATTTGACGAAGAAGGCTGTCGTCTTTGACGGACAATTGATGTCAATGTCGAAGCAGGAACCGCCCCGAGGCCACCTAACGGGTGTTCTCTCTCTCTCCAGAGAATATATCGGTAGATCCCTAGCACAATCTATGGTTTTTGACAGAGCGGTACGGTGCCGCTCCCTTTCGTTGGGATCAGGCTTATCCCCTTCCAGGAAACGGATGCAGTCACGAAGTACTTCCTCGATCCGAGGTGGGACACTCCCGCAGACTGCCCAACATTTCCTAGCGCAGTAACGGAAGAGATGATCCGCGCGCACTTAAGGTGAATAGCTTGCCCTTACCTCGAGCATACTCAGCTCTCAATGTGGATCGCTGTAGCACAGTCTTCAAGTCGTATCGGCCCGACGACGAACTAGGGATGCTTACCATCATCGAAAGTGTGCAGGTTACTGCAGCGCCTCTGCAACATGGACTGCGACAAAGGCTTCTCACAATAGTACTTGACACTGTAACCCGTAGTTCTCAAATATCCAGGTAAGTTGCGTCGAGCTGTTCGATTCGAATTTACCAACCCCTTCAGGTTTTCCCCTCGCGTTTGTCAGGGCCTTCGGTCGCTGTTTTCTTCAGCTCTCCGTGCCACTAAGGAGCAGATCCTTCGTTCAATTTCCACCAGTACGCTTGGGGAGGAGGGAATCGCCCTCCTGGCCACAGATCTCAAGCTGTGGTGTACTCTAATCTCATTCAGAGCCTGGATCTCTGACTTCGGTATGATTCATAATAACGCCCTCAGAAGTGATATCAATCCTTCGTCAGACCTTCCAATCCCAAGACTCGCGGTAGTCGTTACAAAGGCGATACTTTCTTTTGAGAAAGCAGAGCCAGCTTCCTCGTGGTCAACACTGCACAATCGTGCCGCACTGGTGTCACTATCCGAGCTTTCCACTGTTTCAGCGGACGAAGCACAGCAAGCATCTGAGATTTTCCTTACGATATACCTCTCTCTCTGTCACGTGAACAAGGCCGCTGGTTCGTTGGACTACTCCGCTGTCAGATTCTTCTGCTAATTTGGCGCAGGGCTGGATGACTTAGTTGGCAACTCCATGCGATTCCGATCTTTGCCCGTCTATGTGTTCGAAACAGTCTTGAATAAGATCTCAGAGTTCTCCTCGGAGACGGCCACAAGCATAGTGGACATGGTCTCAATGGTTCGGTTGTCCCAGGCGCTCCTACGGAACGCTCCAGAAGGTCTTATGGCTGTTTTCTAGCCGTATCACTCGCTGATCAATAGCTGCAGGAACAATGAAAGTAACACAGAAGCACACTACGAACTTCCTGAATCTATTCTCGAACCGACAATGTCTATTGTGCACGGATATAAGTGCATCGCTGGAAATCTGTAGATTTATCTCCAACGTTTGTACAGAATGGGTGAGTGATATTCCCTGGCTCTTCGCCACAGCTTACGTATCCTCTTGCAGCCCGCCGCGTTACAACCCGGCGACGTTATGTTAACGTGGACCATCATATCCGGGCTTCTCTCCGACTCTGAAAACCACGATTCAGCGACTTCTACGGACATTTTTCGAGAGGTGGTAGGGATTGCTGGTGCCTTGATTCGACATAGGAGGGATCTCGTCCTTCCTGGGCTACCCCACCTCAGCATGATTTTACAACGTTTGGTAACGATGATAAGGGCAATCCGACCCGGGCTTGGAGCCAAACAAGCGAGGACCGTTGCAAACAGCTTCCCGTTTTGGGTTAACGTCAGAGAACCATTAGGAAACCCCGAGGTCAAGGTACTCTCAAGGCTTCTTGTGTCATTGACGACCAAGACAGCTGTCCGGCTCGTTGGATCCACGCAGGAAAACCAGAAAATGGAATCACTGGCAAGACCCTTTGGCAAGCACTCTTCATACGTGCTCGTGGCCTACGTGCAAGCGATGAGCGATCCACTCTGCGTGGTATATGCGGCCACTAGGAAGGAGCTCTACCCTGGGTTATTCGCACTTTGTGATATGCTCAGTGATCACGATAGGGAAGCATTGATGTTATCAGCCTTAGACGGGAGTGGGAAGGCGACGATGAAAACACTTTGGAATGACTACAAAAAACAGAAATATGTAGGACAGGGTTGATGCGGTCATTCAGATTGAGTTGTGGATGTTGGCTGAGGCGGATAGTTGGTCGGATGTATGCATATTTCCCGATTTAGATCGCGCAACCCAACATCTCTTTGAACCAAACCCCCACCTGTTCATCGTAGTTACAAAAGATGTCCACCAACGCAACTTCACCCAGAAAACCCGCTTCTTCAGTGTATGTCTCCTTCATTGCGGCGCGTCGCGTTCGACCAAATGACGCGTTGTTGTAGGGGAAAAACAGTAAAACCAACTTCTACCCGATCCCCCGAAAAAGACAAAGGCAAGAACAGGGAAGTAGCAGCGGAAGAGGAGGAGGACGAAGAGGAGGAGGACGAAGATGAAGATATGGAAGAAGATGAGGAGATGGAAGACGATGACGATGATGTGAGTCAAGTCAGTGCCCAAACTGCCTTCATTCGACTAACAGTTCTTCGCAGGATGTGGAGACATATGATGAAATCGACCCCACAGCCATTACTGGCAGGCGCACCCGCGGGGTCAGGGTAGACTACACGTCCACCGAAGCTCTGCGTAAGGCTGGCTTTACCGAGGGTGATGAAGAAGACGAGGGCGAAGACTCTTTCACCGGGGAGCATTGATGGATTTGTGCTACGACACTCCGGCTGTATAATGCATTGTTCTTGATAGCTGTCAATCGACCCTCAGATTTAGAATTTAAACCGCGGTTTATCGATCCCCCCGTGTCTCATCCGCATCGTTATCTAGAGAACAAATGGAGCATTCATCGGAACTGGGGTTCAAACTGCCTCACAGTATATTTTCTTAGTGGCGGACGATTCGCCTTGAGGGGGAGAAGAAGTTACGAATACTGCGACCTTTTTCTCCTCCACAATGGTCTTGACCAAAGCCAGGAAGTCGTCGACCGCCTGATCTTCTGTCTGGATGTGAACGACGAGTCTTGAGCTCACAATTGTCACCGGTTCTGGAAGTTTTGCCGCGCGTTCCGAAATCTCGTCGTACTCGATACCCAAAGGCGTAGGGTCAAAGAAGACCTATATCGCTCGACAAGAACAACCAGAGACGGGAAAGGACAACGTACCATGCAAGTGTTTGCGCCTAGGATCCGGACGCCAAGCTCTCTCAGCCCTGCTTCTAGTCTGCGCGCGAGATCATGCACACGGGGTAACTGGGGGAAATTATGGTTGAGAGCATAAGCTGCACACCCAGCGAGTACTCCGATCTGTCGCATCCCACCCCCGAATAGTTTGCGAAACCACCGCGCTCGAGCGATGAAGTCCTTGGTTCCGACGATGCAAGAGCCCACAGGTGCGCCTACGAGATTGTATGAACGGTGCGTATCCTGAGAAATAACTACAACAGTTACCCAGTCCTTTACTGAAACACAAACTGACGCTGTCGAATGGGTCACAAAGCTCCTTCATGGATGTCCCGGTTTCTGCTGCGACATGCCACAATCTTGCTCCGTCGAGATGCATCATTATGCCTTCCTTGTGTGCAAATTCCGATATCTTGATTATTTCTTCCTGAGGGAAAATCGCGCCACCGAGGGTGTTTTCCAATGCAATGACATGCGTGGGCGCTCTATGATCAGTCAGCATCCAGACTAGCGGCCGCGGTTCGCAGATCCATACAGGTGAATATCGGAACCTTGAATGATGAACTGCTTTACATCATGTAGCGTGAGATAGTTCCCGTTAGAAGGAATCACGGCGACGGTGTGAGCTCCGGAGTGGAATGCAGTTCCGCCTGTTTCGTACCTATCCGGAGTGAGAGAAAAGAGGAGGCAGGCTGAGCCGTAGAAGCATACCGATTAATGTGAGACCGATAGTCACAAAACACGGAGTACGGAGGTTGCATGAGATGGGTCCGCAGTGAAATCTGATTGGACATGGTCCCGGATGGCATGAACACTGCAGCCTCTTTTCCCGTGAGTTTTGCGATGTGTTTTTCCAGGGAATTGGCAGTGGGTTCAAAGTAGACGTCGTCAGCCAGTGAAGCCTGGAGGGCGTAAGTATACATCTCCTTAGTTGGGGCTGAAACAGGCGTCAACATTCCTGGAAAGATCGCGGCCATGTGGGCCTATCTTACCGGTAACTGTATCAGCTACGCTTCGTTGATAAGATACACCGTTGTCGTTTGGGGGGGTAGATCACTCACAAGCAAAATCACGGGAGATGGCCTTGTACTGTTTAGCATGATCGCATAGTTCGGGTATTGTGGCGAACGTATCGAACTTGACCTCATCTGCGACAGCAAGTCTGGACTTGTCGAGCTCTGAAGGCATCGCCGGGTCTAAGTGGTGGAATTGGTGAAGTTTCGGGATTTGAAGGGTTGGATCTCCTTTGGCGTGTAGTAGTCGCAAGTGGCCACAATCGAATCGGAAGGCTTTCCGGCCCTCCGGGACTCGCGACCAAGTTGCCGGGAATAGCCTTCACACCTTGACAGATCTTGACCCGTTCCACGCACCAGTAGATGGGAAACGTACGTCCAAGTATTCCTCCGGTCATTGGCTCTAGAGGTCTAACCCTTCATTAGGGAGCAAAAGCGCAACAAAAGCGAGAGCGCAACGCTGCCCGGGATGCACAGAAGGGCAATAAAAGTCAGCTCAAGAGCAATGAGGCATCAAAGAGCATCATTTGCCAGACCTGCAGACAGCCGTTCGTGAGTCTCTCCCTGGTCTGATGTGCTCGTCGTTTTGTTGATGTCTCGTAGATGAGTACTACTCGTGCCCCCGCGTGCGTCCTCCCATCTTTTAGCCTCACTCCAGTCTGTTCACAAACCGTTGCAGGCTCGAAGACCACGCAAAGAGCAAGCATAATAAGACCCTTGCGGAGTGTTTCCCTGGAGTCCACGCGTGAACATTTTAGACTGCCTGGAGGAACAGGTTGAGCACGTTTTTGGTTGTGTATTATAATTATTGTGCGAATTTGCTATTAGATGTGGTACCGGTGTACCTCAACAGAGTTCTACAATGAAGTCAAGCCCCCAGCACCACCCGCTGACGCGCCCATAGCCTGCAGCTTTTCCCCCATTTTCTTGTTGGCATCGAAGAACTTGGCTACGCATCGATCGATGCAAACGCTCTCGCCCTTGCTGAGTTCGCCGTCCAGGTACCGCTGGTTGATGCATTTTGAATGACATGACCTACAGGTGATAGTGTCAGTAAATCCTGCAGATGGTAGCTACACCGAATACATTTCCAGACTAACGAGACAATACGGTTGAAGACGTCTGTGATGAGCTCGACCCTGTAAGACGAAAAGACCGTCATTGGATGTGGGGAAGAGTTGTGAAGGAAACTCACTCCTGAATTGCGGCTTCAACACGCTCGCTGGACAGGGAGCCAGCAGAGGAAGGAGCAGCAGGACCACGGCCCAAGAAAGACATGACGGTGTGGCTGAAATATGCGGAAGAGCGTCTGTTTGCTCGATCAAATACACGGCATTTTTTCTGGGCTAGATCCCGGTCTGGCAGTACTTCAATGTCGGTCGACCAAATTCCAGTAAAAGTGCACCGCTGTAGGTTTGTCGACTATCTCCCTGCTGCGATCACAGCCCTTGCCTTCCCACCACTTCCTCTACCCTCGCCAAAGGGGAAGACCAAGGCAACTCCACCTCTCAAGTTTCCCAGTCTGGCCATCGGACGCGCCAATGGGAACATTGAACTTGCCGAGTGGTCAAATAATAATCCCACCGACCAAGCGCCCCAGGCGTGGGTGGTGTTCAAGGTGTGTTAGCGTCCCACCCTTCGTTCTCGCCCTGCAATTGATCGAAATGTTGCAGACACTCTGTGGCCCTCATCCGTCGAAGGTGGACACCCTCACCTTTACCCTACGGTACCCAGAAGACTTAATCCCAGGAGATGCCCCAGCTCTCACCAAGCTTCGTCTCTTCAGTACCGGTGGTGGAAGCGAATTGCTGGAGTGGGATCTTTCACGGGGCTGTGTACGGGTAAGCTCCCCTGAGTATATATGCACTCAAAACCAGGGATACTGATGAAGTTTACCAAGAGGGCGATAAACTCCAACGGGGGAGCAATTTGGTCGGTCTCAGCAAACCTCAAGTCTACAATTCTTGCCCTCGGGTGCGAAGATGGCTCGGTCCAGTTGTTATCTACCGAACACGACAGCCTCTCCCACCTGCGCAAGCTCGAAAAAATAAAATCTCGCCTCCTTAGTATTGCATGGGGCCCCCCAATTCCTCACAATAGCGGTTCCTCTGTTGAAACCGCTCCAAACTCTCAAGATAGTTCCGATGGTGAAAATGATGACGGCTGGTCTGACGGTTGGATTGTAGCCGGTTGTGCTGACAGCAGTATTCGAAAATGGGATTTTTCTACGGGAAAAATCACGAACAGACTCACCACGGACAAGGTGCGAGGGGAGAGAACGCTTGTATGGTCGGTCTGTGTGTTAGGGTAAGTTCGTCGTAGAATTCACGAGTCTACCAGAGTGACACCCGATATTCGTAGTGACGGAACGATTGTTTCAGGGGATTCCATGGGGATCGTCAAGTTTTGGGATTCCGAAACCTGTACGCAATTAAGCTCGTTCCAAGCACACGGTGCGGATGTCCTTTGCCTTTCCATAAGTCCCGTGAGTCCTCCTGTGTTGAGATTTGATTTTGATTTTGACTCTGGCTCACTAGGAAGGGAACACTGTCTACTCTTCTGGCGTCGACCAGAAGATTGTGCAATTCACCAATGTCGCGTCCTCATCGAAGTCACGCTGGCTTCAGGCATCTTCTCGCCGTATGCACTCACACGACGTCCGTTCGCTAGCAATCTGGCCTCCCTTCATGCCTCTTCCACCTTCCCATCAACGGAAGCTCCCTGTGAACATAGCCCCTATCCTCGTCTCCGGCGGACTCGACATGTCAGCTATTTTGACACCAGCAGCAATCCCGAGCAGCACAACGGTGTCTAAAGTCACAAACCCGTTAAGTACCAGTGTGGTCGCAACTTTTGAGGACTCGTACCACCGGAAGATGGGTTACAGCACCGGGTTTTCTGGAACGGGAAGGGTCAAGGTCGCAAGGAAGAAGCATTTGATTCTCTCTGCCCAGGACCAATCCATCAATCTGTGGCAAATTTTCGACCGGGATAGACACCACATGGATGTTCCAAACCCCGTAGAGGACGAGCCTGGTCTGGACGGATGGCGAAAGGTGCTTGAGATGGATCTGAATGTCCAGAGTAACATCGTTTCCTGCGACGTTTCCGACGATGGAAAATGGATCGCTGTATCAGACTGGCACGAGGTTAAACTCTTTAGGTTAACCTTTGCTGTATGTTCCTATCCCATTGGGCCGGTCTCGTCTTCTGATTCGTTTATCAAGCTTTCAGGGGATGTGGTTGTTACCAGGACAAGAAATTTTGCAGACGTCTTAAGAGACTCCATTCCTCTGGGATCCAAATCGCTAGTCGGTGCGACTGTGCTTAGCTTTACGCCAGACTCACAAAAGCTTGTCGTTTGCACCTCGGAGTCCTCTTTCATCGTAATCTTGCATCTCCCGCAGGATGACGCTAGTTTGCCACGGCCGTTACGTACCTTCCACCATCATCGTTTGCGGAATGTTTCCTTCGATAGCGCACCGTCAAATACGGGGGATAATACTGTTGCTGGTGACAGTGACGTCGACATGGATGGCCTCTCTGATGAAGAAACTGTAGTCACCAACCAGCTTTCCGTCATTCCCGCAGTCACACGATCGGCTATAAGTCATGATTGCCAGTGGCTTGTCACCGCCGATGAAATGAAGAGGGTGTATGTCTATAACCTGGATTCTCTGCAGCACCACTGCGTTCTGCCAACGTTCCCCTACGCGATTCAAGCCCTTTCCTTCGACCCCACCGATTATGGGACTCTCGTCATCGGCTTAGCAAACAACTCCGTTCACATCTTCAACGTTGAGTCGCGGACGTTCCCCGACTGGAGCATTCCATTAAGCAACAACCTACCTAAACGATTCACACACCTCCACGACCCGATTCTCGGTCTGACGTTCAACCCTACCCCTTTCAAGGACGGTTCCAGGAAGGCATTGTTCTGGGGTTCCACGTGGATGTGTAGCATCAAGTTGGATTCTCCTGCTGGGTGGGGAGGATTTTCAAAGAAGAGAAGGAGGGAGTACAGGACAGTCGTAAATGGGGCATCGCAACCAGGCACGAACGTAGGGAAAGCACAAGTCAACGTATCGGCGGAAGATCAAAAGAGGCAGACGCAACCAAAAAACTTCACGGTATTGACACAGTACCGTCCGCTCCTTTTGGTCGATTTCCTAGATTGCGGGGAGATGGTTGTTGTGGAGAGGCCGCTGGTGGATGTCATGTCGGCAATGCCACCCGCGTTTTTCAAACCGAAGTATGGTTCCTCATGAATACAGGCATCTATATTAGGCCGCAGTCACAACAAATCATTACAACAAACACGGTATATAACAAGAAAAAGAACAGGGGAACCGATGCTGCGATTGGCCATAGGTCATCATGCGCTGACAGACACATTTTCCATGGAGTCACGACGGTCCTGTTGTACATTTTCACTAGAGCAACCTATCAGTACGTATGCGTGACTAGATTGGACGGAAGGCTTACGCAGAATTAAGCAACGAGAGGTACAATGTCCAGAACACCCCACATGTACTTTGGAACGGGACCCGATACGGCAGGGGCATGAAACGAAAGTTAACAAACTAGACGGACAGTCAGCGAGGAACGACAATACTTCGAGGGCATATACCTGGACGAGTGGCCATACCTGCCAATTGGCAATGATAGCCTGCCCGTAGAGATCTTTAAATTTTCCACGGATATGTTGGGCATCACATCCCTCCATTATGCCCATCGAAGCCAAGAACATAGCGAGCTGCAAATGCGACAGTAAGATAGCTGTCTGTAGAGCTATTATCACTACCTACACCAGTAGGCGCCCTGACACACCGAGGGTAAGCGTCGGCGGGCCATTGTCATTCAGTACAAGGACTTACATGAGCAACTGGTCTGAGGAAACGCGTTTCGTTAGACCGGAAATACTGATCCTGGAATTGTCGGTAGGTCGCCCGACCCTCGGCGGGAATCTTCGTTCAAGGAAGACATTCCACCGCCCAATTAGGGGGCCTGAGTAGTTAAGCAAGGTCAGGGATGTGGTAGGAGTATATGGAGACGTACCCATTCCAAGCCCAAATATGAAGAACCGTACTGTTCTTGCGGGATCATATGTGGAATGGTGGTATTCGTTTCTTTGCGAATTCGTCTGGAACAATGGGAGGTGAGATTGACCAACAAGCAACGAGGGAAAGTGGGACAGACGAGCAACTGGACACTCTGCGCCACTACATCCCCAAGTGCATTGAGGGTGCCATTGGTTACTGCAAGAGTATAATACGGGCGGGATTCAAAGGATTGCTGGTAGATACGGGCGAGGGCGACGCTAGACATTGATTCAAGGCACTTCGGTTTAGAGGGGGGAGAATAGGACGAGGTAGACTGACTATGCACTCTTGCTCCACACCAAAAAAGACATGCACTCATGCCACAGCTTACCTTACTCACGCCCCACTAATTGTGCAGTGAGAGGAGCAACAGGATAATGGAGCGATCCAAGCAACGGACGGGAGGTGGGCACACGTGACATCATCGTCCCTCCACGTGGGACCGGCAACCCTCTGCCGCACGGAATTCCCACACATGTCAATCTGCCGTACGCTCCGCTCAATTCAAGTTCAGAGGAGGGAGGACACGTCTAACTCTAAGCATCAAAAATTCAAAAAATCCCGAAACCCTCCCAGTGGCTACTCATAAAAGCCGCAGCTTTCCCGTCACCCCGTTGACCAGAGTTACCGGCGCAGGGCCAATTCCAAGCACTGTCACAGTTCCCTGCGCACCCCCCGTCACCTCCCTGTGTCCGACAATCAGTATCTCAGAATCCTTCGAATTCCTTCGTATGACCTACGCGTCCCTGATCACCCGTGCGCAAAGGTTCAGACTTTTTGCGATTGCCTCCAACTCCAACAACTGGTCCTCGGATGACCCTCTCAGCGCGATCTTTGCTTGACTACATGGCACAGGTAAACACCGCGCACTTAAAGTGACAAAGCAAGCCCTACCCCGTGCGTTCCCAGTGTCTGAGTAGCTGTCGAATAATCAGCATTAGTACCCCACGGCTATAGAATTAGTAGCAGGTTACGTTTGGATTCTTTCTTTCCAGCGCCTTATAGCAAGCAACAGTTGCATGTCTACCACGACGTTAATCTGTGAAAAGTCGTGTAATCACTTGAGCTCACCCGCACCTACGCATATGGTTGAGTGGAACCATGGGAAAAGTACGAGGAACTTACTGTGCTGCGACTTTTCCGTCTGTCATTTTCAGATCGTTCCTCACAACAAGCACCTGTGGCATTGCATTTTGTTGGCACTACACGGTGGTGGACGGGTGACAAACCATTTTGCAAGGTTCCAAAAAAGCAGGAGTTATTGCCGAAAGATCTCCATCTGAGACCTCTTCCACTAAATCGCCTCTATCATCTTCTTCCGGAGGCACTACAGTGGGACTTAGGGTTGGATTCCCAAGAAAGTAGCCAATTGTCAGTGACGTCCCAGCAACGAGGGCCGCAGTTAAGACTGCGTATAAAGTGGTCTGAGGATTGATATGAATCAGCCGTTTAGGCCAGGCGGCCGGACAAACCTTGAGCTATCGGTACCGTTGGGGGAGCCATCAACTCACTCGCTGGGCAGTGGCCATGATCAAGGAACGGGCCTGTCGGCTTTTTCCGATCATCCTTTCTCCATTTTCTGCTCACCTCTCGCTCAAATTCGCAGATCATGGCAGACCCTGCCCCGTCTACTGCCAGCAGCGCGCCCGAACGAAAGCCCTTCTCGACGCTTGACTTGTCGGGACCAACAGCCAAGGCTCTCGCGGACATGGGCTTCACGGCAATGACGCCCGTTCAAGAGAAATGCATACCATCGCTACTCGCTGGAAAGGATGTTTTGGGTGCTGCCAGAACAGGTTCAGGGAAGACTCTGGCCTTTCTCATTCCCGCAGTCGAGCTACTGCATAGGATGAAGTTCAAACCAAGGAATGGTACGCGCATTTACTCGATAACAACCCAGCTTACTTAGGGCTTTCATTCTAAGGCACCGGAATCATCATTATCTCGCCCACGCGAGAACTCGCCCTCCAGATATTCGGTGTTGTTAAAGAGCTCATGACAGGGCACTCGCAAACCTTTGGAATCGTAATGGGAGGGGCAAACCGAAGGGCTGAGGCCGATAAATTGGTAAAAGGCGTCAACCTAGTTGTTGCCACTCCGGGACGACTGTTGGATCACTTGGAGGTGGGATCTGGCATGTAAACTTCACCGCCAAGCCTCTCACTATTCTATGTTGCAGAACACAAAAGGATTCATTTTCCGAAACCTGAAAGCACTGGTCATCGACGAGGCTGACCGGATATTGGAGATTGGATTCGAGGAAGAGATGAAAAAGATTATCAACATTCTCCCAAGTGGTGTGTCTTCCCCCGTACACGATATCCTTGCCAAAAGTCTTGACCCCCTATTCCAAGAGGATCGGCAATCCATGCTATTCTCCGCTACGCAAACGAGCAAGGTCACTGACCTTGCCAGAATGTCCCTGCGACCAGGCCCACTGCGAATTGATGTTGACAAGGAAGAGTCGACGAGCACCGTATCTACACTGACCCAGGGTTATGTCGTTTGCCCTTCCGATCGCCGCTTCCTCCTCCTTTTCACTTTCCTGAAAAAGAACATGAAGAAGAAGATCGTCGTTTTTTTCTCAAGCTGCAACTCCGTCAAGTACCATGGCGAGTTACTCAATTATATCGATGTCCCTGTCCTCGACCTCCACGTATGTATGCTTGATCCGCGCAGTCAATTCTCGAATTGAATGTATCTCGCAGGGTAAACAAAAACAACAAAAGAGGACGGCAACATTCTTTGAGTTTTGCAACGCCGAGTCCGGCACTCTCTTATGCACAGATGTCGCCGCCCGTGGTCTTGATATACCCCGTGTAGACTGGATCGTCCAGTACGATCCCCCAGATGATCCAAGGGACTACATCCATCGCGTGGGACGCACAGCCCGAGCAGGCAAGGTCGGAAAGAGTCTACTTTTTTTACTCGAAAGCGAGCTAGGATTTTTGCGTTACCTCAAGGAATCCAAGGTCCCACTGAACGAGTATAGTTTCCCTGTCGACAAGGTCGCAAACGTTCAATCACAGGTAGTTGCTCCCTTAAACGGCTTGCGTCACCATCGGCTCACCATCGTTCCAGTTAGAAAAGTTGTTGCAGAAGAATTATTTCTTGCATCAGTCAGCGCGGGATGGGTACAGGTCGTATCTACAGTCATATGCCTCTTACTCGCTCAAGAAGATCTTCGACGTCAATGTCTTGGATTTGGCGAAGGTCGCCAAGTCTTTTGGTTTCGCCGTTCCCCCACGAGTTAACGTCAATATCGGGGGCGGCACAGGGGGTACTGGACGATCAGGGAAGAGGCGGAAACGTGAGGACAGTGACGAAGATGGGGTCAACGTCGAAGAGATTGAGGTCGATCAGGATTACCTGGACAACGAGGAGGAAGATAGCGGAGGGGCGAGCATTCGAGGGCGAGCCGAGAATCCACAGAGTAGAAACAAGAGAGAGGAGACCCTTGGGAGGAAGAAAGTGGAAAGGGAAGTATTCAGGAAGGGGATGCAGAGGAAGCGACAGAAGAGTTCACAACAATGGAGCAGATAGCATCCTTTCTTCTGTTGTCACACATCGTGCATTGTATATATGACTGTCCTGGCTCATATTTCTCTTCCATTTGAGACGAGTACAAGCAACATCGATGAGAGTGGTAAAGTGGGAGCGTAGGGGTGGAACGAAACGTCTATTTTCTGCCACCTTTTTGCTGAGACTTGATAACCTTTTTGACGATCTTGGCCTCCTCTACCAAGAACGCCCGAAGGATCCTTGTTTTCGAGTTAAGTGGACTGAAGAGATTGCAAATGTTCAGATCGCACCTTGTCTTCACGCAGTCCCCACATCTCGAACCGCCGTACGCCCTTCGCACAGTCTTCCTCGTCTTCGAGATAGTGGCATATTGGCGTGGTCGCAGAGCAGGAACCTATATTAATCCGAGGTGTGAATCCGATAAGGGTGGTGGACAATACACTTCTGGACTTACTCCAGGGAGAGCAATACCACAGTCACCGCACTTAGGGGCAGTGGCAAGTTTTCCAATGTGGTGGTAGACGAGTTTACCTCCTGGCGTCTTCACGACACGCCGTCTGTTGGAGGTGGTGTTGTATGGTTGGCGTTTGCGAAGTGTAACACGTTGAGCCATTGGATACTAGACAGAAGAACGAATGAGATGACCCGCGGTGCGTTGGAGTGTACCAGGTGGGTTACTAACGTTCGATGGGGCGACTTTGGCCTGTCTCTCTGTGCTGTTGATTGGGAGCAGTCGTGAGAAAAACGAGTGGTGAACTGTACATCAGACGAAAAAGGCAAGTCCACGTGGGCGGGGCTATACCACGTGACGACCTGCCCTAAACTTACGATCTCGGGTGAAAGAGTGCGCACACGTCACACAGCAGGTTGTGCGACTGGCAGGGGACCAAAAGCGGATTCTCCACCTGGTTTGAACGTGTACAAATACTCGAATATCAAAGCCCGCCAGCACGACTTCACCCCTTTCCTCTTATCCACACTCTCAGCTCATATGGCAACCGCACAGGTAAGTCCCTCCTCCGCCCCTCCTGGTGTCTACTCGTCTCACCTCTCCGCCAGCATTACCTATGGGCAGGAGGCCACTTCATCCTCCTGATCTCAGCCCTCCGCTACTTCTTGGCTATCGTCACCCTCAAAGCAGTCTCTTCCTGGTGGTACAAAGGTGTGTTGTGCTGCCTACATCCGACTTTCAGCGAGCTGGGCCTGATAGCACTGATTGTCTGAACAGTCAGTTTCACTGGCGCTCTCATAAGCTACGTGATTGTTTGCCAGTTAGTTTTTTCGTCTCTTTTTTCGTTCGCCTGCTCACCTCCTTTCCAGGAAATCGCTCGGCGTGAGTCTCGGAGGGTTTGCGTGTATGAAGGTATGCTGACTACTCCCGAATCAGTTGCCACAACCGAATGCCGCCTGGTTTAAACGAGCCTTGGTAGATGAGGTATCTGTTTCAGGTTACGCATGTGCTTCTTCTGTTCATGAGTTTCTGTTTGCTCACAGAATGTCCAATACTTCTTGCTCGCTATGTTTTGGTGGTCTTCAAAACCAGTTGCCAGTTGGTGTTTTCTTGAGTTTTACCCACAGCGACGGCGCCTGACATCATGCGATTAGCCGCCCTCCTGCCATACACCATATTCTCTCTCTTCCACGCCTTGACATTTGCGAGAACTACGATCATCCCGCACATCTTGCCATCTGGTCCCCCTACTGCCGCGGGGGGAGCTCCTCAAGCCCACCCTGTGGCCAAGAAGTTGCAAGTATGGGTCAAGTGTAAGCTGATTTTACTCATCGAAGGTGGCGGTGTTTTAATGACGTTTCCTTAGCCAACTATGACACTGCAATGAAGGCTGTCGCGTATACTGAGCTTTTGATCATGGCGCGAATCTTTCTGGGGGCTATCACCTTCCAGAACTCACTACTTTCTCCCATCTTCTACGCTCACTTCTTACGCCAACGATACTACCAGTCCGCCTTCACCAGGGATGCTATTGCATTTGTCGATAAGCGCATCGAAGGCTACGTCAGGAAGGAGGGAGCGCCCCCGATTGCCGTTCAGATTTGGGACAAGGTGAAGGCTGTCCTGGGACGTTGGGCGGGATCCACATTGATTCCACAGCAACCCGCTCCTGCGGCTGGTGGTGCGCGGAGGAATTAGAGGATGTATTTGGTTGGTCATGATGAGAGGGACCAGACTCTGTTGCTCGACTGAGGGATTTGATATCAGTCCTCTGACCTACATATACTGTACGTATATATAAGCGACTGCGTTTCGATAAGCACGATAAATTTACTCATCTTTCGACTGCCTGGGGACTGAGTACTGAGTATCGAAGTATTGAATACGTGACTTGGAGAGCCTCGAGGCCATTAGGCAGGAAGCACTCATGATGACAAACAAGGACAAACAAGTTTCCAACGTCTACTTGTTCGTTGTAAATGTCTCGAATACCCGTACCGCGTTCGCAGGCGGGTTCCTTCCATTCTCCTGCCGCGACGGACTCTCACCACCAACACGGCTCTCCCTTGCGACAAGAAGTCATGTCTACCGTATCCACTCCGCTGTCAGATACAAGAAAGAAACAGTCCAAGAGGGACGAGGTAAGCACTCCGTATCCCTCTGCATTTCACCCCACTTCCGTCCAGACGCGTCCCCGTTGGTGTTGGCCGGGGCTCTACCACCTCGCCGCTACTGTGCACCCCACCACCTCCCCTCTCTTCCGAAGCGTCACACTTGCGGATATCCGTTGATGCTATCATTCCCGCGTAGGCCATCCGTAAGAAAATCGAGTCCGAGCTGGCCCGCAAACGCACAGTCTCTACAGCCGGTGTACCCTCCCGTCAGAAGCGTCCAGCTAAATTGACAGCTCAAAAAGGAACCGTTGCTGCACTTCGTCCGTCTCCCGCTCTCACAGTTCCGGAGAATATCACCGTCTCCGAAGCAAGCCAGCTTTGTGCTGCTAAACGAACAGATTGCGTCTTAGTCGTTGATGACGAAGAAGGCTTGAGCGGCATCTTCACAGCCAAGGATCTGGCCTACAGGGTAAACAGCATTCTCCCATCCGCCACTTCGATCCTGATATCCCTTTCAGGTTACCGCGGAGGGTTTGGACCCACACACCACTCACGTCAGTCAGATAATGACCAGGAATCCCATGGTTACTCGGGACACTACCAGTGCGACCGAGGCCTTGCAACTCATGGTCGAAAGACACTTCCGTCACTTGGTGTGCCCGATCATTTCCTTCACGTCACATAAACTGATTTTCCTTTGCCATTCTCTTCCTTTTAGCCTGTATGCAACGAAGACGGAAATGTTGTCGGCCTCCTCGATATCACCAGGGTTTTCCATGAAGCCGTCGACAAAGTAGAACGTAGTTCGAACGCCTCGGAGAAACTTTACAATGCCCTCGCTGGCGTCCAATCCGAACTCGGTGGAATTACATCAAACCCTCAAGCCAGCGCAATGCTCGCATATGTTGAAGCCCTCCGCGAAAAGACTGCGCTTCCCGATCTAACCACTGTCATGGACTCGCGCACCCAACCTGCTACCGTTGGCCCCAAAGAAACCGTGAAGGAAGTTGCCAAGCTCATGAAGGAGCGTAGGGTCACCGCCGTTTGCGTCATGGAAAACGCCCCCGCTGGTGCTGTAAACAATGTGCCTAGAATTGCTGGAATATTCACGAGCAAGGACGTGGTGCTGCGCGTCATTGCTGCGGGGTTGGACGCTGGTAGATGCAGTGTTGTCAGGGTGATGACCCCGCATCCGGACACCGCTACTCCTTCCACCACTGTTCACGATGCACTGAAAAAGATGCACAGTGAGTACCCTAGTTCCGCAACTACTCCGTCTGCTAACTTTGCCTAGATGGACACTATCTCAACCTACCTGTCGTCGAGGCCGACGGCCGCCTGGTCGCCATCGTGGATGTTCTCAAGTTGACCTACGCCACCCTGGAACAAGTAAGTTGTCCTCACATTTTTCCAAGTGTTTTGGTGACGATCCACAATCAGATGAACACGATGAGCCAAGAAACTGGAGACACAAGCTCAGAGACTGGGGGTCCCATGTGGGGCCGGTTCTTCGATTCCATTGGCGGCGGAGAATCCGAATCGATAATCTCCGGCCAACCTACCGACATGTTGGGTAGTAAGCACGGTTCGATGCGAGGTCTCTCCCATCTACCGCAATCCCCTCGCTCGGACTTGCATCCAAATGATTCGGCCTCCGTTGTCATGGATGATGATGGCTCCGTCCTAGACGGCTACACGAAGGGCGGTCCTGGATCTCAAGCCCCGTTTCCATCCCTTCTCCATGTCGATGATGGTACCTACGTCTTCAAGTTCAGAACACCGAGCGGGCGTGCCCACAGATTCCAATCCCGCCATGACAACTACGAACACCTGCGAGAGATAATTTCTACAAAGTTGGCCATAGATCCCTTCTTCACGAACTTTGTGTCAGAGGATGAATCCCAGCCCCACCCCGATCCCATCGATTACCTACTTGCATACACAGACGGAGATGGGGATGTGGTGTTAATCACGTCTGATGATGACGTTTCTGATGCTGTCAAAATGGCGAGGTCGAAAGGGGAGGAACGAGTCGTCCTATTCATACAAGGAGGGAAAGGTTGGGAGTGCGCCACCGCGGAGAAGCCTGAGGCAAGGACAGTAGAGGCTGTCGCTGCCCCCCAGATTGAAACGAAAGCAATAGAGAACACGGAGGAGCCCTTGCCCTCCTCCCCTCCACCTGCTCCGTCGGAGGATGTCTTTGGAATTCCAAGAGACATGCTACTCCCGGCGAGCATCGGTGTTCTTGCGGTCTCGATCATGGTTGTGTTTACTATTTCCCGGCTGACGAGCAGCAACCACTACTGATACTTGCGTTAATCACCTCTCATAATTTCTCCCCCATTGGATTTTTCATACACATCATAAGCTTTTATGCAAACCGCAGAAGATACCTTGTTCGTTTTCGTGACCTTGTTTACGTCCCGCTACGATCCATAGACGAATGACTCGAATGAATTCTAGATTCCCAAGTCCGCGAGCCCTTCCAGGCCCTTCCGCGTTCCGTGACCCGAAGATAAGTAGCCACGTGCAGACCGCACAGCTAGGGCGCTCCACGGCCACGATCAAGCCCCAGCTCCACCGCTTATTAGCAGTTGCTTTCGCGTTGCACAACGAACCGTGTCGTAACACCCTCCGAGTTTCTTGCGACACGCTAAAATGCCTAGGTCTGAACGCGATGAAGTGATATCCAAGTTGGTCCGTCTACCTTTGTAGCTCCAGTGTACGCCAGTCTCCCGGATTCACGTTCACTGTTTCTCGGCGCAGACGACTATGATGTTTTCTGCCATGATTAGTGACCTCGTGATGGATGCCACATTACAGGCTCATTACGAAGTCCAGAAGTTGAGCGTGCTCTGCGATGTATGCCACACGCGGTATGTCTTGGACGACGTCATCCACTTAGCGCAGTAACATTCAGACGCTAATGGTCTTGTCTACGCGAATGAAGCTGTGGCACGGGTAAGCCGCCTTCTTAGAGTACCGCGTTTCATTAACCAACCATCCTACTCTTGTTCAGCCCACGCTACGGGTTCGAACGAGTCAGCGAACCCCACAGCCTCACGGCCACCGAGCCCTAGCATAGAGGGGAAACAATCCACGCCCACCGGCAGTGTTTCTGGGGCTAGTACAGGGCCCACCAATGGAAAATCAGACAGTGTTGTTTACTTCGAGTGCCTGGGTTGCAAGCGACAGGTCAGTCGGGCTCTTTGTGTTCACCGAAAGGTGGATTCTCTCCAACATGTCTGACACAATTTGGGTGTTATTCTCGTAGATTGCATCCAACCGATACGCACCCCATCTCTCTTCGTGTGTGGGGATGGGCATCGGAAATCGCCGCGGCGGATCGCGGAATCCCATCACAAAGTCCAAGTTAGTGGCAGAGGCTTGATGCCTTTTGGGATTATTTCTCACATTTCAGAAGATCTGGTGGAGATCAAGGACGTTCCGAGTCTCCATACCTTGGTTCAGAAGGTTCAGATGACTCGAAACCAAGCACAAAGAGTAAGGGAAAGGGAAAGGCGGCTAAGAAAGGTAATCCTTGTTCTTGAAACGAGATTCCCCTCTCTACACGGGTGCTGATAGATCGGATGATAGACGACGGGGATTACAGTTCTCACCGCAAGAGGGTGAGCTAACATTCCTTCAGGTAACAACCATACTCTGACCCACGTTTTCGCAGGCTGGATCCCCTCAAGCTACACCGAAGAAGACAAAGAAAGCAAAGACCGGTGGTAAGTGACCATGACATCTTACTGTGTGTTCCACAACCTCATGCTCCCCCACCCCTTTTTGTTCAGGTTCACCACTAAAGCACATCACTGATATGCCGCCCCCAGCATCAAGGAAATTCTCAAAACTGAGAGGAAGCTCTATCACGCGGGAAAGCTCTAATGCCCCTTCTGTGGGCGACGAGTCGAGAATGTCTGTTTTCTCGCCTGAAGGAACTCCTGTTTCTCCCACGTCCTCCGCCGATAGCCCACCCGCGACATCTGTTCAGGTAACGGATGGTACGCATACCCAGAAGTCGGGAGTGACGAACAGCATTCCCGCCAAATCTGCCACTCCGTCTCAATCAAACGTGCACGATCCAAGCTATATGATGATGGGTAAGCAAGACTCCCGATGACACCACTGCGAGACAACTAACTAGTCCTTTAGAATATGATGACAACGAAACCGGATCCTCCACGGATAGCGATAGCGATTGACAGGACCACCGCTTTTTGATCGCCCCGCATATATCCTCGCACGTCACCTACGTGCTGTACCATGTCCTCATCCATGTATCTAGTGTAATGTTAGAAACGACGTAACCACGAGCATTCGTGCGGTAGCTGAAAAGGAGCCCAAAGAGGGGCGAGGCCGTGGCTAACCAACCACGAGGCTAATCTTTGGCAAGATTACGAGAAAGGGGGGTGGTTGACGGCACGGTGGAATGCAAATTTTCATATTTTGACTCTCCGCAGGGGGTTTGACGAAGTGCATGAGTAGAGTCGCCAAAGCTTTTTCTCAACGTAGGGGCAGCGGTGCGGGCGAGGGGTTGTTTCGTCATGATTCAAGTACTCATCAGCTGTAAGCGACTAGGTGACTGCCCCTAAAGCTAACCCGTGTGCATTAAATGAATATCTGGAGGTCTTTGGCGAGGGCAGACCGAGAGAGACGCCGACCGCCCCGTTTGGCCAGGGACACTGGGGAATTTTGCGGCTGGCACCTTTCCGCAACGATGAGAGGTTTACTTAGCGTCAGGGATAGTCACCCGGTAGAACGTTGAGTTACACGCAAAAGAAATTACTAGAGAGGCGATTCACGGCCGCAAGAAATAAAATTATGTTCCCATTTGTTCAACTCGTCGGCATAGCACGAGAGGAGAGCGTAGTCCAAACAAAATGACCAAATGGTAGAGGGGCGTAATCACGGATGAAGAGTGTGTATGAGTCCCAAGGTAGGATACCCTAGTTCAACTTCAAAACGCCGTGAGGCTTTGGCGATCGCACGTGGCTTGGCCTGGAATGAATCTCTCTCCAACCTGTGAGTAGGCCTACTGTTTTACGGGACGGAATTCACAAAATCCACCTCTTTATCAAGCATACCTCACGATAGTCGGAGTATCTCTCGCGACGGGATACTTTGCTGGGCGTTATGTCTCGGCCGCCAAGGAGCACACCCGGGGCACATCCCCAGTAGCCCCCATTGATGAGGCAAAAGCCATTGAACAGGATGGAGACAACTCAGAAAGTGACGCATCGAGCGAGGCTGGAGACGGCGATCTCGCTAGGGTCCAGTCATCCCTCGAAGAAGAGTGTAAACTGGTTAGTTTTCATCAACATCCCATCGCCCCGTGCCTGCGCTGACTGACGTCTGACCGTTTACGTGTAGGTCCTCGTTGTACGAAACGATCTGGGGATGTCGATTGGGAAAGTTGCTGCACAGTAAGTGTATATCTCAAGAGGTATCCCCGGAATCTGCGGCTAACAGTTGGCAATCGTCAGATGCTCGTACGTGACGATGTCCAACGCTCTCCTCCAGAAATACAACCAATAATCCCGCGTGCGTGCAGACACGCGACCTTAGCGTGCTATCGTACCCTATCAGTATCGAATCCGAAAGTAAGCCTAGAACTCGTGCCGCGAAGCGGATCGTGACACATTCTATGTTACGCAGCTTCTCAAAAACTGGGAACGAACAGGGTAAAGCCCGTTTACCGTTCTCGTCGACTGCGTGGTTCTGACGCGCCACATGATGCTGATAGACAGACAAAAGTCGCGTTAAGGTGTTCCGATGAGGAGGAACTGCTTCTTTTGCAAGCGAAGGCCCAGAGCTTGAACCTCTGTGCACGGTCCATCCAAGACGCGTAAGACTGAACATTTTCACGCTTGCCGTATTCATACGTGTCTTGACAACTCTTTTTTGTTCAGAGGCCGGACACAGGTCGCCGCGGGGAGCAGGACTGTGTTGGGAATCGGTCCCGGTTCGTATCATCCGCTCTTCGCTCTCTTTACCCAACTCCAACGTGTTTCCTGTAGGTCCGGCTCGGCTGATCAACCAGGTGACGGGAAAGTTAAAGTTACTGTGAGGGTCTAGTGACCTTGTGATAGTGCTCCCCTGTACTAGATTTAGCGTCCGGACCCATAGTAGGGATTGTGACTTTGCACGATCGTAGCCAAAATCGACGCAGCAGCCACCGGACCGTAGCTTGCTGAGCTCAGAAGCTTAATCCAGGCATGTGATTCTCATCACGATCACTTTTGAGAGCCACGAGCAACAATAACCCCGACCGGTTTTCTCTTCAACCTCGCGATGGTCAACATCCAGCACATAATCTCAAACCCGGCTTGCCGCGACTACCTCGGAATCGTAAAGGGTGCTCGGAACGGTTTCGTCTATGGCGTCAAGATCCGATTCCCTCACGCCTTGATCATGGCAATTTTGTTTGGTCGTGGAGAGTGAGTTTGTCATCCGCTACCGAGCCTTAGCGGGGACTATGTGACTCATTGCTTGCAGCTGGAGCTCCAGGGCACGGACGGTCTTCCAGGCAACTAGGACACACGCCACGAACCTTATGAAATACGTTGCGTTGTACAAGACCCTGTTGCTAGTACAGAAAAAGGCAAACGGTGGCAAAGAGCGAAATTTTGACACCTTCTTCGCCGGCCTCGTTGGCGGTTACCTAGTCTTTGGGGATAGAAACCCAATCAATGAACAGGTTCGTTCGTTCCCCTTGTGTGTAAAGTGATACCGAGATTGACGTATCGATTCGCATGTCAACAGGTCGTGCTGTACATTTGCTCTCGCGTAATCGCATCATTCATACCACGGGCCACCCCCAATCCACAACACCCCAGAGCGACAGTCAAACCGGTGCCTCCAGATTCGAGATACTTCTCCATCTTTGCTGCGCTCGTGTGGGGATGTGTGATGTGGTTGTTCGAGCACAAGGGCGAGACGATCCAACCGGGCATGTTTAACTCCATGACGTATCTCTACCGGGATTCCAACGCCTGGACGGATTTGCGAACTCTGTTGTGGCACAATCGGTGAGGGGGTAATCATTACATACTAAAGGGATTATGAGCGGTATACCATCCGTTGAAATACTCAAGCTCTAGTTCCCTTCCGTGGGTTACGCACGGCCCCCGGCCTGTCCTCGAGTCTGATGACCGGTGGGAAAGTACAGCAGAGGCGTGACACGGCTGACGACGTGGAATGTTCGGTATTCCCTATGATTACATACGCCAAGCGATGAAATGAAGTGGCGAGCGAAGGTTTGGGATCCTGGGAGGTAACTAAGTGGTAAGATATCAACATGCTGATTATCAAAAGATATCCATACAACGGTGGAACAAAAGCGACCGACGGTTCAATGAACAGATGGTTATGAATGTACATACTGGTATGAGAACGGTCACACGTGAAAGGCAGAAACGAGAACATGGCTTGAATCGAATTCACGCAATGGTTCGTGTGGCGGTCATTCGAAAGGTCCGGGAGATGAGCAAAAGCAATACAGCCTAGAGAGAGAGAGAGAGAGAGTACAGTGAGGGAGACCTACAGACCGTTCGGGATAGCAGTAAGATTTGAAAGAAGGGGAAATGGAGTGGTATCATAAAAACGCAAAAGGTAATCGAGAAAAGAAACGAGGTCAAATCTCTATAACGTCAAAACTGAAATGGCAAACTCCAGGATACCCCTACAAGATAACACATCTAAACCGTGGCCCTGGTGGCCTTACTGGGGGAGCGGGTGCGGGGGCTACACGGTCGACGTTCTCCTTGCTCGAGCGGAGCATCCTGACGAGATCTGTGAAGAGCTTCTCCACATTCTGAGCCGTCTTTGCCGAGGTTTCCAAGAATCTGCAACCAAAGTCACGAGCCAAAGCAAGACCTTCTTCTCTGGAAACCTCGCGCTCGTAGTGTTTGTCGCATTTATTGCCGACGAGCATAAATACCGGTCGATGCCTCTTTACCTTGAGCATCGCCTGACGGAAGACCTCAAGGCGCTCAAAAGTTGCTCTTGAGGCGATCGAGTAGACGAGAATAAAACCCTGACCCTCCCTGTGGTAGTGTGGGGTATAATATAAGAGAGATAGTAGTAGGAAGTGAATGTTGGAGATCGCACCTGACCCACTGATCCCGCAAAGTGGCATATTCCTCTGTGTATCAGCGGTTATTACGTGGGTTACGGTGGATATTATGGGAGCGGACGCACCCTGACCGGCGGTATCTATGACTTCCACAAAACACATTTTGTTGTCCACTACGAGCTGTTTTCGATATGCATCCTCTATCGTCGGATCATAGGTCTATGAACGGTGAAACTAGGTAGGGTGGGCGTGAGGAGAAATTACAGACCTCTGGTTAAGTGATAGAAGGAGGAACGAGGGAGGTATTGTCAATAGGCAGGGATAGGGGGGAGGGATATCATTTTGGCTCACCAACGAAGCAATTGAGTGTGAACTAGGAAGGAAAGTCAGGAGGTCGCATCGGCTGGTATTCGTGAAGTGTGAAACTAACCTGTACAGCCAGCGCGGTTTTTCCAACACCTCCGTCACCAAGAACAGCAACTCTCCAGCTATCCATGTTGTGCTGTGTTTTGGGTAAAGATGGAAGGAATTAAAGGGGCTGGAAGAGGAGAAGAAGGAGGGAACGTACCACTTAATAATAGAATGAAAAACGGGGTAATGAGGGGGCGAAGGGGATGAGATTGGAAATTTGGATTTAGCGGTGGAGGGGCAGGAGAGGGGGGAGTGCGAGATGGAGGGGATGGAGAAGGGAGGGAGGGCGGGAGTCGAGTTGATTTTGAGATAAGTGGAATTGGAGGAGATGCAGTGGAAGAGAATCGTCGTAAGATCGTGCAAGGTCGTTAAACGGAAAGCGAAGGAGCTGAGAGGCTCGAGGGACAATAAGTCGGAGAGGATGAAAGCTGATGCAGAGTAGAGCAGCAGACGGTTTCCCACAATCCCTCCGCTCCCTTTCTTTCCTCTCCTCTCGCTCTTCTCCCCCTCTTCCGTAACGCTAAAAAATTAATAAATATTTTTATCGCGCGCTCTCATTAGACTATCCAGGTATGAGTGTCCTAGCTTGTTGTAATTTCAATCAGTTCGCGGGTCCCTTTCGGGGGTAACAAAAGTTGGTCATCCTCCGGTGATTATCCGAGTCAATTTTCTTTTCCAAGAAAAAGGGACAGACAGCGCCTGCGTTTATAACTCAAGTCTCCGGTTCCAGGGGGGAATCAAGGCATGAGGTCCGTTTCGCTCGTGCGCGTACTCGTCCATCTGTTCCTTCCTCCGACAACGCATCGGGTGAGTTGCAAAGCCGGCGGTCCGTCACGCTCACCCCGAATCGCAAGTGGTCCCCGTCCAGCCTAGAGTAAGTACCCCCAATTTGCCGCGGTGGGCGTACGGAGACGCAGCCTCGGTCAGGTTCCGTCAAAATCGGCTAAAGCTCGCGCGATCGCATGTCCTCGGAATCGATATCCTCGTTTACCTCTCAAATTTCGTTTTTCCGGCAAAGAATTTGACTTGAGGAGTTTATTTCTATCTTCACCGTACCTTGGGTCAGATCTTCTGAATGGAATTCGCTTGAGATTTCAGCCACAGGACTTGAGAGTGGTCTCTACCAACATTCGCAGACGCACGTGAGTGATTTTACGACAGAGACAAGTCCTTATCTTTCTCTTATCCGCGAATCAACGTAAGAATTTAATGCAGCGATGACTTGGACCCCTCCCACGACTTGACTATATAGGGTGTATATATGCACTTTGATCAGGTGAGCAAAACAGCTACGAAGAGAATGAATGGTAATCGACATTCGACTGGTCGATCATCTGGCATCTTGGGAGATTGACGTTTGGCACTGGACCATCTGTCGCACAACTGGGGCTATCCTCCAAGGTCTTAGCTCGCACGGGATTTGATGCAGATGGGTAAGCGTGCGCTAATTGATATAGGACCACAAAGATACCAAGGCAGACAACGACGAGGTACTCAGCGTCCCAAAGGATATACGATCAACAAAACTACAACTGTTTATATCACTACGTTTATCGGGATTCCGCCAAGTAGCACGTGTGGAATGGAGAGCCATGGGTGATCGGGAGGAAACGGCTTGCTGACGCATCTGATGTTTGACGAATGGCGCCATGATGCTGCGTCGCCAAAAGGCCCCCAGTGGGGGAGGGGAGAAACGAATAATGGGGAGAGGATTATCGAAGGACACTCCATTGAAAAATAATGATAGAAAAGGACAACCAGGGGGGACATGGAAGAAGAAACTATAAAACATGGCTGAAGGTCCTTCGTGGTTGAGTACTGGTACAGGATGCATTCGTCGTTGGTCGTGGTTGAGTACTGGTACAGGATGCATTCGTCGTTGGTCGTGGCGTGGTATGGTACTTTTCTCTCACCGCTGCGTGAAGACGAGCGGGTGGTGCGTGCAGGTAGGGCTTCAGTCCGTCCTCGAGAACTCCGCCTGCGAGAGGTTGAGCACGAAAACGGTTTGGTTTAGACCGTTCGGACATTCTAAGAGTTTGCAGGGCTTCTTCTGAGTCGAGGTGGGCTTTGGAATCGAAGCGAAAGGGCGGAGTGGGCGCGAGGTTGGGAAATGCGGCTTCGCGGTCAAGGTTGGCGGTACGGATGACCTGGACGCGCCAATGACGAGGGGAGAGGAGACGGGGGGACGAGAGTACATCATGACTGGTATCTAGGGAGAGCACGTTAGAACGAGAGGGTGGACCGGACTGAGAGTTACTCACATGCAGAAAAGAGGAGGAGGGATGGAATGACGTTGAACAACCGAAGACCAGCTTCGCTCGGATATATAAACCAACTACAGTGGATGTCCCCAAAGAAACTCGGCCACAACGCGAACTGATCCTCTTGTTGGGGGGGATTCTCACATCACGTGATGACGCTGCACCATTTGGGGATTTCGATTCTCGGCATGACCCGCGAGTCGCGACATCCATGACACCTCTCGGCCTACTTATACACCCTCCACGTTCCAATACAATATCCGCATCTCCAGCACCTTTCCCCCAACCCCGGCGCGCCTTTCTAAGCGACCCCCATTGCACCGTTCGTTCATTTAAACCAGTACAGTCCGCAGCCCACTCCTGCGTGTTCTATAAATGGCCCTTGACAATGTTCACCAGCACCTCTGGGGTCAACTTCGTTCCGTGTTTCCGATCCTTAAGCCTGCCCCTTGCCAGCAATCTTCGTCTCTGTTGAGCAAGGCGTTTTGAACGACTTCGGTTACCCTTGTCTGTCAAAATCTGCTGATCGTCCCGTGCTGTTTGGATCCCCAACGACCCACACACTTGGTAAGAATAGAAACGGCTTGACGTTGTTTGTGTACATTCCACCGTGGAACCAGTCCGATTTTGCCACGTCCCACACCTTCTCTCCACCGCCGATCACGTCAAACGATCGTTCATAAATCAGTCATCACCTGAATTCATCCCTTGAGACTTGACCAATCCACAGATGTAACCCAGAGCTACAGAAAGACCAGAGGGTCACTCGAGCCAAACCACCATCGTGTCGGATTTTAGCTGGGCAGTAACACTCAGTTACACGGATTAGTCGTTGCCGCATCCAAACAGACATGCCGACCAGCGGAGTTTTAATGCCCCTTCCTAAAAAGAATGCTCTTGCAGCTGTAGCGCGCGAGGCTCGTTTTCTAATGGAATGCTCGCATCTTGGGCCAGTGCGAGCTGGCCTGAAGCGGGACCTTCTCAGTAGGTGCTTACAGCACTCATCGTTACCATCAGTTGTGGCTCGCTTGTTACTATAGTGCTATTCAGTGAGTTACAGTTCCGTACACGGTGTAGTTTCAGAATGTCAAAAAGAGTTCGAATATACGCCCAGGGGGTGCGCAAAAGCACGAGCAGCGAATCCAGCTCGAGACCTACGTCCTGCGTGCCTCCGTCAAGAAAAGGAACAAGTCACGGGGAGAGTGTCCCGCTGTTGCTGCGAGTGCGCCGTCTCGTCGCCGATTATCGTCAGCGTGGTGACAAGAATATGCTGGTGTATGGGACGAGGTTCGCGTGATATCAAATCCAAAATGGCCAAGGGCGGTTAGGACCGAAGACTGGGGATCATTCCGAATGGATGACGACATGTCATCCCCCACTCCGTCCTCATTGGACGTCGACGAGCAGGTTTCGCTCCAAGATGTACTTTCCCTCTTTGTACTTCTGAGAGGGATCGTAGGCTTTATCCTAGAAAGGAATCAAATCACTTCATAAGAAAACGCTCATACCAGCCGAGGTGCCTTACATATTTCCACCCAAGGGTGACCCCGCACTTGATGCAATATATATCTCGTACTGTGTGATTTCCAGTCGTCATCTGGCGATCACAAGGTTTGCCTTCGACGACATTCACCCTACAAGGGCATATCGTGTGAGCCTCCACGTCCAGGTTGAGAGATCGACTATGTGAGATCTCACACTCCCTCAAAGAGATATGCCCTGCCGTGTTGTCCGTTGAAAGCCTGAGATCATTGCAGAATGTGTGAATATTTGTGACGTGCATGCAGGCGGGAAAGTAACCCGGTCTCACCCTCGAAAGCATCGAATGGATAGTAGCCAGATGGGTCTTGCAGGTAGAGCATCCATAGATTCTGGCTCCGGCCAAGTACTGACGATAGCTCATACCCATCGTGGAGTGGTTCTGAGGATGAAGACGGTAGATGGTTCGAGACGATAAGAGACGATGGTGGTCGGGTCAAGAGAGTGTGTTTCGAAAGGAGACCTGAGCTGGAATATCACACACCCCGCTTCCACGTTCTCCACCCAACGCTTTTGTTACCAATTATCAACACAAATTAATACGCCTTCGTCGTCCTCGTCCACCATCCTTTCGTTTTGAAGCCTGGAACTTGTTGAACGGCCTCGAAAGGCCAACGGATTCTCCGGTCGAAGCCTGGGCGTCCGAGCCCTGACCGTTATGGCAATCCGTTCCCACACTCGCAACACTTCCAACCACGCAAAACTTAAACAAGGCCACCACGATCTAGTAGGCTTGTTCGCTTCCCGCTCTTCCTACCGTCACTCTCTGCAGAAGAGAGAAACGCCGCCATCGCGAGTTTGCGGCTCTTCCGATGACACGCTTAAAACGACAAGCCTCGCAGGAACTCCTTCCCACCCGCGCCCCGAAACTTGCCCGGAGACAAGACCCATCTGTTTTATCTCGAATCGGCGGAGGTCTCACCAAACTCATACGTACGAACTTTAGCGCGTTCTACGAAGGTATTCGCTCTTCCAGTTCAACTTTGACCCACCTAATTCGATTCCGTCGCAGCCGCAACCGAAGACGTTATATCCAAGTCATCTCCCCGGCCTAAGCCATCCCACCCGCCACCGCGCACACCCCGGAGACTAGCGCGTCCAGCTATTCCGAAGGAGTTCAAAGCGGACACACAACCGTTCGCTGGACCATCACCTCCGTCATCCTCCACACCCTCGCCTACCCGCAGGCCAGAAACCACTCGATCATCACTCCCCGCAATCCTTCCCCCTCCACCAAAACGCGCGCTTACTGGTACATTATTCTCCGATATTCCAGATAACTTCGCGCTGATCTATATCACCCAGTCTTTCCTTCCACAATCAGTCAACAGAGCTCCCAGGAAAGTGTGACCTCAGTTGAAACCCTGTTGGCATCAGCACAACGACGGCGAAGGAACGGACTCAAGAGCCACAGAACAACCGGACTGCCCACATACTATCAGAGTCACGATCACATTCATTCAAAGCGGGTGTGTCCACTTTGCGCGAATCTGCTTCTACGACCTCGTCAAAATTGATCACTTCGACGCAGCATAAATCCATGGTGCAGAAAACTCGTAAGCTCAATCGAGATGAGATGCTCAAAACCCTCTACGAGGATAGGCGCTCAAAAGGTATCTAGCTGTTTTATTTCTTCTCCATGCCATTAAAACAGTTTTTTTTTTGCCATCAGGGTACAAGTCCGATTATGAGGATTTCAAGAGTATGTCCCCCACCTGGAGCTCCGAGCACCCCACTAATCTGGCTGCATATAGGTCTCCTGCATTATGAAAAACGCCTCGAACAAGAGAGGGTTATTCGTAGCAGCCTGTCCCGTATGTTGCCCTTAGCTCCAGGTTCTTCCATGATGATAACACCAAGTATTTTTCAAGCGAGCGCCTCAATGTCGGACCTGCATTCGAAGCCAGCTTCAACACCGAAGGAACAGCGCCGCCATTCGACGACGGAACTCCGCGAGACTGTGCGTATCTCATTTGGCATTCGTCGCCACAAAGTCTTGACGGTACTACCTACAGGAACTTGACGAGGATTATCTCACCTATCTTATCAAGAAAGCGAAAAAGTCGCTCGACGGGTACGCCATCTATTCGCCACTTCCCTCAGCCGTGATCCTGATTATTTTATATAGGCCCCCACCTAAACGACCCTTTGTTCCATCATTAGAGCAACTTCGGCTTTCTAGAAAAGCGGAGGTTGATGCGATTGACCAAATTCTTAGACCGAAGAAGCCCCCATTACCCCCACATCTCCCACCAGCGGATGAGGCTTACGTCGATGCAATTCTCACAAAGCGTGGCACAATATCCAAGTCCGGCAGAGAGCAAGTTGCTGACAAGGACATCGCTCGCCTCAGGCCTCACCAGTGGCTGAACGACGAGATCATCAACTTCTATGGACAATTGATTCTGTCGAGGTCCGAGAGTCAAAAAGAGAATTCAAAGTCTACCCCTGCGGAAAAGCACATCAACGGTCTCGTGAATGGCATCAAGGGCAAGGGCAAGGCCGAAGCTACCGACAAGAAACCCTTGGACGTTCATTACTTCAGCACATTCTTCTGGCCGAAGCTTATTGGGGACGGCTACGACAAAGGCAGGCTGGCCAAATGGACCAAGAAGGTATGAATATTCAATTCATACCCTTTTGTCTACAAGTCACTTATCTCTTGTCTCTGAAAGTTCGACCTGTTCTCGAAGGATGTAGTCTTGATACCCGTTAATCACAACAACTCACATTGGACCGCCGCCGCCATCAACTTTCGCAAGAAACGGATACAGTCGTTCGACAGTATGGGTACGGCTCGATCCGAAGTCCACAAGGTTGTAGTCGCTTCCTTCTTCATCGTGGAGCCCATCTCATCCCCTAAAGGCGTTGCGCAAGTACCTTGACGATGAGCACAGGAACAAGAAGAAGAAACCGTTCGACTTCACGGGCTGGGTAGATTGGGTGGACGAGGTACGTTTTCCCCAACGAACATTGAGGCCTAGTCTCATTTGCCCAACCCCAGAAAACACCGCAACAGGAGAACGGCTACGACTGCGGCGTGTTCACGTGTCAATTCCTTCAAGCACTATCCCGGGGCGAAGAAGAAGATTTTGGGTTCACTCAGGTAGATATGCCATACCTGCGGAGAAGGATGCTCTGGGAGATCGCCAACGCCCAACTTCGCAATGATCCTTGACCCCAACCAATCCCCACATTTATTTTATTTTATTCGCCTATTTCCCCCCTTTTCTTGACGTAGTTATCACACATTCCCTGCCCTAATGAATAGCTCTTTGGCAGTCGGCGGCAACCGATCCCCGCCCATCCAAGTTGTGTGAATTCCTGAGGTCAGCGTGCGACGTATCTTTCTCGGTGGATCGGTCAACTTCTCGCGAAGTCTAAGTGGGTGCTATCGTCAAATAAAACATGCTATCGGGTACACAAGGAAACGTAGCGGTGAGGCCAAGGTATTGAGCGAGGGTTCGAACAGTCACCGCCGCCACCACCAGACAACAATGAAGAACCAAAACACAACAATCAAGAAGACCATGTACCAGAGCCACCGACAGCCCTGACGTTGCGACATGTTGTTCATCCGACGAAAGGTTCCGTTCAAAATCCCAGACGACTCTGCGAACGTGTCGGCCTATTCAAAGGGTTAATGAGGAGGGTGCGCTGGAGAACCGGAGGGTGTATGTATACACACCAGGGTATTTAGATCCGGAACCGAGTTCTTCACTTCGTTCCCAATCCCTATGGATATCTGGCGCAAACGACCGCTCAATGGCCCGCGAAAGCCAATATGCTGACTGCGGTGACTCACGTCTTTTAGAAGTTTGACCTTTGCGGTCAAACCTTCCAGCCTCTCGTCATTTTGGCCCTCCAAGTCATCCGCGAAGCGATGCCCTCTGGGCGCGGAGTCATCCCTAAACGGAGTTGATCGACCGGAAGCCGGAGGCGTGCTATAAGTCTCTCCGAGGAGGTTGGTGCGATCCCGGAGCGAGGTTTGGGATGCGTGAGCTCTGAATCTGCATTCCGAGACCAGCGAGAGGACCTTCAGTTACTTTCACTTGGGATGGAAAGAAACCCGAACCTCTGGGACATTATGAATGAAATAAGGAGATAGGTTACAGTGCGACGGTCATGGACGGCACCACAGGTACTGGTCGCAGTTGTCGGTGATGTGCTCTGTCACGTCATTCATCTCGATCACAAAGCACCTCTCAAGGGAAAGCTTTACCGCAGAACTTCCGTGTGTACGCTAGATGATACATCTATTTGTCGAGGCTATACCGTCGAAAAAACTAGGATAAAGAGTGGAACTCGAAATGAACTAGACAGATCCGCATTACGGGGTAAATCAAAGTGAATAAAAATCGAAGAAAACGGAGTCCGAGCGCGATTCAAATAGAAAGAGCTGTGACTATGCGCTCTGCAGGTAAGTCACGGTAGGGGTGTGAGATAAACGCCAAGCCGACGTGTTTACCATCGTGGTTTAAGATAGAAAAGAGTGGATTGCCTTTCGGAAGCAGATCGGTGGTAGTAGACAGGAAGAGTTTGCAGTAAAATGAAAGTGCCGGTGGGGTATGCCCTCGGTCGACGAGAAGCAGCATGAAAAAGAATACAAATTGATGATGCACACACATAGTCCGTTTAGTATGATGGAGGAGATGAGGATGGGGGTTTCAATCAATGCTCATTCGATTGGGGTGTGTGCGCATCGGACCGCGATGCAAGTATTCTGTGCCTCTTCTTGTCAGACCGGCAGTCTTTAACTTAGACTTCTTGGCAACTGATGGAAAAGGCCGAATGAAATACTGATCGTTAATACACAGGAGAACTCACGTTGAGTCTTCAGTCCTCGATTGAAATTATGGATCAGAATCCCGGCGAAAATGATGGTAATGAGAAGCATGACGATGGAGAGCACGGCTGAGATCCGCGTCAGTGGTTGCTGAATTGGCGAGACAGGACGTACTCACAGAAAATTGTTAACGATTTCCAAGTAAGTGAAAACTCGCTGCTCCTGAGGTTGATGATCTTCACGAGCTGTTACAGCCGGGTTAGCAGGACGCTCTAGAAAAGGAGACGGAGACGGAGACGGACTTTGTACCCGAAATAGACCAGTGCGCCAAAGCAGCCTGAAATGAATGTACACATCATCCACTTGTTTTCATGCTTTGCCGCCAAGTTTCCCTCCACCAAGACTATTATTGAGAGTGGAAGCGCTGCCACAGTGACGTAGTATTCCCAATCTTGCTTTTGAAGGACCAGCCAAATGAGTTGCACACAAAAGGCAACCCAAAAGAACACGTCGAACTTGATGAGGCATTCGAACACTTGGAAATGCGCATACATCTTCTTGATTTGACGGTCTGCGCCAAGAAACTTATAGACCTGCCAACCAAATTCGGTGTAGATCTTCCAACCTAGACCGATGTATGCCAGTTCTGCAGCAGCGATTACACAAGGGATGATCGCTGTGAGTACGTTGATAGGAATGTCTGAAAATCCGGTTTGTTGGCTCAGACCGCCGCCGAGTTCGCGAATTTCGCCAATTTGAATGATGGAGTATATCATAAACGATAGGTTGAATGCTCTGGAAGGAATACTGTTGTAAGGGGCCTTGGGTGGCGCGATGCACAAGCACTCACGTGAGGCAGAAAACTTGTAGAGTGTTCCGGTTGTATACAGCATCCAAAGCCATAACCATCTGAAATACGCTGGAAAATACTTGGTTATAAGCTGGCAAATTAGTGGAAAGGACTCCACGAACTGTGCGAGAACGAATATTCCAAGGTAAACGTTCATCTTCCGGGTGGCTGCCGCAGCTGTGTCGTCACCAAGGCCAAGACCGGCCTGATGAAAACGTACAAGCAGCTCGCCTTCAATCGACAGGTCGACGGCTGTCTGAATGATGACGGTCAGTACGTAGAGTCGACAGTATAACGAGTCCGGGAGAATCTGGAATGGAGGTCTGATTAGGGTTTGCTGCGGGCACATTCAGAGAGTGAATAGGACCTTCTGCCAAAACGGCCGCGACGGTTCCTTCTCAGCAGCAGATTCGGACGAAGATGGTGGGTAGTCCCATAGCGGTTTATGGGAAAGGGAGGTTTGGCTTTGGTTAGCAGGGAAGGATGGGACCCGGCGGTGTTGCGGCGTTGAGGGGTGGGCGATGGCAAACGGTTGGTGACTTGGGTTCTTGTTGTAATCTGCAGCATATTCGTCGAAGAGGTCATCGTAGTTAACCTTGTCGTCGGTGGGTGATGTGTTTAAGGAAGGGGCGGGGTGTGACCAGTTCTGGATCTCGGTTTGTGGTCGGGTGGACATTGTTTAAAGGAGTGTCGACGGATTTTCGGCCTGCGAAGAGCCTGGCGAGGGAGGGAGGAGGAGGGAGAGAGAGGAAGGGCCGTTCAAGAGACTTTGCGCTCGTTGTTCAGAACAACCGGAGAGATTGAATTCGTCGAGGTTACTTGGAGCACTTCACGTGACAGGCCACAGCTCACAAACTCCGAGAGAACCGGTTAAATTCCAAGCACTGAAGTAGTATATATGTACATAAAATCCTAATCCTAAGTCTCAGCCTCGGGCCTCAAGACTTCATCCCCAAACTTGAAGTCAGAAACAGACTTCCACTCGCACTGGAAACGCCCAGAATGTCAGCCACTCAGCGGTGAAACGCAACCCTTCGGTCACTCACCCAATCCTCTTCGCCTGGTCGGCCGTACACATCCCCAGTAGACTTGACGATAACAAACCGACGAAATTCGTACTTGATAGCAGGTTGATTGGACATCTTTACGAGGTCCCGCTGTAGATCCGAGAGGACCAATCCGTCTCTGTCGCGCTTAGCGACGTCACGGTACGCATCCTGATAGATATCTTCACAATCATCGACAATCTCCTGTGGATCGAGTTGCGACTGCATGTGATGGTATTCAACCCATGTGTCGCAGTCCTTTGCATGCCGACTGAGATGGGAGTTGGTTGGGGGAGCGAGCATGCAAGCGATTTTGCCCTCAGCGATCCGCTTCCCTAGCCGATCGGAAATTATGGCCGCTCTGTATTACATACAGTGCATGGTATCAGAATTTGGGCGAGGCCTGACTAGTGTTAAACTCGAACTCACAGAGCAGGATATTCCAATTCCTTTGCCCACCGCACAGCTGCGCCAAGCACGACCGGCGTCACATAACATGCCCAGTGTTCGTGACTGGAGACTCGCTCGATTAATCGATCAACGCCATCCAAATCATTCAAAAGAGCATGCGCAGTGAACGTTAGAATGCCACCTAGGAACAAAGCATCAGAACGCCCGCGTACTGATGGTAATACGGGGCACACCAGATTTATTGAACCCGTGGATCCCCCATTCCCGTGTTGGGACAGTGGGATGTGTGCCGTAGGTGAGGAACTGGAGGTCGAGTGGTGCTGTTCGGAAACGAGCGATTCGCGGCATGGTATGGATATCTTTCATACGCCCCACATGCACAAACACGATCCGAGGAGCAACGCGATCCTTGGGATCATAAACATGTGCGCGGTGGCGGTCGAGGATAAATCGAAGATACTTGATGTCCTCCGAGATCCACACATCACTCGCCTTACTTTGCTGAGGCCAGATGACGCACGACCGCGGAGTGCTGCTAAGGAATGCGACGAGGTGCTTAGAGACACCAAGTACATGTCGGGCTAGATGATACGCGGACAGTGTCACATTGTCCTCCGGATCAGGTGGGGCGGGCAGTCGAATCTTCACCTCTTCACTAGGCCTGAAAATTGCCATCTCCTCCTGATCCTTCTTCGTTGGTATCGTCAACAGAGCGAGGGCAACAAGGAGAGCATCCTTGCTTTCCATATGTTTGGGAGTGCCGAGCAGAGCGAATGCTGGCTTGCTCATTGGGGCAACGATCATGTACGCGACAGCGTCCTTTTCTGCCTGAACCTCGTTGACGAAAGAGAGAGAACAATAGGTGAACTGGGATGGTCAGTCTGGGTGTTCCTAAGCTTAGTTATGCACGAACCTTCTCCTTGAGGAGCAGATACTCCCGCATTGTTGCAAATGTCTCTTTGTCCTTTTCTTCGAAAGGAACTAGAGACGCAAACTGTGTAACCTGGCTGAAGGATGGAAGAAGGAGATCAAGATCTGAGAGATCATAAAACTTCCTCATCCGTATTGAATCCGATTTCTGGAGGAACAGCTCTAACTTCATACCGCGTGCGGCTGTATGGTCTTGTATGGTCACATCACAGAGCTTCTCGGCGTCCACTTCTGAGATACTGTTGAACAAAGTACCAGACCACTTCGTGTCCTTTCTGGATTCAACAGTAAGTCCCAACCCCATACATAAGTCGCCGATCCATACCTTGACAATTCCGAGATTTTGATCTTGGTCGACGTCCGCGCGATAGGTTGTTCGGGAACCTTGGGCATCTGCTCATAGTTCCTGTACAATCGTCACCTGTGGCCTTCAGTTCTGACGATGGGGTGAAAGTCTTACTGCTCAGGTATTATGGTGTGCAGTAGATCATCGGCTGCTATAAGATTCTCCGGTCGGGGTGGTGAAGGCGGTGGGCTGGTTGGAGTGGATTAGAAGAGTGGCAACAATGAGGGAGATTGACAAACTTTTGTAGGTCTACGTCCATATGATCTTGTTCAAGTTCAAGATCATGGAAGAGTTCTTCCAGCTGGGGTGGGGGCGGAGGCGGAGGCGAGCGTTGTGGCAAAGAAGCTGCCTTCACCTGCGGTTGGTTGTTGGGTTCGTTGGAGGGGCGCGGGAGCAACGTGTGTTGAGGCGACTCGAGGGGAGATTGAGGATTGGCCGAGAACGGTATGACCGGAGATCTTGATTCTCCAGACGAATTCGCGTTCTTACGCATGCTTAGCCCCTGGTACTTGAGCTTGGACTGACCAAAATTCAACGGACCCTTTGCCATGTCTGTCGCAATGCGGGCCTTCGTTGACAAACTACTAGAACTCTTGATGGAGGAGGGAGGAAGTAGTTGAGTTTTCCCGAGACTGCGATCACTGCCAGCCGCCTGGTTCGCGGTTTGGCGGAGGGAAGAAAGTGAACTGGTTTGCGGGTCGGAGAAGACTGTGACCCGCGTCGGAGACTGACTTGTTGGGCTGTTTGCTGGAGGTTTTGAGGGTCTCGGTCGCGGCTGGTTTACAGGTGCAAGGGGCGGAACCTTGTCGGCGATGGGTAAAGTCTTCTTCTGGAATTGTGGGTGAGTCGACAGCCCCAATGAACTGGGAATAGAGTCACCTTTCCAAAAGTGACGTCTGTACCTGCAAATTTCTTCGGCATCTTGTTGGAGATGATCCCTGTGTGTTTCTACGCTAGCACCGTCAGAGGAGCTCGGGGTGGTTCTGCATGGGCTCACAGCAACTCCCTCCGATTTCTGTTTATTCGGCTTCAGGAGACCAGTTTCCTTGAAAGTAGTCGGACGTCGCAAGGATACCGACAGTGGCTCATCATCGTCCGAGCCATCGATGTCCTTGGACGATTTCCCCACCAGCTTCCGAAGCGGGACGTCATCCTCGTCGGACTAGGTCGTTTTCAGTCACGGATTCGGTGGGCGCAAGCAGTGTAACGTACATCAACCTCCCTTGCTGCGTTGTCCTCCGACTTCCGAGTTTCCGAGAAGAGTGTTTTCTCTTTGTCTGATATGCATGACCGATTAGGCATAAACCAGGAAGGATCACAGTGTACGTGCCAATCCATTGCTGTCTGGGAAAGATTTCGATCCCCTCGCGTGCCTTCTCTCTCTTATATTCGCCAACCTCAGCCCAGAAGCTATTCAGCAAGCGTTCGCAATCGTTGAAGTTACTTTGAGGCTCCCAGCTAAGATTTAGAAAGTTCGCCAGAAATTACAGGGAGATCAAGTGGCAATCACCATACCTATTTTCGTGGTCCTCGAATTTATACCACTAAGTTTAGAGGTGAGCTAGACATAGTCATAGGACAGGTATGAGTTATGCACCTTCACAAGGTATTGCTGTATGGGTGTGAGCGCATGATGAAATGGAAATAGGGAGTAAAGTACCCACCCATTTACCCTCGATCTTTCGGGCAGCCGTGATGACCTCTGCAAGGCTCAACAAAATGCAAAGAAAGAAATCAAGAACAACTCGCCAACAGAATATTCGGTCTCGTCGGATGATTGAGGGGGTGACGGTGTGCTCCTCTTCTTCCGCTTGCCCATTGCGAAGTCGAGGTCACGAGAGGGAGTTGTCGATCACTGCCAATCAGGGTCACAACACTGTTCCTTCATCCGTGAGCGACAAATGGCTACCGTCCAGAAACCGAAATCAAGGTCAAAGTCTAAACAACAAGAAGCCCTACAAATTCTGGACGATCTCGACTCTCTCCCAGAGGCCCCTCTTCCAGCACAGCCGGTCAAAGGGGGCGGAAAACAGTCAGAAGAGACTGGTGATGCATCTGAGGTCCTCGCCTTCATCGACCAAATCACACAGAAGAGCTCCGAACCTACTCGCACCACCTCCGCGATGCTTGAACGACCACGTTCTGCGACTCCCGTAAGGAAGCCTACTGAGAGGGTCAAACTCGGAGGGTCTTCTACTCCTACACCTGGTTCCATTTCTCAAATCCCCTCTCAAACGTACACACCTCCCCCCCATCCTGTCCAACAAGAAGAACAACCCGCTTCTGGCGGCGGTGGATGGGGTTTAGGTGGATGGAGCACCAGCGTCTGGTCAAGCGCATCTGCTGCGCTGCAACAAGCCAGATCGGTTGTAGACGAGCAGGTTAAACATCTACCCAACAATGATCAGGCAAAGAAATGGCGCGAAGATATTCTTCAGTACGCTAAAGGCGCAGATCTTGAGAAGATTACCACGTTAGGTGCGCTTCGCCCACCCTTACTTTCCACGAGTACCAGAGGGGTTTATCACAGAAACCTCAGGTCAAAATCTTCAACGCGTCGGACTCTCTACACTGAATGAAATTCTCAATGTCGTCGCTCCTCCCATTTCTGAGCACGAAGTCATCCAAATCTGGCTAAGCCACGATATGCAAAGTTATGACGGCGTGGAGTCAGTCGTCTATAAAGCGTTCGCCAAGGTGTGTATGAACCGGTTTTACCTTCTGGTAATCACACTTAGAGAAAACCAGGTCATGGAACAGATAGAAGGGGGCGATCTCGTCGTGAACAGGGGAAATGAATCCAAATCCCAGGAAAACGAATCGCCAGACCCGAAGCGGGATTTGAACGCGGTGGATGACTATGAAACTGCCTTGAAGCTATCCCAGGTATGATGAGCGGGTGAACAACTGTGGACTCGGCTGACCTACGGTTGGCAACAGGCGAATTTGGAAGAGATTGTCAAGCGGAATCCCCAACCTCCAGTTGCAGACGTATCGACGACACAGAATCCCACCACATATTCCTACGTCTACCTCCGCATCCAACCCTTCTTCTCCTCATATACCCCTGCCGAGAAATCACATCAATCCCTTCAATTCCTGCTCTATCTTTCCGACCCTAGCCATCAACTTCTCCATTCCACAGTAACTCAGGGTATACCCGGGAAATGGTTAGACCTTTGGGACACCTATCCCTGGGTTGAGGATCTCACCGTTGAGGCCTTGAGAGTCGGCATAGAGGTGCTTGGGCAAGATTACATCGGTGGCAGGATGGGGTGGACTCCAAGCGCAGAAGAACTTCCAGAAGGATCTGGCTCTGAGGAAGGGAGTTCAGAAGAGGAAGAATAATTCCCGTCACGAATTCCAAGGGCAGTTGTATCTTATCATGTATTACGAGGAAATAATAACAGCAAGTGTGGCTATCTTTTCTGTTCCTCTGGCTGAGGCGGGGGTGGGAGGGGTTTGAGCGCATCGGGTCGCTTTGGCTCAACGCCATCTCCGACCTGCTCCCAAGGTGAGAGCGCCTCAAAGTTTCTATACATCCATTTTAGCTGCGGGCAACGGATCAATAGGGAGTCGACCAACCTAAACGCCTGGGTGAGTTGTAATGGCTCGTAGACAACTCGTTTCCTTTCTTCATCATAACGAACTTCGGTATAACCCTAGGACAGATCGTTACCACGAGGATTCAGGTATCTGTGCCAACGTAAACTCACAGTCAAGGGGAAATCTTTCCGAAGGGGGTGTCCCTCGAAGCCTAATTGAAGGTCAGTAAAATGCACTTCCGCCTGATAATGTCCGACGTGCCGTAGTCAGTGAGAATGCGGCGGCTAGGAAAAACATCAGTGATACTGATTCGACAGAATGAGCCAGCCAACACGCACAGGTCTGGGTGGCCCTCGAAGAAAATCCCGTACAAGTCCCAGGCTTCACGCTCGTACCTGTGAGATCGATATCAAACAAGCCAAGAATCTCGGGTGGAAGCAAAGTACCAGTCAGCCCCCCGGAACACGGGTACTGCACTGGGAACAGCGTCTGCCTCCCCTGCATATGTCTTGACACGGATTCTTCCTGCTTGGGAAAAGCTGAGGAGGTGGTACACCACCTCAAACCTCTTGTCACGTTCCGGGTAGTCAGCGCCACTGATGTCGACGCAGCTCTTAAACTGGCATTGAGAGTGGTCTCTCAAGAATGTGAGCACGGGTACAATCGCGCTCGGGGCCACGTAAAGCGTGAGTTCATCCTTGTAGACAGAGAACTGTTGGATGAATTTGGGAAGGCACTGCATAAGATAAGTTCCGTATGTGTGAAGGGCTTCGGTGGTTTCGGCATGCTTGACTACGGCCGGATTTGGGGAGGTGGGTTCAGAGAAAGGAGAGACAGAGGCTGGGGAAATATCGAGTTCGATTAGAACATGATTCCGGCGGGCCATTCCGAGTCTCACCTTTGGAAGACGACGAAGAATGGATGCGTCTCGAATACGCGGGTATTGAACGTAGGGCAGAACGCGAAGAAAAGACGGTCGCAACGAGTTGACGACCAGCACCACCGACGAGTCGCAAAGACATTGTCAAGGACGGCTTTCGGAAGAGAGTGAAGCGTGGGAGCGAGAGGGTAACCAATCCCTTCCGGCCGATTCGATTCATGGCGACCGCTATCTTCGACGCCCTACCATACTACGACAATGACCTCGAGGTTCACCCTGAACTCAAGGCTAAGGTAGAGAAAGAGTTAGCAAGGGAAGGGAAACCTCCGACGACGCTGCACCCAAAGGTGCCCCCTCCAGTCAACCTCTTCTCAGTTGGTGCCTCAACCATTCGCCCCTAGCTCTTTTCTCAATATTCAACGCGTCTTTAGCAACGCCCACTGTTAGTAGCCGAGCTGGCCCGCGTTGAGGCAAACCAGCCCATTCCGCCCTTGGATACGACGCGCCATCAATTACCAGGACCACTCAGCACGCCCGCAACAGAGGAGGAATGGCAAGCGGCAGTTAAAAACGCGCACGCTCAGCTCGAGCACCAGCGGTTACGGTGCGTCGGCTTCCGTGGCGTAGAATTTTGGGGGTTGACAAAGAGACAAGCCAGACAAATATAGCATTGCTGCAACAGTATGGTGCTAACTCATGGAGGGTGCACAACTACCTACTCGAGGCAACCAGCAAACAGCTGGAGAAGGCGGTTGAGGATTTGACACAGTTGACTACTGACCTGAACCGTGACCGCAAAAACAGCCAAGTGAGTGGTCTTTGTTCTGGTCGGGTGAGCTCCAGCTGACAGGCGCATGGTAGACCGCATTTGGAGCACAGCTGACTGCTTTGGAGACAAGATGGACAGAACTTATCTCGAATGTACTTCAAATCGAAATGGCGAATGTGGCTCTCGAGGCTGAGATCGACCAGTTAATAAAGAAAGAGGCTGAGCTGGCCACTTCGTGATTTTTGTAGAGTAGAAGATAATTTGAGGAATGCCGCATCCACTGAACCCGCAAACGATCTGACGCTCAAGCTTGACCGCTTTACCTCGTTTTGACAGAGGGGTTCGTTTCATACAACCACTCCGGTGAGTCTCATTCGACACACTGCGGCCGGAAGCACAATCATAACCCACTCTCTATCACAACCTCCGGCCACCACCTTTTTTTACGATCAACGTCCGAAACAGTACAGAGGATTCGAACCTTGAAAACTCGATAACTAGCGTCTTGCGACGCGTATATGGCGAATATCGATACAAACAAGCAGGACTTGACAAAGTCTTCAGATGCAGGGCTCGTGACAGGAGATGCAGTGGAAAAGGAGTCCAAGACCCCCGTCCAAGAAGTGACGGCATCCAAGGATACACCATCTGTAACAACACCCCCTCAGACATCGACTACCCCCGCTCTGAATGGTGGCCTTACCTCTACGAGCGTCACGAAAGCACCCCACCCGAAGAAGTTTAGTTCATTGAACATTAACAAGAAGTTCCTCGAAAATACCTCTGCCACACCCTCCCAATCAAGTTCTACCTCAACGTCATCGTCTACGAAGGTCGGCATCGTCAATCGTGAGTTAATATTGTCAAACTTCCGCATGCCGGACGCGGGGGGTTGACTGTGCGGGATAGCGAAACCAATTTCTCAGACATCGGCTTCCCACCCACGCCTCATTACAACTAAGCTAACGACGTCCGCTCAACCATCTTCGCTGACCGGTCCAGGTTGGTCGCGGCCTTCGTCTGTTACTCCGACCCCTTCGAACACCAATTCTCCTCCTGCGACATCCGGTCAGGCACTAACAAACACAGCTTCGCATTCCGCACCCCAGTTGCCGCATGTTGGCAAAGTAATCCAACCTCAACCAAGAGGTTCATTACCTGGGAAAAAGGATTCTTCTGGTCCAGCGTGGGGATTTGTGAGAGGCTCTGGCAACGCCTCAGTTCCGGACCTTCAGTCCGAATTTCCTACCGCGGCAGAGGTGGCCCAAGGTGCGCAATCTGTGTCCAGATTCTCAACGTCATTGCTTAAACTTCCCATCAAGTCCGATCAGCTATGCTCTCCGAGAAGCAAGAAGCTGCCCAAACTGCCGCCTTACAGAAGCAAGCGATGCGAGCAGAGGCTGACGCTTTCCGTGGGGTTCACTTGGACCCAAACGCTCACCACTGGGATGAGGTGAGTCTGTTACGCGTGGCACAAATGATTGGCGTCTAAGTTTTTTTTGATCGCAAGATGGAGGAGGACGACGATAACTTTCTAGCAGAGGTGATCGACTTCGGTGACGGTCGGCAATACACCGTGCAGCATGCAAGCGAGGAGTCCGGAGCCGCACCAACTGAACAACCTCTGGAGGCTGACGGGGATCAAGGTGCCCAGCCGACAGCCACCTCTAGCCCACCAATGCGAAAGGAAGATCGCTTCCGCGACGACTTCGACCGTAGTTGGCCGCCTTCAAAGTCTCACCTGCCACCTGTCCTCCCAGATGCCGGTCCGTATGGCCAGTCGCCGCTGTCTCCCAATGGCCCCTCGAAAGTTCTGTTCAATGAACGATCAAATAGGCTGGAACCGTACTCAGGGCGGCAGAGTTCTCAACCCGGCCGGAGACGGGCCCGAGATGCTCAGCCTCCTGTTGAACCTCGTGGTGGTAGGGACCTGCCTCCCCACACACCTCACTTACTGCAGAAGAATGAATCTCTACCTCAAAGGCCGCCACGACCCGGGAATATGGAACCGCCCAGGCTCGACACAAGCGTCATGAGAGATGGGAAGGCCGGTTGGCGAGAGGGTCACTCTCCGTCATCTTCAGTTGCTTCTTCACACCTTTCATCAGCCGTTCATGGACATGCTAGGTGGAGTAGAGATGAAGGCCCAGGGCGGCGGCCATCGATGTCCAACGGACGCACCCCATCTCGGGACTTCGCCCGTCCACACCAATCCTCGATGATATCTCCTTCCTCTCCTTCTCGGTCTCCACAGCTTTTGCGAGAAGAAAGACTACCCCAGACGCAGTCCCCGTCTCTCTCAGTCAGATCCTTATCGTCATCAGCCCACCCTGCGATGTCCCCCGTCATCGATGACGATGAAGTTCGACAAGCAGCTATGCATAATGCTGCAGAACGCGCGAAGATCAGGCGGCAACAAGAAGAAGAAGAGAGGGAAAGGGTAAAGGAGAGGGCGAGGAAGAAGGCTGAGGAACTCGCGGCTAAGATAGAGGCACAGAAGGTCGATGCAGCTCAGGTAAACGAAGCGCGCCTTTTCTCGGTGGCTGCTAACGAGTTATATCAGATACCCCCAACATCCACCCCGGAGACCGCCAAACTTGCATTGGAAGAGACTCCTTCTGAAAGTGGTACCCCTGGAGACGGAACAGCTCACCCGCAGTTTACTCAGCGGCAGCAATCCACCACGGACTCCATTGCATCAACGTCAGATTCATGGAGAGCACATGTGACTCCCTCACCTTCATCACCAACTACCATCACTGTCAAACACGCACTTCACGCTGCAGACGACCTAGATTCCTTATCAGTAAAGGAGGGCGAGGATGTCGAATCTTTCGACTTCTCAGACCTTGGGAAACTAACCGGTGCCCCTGGGAAGACCGTACCGCCAGATCCTGCCACGGCTCCCTCAACACACTTGGTTGATGCTCGCAATGGAGAACCGCCAATACCGCCGAACAGCGAAGGTTCTTCCTGGAGACGAAAGCAAGACGAGCCTCATCCAGAGCCTGGGTCAGACGATTCTAAATCAGGCGCAGACGAGCTGACAATCAATACGGACGGTCCTTCGACCCGAACTTCAGTCGATCAGTCCCATCCCTCATCCCATCCCCAATCCCATCCTTCACAACGGTCTCCGCGAACGAACACCTTCCGGGAAGCTTCCATGAATTCATTAGACGATACTCTTTCTCGGATAAAGGGAGCTCTCGATCACATGCATGAGCCCCCGCCCCCAGAAGAGAAGAACGCAAACATGGAAAGTCGACAACCTCGCTCACAACATCCCACCCCCGTTCCCCCTCTACAAACGCCGAAGCCAGAGCCGCTTAAGTCGTCAAAGTGGTTACCTCCCGCGTTACGGCCTAAGGATTACGTGTCAAACCCATTCGGTTCGGACATGGAGGAAAACGTGACGAAGCAGCCCCTTCCAGTACCCCCCTCTGAAACGGCCGCAGTGCTTTTCCCTAAGTCCGGTGTAGCACGGGGTCCATTGTCGAAGCGACAGCTCGGTGCCTCAAAGTTTCCATCGAACGGGATCCGGTGGGATGTCCTGACCTGGGATCCACCCGTGGAAGGCATGAACAGACGAGACTTCTCCCTGAACGAAGTATTGTTCCGTAAACCAGTATATGTCAAGGGGAAGATCCGAGCTCGCGTTAATCTACCTCGGCTGGGAAACTCCAGGTTTAGAGGAAAAGGTCCGCCGACCGGGGCTTTTGGACGTCCGAGGGGAGGGGACGATGCGCAGACTTGGCGACGTTCGGAACCACTTCCAGAGGTTATCGAGCTGCCTGAGCCTCCCAACGCCCTCGAAACCGTTAGTGTCTCTCCCCCACCGGTCTCACAGGATGAGATCAAGGCTTTGACTCCCGCGACGATAACTCCACAACTGCCTGTTGGAAGCAACGAGACCGTCAGTCGACAAAAATCACAGAGGAAGATGCTTGCAGTGGAAGATGTCGCTTTTTATCGAGCAAGAGCAGACGTGCCGACCGTTGAGACAGTAACAGCGGTCTCATTCACGGTATCTAGCGAGCTTGACGAAGGTTCTCGACCTGAGGTTCGCGAAGAGGTGACGCTGAGTGTACCTGCTTCGGTTGGGTCACCGGCGAGTCGTGTCTCGGAGGCCGCCATAGACCCACATATACCCGTTTTATCGCAAGGTCAGATGGACAGCAAGGGCTCTGGTGCTTCGGTGAGAAACTGATATGGGCTTTGGTGATTGTTTTCATGTTACTTATTGCTCTTCAGCAGCCAGAAACCGTTCCAATTGAACCACCGCAATCGCACGCTAATGGGACTTGGACAAAGCCACCACTCACTTACCGGGCGAAGGAATCGCCTTCTCGGGCTCCGGATCCAGAGCACCTCAAGATTGTGTGGTCGAAATCAGGAGGGGATGATCCGTTACCCTCAGTGAACTCGTTGAAGGGCATCGCGGACGATTTCACGACCGTGCCATTTAGTCTCCAAGATGTCAAATCTGAGGACGGCGAGACCCCACCGCCGACAGCGCCCTCTCGGATGTCACTGTCACAGGTCACGCGTGCATTCCAACAAGTTCCAACCAACAACCGTCCAGTACCCCCGCTATCGTCATCCGCATCCTCACCACCTGAGCGACAGCACAACTTCTCAGGACAACCGCCTCAACAGCAGAACAACCGTCAAAGTTATGGACCCACGTACTCTTCCCCTCTAATGAGCCATTCCCCTGCTCCTGGACAAATGGTGTACGCGCAAGGCAGCCCAGTTCCGAGCAGGATGGTGGTGAATGGTCACGCTTCTCCCTATATGCATCCGCAACCAATGTGGGTACCTGTACCACAGGGACCCTCGCCGCCACTGCAGAATCCCGGATCGATGATGCGCCCTGTCCCGTCTCCATTCCCTAATCAAGTCGTTACGTATCCCCCAAACATGTACGGTGGGCCACCTCCTCCAATGACGAATGGCCCCATTCCCCAACAGCCTAATGGAGCACACCCCTCACAAGGCCGGGGCCGCGGTGGCGTTCCGATGCTAAGCCCGATCATGGCCCCTGCGAATGCAGTTCCCCCACACCAAGGCCACCCTGGAATGATGTACCCGCCAAGCCCAGCGATGATGCAACCGCCGGTGGGAGTTCCCGGGTATCCACCGCACATGCAGCAGCACCATGGTGGGAACGGTGGCGTAGGGCGTGGACAGGTGAGGAACGGGTATGATGGGTTACCTGGGATGCATGGACACCCTCCTCCTCACCCACCGTCTACACCTTCTCAAGGGCCTCCGCAACCTCTACATGCGTACCCCATGTCCCCATATCGGCAACCTTGGTAGTGGGTGGGTGACCGTGTCAGTGGGTTTTCGCGGTCGTAAACGCTCGGTGCACAAAGTCGATCTGTTTGTCTGCTTATATTCGATTTTCTGTATCTTACCTTCGCTTTCCTCACGTCTACGCTGCGATATATGTTACTTCTCTCTCTCTCTCTCCTGTTTCCCTGTTCGCCGTCTAGCTGTCACCGTCGAGACGTTATGTTGTGTTTTCTTGTGTCGTCGTGCTTCGCAATAATTTCAACCTGCAGCTTTCTTTTGTCCTTCCTGATACAATTCATCCGTAAACTCGATTCATTGTGACTGGCGGTTGAGTGAATCTAATGCTTGAATGATACTATGCGATGATGCGAGTGACATGCACGAGGTGATGGTGAGATCTGAGTCCAATGCGAGAAGGAGTGCGTGAAAAGAATGCAAGTGATGGGAGAAGAGCAACTCTAGGTGAAACAAGCATGGGCTATCTCCGGGACATCGTCGAGAGTGGAGCACGGCCATTGGCCTTGTTGAATGAGATCCTCCCAGAGAGTCTGAGAGCGAAATAGATCAAGGCAAGCACGGGCGATCTCAAGCTATAGAGGGGGGATTGATCAACGAACACTTCTGATCATGATAGCTGGGGAAACGGCAAACGGCGGTATACTTACCGGGTGCTCGTACCCGTACCCTATATCTCTTCCCATGAGTTTATTCACCAGAACTTTGAGGGGGACCATCTGGGATGGTTTGTAACCGAGGTTTTTTCGGAAAGGCACAAACGAGGCAACGTCCCTGGTGTCTATCGCAGGATGAGAAATACCGAGGAACTTGACAAGGACAAAGTCAGAGATCCTAGGTATCCAGAAAGGCGCGGGACAGGCAGACCAGGAAAAGTTCCCAGAGTTTATATCCGACGACGGCCTTTCCTCGCAGCAGCTGTTTGACAGACTTGCGCACCTCTTCGATTTTTGGAGCAGCCTGGAGATGGTGGGGCCGTAGCCCAGTCTCGGACGCTCGGTAGTCCGTAACGGGTTGCCTGCATTGGGAATAGCGCTGTGGGAATGGAGCGGGACATGAAGAGATCAAAGACGGACGTTGGGTGAACGAATGTGTCGATCAAGGTTCTACCTTGCCAATCTATGACGCTAATCCTTCTGCAGCCACGACCGAGTGAGACTGACGAGAGTAGGGCGAGTTCAGAGGGAAGTCATACGCGAGCATAGGCGTTCTTTTGCTTGAGTTGCAGAAGACCCATTGGCATGAGGCGCCTAGAAACCGCTCCGGATCAGGGACTCGACTTTGGAGGGTAGGGAGCTGTGTTTGTGGCGTGCGGGTAACCTTGTGCGGTTCAGGTGGCGCAGGGTGGGTGGTGGGGTAAATCTGGGTTGAGTGATAACAAGGAGCGATTTGATGATAGTTTGGATTAACATTATGAGCGCTGAGCGGGGAGACATAGCTTCCAGTCGGCTGACAGTGGTTCCAGTACGAATGAGTGTCCATGGGGGAGAAAGAGTGAGTTGAGCCAGACACCCAGACGGTTTTTATCCAGAGCCCGATTCATTTTTCCCGAGTTGTAATTTGTAACATCGGGTTCAACAGAAAACATAAAGTTAAATTCGTCGGTTCCTCCGATCATTCCCTTCCTGCGAAACTTTCCATACCCTCTAATCCCCATTTGTTCATCATCGATTTGTCCTGTGTGTTCAAAATAAGTACCACTCAGTTCTCAATCGTTTTTTCTGTCGTACCTCATCCCAAGGGGAACCTTGGCAGATGATTTAGCCACCTTATGTCTACGCAAACAATCAGGGGGAGGACGTACAAGGTGTCGTGAGCATCTGTTCGCCAGTGAACACGGCGTTTGCCCCCGCCATGAAGCACATCATTTGTTCAGACTCGTTCAATGTTTGGCGTCCAGCCGCTAAGCGGATGATCGTCTTGGGAAGCACGATTCGAGCTGTCGCAATCGTTCGCAACACAGTCGGGAACGGTACCGGCTAAGCAATCGCATCAGCACCGCGAGACAGGACGGCGCACAACAGTAATCTGATTCACTTCATTTTTCTCCAGAGGCGTCCCAGGGATAGGGACCAACGCGTTGACCGGGAACGATTCCGGATGTTCGGGGAGGCTACCAGGTGTCCTGTAGTATCAGTCGATCCCGAAATGTCGAAACGAGAGGGCAGTACTTTGACAGCTCCCAGATGAGCCCAATTCTATCGGCGTCCGTCTCCCCTAGACCCAGGATTCCGCCAGAGCACACGCTAATGCCCGCTTCGCGGACTGCGGCGATGGTATCTAGTCGTTCGTCATACGAACGGGTGGTAATAACCTGAACGCGTTGAATCACGACCGCCTTTTCAACCAGTTTTTAATCGGTACTCACTTTGGGATAATACTCCCTCGAGGTATCGAGATTGTGGTTGTATGCGGTCAGACCGCTGGAAACCAACTCGTCAGCGATGATTCATCGCGGGTTAATTACCTCGAAGCTCACGCTTCCTTCAGACGCCTAGCTTGTTCTGGGGTCAACATTCCAAGCGTAGTACATACCTCCATGCCCATTCCTCTGACCTCCCGGACCATGGTCAAAATACGCTCGAATCCTCGCTTCCGACCCGCGAGATCTCTCCAAGCAGCACCCATGCAAAATCTTGTACTCCCATTTTCCTTGGCCTGGCGGGCAGCCTTGAGGACCGGCTCAATGTCAACAAGTGGGGATGCATTGGTTGCGGTTGTGTATCTCGAGGACTGGGAACAATACGAGCCTAGGTAGTTGCGATGTTTATTTCATCTCGATCAGCGGCGAGGACTGAGACATACAATCTTCGGAACATCCGCCGGCTAAAGTGAACAGTGCACGGTATCAGTCATGCAGATGAATCAATAAATGTTGCCCACGACCCACTCTTTATGTTCATCAACGTGCAGAGCTGTATTTTAGATGGATCGTGATGTTGCCTATGAACCGATGCAGACCGAAAGGCGAGGTCAAGCAGGGGGTTGTAGAAAATCTCTTTTACTTCCTCCCGCTTCCATCTCCGGGGAACGTCGAAGGCGGGCTCTTCTGTTTTTGGCCGTACTGCCGTTGCAGCGTGGGTTGCGAGTGTTCGCGAGGGATTGGAGAGGCGGACCAGCGATTGCTTGAGCATGGTGTGCAAGAGGGACAGAGCGCTCAGGCATCATCCGCTTATCAGCTGGACGAGCCAATCAAATTGCATTCCTTTCGATCTCGTCCGTGCATTATGTATGAGTTACAGGGAAAAAGTGTATCTGGGCAAAAGGCCAAGGCCAGTAACCGGGAAAAAATATGTGTATCTTGCGGGGAAAAATGCAGATGGTATCAATCCTTAGGAGGGACTAGCGGTCTTTGACCCACTTCCGCAGAATTTTACCGATCTGCGTTCGGCGGGGCGATTTTTGGCCTGTAAGCCTAACGCGAGTGGAGCAACGGTGACTAGATGTTAGCGTAATTACACCGACGTTGCGTTGAAGTAGCAGAGAACCTGACCTCCACGCGAGCCGTCCGAATTCTGTGGTGAACTGCGGTTATGGCGTTGTTGCTCCGCAAGCGCTTGAGCATGTTTCGACTGGCTGTGGAAGATTTCCCATTGCTGAAGTGTGTATGCGGCGAGTTCTTGGGAATAGTTCTTCTTTTTCTCCTCGATGGTTTCGACGGTGGAGGGCATGATGAAGAGGAGTATCGAGAGGTTGAGTAAAATGGGAGTCGAGTGGTCGTCTGGTTATTGGCCGAGGAGGGAGATGGAGGGGACCTCGGTCATGTTTTTATACTCACCTTTCGTTGGACGAGGACGTCACAATGGAGCGACTGGGATGGATCGAACCTCTCGATCAGTTCGGGAGTGCTGGCAAGTGCCTCAGCTTGCCGTCCGCGCTCCAGTTCAGTTCCCGAGCCCCAAGCCAGAACGCCCGTCTATGAACGATATCCAGTTCCACGCGAGAAGCGATAGGATGTCAAAAAATCTGTTCGAGAGATTATATTCAGATTCAGATACAGACAGGTCGTGATACATGCAGCCCAGCCACCCGTGTGTATGCCTATCGCGTTTTGTTGATAAGCGGTCTTGCCTATAAACGGGTTGCCTAGTATCTTGATTGTGCGAGTGCAGCATCGTTGCCTTTGAAGACGAGCGTGGATGGAGCGAAGCCGAAGCTTCCATCTGTTATTTTGATGTTCTGTGAGTCCAGAGCGCTCCAAGTCAACCCGTAGTCCAGAACTGGGAGGCAGTAGAACCATACCAGTTCGCCAGCAATGACGCGGATCTGGAGCAATGGAACGATCGCAAGTCAATCGAAAGGGTCCATGCTTCTTGCGAGAAGCGACGAGAGCTCACCATAGACCAGTGATGAATGGCATGCAATTCACAGAACCATAGCTGAATGGGCGCGGGCGTGAGTGCAGGATAATATGACGCTAAGGGTGAGGAATCCTATGCGGTCCAGAACACTTACCTCCCTGCCAAACGTAGTTTCAAACACCTGGGGGTGTGGGGTCACGGCGTTAAGGGTCAATCTTTCATCAACCAGGGCTCGGTTGGGAATGAGTTTCTCCAACCGTTTGATTGTGTCCTTCATAGCTTGCTTAGCCGCCGCTCTGCTGCTCTCCATCGGCGTGTTCCGCAACCGGACGTCATAATTTACCAGTCGAGGAGGGGGAGATTCCAGTGCATCCAACAGTAGAGTGTAGTGGTCCCTCGCGTGTCGAAGGTGTTTGCCTTGAAGCCAAGAAGGGAATTTGATCAAATTACACAATTCATTCCAGGCTGCGACCGTCAAACTATACCGATTGTGGACCCTGGAAGGTACTTGGAATCGCAGGTTAACTGTTCGTCTGACTCGAGGAGATCAACGAACTCGAGGGCTTGCGTGAATATGTGTCTTGCCACCATGATCAGCCGCTCCAGGGAGTCGGCAGACTTCTCGAACGTCATTCCGGTGGTGGAGGTTGGGGACATGTCAGTGTTGGCAGCGAGTTCGCTTACGCTCCTCCTCCGACACCAAGTACCGCATCGGCCTCGCCTTTGCAACGTTTTGCCGTTGGAGCGACAGCGCTGGGGCGGAGTAAACTCAGCCGGATTCGTTTTCGAAAATGTTCCTCATCTAAATTTCGGATAGCCCACTGTAGAAAATACAAGAGCGACTCGAACTCAACGTGAGGGTGCTACGCTATGCTCTTCCAGATCTATAAACCCCATATGATAGGTCGAGAGACTTATGGCAGCCCTCGAGTGAGAATTAAAAAATTCGCATGCTGTCCATCGTCGTCGTCGGTCTGAAGTTGTATTGATTTGGAATCTCACCCTACTCTCGCACGTGCTTCCTCATCGATCATCCTCCCGTCCTGTCTCTTCCGCATCCCTCCAACCAGTAATGCTCGCCTCCCTGCGGAAAGCTACCTCCCTTACCAGGGTCAGAACGCTCTCATGTCCCTCTAGTAAATTGCTAACGCGTTGTTTTCAGGTCGCTTCTGCCAGCCAAAAGCGATTTCTGTCCATCCATGAATACCAGTCCATGAACCTGCTCAATTCGGTATGTCGCTAGCGTGGTCTTCGGAACGGCCAAACGTCCGACCTCGGTTTTTGTGCAGTATGGCATTCCGACACCAAAGAGCATCGCTGCAAAGTCACCGGAGGAGGCTTTTGAGGCTGCCAAACAATTCAGTTCGTCGCATCCCTCCGAATCCCGAAGCTTTCCCTGAATGTAGGACCAATCCTTTTAGCCACCAGTGGATCCGTCATCAAGGCGCAAGTTCTTGCCGGTGGACGCGGTAAGGGTCGATTTGACACGGGTCTGCAAGGAGGTGTACACAAGGTCAACAGGCACGCTCTTCCACTCCCCTGGCGCACATCACGCCGATGTTAACAGAGGTTTACAGCCCTGAACACGCCAAGGAACTTGCTAAACAGATGCTTGGTTCAAATCTTATCACCAAGCAGACCGGTGCTGGAGGAAGGATCTGCAATGCTGTAGGTGTCATTCGATGGTGTAAATCGAACAGAAGCCAACACCTTTTGCGCAGGTCATGTTGGCAGAGAGGCGCGATCCTACACATGAGTACTATGTTGCCGTCCTGAACGACCGTGCCTCCGAAGGACCTGTCCTTGTTGCCTCTGCTCAAGGTGGTATGAACATCGAGGAGGTCGCTGCTAATGATCCTGATGCTATCATTACCACCCCCATCGACTATGCCAAGGGTTTGAGCAAGGAGGAGGCTCTGGGGGTCGCCGAAAAGCTTGGCTTCAAAGGCCAGTCCGCCAACGAGGCTGCAGACATCTTCATCAACCTCTACCGCATCTTCAAGGACAAGGATGCCACACAAATTGAGATCAACCCATTGGCCCAGACGAGCGACGGACATGTCCTCTGGTAAGTAGTTCGAAGCGTATCGGAGCTCATTGCAACTCACACATTTACGCTTGATAATAGCATGGACGCCAAGTTCGGGTTTGACGACAATGCCGATTTTCGCCAGCAGGAAATATTCAGTCTTCGCGATATCTCGCAAGAGGAACCTTCCGAGGTCGAGGCCCAAAAGGCCAACCTGAACTTTATCAAGCTGGACGGAAATATCGGGTGTCTCGTCAACGGTGCTGGCTTGGCTATGGCCACCATGGACGTACTCTCGCTCCACGGTGGTAACCCAGCCAACTTCTTGGATGTCGGAGGTGGAGCCACTCCTGAGACCGTCAAGAAGGCCTTCGAGATCTTGATCGCCGACCCCAAGGTCAAGGGTATCTTCATCAACATTTTTGGGGGTATCATGCGGTGTGATTATATTGCCGAAGGTGTCATCAAGGCCACGAAGGAGCTAGAAATGAAAATACCACTCATCGTACGGCTCAAGGGAACCAAGGAGGCTGAGGCTAAACAGTACGTGTCTCTCCACGTCCATTTGTACGCTCCCAGTCATTGAAATTCTGCTCAGGATGATCAAGGAGTCGGGTCTGAAAATCCTTGCCTTTGATGGGTTAGACGAGGCCGCAGAGACCGCCGTCCGCGTCTCCACTTAGACTTTCCAATAGATGTCCGATATTTAATACCATACCTGTAAAGCCTTTTTGACTAGTGCGTCGAACTGATACCTAAACACGATCGAAGATTCAATTCCAGCGATCATGGCGCCCGCTGAAGCAACTCTTGTTCCGCTTGGATCTCATACAATACCGGGGAGCCCTGGAAATCTTTAGAGCGAGCCGGTCACTTCCATCGACACCAGTTGTTTCCAAAGAGGATGTTTCACCGCGGTAGCCCAGCTTTTTTGTGGTCTCGTGGAGGTCGCGTTCCACTATTCTCATCTGCTACGGGGGTTGCGAATGCATCACATCTAAAGGAACGCGCTTGAAGCGCATATAGCAGGTGACCATCTCCAAGAGGAACGGGAGTGGCGCTGAGGGTCGTCACGGACGTATCGCTCGGACCTACCCATTGTCCTCGACGCCGCCTCCTTCGCGGCCTAACCCTGGGCAGGTTTAAGATTGCTTCCCACCTCTTCAAACGTATCGTTGTGGAACAGCAAGCACATCTAAGTATCTTTAGTATTCATCATGAAGCACTAATCCAGAAGCGGGCGGCTTTGTTGAGCCAGGTTCGACCATGACCATGGTCACGGTCATGTCCCACGTCGGAGGCCATGGCTTATGAGACAAACGGGTAACATATATAAGTCAGTGTCGTTTCTGCCATTATCCCCCCACTCTTCTCCTCTGACCACCATAACTGCCTAGACCATTCTCACCTGTCCGTTACGTCCTGCCATGAGCCAAACTCAAGTGGACATCATCAGCAGCAGATGCTTCATCTGTGAAGACGACGAGAGCATACCCTGTAGCCCAGCTCCATCAATACCAGACCTCGACGTTCAATTCTCAGACGCAGAGACGACCGTCGTTAACGAATTCTTGGAAGACATCGGACTCGCACCGGTCGAAGTCCCCAGACACATGGTCCCACCCTACTTCGCTGCCGGGTACGATCTCAGAGGGTACGCGTCCTTGGACGTGTTTGAGGATCTACGAGTCCAGGCGACGTATTTCCCTTTCATGCCGGTGAATTACATCCACTGGATTGATTACGCCATCCCCTTGTCGAGGTTCTTCTTCGTTGATGAGAAGTGGATTTCGTGGGGACATGCTAGACGCTGGGATCAGGAGGATAAAAAGCAGTACGAAGAGTGGGAAGAGAGAGAGGCGGGACATTCTGTCGACAACGACAACGAATCCCTGGACACTGAAGATGACTGCTCCTACAACCCTCAACCCTCCCCATACAAGCGGCCTTCCAGAGTCCCCCTGGGGCTCTTCTCCATTCCTTCCATGGAGAACACAAAACGCCGCCGCACAATCTACCATGCTCGACCGCCCTTGATCAAAGCCCACGCCGTTGTGGGTGACGAGTTTGGCAGGACCACCAAGTGGCAATCGACCTCCTCATTCTCCTCTACCTCAGAAATATCGCAACTTCCCCACCAAAAATACGAAGAACCCGACGCCGCTCGAGGGCGTTTCCGTATGCCTGCGGCCGTGAAACTCGAAGACATCCAGGAACGCCTCAAGAAGGTCTTCTACGCTTCGAGCTGAGCTTCGCACGTTGTCAATTGTTTATGTACTTGTATTCATACTGCCCGCAGCCTAATCAAGCTTGTAGCCATAGCGATTTCTAAATACGACTTCTTAATTTTCGCTTCGGTTTTGGACGTTGGGACGTTCCGCCCATGATAAAGCCTCGGAAGACGCGTCACAGGCCCACGATCACGTTGAACACGATCGAGAGAGTCGTGCCACAAGCGCGATGTCAGAACCACGACGACGATCGGCTCGCTCACGGAAACCCCAAGGATCCGGAGACCCTCTACCTCTACCTCAACCTGCCGAGTCTTCTCCTACAAGGGCATCGGGGGTAAATGGGGACATTGAGAAAACCGACCCCGATCACGTCATGACGAACCCAAAGAGCAAACTGGCTCGAATGGATCTAAGCGTGAGCGTTGCATTGCCCCGGTTTCCTTCCAGAGGAAGGCGTGGTCGACTGACGAGGATCTTTGTAGGAAGAGATGTTTACTTTTGATACTTGGATATCGCTATCTCTTGAATCACGGGAGGAGTTATCCAAGCTCTTACCCCCTACAGCGTTCAGCACATTCATCCCTAGGATAGACCCTGCCCACCCGTCCGTCGCGGGAAGCGATCCCATGGACATCGACTTATTGTCAGAGCGGGGCCCAGAAGCGTTGGATCCCATGTTCTTTTCGGACTCGCATTTCCTCGCAGCCCTGCGGACCTTCCAGGATCATCTGCATAGCGGGTGGTTGACTGAAGAACACAGGATGAAAACCGAGAAATATCGTGCGGGGATCGAGGGTGGGTCCTTGCACGCTACCTGGAAGGACGAAGCGTGGAGTCAGAGCCAAGTGGAGGAAAATGTCGCCACCTCACAAAGGTCCGTCTTTGCCCCGGCGCTATGGTGGGAGCTTGGCTCCTCATTTAATTTATCTCCTTAGATCAACGGCGAGGGAGTTCAAGTTGACTGACCTCGCCGAGGCCGGTTTCCTCGGAGTCGGTGACATCCTCTCCTACAGACGAACGTTTACCCTCGCAAACGTCACAGTGGAGAAGGATATAATGGTGCGATTCTCTTTGAAGAGTTATGAAGTGCTCCACGCCAGCCGTGCATGTCATGACAAAGGCTTCAACAGATCGCCGGGTGTGGTGGATTCTCCAAATCGATCGTGGTACTGGTCCCATCCGGGACTACGAGATACCTACCGCCAGCCCTGGCGTCATCCTCAATCCCGACTGAGGATCTATTACCCGAAGACCACTCCCTACTACAGATGACCATCACTACCCCATCGTCAATCGAGTCCGGTATACTCGATACGGACAATCGGGTCGATAAACTCCAGCGGACACACGGTAACGCCTGGAAGCACCTCACAGTATGGAAGTTCCTGCAGGGTGGTGGTACAGATGGGCTAGCCTTCCCCGAGAAGGGGGGAAGGCAGAGTACAGGGACGTTGAACTATCTTCGAAGCAGTGTACAATGAGGCGGACGTTGATCCTACACATCAATCTCCTACAATTCACCAGAACACACCCCTTCGAGCCACTCGACGTCACTCCTGACGGTGGTGAAGTTCTCGTATCCGTTCTCAGTAATGGTTATAACATCTTCGATCCTCACACCCCCAACGCTCTCATATTTCGCAAGGACATCGTGACTGATGTGGTTCGATCCCCGAACTGACGCCAATAAATGGGGCGAAAAGTAGATACCCGGCTCGACGGTCTGATTGTGCCAAAAGTGAGTCCCCGAAGCCCCACTCCACAGTGACGATTATCGCTCACCACAACCATGCCAACTTCTAGCGGCAGTCTCAATCGTAAGTAGGTGTAAAAGTCCGGGTGACCTAGCTCTTGTCCTTTTTGGATCGTGGGGTTTACCAAAGGTTTTGAGGCGCTAGGGACGTCATGGACGTCCATCCCCAACGAATGTCCGACCCCGTGAGGGAAAAATGCGGCACTGACACTTGAGGCTATGATCGCCTCCTCGGAGTTCCACGATCCGGAACCGGGAGTGTTCGGAGATTTAAAGATGCCCAACTTCTGGAAACCTCTGACGAGAGTCTGATGGCAAATGAACTGGATTGTGTCCCAGTGGACACCTGGACGGATCGCTTCAAACGCGAGACGCTGCATCTCGTGCACAAGCATGTAAATAGCTTTGGCTTCTGGAGTGAATTTACCCCCATTGCCGACTGGCATTGTTCGAGTGACTGCGATGGAAAAGTAGGTCACCGATCAAGAAACTTGTGCGAAATAAAAGGAAGGCTCACTATCGGATGCGTAGTTAGTCCATTCGCACCCCGCATCAATCAATAAAACCTGGGGATCCAATACCCTCTCAGTCCCATGAGCGAACCCATTCCGATTTTGGTGGTCATGAGGTCCAACAGGTCCCCACGAGAACTCCTTGTCGTTGCAACAGTAATGCAAAGTGGACGCTCTGGTGGAGGCAGCAACGATGGGGAGATACGCTTGGTGGATGGATCCTTCTCTCCTGCATGAAGCGACAAAGATTGCCTCAGCTTCGGCCTCCTTCTCGATAAGCCACTCGCCAGGCAAAAGCGGACGAGTCTCTCCCGCGCCTTTGCCCTTGGCAATCACACCACGGACTGCAGCACCGAGGACCCTCATGACGGTTTCGTGTGCTCGAGAGCTGATCTCGTTCGCTTTCTTGATTAGCCGCAATTCCTCTGGCGTCTTGATCAACCTTGCTTTATGTAGGGCCGGGAGGAGATAATCGTGCGTGATGGTCAACGGAGAGGTTCCTCCAACCGTTTCCAGCGGGAGCCTTGGGAAGAGCGCAGTGTCGTTGGTGAGGATATGGAGGATGGAGCCGGAGGGGGATTCAATGAGCTCTTTCAGTGTTTGATCGAGACTGTCTGGATGATCCACCCGATTGACATTGTGCGTTTGAAGAGCGACTTCGAGGGTGGGAGGTGGAACAGACCACATGATATCCCCGGGCTCGATCCTTGGGATGAACAGGTCGTGGGTGTCGACCGTTACGGGAGAGTGTGCACCCCGGAAGGAGATCAACAGGAAGGAACCAGGAATTTGGCAACCGGATAGGTAGTAAAAGTTGGATTCCTGAGATGACCCTCGTGAGCTCTCGCTCCTACGGCGTAAAGGCAGTGAGGGTTTACCTGGCGGAAGATCATCTCACGATCGGTGTCATTTCTAAACACAGAACGCCAGTGTTAAGAGGTCCATTGCAAGGGAGTGATGTTCAGAATCATTCACCTGAAAGGCGTCTTAGCTCCAGCGAGTAGGAGGAAGTGACGCTAGGTCGACCGTTAGTTTGAAGATCCGGAGAGTATGGGTTGATTACGCACCTTCTCCCTGTCCTCCTCCGGAAGAAGCGTCACAAACTTCTCTAAAGTCCTCGCCAAATGTTTCTTCGCTACGAATCGTTCAGGGTTCCCCACAGAGCACCGGGTCTTTGGGATACTGCTTACCTGGGTACATCGCAGTGACCTACAGTAAGCGTCCGTAGTCCAGTTTCCCACGATTACTCATTCGTCCCCTTTTGGTTCCGATAGGTGACTAACGGATGCTGTTCCGCCCAACTTCAATCCTTTACCGGTCTTCAAACTCCTGGATCTCACGACAATCTCGCGACCCGTACGTTAAAAAACGCGTCTTGGACTCAAACTTTTATCGCTCCCGCTCCGCGTTCAAGCTCGTGGAGATCAATGACAAGTGGAACATCCTCACGCCGAACTTGCGCGCAATAGTCGATCTGGGTGCCGCTCCAGGTGGTTGGAGTCAAGTGGTTTCTAGAACTTTGGAATGGGACGATGAACAAGGAACGGACGGTGTCCCTCGTACGTCTTCAGGGGAAGAAGCTGATGATCCATTGGCGATGTGGGAAGCGATCAAGAACTTGGATTCTCCCACAGACCCGGCGGGGTTCGGACTCAGAGAGGGCACTCGCCCCGCTCCTGGCGTCATAGTCGCCGTGGACAAGCTTCCTATGAAACCAATACCCGGCGTGCTCACGCTTCAAGCTGATTTCCTCCAACCCGCCACGGCAAGAACAATAAAACGAATGCTGACCGCACCGTTCAACCGTGATGGGAAAGCGGATCTGATACTATCAGACATCGGCGCGAACCAGTCCGGTAACCGCATTCGGGACGTGGAACAAAGCCTGGAGATATGCCACGCGGTGCTCAAATTCGCAAGGAAGCATCTGCGGAGCGACTTTGAGCTGAGACAGGATACGTGGGACCGCCAAGGCGTTCTATTGTACGTGTTCTTCCTCTGGACTTCACAGGGAAACCGAAGTATACTCAGCCCTTGTGCACGTTTGTTTGCGTGTAAAGGCTGAAGCACTTTGCACATCCGGACATCGATGAGTTCCGGAAGGAACATCTGGAACCAAACTTCCGCGGTGTTTATTACCTGAAACCAGGTTCCAGTCGGTCAGAATCTAGCGAAGGGTATTTTTTGTGTCGGGGCTGGCGTGGTGATAGCGGGTTTGGGCTTCTGTGAATGAAACGTCTTTGGGCGTGCTTTCTCGGCTCAGGCCAGTAATCGGTTCCACCGAGTGGTCATATGCATGGCGCATTGGCCGTCGAAAGAACGTCCGATAGAACGAGGGTCCTATTCAGTAACAATGTATTCTAGGGTGGGTCATTTAATACTGTGGGACCTGCGGTGCAAGACCGAATAATTTCCCAGAGCGAAGAGAACACACATGGACATATAGGTTCACAGGATTTAGGCCATCGAGACAGGTTGTTTGCATCCCTCTTAGATTAACCTAGCTAAAGGCTCCAAGGGGAGGAGATAAAAGCACAGCACTACACAGAAAGCAAGTTATAAAACGAGTAAGTGAAGCCGGATAGTTACAAAGGCGTAACGAGAGCGGAGGAAGAACCCGAAAGAGTAGAAGCCCGGAAGTCAAGCCGTGAAGATGAAAGTGGGAGGTGGTGAGCGTGCGTAAAAGGAGCGTTCAAGTCCGATTAGAAACGAAAGTAAGTTATAGGTTGTTGTGTTGCGTGCGAGGACGTTTTGATGGATGTAATGGCTACAGAGAAGATTAGGTTTAAAATGATACAGTAAGCGTCGTTGTAGCAAAAGTCCGAATGTGAATGGCGTGTCATCAGGAGAAGATGTGATGTGTGCCTTCGTGTCTCGACTGGGGTGACCGGTTCTCAGAAACGGGAGTCGAGATGTTCATGGGATCGTCGAAGGGTATCAGGGAGGGATATGCCATTTAGGAGCGGACAGAGCGCCAGTTGGCAGTGCCGGCGGAAAGAGGCTTGGAGATGGGGGAGGAAGTGGGAGATTTGGACTTGACGGAAGGGGCACCGAGCATGACACCGCCGGTGAGAACGGTTGTCTTTCCACCATCGTAGTTGGTCACTTGGTTCCTAGAGTTGTCAATGAAGACCTTTGCGACACGAGCGCGCTCCCTGCGAGACATTTTCGACTCGGAGGATTCAGATGTCGAAAAGGAATCGACGCTGTCCGGGTAAGAGAAAAGGGAGGAAGAGCGAGACGAAGATCTGGAGTGGGCGGAAACAGGGGAGTCGTTGATAGACCTGTCGATGGAGGAGAGAGAACCGGCGGAGAGGGGGGACTGGACGGGAGGGAAGTCGGTCTTGATGGGGGTGATCCAGGTTGGCTCACGGACGTGATCGGCGAGAATGGCAAAGAGCTCGTTCTCTTCTTGAGAGTCATCTTCGAGTAGCTGTTGGGCGAAAGTCTTGCTCTGGAGAGATAAAGAGGCCATCGTGGGTTTCGGACGAGTCGTGAAATTGGTGGTGGACGAGGATTCCGACCAGACGGTGAGGCACTTTCCGACCTTGTTACCACCAGCCCAGTTCCCGAAGCGAACGGAAACAGAGCCAGGGTCAATGAAGAGGTCGAATTCGATTCCGCCCAGGAGCTTGATCCATTGAGACCAGTCGATGTTGGCGGATTCACAAGCCTTGTGAATGGGTCGTGGTGGGAGGGAAGCGGGAGAAAGGGTGAGACAGCGACGACCAGAACCGCGGAGGGGATCCTCGGGGCACCAGTTGGTAGAGTACTGGGCAGTGAGGTTAGCTTCGAGAGCAAGCTGAAGTTTGATGATGGTGGTAGCGGAGTACTGGACGATGAGAGGACGGGTGAGATAGGCGATGGCGTGAGCGAGAGTAGCAGCGATGGAAGAAGACATTTCGAAGAAGATTAAGAAGAGGGCGTAAAAGTGGGAGTGAGAGAGAGTCGGGGTATGCGTGCGTGCGGTGTGAGTGAGGTTATAAATCGCACAGCGATTGAAATGAAACTGATGAAGGATGAGTTACAATTCTGATCAAAGGCGATAAGCAGGAATGCTTACCAGAAGAGAGAGAGAGAGAGAGAACTGAGGACATCCTCTCAGTTATTCGCGAGGTATTTAAGCAACGAGCGTGAATGGGAGGACAATAGGGATTGAATAAATCGATTAATAATCGACTGCCCATTGTTTATTGTCCTTGTATCCCAAAAGAAGCCTCCCGCGCCTTTCAGGCGTGGATGCCGCAAGGCTTTGCGAATCATAGTCGACCTGTGTAGATACCGCTGTAACCCTCATCCTCGTCGATTCATCCCTCTCTCTCTCTCAGACCTTATGATCTCGTTCAACCCACCTCTCGACCAAACGACGATTCTGAATGTTCCCTTTCATGCCGGCCAGATCACTCTCACAGCAACTGTAACCACCGGACAGCTCGACACTCGTTCGACCATTCAGATTTGGTCGGATATTCCAAACAATAGCCAGCCTTCCATCAACGGCGAACAACAAGAATGGTCTCCCCGCTCGTTCAGTTTTGAAAAAAATGCCTCCGTCGCTACTCTCTCCATTCCATTCCAAGATCTCGTTCACCCATTCCGCTCCCAGTTCTCCTTCACCTACCGCATTCTTCATCCCGACGGCCGAATCAGATGGCTCGGAGAGTTTGGAAAGAATGGTTCTCTTATCGTTAACAGATACGACGACAGACTCGTCCTCTTTGGCGACTGGGCTACCAACCCATCTGGTCACTCGTTCACCCCCAAGTCGACCATGAAGGCTCCGCTCCAGGTCTTCAGCCTCTCGGACAAGATCCAATGGCGTTGTTGGGATCTTTCGAACAGGTTCGCATAATTAAATTTCCAATTTTTCATCAATGTTCACCCGACATCTTCAGCGCGCCTAGGCTATTGTCCGTCAATGATGGTCCTTCTCACCTTCATTCCGCTCTCTTCGTTCCCAGCCAGCCGAAAGCGGGTGTCATTCCACTCTTGCCCATCTTGCTCACCTCCCAGGACGTTCAGGCAACCATCCATCCAGATGCTCGGTCCATCTACATCACCTCTCCTTCCCGCGGCGGATTATTGTCCCTCCAAACTCTCTCACCCGACCTTCTCGTTTCCTCTATAACCGCCGCCCTTCCCTCTGTCATTCCCATTCCCGATCCCGATAACCACCACGCTATCCTCTTGGCTAATCCCGATCGGGCACCCGCGCGACTCTTTGTCATCCCTTTGTCCGTCCATTCTTCGGCTTCCGTTCCGTTCACACTCTCCGTCCCATTGTCTCCAATCCTCACTCACCTCGAGTTCCTTTCAAATTCCGCTTCCTCGTACTTCTCAATCTCCAAACCCACCCGTTTCATCCCGACTTCTGCCGATCACATTCAACTCAGCATCCTCGATTTTGGCGGTGCTCACTTCTCCCTTTCACCCGTTTACGATCTCCTTAAGCCAGATGGAGATGTTCGCCTCTCACTCTTTGCCAAGCATCATAGGATCGCAACTCCCGCCAGCCACAATTTGCTCACCCCTCCCCCGTCCCCTCCCATGAGTAACGCCGAGACACAGCCTCCGCATTTCGACGAATCATCCGATCAGATTCCTGTCGTTCACATTCAGCACGTTGACGACCAACCTATCGAACCAGCCTTGACTTCTGGGCAATCTAGCCCAAGTTCACACGCCCACGAACAATTGGCATCTGGTCAGAGCACTCCCAAACCCCGAACTCCCGCCGACAGCCGCCCCGAAGGCACAACCCCCAAAATCACTCGACCCGTTCAGAAAGGCATGATCAAGAAGCTCATCTATTTTGTACTCCGCATCCTCGCCTTTTATGCTCGCATACTTTCCAAGATCATTCTCGCCATCTTTGTTCGACTCTGCTTCTATGTCTTGAAGGGTGAACCTGTTGCTGCCCCGGATGTCACGGAGATCAAATCCACTTCCGTTTCTTCCGCCGTCCATACCCCAACTCTCCTAACTCCCAGACGCCAGCACAGTGGAGCGTCCACTCCCCGCAATGGCGCTCTAAACTCTCGTGGTCAGAAAGTCCCAGGTATCGCAGAAACGCTTGAAGCCGTTGCCACGAAAATCGTTCCAGAGTACTCCGCCAAGGCCGGGGAGGAGGAAAAGCCGCAGGAGGATCTTGGAGGTTCATATGTTCAGGAACCCATCCTTGAGTCTGTTGCAGAAAGCGAAAAGTCTGTTCACCACGGAGAGTGGGAGGTCGTCCATCGACCCGGCATTGCCTTTGAGCTTATCGCTCTTCATTCCCCATCTGCCGCGATTGAAGGAGAGGCCCCGCCGAGAATCAAGCCGATCCGACTCACCCTCGACGGACTGGAGAGCGTGGTGAAAGGGATCAAGTTCCACCTCGATGATATCGAGCTCACCAATGTAAAAGTCGAGCCCTTGACCGGTACCGGACAGGAGGGGTTGTGGTCCGCCGAGATTCCCAGGGCAACTAGGGATCTCACAACCCTCAGGGTTTACTGAGACAATCAACGTGTCGCCTCCTCATTCACGAAGTATTCATTCCACCCCATAGACGATCTCATTTCCTCCATCACTGTCTACATGTTTTCCATTTATCCGCATCGTCTTTCTTATGTCACATTGTCATCCATGTTGTCGCCCAATGTATTTGTTTATCGCTAGGGTGGATTCTTAGCTCGGAATGTACTCACACTTTTCATCATTTGTTTGAGCCCCATCGTCTTCATTTCTTTTGCGGCGGAATTAAATCGCTGGTCAGTGTTCAGTGTAGATTTCATTTTAGATATCTAATATGAAATCCCGAGCAATGGCTCATGGGCCCAGATGTCCACACAAGGTCCTCTCAGTAGTACCCAAGGTCAGCGCAGTCTCCTTGCTTTCCCCGGAACTCTCCATGCTGGCTCGTGTCGAGCGTTCTCGACACGATATCGTCCAGGATGTCATGTGGCAAATCGTATTCATAACACCGTATCGCAACAGCATACGCAACTGTTCCACACGTCGTGTCAGCGAATGGCTTCGTCAAATGGCGCAACCCACCATCCTCAATCTTGTGCAACGATTCCACAGTAACGCGCTGCTTCTTCGTCAGCTCCCTCGAGTGATGTGTGAGCGCCCCAAAATCCGCCTTGCACTGCCGGAGGAAGGCGCAAACGGTGCTCGCAGTCGCGCGGCCGCCCTTGCGCGGAATGGCCGTGATAGCGTACCGCATCAGTTCACCTGTGAGGTCTGACACGCCGAGCAGATAATCTTCGATCGGCAAGGGAAAATGCTGGATCACACGATTCAGGGAAAGAATGAGTTCCTGGTCAGCACCGATGTCTGCTGAGGAGCGAAGACATACGGTACACGCGAGACGTGCGTCAGAACGGGAGAGAGAGAGACAACTTACGGGGGAGCCCGATTCGTCGGACAAGCGGTTTTGAACTTCACTCCAGGTGATCAGTGAATTGTGGGTCAGATAATGGGCGAAGCTGAGGGCTTCGATGTATTCCTGGAGGCCGGGAGATATGGCCCTCTGGTACCGCCAGAACTGGTCTCCCCCCAGATCCGGTCTCAGGTCCGCAAAGAGTCGCTCTATCTGCACGAGCTTTGGGTGCGCGATTTTGGCGACCCCGGGACCGGTCTCGGACCCCTCGGTCATGATATGATGGAGGTGGAAAATGAGTCTCTTGGATAAGTTCGTGGCATCTCGACTGGCCTAACGAGAGAAAGAAAGAGAAGAGGGATGAAAAAAAGGAGAGGATGGAGAGAGAGAGTTGTGTGTTGACCTTGATCAGTTTCTCTCTCGTGTCTTGAAAGTTGTCGAGCTGAGACCTAAGAGTGTCGAACTGGGCTAGGATTTCTTGTTTTGAACGCAGACAGCGTCCAGTCTCGCCCATGGCTTTTGCAGGAGAAAGACGGAGGTGATAAGAAGTTGAATGTGGTTCGTTACCGTTGCTTCCGTTGGCCTTTCATGACCTTCACTCCAAAGCCAGGATGTCCCATGTGCGGGATCGTCAACGCTGCGTCCCACTCACAAACGAACTCCCCGTCCTTCAATAATACTCCTCAGGAGAACAAACCAGATGTCCTCTGGAAGGACGACAATCTCACTGTCTACCGAGAGACCGCAAACCCCGTGTCCAGCATCGCTCACATAATTATCGCCTTCAAGTCCGCTCGCCAACTCCACTATAAATTCCCCGTAGCTGACTTTTCTTGCTATCTCTGGCAGCCTTCACGTTCCGTCTCTATACCAACTGGTGAGCTCCTTCCACATCTCGAGCTGGCCCGTTTGGCTAAGATTAGCGCGCGTTTATAGTCCTCCACAGATCTCCCTCTCCTACTGGACATTAAAGAACTTGCCACCCGCTGCCTCGACCACTTCGCAACCCCAGCACCCCCCTTACAATCATCAGGACAACCTACACCGGCCGCCGCGACCTCCCCACCTACAGAAATGTCCAAGTTCCGTATCGGTTTCATTACCCCTCCTTTCCGAGATACGAGAATACCCGTTGCGGATCATCTGCATGCCCACGCTTACGTCGAACCTGCAGATCTAATGGGCTGGTGGCGGTCCGTCCCATATAGCTCTGTCGCCTGGTATGCAATCGACGACCTGATTGCTGAAATCCGGTGAGTCTCACCGGAGCACATTTCCGATAGTTCGGCCACCCAGCAGTCGTCTTATCGATTTTCACCCTTGTGTGTTATTAGTGAGGAAACTTCAAATAACAGGATCAGATCTTCCATGCCGCAAAATGTCTCCCGGCCAATCGATCATGTTCCTACTGCAGGTACACGCACTGGGCATGCCAACGGTGCAGAGACAACAAAGCCCGGACTACGTGCAACTGAGGCCAGCCTGGAAGATGGCGAGGGTACCCTTTCATCTCACCCACACCCTGGACACTCTGCAAATCCAGCACTACAGTCCCCGCCGATCCCGTCTATCAACGTCGAGCTGGTTCAATCCTCAAAGATGTCCGAGGTTTCGTTGTGATGCCACCTTCTCTCGTACCTTCCTTTTCTGCATTCATCATCATCCTGTCAACCCCTGGAGTCAATCTACTGCAACGTGCATCGTGGTTGTGCACGTCAGTGTCCTCCTCTCCACCGAAGACTGTGGCTTCGACATCCCTGAGACTAACCTTGGTACTTTCCTTGCGTGTCAGAGGGAGGTCTACGTATTCAAGATTTCTCACGATTACAAGTACAGGGTTTACCTAGTGTCTAAAAGCATGCTAAACTGTGGTTATTGCGCGAAGCGTATCTACATCGTTAGGGGAAGGCATTTTAGGGCGGTGTCCGTTAAGCATCTGTCGCATACGATCAGTAACGATTAAACGTCAATACCAAGAATTGATCTCACAATAAGATGACCCTGTCAATAACGTCGAAAGGGCCGAAAGCTGTTCCTCCGTAAATCGTTTCGAGTCCTCATGCCAGGTGTCTTGATGCGTCTTCTTGAAATTGCTCGCACACTTCCGAACCGTGGTAGATATCGGGGCCTGCCAGGGTCTCGTACATTGATCACCAAGTCGCAAAACCGTTTCAAAAACGTACCGGGTCGTAAGTGTGTTCAGCCAACACGTTCGTCAACAGCTCCGGCATGAATTTTTCCACCGTGTACGGATAACTGTCGATCAGAGCACATACACCAAGAATGGCAGCGTGCCGCTGTCGAACAGCTAGGTTGTATTTCGCAGACTTGCGATCTGAAGGAATCGACGTCTTGCGGAGTAGTCGCAGGAAACGGTCCTACAATGATATCGGCGTTCAGCTCAGAATCGTTGCATTGGCAGTCTCACTGCACCTTGAGTGCCAAGATGCTCCTGCGGGGTGACAAACGAAGAATCCCAGACAACGTGCTGTAAATTGGGCGCTTTTAGCCACGGCCACGCACAGGGGACCGAAGATTCGATGCGTACGTCGCTGCTTTCTCTCTGACTTCGACCACTTCATCATCGAGACAACGACACACGACCTGATGCCATGCCTGTGAGTATGTACCGTATCGTAGTCACAGTGATCAGGTACCTCGACGATTTCCACGATTTTTCCCTCGCTGATAAGAGGCACCTGTCGGAAATAAAACACTATCATCGCGTTCAGCCTGTGGTCGGAAGGAGCAACGACCCCATCGGCTCACCTTGTAGTAAGGGAAGAACCTTCAACCTGACTCTCCAGGACTACAAGTAACTAGGGGTAAGCCATATCCGTAAACAGCCACTGGGACGTACAGGAGATGTCTGAATCGCTCTGAATATTGAATCGAGCATCGGCGAGATCAGCGACCGCGGGGGTGTCACACCGCACATCCTGACCAAAAGGAGATCCGCACGACCGGAGAGTTCGTTGTTGTCATTGACTGGAAGATCTTAGTTCACTGGTTATTAGCCTTCTGAATATCCCGTACCTTCTGAGAAACGGAAGATTTCGGGCTGTGTGAGGGTGCTCAGATAGGTGAATCCACTATCGTACGAGCTTACGTACCATCAACGGAAGAATGTAGTCAAACGCAGACGTAGCGTTGGTGTCGTGTAGGAGCTGGAAAAGCCACTTGCAAACCATCACACCGACCCTTCAAAGACGTCAGTTCAACCCGGAAGGCAGCGATACTACGCATGTACGAACCGATCGTAGGTCGACTGGAACGCTCGTGCACCAGGTAACCTCTCCTCCCTCCACGACTTGAACTTGTGCACCAATTCCTCGACCCTCTCCTTGTGGTACGTTCCGCGGATCGACATAATATCGTAGTCGAACGGAAGCGTCCTACATTCCCTCACGAACGCTTCGGTAGTTGGGACGGACGGTTTTGGTCGACGCTGGTACCTAAATTAGACTTGAGGGATTAATCGCAACCGACGGCGTACTTTCGCTTTCTCCGCAACGGCCAACATTTCCCCAATATACGACCTCACTTCGTCATGCTCGCATCCGATCTCTGGCCAAACGCGGGCAATCATATCGTCTGCCCACGGTTCAAATCTCCAACCAAGTTCCTCATAGAAGGCGCGGTAGAAACAAAGCACTTGCGAGATAGCAAAAGTCGACTCTCCGTTGAAATCCACAGAGTTGAATCCGTCGACGAGTTGGTCCACTAACGGCTGAGCTCTTCTGGGATCCCGATGGTAAAACATGTACTAAAGACGTCCTTGAGAAGTCGCGACCAAATAAAGATCGCTTTCACCCTAACCTCAAGAAAAGACGTCCAAATGGGAAGCGTATCCGTCTTGATGTTCTGCTTGAAGATCTTGTTGATGTTTGGAGTTAACCAGTTCCAGATCTTCGTTTGTTCCTCGACAGACCAGTGCTTGGAAGCTCAAAGGGGTAATTGTTACAGCCACTCTGAATGTGTGGGATGTGCGAATACCCACCACTCAGAATCCCTGCGAGCAATTCCGCGGCACCTCGTTGTTTGTCCTTGTCAGCGACGGTGATGTACTTTTCAACAACGACCTTGAAGAGATCGAAGGGGACATCTCCAAGCAATTGAACTAGAAGGAAAGCTCAGCGGGGTCTCCGACGGTTGCACCAGGGCTTACACAGTGATTTGACCGTAGAGACGTTGTCTTGCACGAGTTGGGAGGTCTGGTTCTCCGAAGTATAATGAACAGCAAGCTTTTCCCAAAACTTCTTGTCCTGGACCACCTCTTGGACAGCAGAAATCGCGGGCTGGGAACCTTCCTCCCACTTCTGGACCGCCGGCTCTTTCAGGTCGGCTCCGTCATAAACCCCGATTGATTTGTCCCAAACGAGCCATCCAGTCAAAGTTCTCTCGAAGTAAATTCTATAGAACACGTAATGAGCGTTGTTGTCATTGTCAGGGCATAATTGAACCCACGGCATTCCGGACGCGTCCTTCAAGCTGACGGGCGTTTTTAGGTCCGCCAAATGTTGCGACGTAAATGAGCGAGATGGGTTGTCTATCTCAAGAGATTTCTTTAGTGGATTGTGATTCCGCTCCAGTATAAGATCAATGGGGTCCGAAGTCGTTGTGCGAAGTTTGATGAACCTCAAGACCTTCATTACGGCTCGTTGAGAGTACTACGAAAGATAAGTAACTTCCCGCGAAGACCACACCACAACTTACGTATCGCTAAGCAAGGCAGTCGTCAATATCACACCCCCAACAACGACCAAAAAGAACGTACAATAGAGGGATGGTCATCGCACGTCTTTTCGACAAAGAATTTGAAATGCGAGGCAGTTATGGGTTCGTCCTTCCTAACCAGTGTACGAAGACAGCGCACGGCGACGATGCCATAACGCCAGTGCGTCTTGCTGGAGCCCGCGATTTCCAAAAGCATGCGGACCTAGACACGACACTTAGCGAAGATCTCCGGTGATTACTTATCACGCACCAATTCACTGTTGGCAGTGTTCATCAGTGTGGTCCGCTCTATCCTCTTCTGCTGACAACGGTGAACGACTTGAGCATCCTCCCGAATGGCTATCGTCTTCTTGAGTTCCGCAGCTGCATGATCTAGGCCAGGAGATTGGATGTCATAAATGGTATAACAAGGTTCGCTGAAACTGTTGAGGCCTTTGCATATATCAGTTGCCTGCACGTTACAGGTATAATGCGATGTCATTCACAGTTATCTGCCATTGCGCTGACACACTCTTGAATTGAGGGCTGAAAGCGAACAGTCAACATCACTCTGAGGTTCGGCACTAATGATTGAGAACCTTTTCGTTCTGTTGGCAACCGAATAAGTGTTTGGCGAGGTCTGGCGCGAGCGTCGGTTCTATGGAACGGGATTAGAATGGGCAGTGAGTCAACGGGTTGTTTAACATACCGGAGATCGCGTATTTGCTGAGGTACTGGGGTAAGATCATATTTGCGTAAGATTGGGGAGTGGCGTACCAAATACAGGCACATTAAGAGCCCATAATGCGCCCTTCATCCTATCGTCTTCTGTGCCAGGTTCGAGGGCTTCATAAAACTTGGGGAGACAACGTTGTCGAACCCCATCAAAGCTCTGAAGTTTGGAAATCATTATCGCAACAAAGAGCAACGATCTCGCGAGCGTACCGCAGACAGTGCTTCCAGCGTCGTCTGACTGGATTCACGAACTGGAAAAAATTCGCACGCTTGAGTAAGGAAAAGGTTCATCGGAAGCACAGAAGTCCGTCCTTACCACTCGGGTAGTGCCACATCGACCATTCGGCCAAGTCGTCGATTAAAACGTCCTCAAGTGGTCCGCGTCGCCTTTCGACCGCGCTCCACCTAAGTCGAGCTGCATGGTAGCACCTGGCCCGCCTGACATAGACGGCCCTCGGCCATACTTTTTGACCAGCATACTGCCTAGCGATGCTCATCTCCCCGTTGTACCTCTCCTGTTGAAGGTAATAGCTAGAACATCTGTTAGCAGAATCCTCAACAAATTCGCTTTCGCTTACTTGTCCCTACTGTCGCCGTATTCCAGCATATACGTTCTAATGGACCGAACAAGTGCATGTACAGCGTCGAGTGTGTTCTCTTCTCCTTGCTGACGTAGAGAAACAGAAGATTTGTGCAAGAATTCACCGAACCGTTGACGAAGGCGGGTCATGTACTGGTGTCGAGGGTCAGATGGATCATGCAGTGGATAGCCTGCATTGAGGGGTTCGATGGAAGCGATCATCTCAGGAATTTCGTTCCTATGAAAGGTTAGTGCCGGAGAAGATGAAGATGTGGATTGTCCTACAGAATATCGCTGGTAGCTATCCCGGCCTTGATGTCGTCTTCCGAAATTATCTCCTTAGCAAGAGTGGGAGTCCCAGCAAAAGCGTTGCGAACGAAGGATAGATATCTGAACTGGTGTGGGAGTGTGACAATGCAAGAACCCGCGGCGCTTACCGACAGAAGTCATTCCTCCATACCGCGTCCCTTGTAACTCCTTGCAGAAGTTCAGCTCGACAACGGATATAAACAGAAAGCGGGAGGCTTACCACTTTCCAGTAACGATTCCAGCATTTCTAGCGTTGGCTCTACAATACCCCTGAACGTTTCGAGTACAAACTCAATTTCCTCCTCGCTTGGAACATGCCACGACATCTACAGAGATATCAGAAAAATTAAGGCGTCCGTTTGTGGATTTTTGCACCTCGATCTCATCAGGTCTATACAGCTTTCCCCAGTGCTGGTGGTGGTTTGTTCGGAACTCTACTCAAGAATGAAGCCTCTACAGTCTGACGGAAATTTTTTCTACGAACCTTCACTGTTCCACTCTTCTGGATTAACGAACCTGTTCTCGAGAGGGTAGGTGTGCGAAAGAGTGAGGAGCATGCTGGATAGGAGCTTCCCGCTCCATGCATAACCGCGTTTGGAAAACGTCTTGTCTCTTAGCAACCGAAGAAGGGACAAGATGTCTTTCTTGTACTTGAGAAGCTACTCGTCCGTCAGAAATATCATAGGGAATGAGATGCGTGAAAAATCTACCGCTTTGCCGTCGCTGGTGGGTGATGTCAACTTCGGTTCTCAAAAAGCACCTCTAGCTGCAACTCACTTGTAAACTGCACCCCTGAGGATAGCAAGGTCTGACAAAAAAACATTCGGTTCGACTGAAACCTTAGGTTATCACAAAACTCACTCCAATGTAACGTCGCGTCAGAAGGCAGCGGAGCGGATGACGTCGTCGTCGTTCGGCGAGAGCTCGCGCCGTTCTCGAGTTCCGTCTTGATATTCTTCGCACAAAAATAGAAAAACTTGGCCAGTGTCTTCTCCGGGTTTGCGTTCGCTACACACTCTACGAGTTGATGGATAGCACGGACGGCATTCGACCGCACGTTATTGCTTGCGTAGTCGAAGATCATGTTGAGAACCATGTCGTAAAGATTATCCGAAAGGTGAACACAAATCTGACTGCAAGCGCCAGAAACAGCGTCGATAACTTGCACTGAAAAGAAAGTTGGCATTAGGCCAGATGCCATGTATGGGTAACCATCCTTACCCTCAGTAGCACCATCCGCGTTTCCGCTGGAGTCCTCATCGGGTAAGTTCTCCAACAAGAGGATAACTCTTCTGATGAAGTTTGCGATCCAGTCTGGGAGATCACCAGTCGAATCCATCAGTAACGCATCTTCTTCCTGCTTGGACAGCACGGCCTCCATCCCAGGTTCGATACCTGCAGGATATCTCTCAATAATGAAAGGGGGACTATCGATTGCCATCTCGTCCCGTGCTGGACCATCGACGAGGTCGCTCGTCTTGACGCCAAACTCAGCGGTCAAGTCTCCTAGTTTTATGTATTGTGAGACTTCACTGAGGAATGCGGTGGTGCAAAGCTGGTGAAACAATTAATTCCAATGAGGACACATCACGAGCCACCTACAGTTTTCAACGGGTCATTCTAAAGGGGGGCTTGAGTAATGTGCACGAGGTAAGATATAGGAAGGCGTACAAGATCTATACCAGGTATTAATAGTTGTAAGATAGGGATTAGATGTTTCGCTCCGGCATAATATACTTCGCGTGAGACGATCGCTGGTGCTACAGCGCCCAACGCTTTAATGACCGCAATCGTCCTTTGGGTCTGAAAAAAATGAGATAGAAAGAGTCCGTGAGGTAATAGGGCGGAACGCAAACCTCTACTAGGGCTTCCAGGGAAGGGACTGCGCGTTCCAAGATCGAGTGGAGAATGAGGTCTGGTTCCATGACGCTCATCGATTTGAGACAACTCTGGATGTTCGTAACCGTCGTCGAATCTTGGGAGAACATTGCAAGCAGGGCAACCGTTCGCAGGCATCTTATGAGTTCGCGTCTCATCTCCTTGGTTAGCCGACGATGCTAGGTACGAATACGTCAGTGGAATTCGGGGGTCGAGGCGATTTGCCTACCATCGGGGTCTTGCAATCGGGCTGCATCTCTTCGTGCCATCCTATTGCAAAAAGGGTAAAGATGATTGCTGACGTGAAAATATTTGGCCACCTACGCTTGTTGAAATCGTATACGATGTACTTGATGAACGCGCTCAGCTTGTTACGGATAGATCAGGGTGTGAATGAGCAGATTTCTGACAGGAAAAAAAACTCACATCTGCCGTCCAGGCACCTGAATTAGATGGATGGAAGAAACTTTCCACAGTCGCGATCAATTTGGCAAGACTATCCAATGCTCTTGAACCGGCAAGATACGTCTTCGTCTTTCCGTGTACAACTTTTCCCAGCGGGGCAGAGAGATAGTCTCCGACTGCGCCCTTCCGAGTGTCTTGAGGCATGGGGGTGTTCATCCCAGATTGGAACGGCGTCAAGGCTGGCGTTGGGACATTGGAACCAGGTGTTGGGACACTATCCGGTGCCATGGAGTAAACTATGAGTCGCGCGAGAGATGCTGGCGAACGATGAACTAGAGGTACAGCAAATGCAGACATGAGACCTACATATACGCCAGCTGGGCTTCGGCAATCTGTCCACCTCGAAGGTTGCTTGGCTATCTGCAGAAGAACCGGTGTGAAGCGATCCAGAGTCGGCTAACTGGATCTCTGCGGGGGAATTAGTCAGTCGACGGACGCCCCAATGTCAGTGAACTGACCCATAGAGGCCAAACATTTGGCCATGATAAAATCCCAGTCATATTCGGTGAAAATTCCGACGTCCTTGTAAAGGCCACCCCAATAGGTGCTGTTGAGTTGCAAATCTTCATTTGGCCATTGTGGTCTACCCTCGTCGTCTGAGACGGCGTCATCGGGTAAGATTTTGATCTTGCGAGGGTCGCTGACTGTGGGATCTACGTGCATCTCCGCCAGGCGGGCGAGAAATTGAAGCATGCGCTCATCGTACATATAGGAATTCACCGATTCCCATACTCGGAATAACATGGGGAGGAAGGATTGCGGATGTGACAGTGGGAGGAAGGTTAGCATGTAATATTGTGACGCTAGAACACTCTGGAGATGCATAAGGAGCGAATTTTCGAGGATATGAGAGGTGGACGCACATTCAACTCCGTTCCGTTCATCCGCGGGACGAATGCGGACAACATTTCTTCGATTGCAGCAGGGTGAAAAAACCGCCGGATGTTATCCGCGATATAACCCATGTACCACGATATTTGGCTACAGCATACACGGTTGTATCTTGGCGCATCGACAAAAGGGAGATCACGCACCTGATTTCAAACTGCCGCCGACTGAGGAAGAGATCGTTGTCGATGATATTGAATAGAGGCTTCCATGGAAGCCTGAGGTCTTCGATGGTGAGCTTCTTCTTGGACCTCGTCAGGACTTGCAAGCCGTCTGATACCGTGGCAACTATATGAATCGGCATCCCGGGAAGGGTGGCGAGATGAAGGTATATACGGATCAGATGGATCCTCTTCTCCTTCGGAATAGGATACTTGAGCATTAACCAACTTCGGTCTGGCATTAACAAGCAAGTCCGAGGGGCGAAAATGAGGCGGTTGAGTGCGTACTAGGTGATCATACTGTCCCACTGAGCAAATCCCGGGTCAAAGTCCTTGGCCTCAATGCATTGGCACAACCGAAGGCATATGAATTCGAACATCGCCTGCATCTCTGAGTTGCTCTCAATCGAGTATGGAAGGGATTTAGCATAGCTCTTGAGTTTCTCGAGGTAGCGATCAGGCGAGATATTTGAAGAATTACGAGGGAGTTGATCAGGTAGACCGTTCGGTCCACGGTCACGGATGGAGAGGTTAGATAGGTGTTTCAGGTCCATTTGTGTGTCGTAAGGGAGAGTAAGGATGGTAGAAGAGAACAAAAGTCGCCACACAAGAGAACGGTCCGTGAGTGGATCACCGACTGTCCCGTCACTTGCAAGTGGCTCAAGCTAAACGCCGAGCACTCAGTACGTAGCGACACTAAGAATAACCAGCCGCAACATCCTCCAGCTCGGCGATGGCGCGCTCTCGTACCATTTCCCATACCCCATCTCTTTGTGCACGAACGGCACCAAGCCCCTCACGGATCTCTTCGAGACGTTCAACGTACTCCCGACCATCGTCCTGAAGCTCTCGTAGGGAGGCCAGCGATTTTTCAAGGTTCTCCTGTTGCATCTCCGGAACGGAGAAGTGCGATGAAGGTACTGCGCCATTGGTGTATGGCTTCAGGAAAAGTTTGTGAACAGGAGGTGTCAAATCCGGCAAACGCGACTCGTTACGCTCTCTGCCCGGGCCTTCCTCCTCGTCCTCGTCTTCCTGTTTAGTCTGCATCGTAACATCGTTACATTTCAAGTCGGGGTCTTCGCTCATCACTTGCCATAACTTTCCAAGTGCGCGTCGCATCGCTGCTTCACCTTCGATGAGGCCATTTGTCGCGCGTTCGAGGTCGTTGAGTAGATCGGATCGGAATGAGTGGGTGACGGCCTGATCGAGGACAAAGGAGGAATAGCTGAGATGTTGAGCGGCTGGAGGAGGGTATGGTGCTGAGGCGGGGGGAGACGGTGAGCGTAAATGAGGGAGTTTTGGTGTAAGTGGACGCGATATCTCTGGTGGTGCCACTAGTTTCATCCGTTTCCTTGCCTGTTCTTCATACTGCAGGCATACCAATGTCAATCTTCGAATTGTTCAATCATCAAGTACACGCACCCCCCAATCTTCGTGACCAGGACCCCATGCAGCCAATTTACCGGTCCGAACCCATCTAGACCCCTTTGCTTTCTTCTTCCCCCAGTTTCCGCGAGAGATCCCGTAGTTCATTAAATCTTCATCTGAGTCGTGACCTTGTGAAGGAAAATACCAGTTATTGTTGTCGTGGGATGGTAGGAGGAGGAGGCTGCTAGGAATGTGAGTGAATGCAGATACGGCCAGCAAAGAGACTGACCTGGATTCATCCGGCGCGCGCTTTGAGGCTGCAGATCTCAACGCAGGCCGGGTGGACGAAGAGGCAACTTGATTTTGTTCGGATGCCATGGCGGATGTGGCGGGCCAACTTGGATTTCGATCGACTGCCATCAGAACAGCGCTCGGCAAGCAAGCCCAGACCTCCACCGTCTGTCCCACCTTCGGACGCGACCAATCGCTCCCCAGATATCGCGTTTGGACATAATTCCACGATGATATCTCAGGATACCGCAACAGCCGAATCTGACGGTTCGGCCAAAAAGCGCGTGGTAAGTTCACTAGCCCCCTGACAGGAACTCACTGACGTTCGAATCTCTCGATAGTGTTACTTCTTCGACTCAGACATATCTGGATTTCATTATGGTCCTGGCCACCCGTACGTGTTCATATTTTGTGTGGCTTCGTCCTCGCGGTCAATCGGCTTTCCTAGGATGAAGCCCACTCGAATACGAATGTGTCACTCCCTGGTAATGAATTATGGCTTATACAAGAGGATGGAGATTTTCGTGCGTGATTACACCCAGCATGAGATTCGCTTCTAATGCTCAAGACCAGCGAGCTAAACCTGCCACAAAAAGGGAGATGACCCAGTTCCACTCTGATGAATACGTAGAGTTCCTCGCCCGCGTAACGCCCGGGAACATGAACTCCTACATCAAGGAACAGCACAAGTGTGCGTGAATCTGCTAAATTCACCCCAAGCGTTCTCGCTAATGAATTGCGCTTAGGTAATGTTGGCGATGACTGCCCAGTCTTCGACGGGCTGTTCGAGTTTTGCTCTATATCCGCTGGTGGTTCTATGGGTAATTTATCCCCACGCGTCAACATCTTTCACTGGCCTAACCATCATTCTGCTACAGAGGGTGCCGCTCGACTGAGCCGGGACAAATGTGACATAGCCATCAATTGGGCTGGTGGTTTACACCATGCGAAGAAGAGCGAAGCTAGTGGATTCTGCTACGTGAATGGTGCGGCAACAAATCCGATGTGTGGATAATCTCCTCATCACGTTTATCGCAGATATCGTGCTCGGAATTCTCGAACTGCTGAGGTAAGAGCCGCTCATCCCGTGAGAGGAAGATGGTCTAACGACCACAATAGGTACCATAATCGTGTTCTATATATCGACATTGACGTACACCACGGTGACGGCGTCGAAGAAGCATTCTATACTACGGACAGAGTGATGACGGTTAGCTTCCACAAGTATGGAGAATTCTTCCCGGGGACAGGAGAGCTGCGCGTAATTGATTTTTGTCATCTGCCTCCCACTGGCCTCTGACGAAATTTAATACAGGACATCGGCATCGGAAAGGGAAAATACTACGCTTTGAACTTCCCACTAAGGGACGGCATGTCTGACGAGAACTATAAAGGTGTTTTCGAACCTGTACGTTTTCCCCTTTCGACCGACGCTCGCATCTAAATTTGAAATGGCAGGTCATCCAAGAAGTCATCAATTCGTTCGACCCTAATGTCATCGTACTACAGTGTGGGACTGACTCCCTGTCCGGTGACAAACTTGGGAGCCTGAACCTTTCGATGCGAGGTACTTTCTCCCCATCCTTGCTTCCTCCTCATCCTTCTCAATGGATGCGTAGGTCACGCAAATTGCGTGAGGTTTGTGAAATCTTTCAATAGACCATTGCTCATGCTTGGCGGCGGCGGTTACACCATGCGAAATGTGAGCCGGGCCTGGGCATACGAGACCGGTGTTGCCACAGGTGTGGAGTTGGGTCCACGTAGGTTCACTGAACCCGTCGCCCATACCCCGTGATTTACTTGCTCCCAACAGAAATACCAGTTAATGAGTACTACGAGTACTTTGGCCCCGATTATGAACTAGACGTTAAATGTTCGAACATGGAGGATCTCAACACTCCCGGGTACCTGGAACGGATCAAGAACATCGCTTTCGAACACTTACGCCACGTTGGTGGACCGCCGAGCGTTCAGATGCAAGGTACAAAGTCCGCTTGCCACGTGTATTTTCGGTATCTAATCTTATTCTAGACATCCCCCACCTGCCAATCGATGACTTGATGGATGATCTAAATCAGGATGAAGACACGATTGACCCTGACGATCGCAGAAGCCAACGTCTACTCGATTCTCGAGTTCAAGCTGGTGGTGAACTCTCAGATTCAGATGACGAGGGTGAAGGAGGGCGGAAGGATCAACACTCGCATAAAGACGATGATGACCTGGTTCCTGCGAGGAAGTTCGTCACAACAACAGGGATAATGAACCCCGGCGCTTCAGCTGCTTCGCACGGAGCAGGCCCTAGTGCTCACCCCCCGACTTCTATCCCTACTTCTTTGGTGACTACAGATGAGATGGATGTGGATGACACCCCCACAGAAGAGCCCTCGAAAGAGGAATCCAAACCAGTAGATACAGTAGATCAGCCTCAGGCCGCGCCCGAGAGCACCGCGGAGGAGAAACCGGAGCCAACAGCTGCACGACCAGCAAACGATACACCTGTCCAGGAGAAGCCGATGGAGGACGCTGGTCAGGATACCGCCCCCGTTGCTGATACCACTCCCCCTGCCACATAGTTCACTAGTACTTTACCTCGACTTTACCAGATAGTTGAGTATGCGCTTTGGAATGACGTCACGGGCATGTCTCAACGGTTCAGGGGCAGTCCTGCGTGACGGGTGTGACCAGGGCGATCTCGGAAGCATCCACTCAACTAATGGAAAGGCCGTCGACGCCCCCGCCGGGCAATGCCTCTCGCACACAGGCTAGCCTTCTGACACCCGAGCGGGTGAGACAGGTTGAAATCAACAGGCTGCGGGCGAAAGCGAAGCAGCGTTTACGGGAGGAGGTCGGTGCTTCATCATCTTCATCCTCAAACCAAAATGGCAAGAGGCCTCTTTCGAATAACGCTGTTACAAGGTCCCCTACAACTCCAGGGAAGCAGAAACCTCTCGCTCGGGACGCTAGGCTAGGCAAATACTTTGACTATGACCTTTCTAAGATGGAAAACACCAAGGGAGGGTACTTGGTCGATGACGGCAAAGAAGTAGATGAGGCGATGATAGCAAAGGAGAAACAACGCGAGAGAGAACGAGCGAAGCACAACTTGGAACCTCGTATGTACTCGTTTCTGGGTCTCGCTCATCGAATACGCTGAAATGTCGAAAGAAATATCCCTGGACCCGGAGATGAACCCGAAATGTAAGGAATGCCAGACGATTGACATCGACCACAATTTCAAGAAGACGTTCAATTGTCTCGTTTGCAACAAGTGCAAGAACGACTTCCCTGAGAAGTATGGTTTGTTGACAAAGACCGAATGCAAAGAGGCGCGTTCCAACAGGATCTGGCCTCAGTGGTCGTCTGACGAGGTTTTCACAGGATTATCTCTTGACGGACTGTACGTAGTCCCCCCAGATGCTGACCGCACACGAAGGTTCATTGCACCGAACAGCGGAACTTCGTGATCAAGAAGCGTTGCCTCACCTCCTGAAAGCCAATCCTCACAAGTCTACGTTCGCGAACATGATGTTATACGTGCGATACCAAGTCGAAGAATTTGCATGGACAAAGTGGGGCTCGCCGGAAGCACTTGATGCAGAGTACGAACGTCGAATGGCGATAAAGAAGAAAACCAAGAACCGAAAGTTCGAAGAGAGCCTTAGGGACCTCCGGAGACGCACGCGGGAAACCGTATGGCAAAAGCGTCAGGACGCTGAACACAAGCATGTGTACGGGCCGGTCGAGAATGGGAGTCAGGTTTGCCACACATGTGGTTTCACCATTGAGGTAGAGGAGTTTTGACTCGACGCGTTCGTTGTTCTGGGTGAAATGATCCATACCGTAATTTCGCATTGCTACGCATTTGCACTTCTGACTCTACGAACACCTCTCACAAGCGCACATTTCGAGAGATGGCCGATCATAATACATGCAAAGTTGTACGCGGGAGAGGGCCACCATCTGTAGACTACAGTCTAAGCCAACAAATACACGCTTGTATGCATGGAGCTGGAACGAGGGGGGTGATAAGAGCGAGTACGGTGGAAAGACGCGATGAGAAGTACGTACTTAAGGCGCGTCGCGTTCGATTGACTGGGTGATGATCACATCTTGATCACTCCGCTCATGGGCGTTGTGTTTCGCGTGTGCCTGGAGAAAGGTCTCTTGACTCGGAAAGCCGAGACTGGTTACTCAGGAGACGGTTACTGATAAGCAGTCCACCATGGGGCATATAAATACGTCAACTACGCCCTGTCCGTCTTCCCCCACATCCACGATATGCCCCAGACTCCAGAAGCGCAAGCTTTCATTTCCCGTATCACCGCCCTCCCCAAGGGTGTCCCCGTCTCTCTCGATGAAGCTCTTAAACCCTCTCTCGACGACGAGGCTGAGCTTCGTCGTCTCTTCGCCACGGACGTCAAAAACCCGCGTCTGAATAATCCTTACGTTGGGCTGGTCGACGTGTTCGATGCTCCTGCAGACATCAGGACTACCAGGGCAAGGGTCGTTCAGAACGAATTTGACCTTTCCGAGAAGTATCTCATGCCTCTCACCGAAGCCAAGAGGCGAAAGGAGGGGACTCCTGCGATGGCCTCGAGCCTAGAAGAGTTCAACCAGCATTGGTCCATCTTTTCCGAAGGCTCATTGTCACTTCTCGACTGGAATAACGTCGTCGCAGCTGGGGGATCTGTCTTGGCTTGCCTCCTGCCTGTTCCTGATGCCAACAAGGCCTCCAAAAGGACCCTTCGCAAATACTTTCACAGCACTGCTTTCCCAACTTCTGACATCGACCTTTTCTTGTATGGATTAACTCCAGAGCAAGCGGAGGCTAAGATCGTGGCGATCTTCCAAGGTTTGAGCCTATAATCCGCTTCAACCTCATCTTACTAACCACAGCATCCTCAGCTGTCAGGGATGCCATTCCTTGGGATTGCACTTGCATCAGAACCAAACATTCCATTTCCATCCATTGTGAGTGCTTCGCCCCCCCAGAACGACCAAGGTTAACTGGCCGATTAGCCCAATACCCTTATCGCTGTGTCCAAATTGTTCTCCGTCTTTATTCCTCCCCCTCCGAGATTCTCACTGGGTTCGATGTCGATGCTCCTTGTTGTGCCTTTGATGGAACACGGGTCTGGACTAACCCCAGGGCAACTGTCTCTATGATGAGGCAGGCCAACACCGTAGACATCTCCCGGAGGTCCCCTTCTTATGAAGTCCGTTTGTCCAAGTATTCGTTTAGGGACTTCGAGGTGTACGTCCCTGATTTGAAGCGCGAAGAGTTCGACCCCACGGTAATCACCTCCTCGACCCAGCCTCATCCACTCTGACAACCCAATTAGATTTTCGAACGCTCGATTGCTCGTGTCGAGGGGCTTGCCAGGCTCGTCGTGTTGGAACATCTCTACGATCCCAATACCCGCGAATTGTACCTCAATAAAAGGAGGAAAATCCGTAACCGGCCTGAATTCTACGGAATTCATCGCCACAAAAAGTCGTACAAGGGAGATCTGAAGAATAATAGCCCGGATGGCATGCTCGAAACCAGCTCTTACGATGTTGTCTCTCTCCACATCCCTTATGGTCCTGGATGGCACGCAAAGCGGATCGAAAAGTTGGTCTATCAAACGGTACATGGTCCGTTGTGACGCCAAGGTTTCCCTCCTGACGTGTCATCAGGATCTTGGCATGAACTGTAAGCGTCTGCATGAACTTTGCCGGCGCTTCGACCTATTTACATTTCCCATCCGTGCCAGCACCGTTCAATCCGAAGAATAAGGATAGGCGACTTCACCGCCACCCTGCGTTCTTTGGGGACATACATGAGTGCATGGAAGATTGTTGCGAGGTATGAACGATTCCTTGTATCCTATATATATTGGTCAACCAACGCACGGACAGTACTGCCCAGAACCCAAAACCGGCGAGGAGAAAGAGCTCCAGGCTCAGGAGGAAGAGAAGTACATCCGCGGTAGAATCCAGTACGTCCTAATTTCCTCGTAGGTTTGAACTCATGTTCGACTGCGATTAGGTTCATACAAGAGGATCCCGGCCGCCAGAGCATCTCCGGGAGCTTCAATCCGATCGACGACGGTGAATGGGCCGCACAGGCGTACATCGGGGAAGCGGAGAAGCTCTGCAAGGCCATTATCTCCTTCGATCGCGTTACCGTGCTCCGAATGATCCAGGAAGGAGTGGACATTAATCGACGGGACCATGTTGGAAGGGCTCCACTCCATCTCGCCATCCTCACTGGCGCCTCGGAGATCGCTTGTGACCTCGTGAACGCAGGAGCAAGGATGATGGCCAGGTTGGTGGACGGTCGCACCTCTTTGCACCTTGCTGCCCAACGTGGTCTCCCACACGTCGTCCAGAAACTGCTTGAGAGGAGTAAACTCAACAAGGAAAAGGTGGAGGAAGAAGAGGCTGCGAAAGAAGTTGAAGAAGGCGAGAAGGCTTCCGATGAAGACGACCCTATGGATGGTACAAGCAAAGATAAGGAGGAGGACTCCAAGTCGGAGGATATTGGCGACGAGGACGAGGACGAAGAAGAGGGCGACGATGACGGCTTCGAGGTTATTAACCGAGAAGAGGCCAATGATGGCGTTGCCGCAGACGCAAACATCCCCGAGGATGATGAAGACGAACCAGACATCCTCAACGTTAACATCCCCGATTGGGACCTCGGATTCACCCCCCTTGGGTACGCTATTGTGAACGGTCATCCGGATGTTGTCGATCAACTCCTCGTTGCCGAGTCAGACCCTCTCCAGCCGGTCAAAACCAACTCCCACAGAGTCCCCATCGCTCACCCTCTTGCCCTAACGGTTCTCACTGAGGATGAGGACGCTGCGTGTGCGATTGCCGAAAGATTGATCCAAGCTGGCGCACTGTCTTCGACTGCAGATAAGTCATTGATGTCCGTCTTCCTCAGGGTCGTCGCCGCCAAGAAGCCCAAACTCCTATCCACCTTGTTTCGCGCTGATTCCAAGGCCAAGAAACTCGTGAACTTCCCGACTCTCCAGGGTGGAGCAGCTATCTTCCCCACAACTGTAGCAGTCGCTAAGCGCGATTTCGTTACCCTGGCTCTACTCCTCGCCCACGGCGCGAAGGTCGTCTTTAAGGACGAAGACCTCAACCCAGCACGTTCTGCCTCGTAAGTCGCTCCCCCTCTTGTAGGTTTGTAGACTGAGATCACCCCTCCAATCAGTGACTACTCTTACTTGTCGACTGGAGATGTGAATGCGTTAGTCCCCACGCCAGTAGAGACTGCTATCCATCGTTACGACCCGGTCATTTTCCTCCTCGTCGGACTTGGTGCGAACCTCAATGTCGGCATCAGGCAATCTTACCAGCGATCGTGGACCGAGGGTGCATCTCTTCTAGATGCGGTCGAAGCACTCATAGAAAATATAGACAAGGACCTTGAAAGTTTGGGACAGCCAGCTGTACCGGAGACTATGGAAGTCGACAATGTTGACAAACCCCAGTGGAAAGACTGGGTTACCAAGTCTAACAAAGCTATCAAGGACTTCCGTGAGAAGGACAGCAAGAAGCAGGTCAAAAAATCCAGCGAGCACAGCAGAATGAAGGACTACCTCGAGGAAGTCCGGGCGCTGCTGAAAGAGAACAAGGCCAAAACGTGGAAGGAGCTCAATCCTGACGCAGAAAAGAAGGAGAGAGGCAGCAGTGAGAACAAGCAGCCTGAGCCACCAGTGATTCCCTTCCACGTTTGGCCGTCAGACTGGTGGGCTGTGCCGGTCCTGCAGGAGAAGGTTTCTCTCTACGAAGAACTCTATGAGGCATGCTGGAATGGTGATGATGACAAGATCCGCGAGCTTTGTCTCCCACCACCTGAAGGGACTACGCGCAAGGTGGCCCCAATCCAGATCGTTTGCAAGACCACCGAAGGAGGTGAGCTCCGTCCTAAATAAATTCCCTTCTCTCAGCGCTCACCCACTGCTCACAGAACTCACTCCGCTGCATGTTGCAATCCATCGCCGTCATTGGTCAACGGTCAATACTGTTCTGGCAATCGCAGCCGCCCAGCATAAGACAAAACCCGAACCTGTTACTACCTTTACTACGACTTTCAAAACGTTGGACATCGCACTGGGTCGGATGGCTCCGTTCTTTTTCATTTGAGCCTCGCTGACAAGGCCTCATAGGTGACTCCGATGAAGAGGGTTCTGAGGAAACTGACGATGACTCCGGAAGCGATTCCGATGACAAGGAAGAACCCGAGTTCATTGACCTGGATCGACAGGATACGCAAGTCCGGTTCGACGTTGGACCCGAAAAGCTCTTGAAGACTAGAATTTACCGTCTTCTTGCGACCGACAGTGGGGTTATTTCTTATGTGAACCCGTTAGAAACGGCAATCCATGATGGAGATTTCGAGGCATTCATCCAAATCGTCGAGATCAACGCCAAGCTCCCCAAGCCTGTCGCTCTCACGGACTTGGCATCCCAGGACACGTTCCTCCAGGAGGACCGTGCAAACCTCTTAGACGAATACATTCGACGCACTGGCCAGGGCATTGAAGCTCCTCAAAAAAGCGAGGGAACGGAAGACGTGCCGCAACGCCCAAAGGGGAAAGAATACTGGGGATTGAACGTTCACGGAAAGAAAAGGAGGGATCTTGCCTCGAGGGGAGACCCTAATGCCCGCTACAACATTGGATCGGAGCTTCCCCTCGTTTGGAGTGCCGCCAAACGCGGAGCTCTGAGTGTCTTGGAATACCTCAGTACCGACCGCCCCCTCGCTGCTTACCAGTATTACTTCTCTGCAAACGCGAAGGAGTCGAAGATGGTCGACCTGACGGCGTTGAAGAGTTCGATCTCCGAACTGTTGGGCTGGTGTTCTAACCCGTCGAACGAGACTGCCCTCAGCGCCGCAGTACAGTCCGGGAAGCTTGACGCTTTCAAGAAGTTGCTGGAGCTGAACCCTACGCTTTTGAAGCCATATTTACACAAGAGGTATAATGCTAGGATTCTTGAAACTCGTCGCATTAGTTGACCTAGCTGTAGGCACACAATCACCGGTCAGAACCTGCTCCTCACGGCTCTCCGTCGCTCTGGCACTGGCGAATTCGTCGACTACCTGGTCGAGCAGAACATTTCTGTCACAGAATACGATTTTCGAAGGTATTACCAGCCGATTCTGTGGATGCATTGTACTGATAGGGGTCGCAGCTGGAACGTCCTCCATGTGGCAGCCGATCGACAAGATGATCAATTGTTGCATCTCCTTGAAAAGTTACCGCAAGAGGACATTGATTCCATGCTGGTACAACAATCCAAGCCGTACCTAAACACGGTGCGTTGTCACACAATCTGTAGCCTCGCACAGTGCCTGACTGTATTTCCAGCCCCTTCACATCTCTGTGGTGAAACGCAACATCGACAATGTCAAGGCACTCGCCGCCCTAAAGACTCCTGCTCTCCTTCTTCGCGACATCAACGGGTTCACACCATTCCACCTTGCCGTCAAGTCGGGGTACTCCGAGATTGCGTATTTACTTGCGGAGACCAGTCCACCAGAGGTGTTCTACATGGAGACGGTTGTTGGAGCCACAGTGCTCGAGACAGCGACACACTGTGATCTACTTCCAAGGGCTCGAGCTCATCTGGACGACAACTGCATACCGGGTGGCCTCGTTTACGACAGCAAGAGCATCGATTCGAGTTACGTTCCCGCAAACTCGAAAGAACTCGGCGAAAGAGCTGAAGCTCTGCAAATTGTGATCGACCAACTGCAAAAAGAGGGTAGATTGACGAAGGGGGCAAAGGTCACGAAAGCGCTATCCGCGTTCGCAGGTAACATGATGACCAAGGCTACGGAGATGAAAGTGAAGGAAGTTGAGCTGGAGAAGGAGAGCAAAGATGAGGGGGCCGAGGACGACGCCAAGACCGCGAGATTGGATAACTGCGACCCAGAGAAGACGTTGGCCGTTGTCCGCAAGGCAATCCAGGAGAAGGCATCGATGCACCGTATCCCGATCCATTTGTCAGATGTGCAAAAGTCAGTCGGGGCGGCGTTGCCGAAGCGGGAGATGGGGCGGGAGGCGTCGAAGGAACACCTAGATGGATCTGAGCTTGGGGAGGAGGCAGATGATTCTCAACTTTTGCCTTCACAACGATGGCTGGGTGACTACGATGCGCTGGTGGACTGCGATGGATCGACGCAATGAGCTGAACGACCGCTTAGGCTGTCCGGGCAAGGAATGAGGCTGAATCGTAACCGGGCGAGAGCCAATCATCTGATGTAAACACATGTAACTTACCATCTTGATGTCTGATTCAATGAGCGAGCCAATTTCTCAATCTCCCTCTTCACGGTTGCCGACAACATGGACTACAAGCTGACAGAACCTACCCAGATATCCTCGCTCTTGGATATTGAAACCCTCGATGTCAACTTATACCGGTCAAGGGAGCTCATTCTTCCACCGAGAGCAAGAGGTGCATATATCCTCCTCGGCTATGACCTTTCACTCACCCAAGGGTCATTCGCAGGTGTCTTCGGCGGGCTCGTCATCTCCCAGGCAATGGTGGCCGCGACCAAGTCCGTCAAACCAGAGTACCACCTTCATGTATGCCATACCACCCGTTTCGAGCATCTCGAGTACTTACTAACTCCCTCCTGCACAGTCGTTGCACGTGAGTCTCTCACCGTCCAGAGCCCAGAAAAATGCCCGGCGCGTAACGCTTCACCTTTAGTGCTACTTCATCTTGAACGCGTCACCTGCCACACCAATCTACTATAACGTTGACCGTGTCCGCGATGGGCGTTCGTATGTGACCCGCGCGGTACGAGCAGCTCAAAGAGGGAAGGCGATTTTCATGATGGTTTGCTCGTACCAAAAACCGGAACCTTGGCAGCCTTCTTATCGTTCCCCCATGCCGCCGAACGTGCCCTCTCCCGAAGAGTGCGAAGATGAGGCCGTGTTTTACCGTCAACGAGCCGCAGCAGCGGACAGCGAACATTTGAAGAATGTATGGACCACGGGAGCCGAGGTACTATCGCTTCTGCGTACACTATTACTAGCTAACACAAGCAATGCAGTACCGTGATAGAAGCCCGATAGCTATCCGGACTGCAGGTGACCATTACGAGGGAGGCGTGCTCGTCTCCTGCACATGGATGAAGGCGAAGCACGTCCCGGAATGCGACCTTGCCTATCAAAAGGTTCGGGTCGAGTTCTCATTCTTGTACGTGCCCGTTTACTCAAGTTTTTCATAGTGTATTCTTGGCTATCTCTCAGATGCCTTATTGTGGGTTTGATCCACCTGGTGAAAGGGTGATTCTTGACCCGCTCTATGCACAGTATCGGAGCTGGCTCCAGACTACTTGGATTAAGATACCAGATTGAAGATGGCCCAAAAAGCCACGGGATTTCTGTATAGTGTCTATTCTCTGGGCACTCACAACCACACTGATTCAACTTTTCTTCAGTCAACTCTGGATCACTCTATATGGTTTTACACGTGCGTGAGCTCTTTCGTTTTGCCCGCCTCGTCACTCATCCGATCTTCAAGTGACAATTTGGACTGCGGTGACTGGCTGCTGTTCGAGGTACGTATATGTCACGACCGGGGAGCAACACTGCTCAAGTGAGCAACAGACCCGAGCTCCTCAAGCAGGATCGGGGAGGGCGCTGGTTCATCGTAGAGTAAGTCGAACTGCCTGTGTGGTGTGTGTCCTACGAGGCCAAACTCTTTTCACAGGTATTCACCCGAGACGGCGTTCTCGTTGCCCACTTTTCCCAAGAGGGGGTCGTGCGAGCCCGGGTGTTCCCACCGAAGGAGTCAGAACAGACGAGAAGTAAGCTTTGAGTACTTAGAAACACCAAGTAATGCGTGTGTAATACAATGCGTGAAAGCTCAGCGTCAAAAACCCGGAATACAGTGAATCTAGTTCTTCCGACGGTATGAGCTGCCTGTTCGAATCTGTAAGAAACCAATCCGATTCCAAAGCATGATGACAACAGACCCTCTGTTAATCGCGCCTTTCCACCAGTTGGTTGGCACAAGACACTTGAGCACGCGCCACACAAAACCACGGTCTGAGCATGCGAGAAGACGGTTGTGATCGCAAAGCAGCCTGAATGCGTGGGTCATCGTTAGTACCTAGTGAGCCAAAAGATGACAGGGTAGAACGTACCTGGACACTTGACGTCCATGAAATACGAGTTTGGAGATTGCACAAGTCGCTTAAGCTTGTGCCTTTGCTCTTCGGATTTTTGAGAGGGGTTAAGAAGGTCGACGGCGAGAGGCTGAGAAAATGCTGTTAGAATACGAGTGTACGACCAACACTGTGAACGATGTGCTTACCATGATTACTGTGGGGGATGAAAGAGGGGAGAGTACACAGCAGGTTTTGTGGATCGGTGAAAGTAAGGTTTCGGAGTTTGAATTATGGCTAGATAGTTGACGATCGATGACTGCCGCCGCACGTCCGGATCCGGCCCTGCAGGACTCACCATCAACCGAATACACACGCATCCTGACGAGGAGATCCTGGTTCACAGTTTGGTAAGAACTTGGCAAATAGCGCACATTATGGAAACTCCCACGACACAAAAGCAGCAACTACCAACTACTTCGCGACCAGCTGCGCACAAGGTCCCTTCGAGAACAACAGAGCAAGAGCTGATATACACATGAGTTACTGCACTATGGGTACAAAACATCTTCCTCGTCCAGGGTCAACTTTGGCTTCTGCGGCTTTCGAGGCTGGCCAGGTTTCTTGACGATGCCATCCCACCCTAGCTTCCAATCATCCTTGATCCGCTCCTTCGTCTTTATTGCTGCGTTTCCTGGAAACTCAGACAGCCGGCCGATCAGTTTCTCCACCTCCAATACCATGTCCCTCAACGCCCGTGCGTCGCAACCATCATGGAGTGTAGATGAATGTCCTAGCTTCGCTTGAAGCTCCATAGTAGCTTTCTGGAGATCACTGAGTGGTATGAAGCGGTTAAATGGGGTTCTGCTGCGGTGAAAACCGTGTTTACCTGGACCGATCGGACCTCTCGATAAATTGCTCCAGCTTGGTATGGTCATCCCCTCGCAGTTGTTTCTTCGAATCCTTGTTGATATGGTCCGCGAACATCTTGATACAATCCAAGCACACCAGAACGTGTACAAGCGGTCCCAGCATTAGCAGCTTGTACCGCTTGTAGCTTGACCATTTCATGGACGACGCCCTCTCGCGGAGGAGGGACCAGAAGCGCGCTCGTGTGGCGTTGACACCCTTGGGAGGGTCTTTCTTCCGTGTAATGATACGATGATATGCAGCCGCAATCAAAAGGGCGGCTTGGACCTCCTCAGGGGACGCAGAGTTTTCTTCTTGCCCACCATTATCGACTGGAGCCCCGCCGTCCTTCGAGTTAAGTACATCTTCCTCGGGCAAGGCAGCCTGTTTCTGCTGGCCGTAGTCAATTCCGAGTTCAGTCGGGCGCCCCTCGAAGGTGGGTGGACCATGAGACGTGACAGCGGGCACACGCGCATCTGTGCGACCAGCGGTCGTTGTGCGGAGGCGTTCCACGATCTCTTCGATGTTTTCGTAAGTGACGGACCGGGTGTGTTCTACGTCAAATCTCGGGCCTTTGGAGTGCAACAGAAGGATCATTTCGTCGAGCGTTGAATTGGATAATGACTTGATGAATACATCCACCAACCCCCACCAGTCGGACGCTTCGACATACCTGGATGCGATAAGGTTTGATAAGCACCTGACAAAGGGATATACGGATTCACGCACTGTCGATAAGCTCGCTCTGTCCTCCGTAACCCATGAATGGCTCGTAGCACGTCAGACCTGAGGCGGTCATCGTAGATGTGGTACCCCACTAAAGAGCGCGTTAATGTGCACATCCAACGCCTCACTCAAAAGCACTTACAGAGACAAAGGCAGAGACAACTACCCGTAGCCGTTAGCCTCGATGCTGAGGAGTGGGTAAAAGACGAGCTTACATTCGAGCGATGTATACTCCTGCATGTACGGAAGAAAACCTTGATCCGTTGTTCCTGAACTGCTGGTTGTCGCCTGACTGATGGTTGTATGCCTCACGCTGCGATTCGATACGTCGAAGAAGGCTAATCGTGTCGTTGATGAAATGCGGGAGCCGATCTGTCTTCTTGTCCAAAAGCGGGCGTGAACGGAAGAGGCCCATGAGCCAGCTTCGAGGTAAAACAACGCCGTGCAAAGTACCACGCCCCGTCTTGAGTCGATAAGCAAGAATGTGCAGACCGCATAACCTCTCCACTGCGTCACAGAATGAACCAGCGTCCACAGGGATGCGATTCGCGAGGATTTGCCTGTATGCATGTAAGTCGAAGGACCCAGGACTCTTTAATTATGACACTCACCTCAAGTACAAGGTTCCGAGGATCAATGAATGGGGGGGACCACCATGCAGAAACAAAACAAAGTCTCTGATGATAAAGTGAACCTCCGTTCCCATCCCTGGCCGAGTGAGGCACAGCGGCCACTTCCCGAATCCACACATCCGTGTGCGAGGGACATATCCTTGTGCCCGCTCAAAGTCAAAGTCGTATGCCATTGTGCAAACAGGCATAAACTCGGGGATAAAGGTTTCAATGTACTTGAAAGGTGGAGCTGGGGAAATAAATTGGAGGTTGTTACATGCCTGCCAGATCCATTCGCGCAGTATCCTAATCCCTTCCATCGATTCGGGAGTGTTCCCAAGATTGAGTGTCGCCATAGACCCAAGCTTTGGTGACGGGGGATGTAAGATAGCGTAAAGGACACAGACCCAGTGCCTGTTCGTACAAAGTCAGAATATCAGGGTGCTGGTATAGTCGACGATGCACAAACACAATGACACCCTTAGGGTGGAAGCCGGTCAAATGCAAAATTCGGATTTCCATCAACACGGACCGGGCGCGAGCATTGAACCACGCGGCTGTGATCTTCTCAGGCCGGATATGCTGGAACTGGCAGTCCCTTTTAGGGCATTCACCCCTTGTTGCCATTAGGATACAGGGGTCGGCGCCGAGTTTGTTACGATAAGCATTGTGTTGGTCCTTCGCACGAAGACGAATGTACTCCGGAATCTCGCGGTCAAGGATGTGCTTGAGCTCCTCGTGAGTGACGATGCAGCCCCCCTTCTCTTGCACAGCGTCTGGCCTGAGAGTGACAACTGTGTGCAAGAAACTATTTGTTGGGATGAAAAACCTGTCATCTTCGCGCGACTGAAATGCAAAGATCTTTTGGCGCATGGAGCCAGGGTCCAAGTGGTCTTCACGCCTTAGGCGATCCAGCAACTCGAAGTAGGTGAAGTTGAGGGAAAGTTCGGATCCAGGATTGACCACGGTAGTGCCATACTGAGGGAGAGTGGAGAAAAAAGTTTGATCCAAGCACAACAAGGCCGCGGGGTAGTTTTTTGCTTGGATAAACTCGAGGTGCAGGGTAATAAGTGATTTGGAATCGCAGTTGTATCTTGCTCTGAACATTTCAATCTGTGTTTCTTGGGGTTAGCATTATTGCCACAGGTTGATGAACGACGTGCCTCTTTGGCCTCTTGCCCGCGCACGTCATTCTTCAAATCGTCTGCTAACCCCAGCATTTCGGAAACTACCTCTGGATTTGTTGCGGGAAATTTCATCCCGAATGACTGATATTGCCAGAGTCCGCTTGTCAAATACTCGACAGCGCGTTGCGTGCGATCTCGTGCCCTTGGCGTGGCTATTAAGGTCCTGACTGCATCTGCTATCCTGCCACCATTCGCAAGGACTTCTGCAGATTCAAAGAGCCTCCCCGATGTGCGGAGCAACTCGACGTGTGCATCGTCAAAACCATAATCCTCTGCAAATGCAATGGCTTCTTTTTTCGAAGTGAACAAATCCCGGGCTTTCCTGTCCTTGAAAGTGAGTGGTTGGCTTTTGTGCATTTGGTTCCAAAAACTTACTTGATCTTGCCGAGCTGAGGGTACATAACTTCAGTACTTCCGCTTTACCCAGTAAACTATTTACCCACCTTGAAGTAGTGCATTTGGGCAACTTTCTTCAGCTGAGCAAGGAGGTCGGCTTCGATGTCGTGCTCGCGTTCTTTGAGTACCTCTACCATCTCATCGAAGTAACCGCCTTCCCGATAGATGCAGGCCGCCCTGGAACGCTGTTCTGCATGCACAAAACAATCACCTGCCTCCTTCAATCTACGGCCTTGGACGAAACAGTCCCCAGCATTGGTGTAGTAGGCCAACCTTTCTCCCCTCTGGTGCGACGAGGATGCATTTGCACAAGTAGAAAATGCCTCACCAGCTTCACAAAAAGCATCTATCCTATCCTTGACTTGGTCGTCCGGTACTCCCCTTGCGTTCTCTCGAAGGAGAAACGCGTGACAGATTGAAACCTCTCGGGTTCTTCCAGCTCTTTGGAATGCCACCAGAGCCTGGGCATAGCGTTTGTTGCTGAACATCCTACAGCTATGGCGTTAGTATTTTCCTAGCACAAGAATGGGTGACAGACAATCTCGCCGCGTCGATCCAATCTTGTGAAGTGGACTCCGTGGCCAGGCGAGGAACCTCCGAAGTGGACCCCCAGACTTCGATTAGATTTTTGCCGCCCCAATAAGCCTGCACTAGATGTTAAGTAGGCAGTCTTAGAATCGGATTGATGAGGCGCGTGCCTTCATTGGCTCTGCGTTTTCGGAGTTGTCCAGAAACCAGAGGTTCTTCCGCGCACGTGTGATGGCAACATAGAGGAACTTTAACTGTATCTTATGGCTCAGTGGGTGTAAGGTGGGGCAAACCAGGGGTAGTACCTCAGTGCAGATGCTGGCATGCTTGGTTTCGTCAAAAACTGGTGCGGGTGCGTTTTGTGTTCCGTCAGAGCCACCCCTCATGATCAGTCGCCACTGGCTGGCACTCGCAGTGGAGTCCTTGAAGAAGTTGTACAACAGGACCTACAGAGTGTGAGAATTTATGGCATCCCCCGCCCCGCGAAACATACATCGTTGAACTCTAGGCCTTTACTCTCGTACAACGTCCTGGAGCGGGTCGTCATACAGTTTCAGCTATATTTAAGACAGGACTCACATGATTATGCTCTCCCCCAACCTCTCCTTGAGCTGTTGCCTGGCTTTCTCATCACGAACAAGGATGCCTGGGTTCGGCTCCATCAGGGTTGTTTTGGAAGATAAGCGAACTAGGCTTACACTGGTCTGCTCCAAACTCTATCGGTTTTCCCTTGCCATCACCAAAAAAAGATCGCTCGAAATCATCCTGTAGACAAAAATGTCACCTTGGGCGGTCGATTGGAGAACCGCCAAAACAAAATTACATTTCCTTGGCTGGAGAAGAAAATCGGTCGGAAACCGTCGACGGATGCCCTCTCTGGCCGCAGGCTGTCGATTGAATGGGGCCAGTATTGTGTTATCAGCTCTACCACAGAGCGGGCACAATTTACAATCCCTCCGTGAGACCTATAATTGACGATCAACTCGTAGGTCTTTGAATCTGTTGGTTTTGCTCCATGGCGAAGCTCTTTCTGATGGAATGTTAACAAGCGCGGGAGGAAGCATCGTAAGGCGCTCATACCTCTGTCCGGTACTGGAAAGCTTTCAGATCACTAAATTTGAACGAACTTCCAATGGATATCGTCTACAGGTAGATCAGGAAGTGCGGTGCCTGCAAATGAATAAAGCTCACCTGGGCGGTATCACCAGCCCAGAAGAGCCCGTTCGGGTTGTTGCATAAGGTCCGGAGCACTGCGGGGAACGGGCGCGTCAATTACACTGTGAGAGAATGTGACCGGAACATACTAAGGGTGTCTATAAGGAGGTTATCCTGCACCTCGTCGACGTACCTGCACCATGGATCAATCCAGTCTACCGAAGCAAACATAACGTTTATTGGCACTTACAAGAAGTCGACTTTTTTACCCTTCTTCTGTTCCTTCCACCCAGTGTCACGCATTTCTTTCAATATGTGGTGTGTCCTGCAGCAAAATTCAGCGGTCTACCATAAGGAGAGCATTAAAGCCACGCTGACCGATCTGCAGCATCGTACTCCTGCCGTTGTCGTTTGAGCTTTGTGTAAGCAGTGAAAAGCTCGTAGACGTCTTCTTTCCTGTGGGAGAACATTCCTTGGCGGCCGCTTGACAAGTAGGTATCCCGATCCAGACACCTTTGCGACGTCCCGATCGCTTTTTCGGAACCTTTGATCACCCCCAGAATTTCACCAAAAACCAATGCGGGATCTGCTCCCACAGTTACACACGTTGCAATCGAGACACGCTGTGTACGCACCTAAGGCACGTGTGATGGTGTGGGGAAAGTGGTTCCAGTACCGCGAGAGGAACTGCGGGTACGATACAAACCGATTAACACCGTTTTCAGAGTGATCTGACACCGGAACACTTGTTGAGGACCCCACAGGTCGCATTCTCCGAGGTGGCAGCGGGTTTGTGGGAGTGCTGTTATGTCCTGGCATAACCACAGGGATAATGAATCCATCGTTGTCGTTCTCCTCTCCGATGTCATTTTGTAGCATGAGACAAAGCTATATTCAACGTAAACAGAGAGAAAGGGCGAGGAGGGTCAATTGGTGTGTACACACCTGGTCGTGTGTTATGAACAACGGAAAATTGACATCGGTCAGTTCGCTAAAGTTGGTAGGCAGGTCCGATCGCCACTGTGCTATATCGTCCAGGTCTATGAGTTCCATCTCCTTGGACATGTTCTTGGCCATTTTGCGGAGTTCCTCGGGTGAGTAGGAGGCAGCCTCGAGCGATAGCATGAGTTTTGAAAAGTATTCCTCCACCTTCGTCGCAAGGACTCTGGACTGCGTGACAAAGATCTGGCGGGGTTTGCCCCACATGTCTGGGAACTGTCTCCAGACACACTCTATCCCAAGCATCTTGAAGAGCATCGTGGTTGTCTTTCCAGTACCACTCCGGCCAATAACGTAGCAAGATGACGTGTTTTCAATAATTTCTTGCTCTTGTGCGCTGTCTCACGATGTGAGCTTTGGACGCCGGAAAGAAGCTAGACACGTACGAGACGGTAAACACATGTGCGACATCCTGATCCGCGAGGATGCCTTCAGGGATGAGTGAGTATTGACCTTTGCAGAGGTAGTCATGATCGCCTACTATTAAGAAGAGCCTGCTGAGGATTAACAAGTGCGTCCCTCAAGTTCAATACTAGGTCACATTACCTGGGATAGAAGAACAAATTTGTCGAGGCTGGTCGGAGATCAGTCAATGAATTCCAAGATGCTCTGCATGGACATACACGAGCATGGAGTGGATCTATAAATTCTAAATGTCAGCGCACGCACAAACTGAGATTTAACAACCGAATCGCTCACGGACATTTTTCAAGTCCTCTTCGCTAACCCTGGTTAGAGGCGCAAACTCATGCTGGATTTCTTGGATTGGTGACGGGGGGAAACTGGCGGGGAGGACAACTCTGTCTCCAGTATCCAGAGGTTCGTTTAATGTGCATCTCGTGATGTAATCTGGACCTTTGTTCTGGAGTTGTCGGCTAAGGGTATCCCAGAAACGCCCATGATCCGCTTGGGCTTGCTTGTCGATACGGAGAACACAGATCACTTGGAATTATGGGGAGTCTGAGTTTGCACGGTCACGAGTGAATCGTAGAAAATAGATACCTTGAGTTTCGCCCTACCGATTTTTGTCAGAATTGAGCCAGCAGTAATGAAGAACAACCCACCTCGCCATCAGGGATACAGTCGATGCGATACTAGAGAGAAATGAGCGAATGAAGGTAGGAAACCCCACGGTGTGGACCCACAATGAGCCTCATGTCACCGGACATCTCGGCTTCGAAAACCGGGATGATGGTCTTTGAGCCAGTGAGTTTTTTCTGGTTGTCTTCTGTGAAACGGCCTTGAGATAACTCCCTGTTGCCTAATTAGTATGGTGGATTACAAACCAGAAAATTTCTACTCACTTTATTTTTTTCACGACATTCTCAAACATGGCACTATTGCTACGTCGGGCTTCTCGTAGGGACTTTTGTACCCCCGTCGGCAACAGGATCCTCCACTCTCCGAAACCCTCTACGTTTTTGAAGTAGAGAGCGGCCTTGATCGGCTGGACCATGGATTCGGAAGGAGCCGTCGTGATTCCCAACTCTTTGAGTTGGCGTTTGAATACACCCGATACCTCGGGTTGCCGTAGGGCGGACAGATAGCCCTGAAGCCTTGTTAATGCGAGATAGTGGAAACAGGGATACACGCACCCCCAATATACCCTGCAGCTGAAGTAGGATGTCGCTGAATACTGCATGGGCCTCGCGTTCGGTCGTCGGTACTGTGATTCCCATGCATTCGAAAGGCTGTGGATCGAGTTTCAACTGTTTCCCTGAAGCCTTTGACTTTTTACGGGTGGTGGAAGACGCGTTTGCCTCGACTGACGCGCGTTCTATGTATCCGCCAAGTGCCTTCAAGACGTCCAAAGACGAATCCACTCTCCTGCGGAACTCTCTGAGCTCGTTACGGTGTTTTGCAGTTGCCACCTCTTCGACCGGCATCAGGGAAGAGGATAATCGTTGAAGTAGTTTGATCCCCATAGCCTCCATCGCATCGAGTGTGTCAGGAGTGGGGAACTGGGTGATAGTCCACTTCGATAACCTTTCGAAGGGCCGGTTGTCCAAGGCTACCGGATACCGTTTAAATCAGGCCAACGAAAATTACAGGCGTAGAACACTTACTTGAGAAGATGTACTCGAAAATGTGCGGACGGCTGCTGAGTTCCGCGACTAAATCCATGACCAAGGAATCGTCATGACGGCAGACTCTTTCAATCGAGCCCAGAGCGGTCTGAAGCCCCCCTGGGGTGACCAACGCTCCTGGTTCTAAAAGACTGGCGTTGAACTTTTCTTGAGAAGTGCGGTTCGGTGGCATGATACCGGTATGAGACAACGCGTGGCCGCCACACTTTTTAGCATGACACACAATCTCGGTAATTGGGGCGCCCAGAATGGGTTATGGGATTTCATTTACGGAAAGACCGTGCATTGTGGCAACTTCCGCAGTGCAGCAGCGGTCACTAACGCTACAACACGGGCGAACCGCCCTCAGTCGTGTTCAAGGCATTCTTGAGTCCGAAGAAGCGTAGAATAGGACAGGCGCGTAGAGGTACAAGAGGTAGCGGAGGATGCCGATGCGTCTCGAACGCGTTAGCGGAATGTCATACTGAGCGCTAAGAAAGGGCAAACGCATACATAAACGAAAAATGTAGGACGATGAAGATGAGTGGGCGCTATGACTACTGTGTCCTTGTGAGGGAGTCACTGCCGTTGTTTCCCTTTGCCAGCATCCGACTGACCAGCCTCTTTCGCAGTATCTAGCGTCCTAGGGAAATTGACTGGACCTCCCCCGGTTACCCTCCGCGCCTTCATCATCACAATCTCCTTCAGCCATCCGTTCTCTCGTCGTAAATCAGCGGCTTCCCTCTCCAAATCGTCGACTTGACGTGATAGGCTGGTGACTGTTCGCTCCATGTTTACCAGCCACTGCTTCTTCTTGTTCCGGAATCGGGCTACGAGGCAAGATCAGCCACTGCCCAAGGGGGAACACAACAAATTACCCGAAGCGGCCGTGTTTCTCCGTCGCTTATCTTCAGTTGTTGTTGCCCGCTCTGCATCAGAGTCCTCCTCCTCCTCTGGATTGGCAGGGGTTTCGGGGAGATGTGTTGGTTGTGTGGGTTGCCGTCCAGGTTGTTCCTGGACACCTTCTTGTATCTCACTTGAACTGCCGACACCAAGGTCATGCTGGGACTGTAAGAGCTGCAGCCAAGCCAGGGTGGTCGGATCCAATTGTTGGCTGGGTGACATGCCTGATATACCAGGTTCGTCCGCCTGAGGTTGCGTATACTGGTGGTGGTGTGGAGGGAGGGGATCGGTGGGATATGGGGTGGCGAACGACCTCAGAACCTCGTCCAGCGGGTCTGAATAGAGACCAGCGAGGGGGGACGTAAACGGGAAAGATGGAGGTCCAGAGAAGTGGTGCTAAGAATGGGTCAGGTCAACGGCATGTTCGCCGTCAATTCAAGACTAACCATCGGGAGCGCCATCTCGGGAAGGATAGTATCAGGGATGTATTGTCTGTCGCGTGCGCCTCCACCGACAGAAAGCGATCTGGGTCGTGAGTTGTTGTTCATGAGCTGAAAGAGCCGGTAGAAACTGTGGGTTCACAAGCGAGAAGAGAGAGAGAAAAAGTGAGCAGGAGGCCCGATGTATAGGGTAGATAAAGTATTTCATTGATTCCAGCAGGCACCAAGGCCACCGTCCGTTCTGCCGTTGTTTTGCCTGCGAGGAGGTGAATGCACCAAACGATCATATCCCGTAATCATTGCTCACTACACGAGCCGATTGCGCAATGCGCCGGTAAATGGCGGTTTCTTTTTGAAATGCCTCAGAATACGCAATCCTTGTACCATCCAATTTCCAGGGAACCACTCTTGCGAAAGTTTAATCCAAAGTACAACGGGCAGTGACCGCGGGACCTGGATGATCAGGCATTTCGTCATCTTACGAACTTCGATCCTCCAATTCCGAATTCCTTTTGAGTTAATGTTCAATTCCGAATTCCTTCTGGCATTGTCGATCAGGCAACCTTTGTCGGCAATCCACTGTTACAGGTGGTATGCCTACTAACTATATTCCTCTGCACTTTCCTGAATATTTCCAGCTGCTTTCCGTCTCAACGACCCCAGCCAAACAAACCTGCTGGGATCTCCAGCCCCTACCACTCGCTTGGAACCACCGCCCTCTCTCCGCTAACGAGCGGCTACATTTATAACCGTGTTAGCCGCCGCAAGCTAGAGTGCCCTAATCTTAGATCGAGCAACGACCAGACGTCGACGACGTCACGCGTCAACCCCAGAAACTAGGAGTCTCCGGACCAGAGCCAAGCTCACCCAAGGTGACAGCGATGAGGTCCGTGTGAAGTCCGGCCGGCACCGGGCCGCGATCATCAGCGATCACACGACCCCACGGCAGCAATGAAGACCACCGTACGCACGACGAACTCGGTACGGATTAGGATCGCCACCCAACGTTGCCTTGCTGCACATTTAATTAAACTGCATCCACCATAGCACGAAATTCTGGCGTACTTTGTCGGAATCCCCGCGATGTATGAAGACGAGCCCCAGACCGGCCCAGACGGCAAACATTCTTCATACTGGAGAAAACGAAGGTCATTAACAACGGGTTTCTGACCCCCCTGTCCAAGTAGAGTCGCGGTGACATTTTATACCAACCCCTTCACAGAGGCGAGGCGTTCACGCTCGGGTTTGTGATCCACGCCCTGATATCTGCTGCACCGCCGTTCATGAAAAAGGTTGCTTGGCGGTGGGCAATGTGCATTGACTCTATGTGACGATTCGCAAGGTGCTTATATCGCGCGCTTTCAGGCAATTTCTATAACGTTCGTGGCCTTTCAAGGCAACGGCCCAACGCAGTATTTATCGCGATGTGCTATTGAGGACTACAGCACTTCAGCTATCGCATATCCCGGAGGGATAGCGGGTATACTTCGTCTCTATCCGGGAAGAAATCACAGGTGGACAAGGGAGAAAATCATATGCACCCCACGCTGCCACTCTCTTCATTTCCAAATTTAACAGTTCCAGATGCGGCGCCATAAACTCCTCCAACGTCTCCAAACAAAACGCCACCCGAAACTGTTTGACCCTGTAAAACTCGCGCAGCACTCTATCCAAGCCTCGTGGCGGCCAGCGCGCATCTAGCTCGGAGAATATGACCACGACTTCTGAGAAGACTGGGGATTTAATGGTGGAGAGGAGGCCCTTAATTGCCTTGATTTTGTGAGCGTGTTGTAGTGAGTCGGATAGGCGTGGACCCAAGATCTCCAGAGATCGAAGGGCATTGTTACGCGACAAGTCGCAGGACTGGGCAGATGCTAACAATAATCAGCTCAGGGAACGACAGGATACTCCCGGAGGATGGCGACCCTCTTACAATGTTTTGAAGCATTATGCAGTTGGATATACGCCGTCTCCAGAGTGTTTGCGCAGGCATCCAGGACGAGTTGGATCCCCTGGACATGATGCAAAACCATCGAAGTAAACTGCATTCCTCCATATGCAACGATCATATCCTTCAACAGCCTCTCGTCATCAAGGTTCTTGAGGGTCAGTTGGCCTCGCAATCTGCCTTCCATTGGGACAAGTAGGATATCGGGCGCCTCGTCTTCCACGGCCAAAGCACTATAGTCCGATATCTCCACGTTGTCCAAATTCGGGAATGACCCGAAGAAGTCAAGCAACTCTCGGCGAGTACCCCTCGGAGCGATCAACGCCACTGATCGCAATGTCGGCGAAAAATGCCCAAAGTACTCCACAGGCCCCATTGGGAACTTGAGAAAGTCTAAATCCGCAATCGTGAGATCCTGCAGGTTCTCCAGGGCACGGAAGTATTGTAAATTCTCGGAATCGAAAATTGCAGGACTAATATAGATAGTCCCAAAGAGCGCCTTCGAGAACTGTACTTGTTTGACGTACGGCAGTAGGTCGAGTTTGTGCAAGCCTTCTAAGGGGTGTAGATAAGTGCGTGAGGAATCTCTTGACCATTGCCGAAACTTCAGGGTGTGGTAGAGGTGAGGGATCGTGATGTTGTACCAGGTGAAACAGGTTGCGGCACAAGCTTTCAGAGTGCGAGAGTCGTATGCGAGGTTGGCAATAATCATTTCTAAAATCTCTGGAGGAATCCAATGTGCTTGGGGGGGAGGAGTGGAGGAATCCGGGTCCTCGTGTTCGAGTATATCCCGGATTTTGGCTTTGGAGCGGTACCAGATAGCGTTGGCGAAGCGTTTGACTCCTGAAACAGTAAGTCAGCAATGTAATCTAGTGGCGGAGAGACGCAGAGAAACTTCTTGAGCACCTGGTAGTGAAGATATGGGACTCCTTGGAATTCTTGGGTGGTAAACTGCTGTGGACATGATTGAGTATGGTGGTCGTTGCTGTAGAGAGGTAGGTGATCCACTGATCGAGTTCAGCTGGGAGCACTCTGAAGCTGGCCTTTCGCACGCCACGGCTTTAGACAATAAGTTACAACGGGTTGAATGGGGCGGGTCCTAGCAATTGTGTTCCAAATCAGATGACAGCAGTGTGTTAGAAATATTTTTTTATCCTAGATATTGGGCGTACGGAGGCAATCGGGGTGCATGAAAAGCACCAGAAAACCACGGGTATCACCAAAGAGGTCGGATGTCCTTCCATCCATGCTCCCGCTGTTCCCAGTAACCGCCGTTGTATACCCACTCGTCACCTTCCTGGTGGAACCACCGTGGTTGCTGATCATTCCCATTCCTCCGGCGTTCTCTCTGTGCCTCCTCGACTCGTTGTTTCTCAGCCTCTGCTGTATCGAGGTCCCCTTCCTCCAACGCACGCACGTCCGGTCTGTGCCTCGAATCGGTCGGTGGAAGCTTCCGCTGCAAGTCTGGGGTTATCTCGTTCAGCGTAATCGCAAACGACGTAAACCCATAGTAGTCTTTGCAGTTCTTGGGGAACGGGGCAATCTTCCAAAGTAATTGGAAGCGTGACTCGTCGAGAACACGGACGATGTTCTCATCCCATTTCCCTTCTAAGTTGGCCAGAGATTTTCCAGAAGCAGAACAAACGGTACCGGAAACTGCATTGGCAGCACCCCAGTATCCAGTCTCTTTGAACTCGAGGTCACAGCGAGTGTTGTCAGTGACATTCTCGATCGTCATTTGACCGACGTGCTCGAGATACTTGGTGCCCATCATGAGGTTTCGCATGAACGACGAGGGTTTCTTCCTTGAGGCCGGTAAGAACTGCGTTCAACTCGCCGAACGATGTGCGAAATTGTGATAACCCACCATTGGTAATGATCATCACCTATCTTCACGTGTATTGCACCAATGGGGATAATCTCGAGACTCTTTCCTAAATCAGGAGGGGTGAGTTTTCGGACCGATGGAATCCTTTAAAAGAACACAGTACCCCAGAACTTTGTCCGCCCCGCCGACGACGCCCACAGTTCCCAGCCTTCGCCTTCTGCATGATACGCCATAATGAAGGGATTGTGGGAGACCTTCTCTGCGATAAACTTCATTCTGGGGTCTTCGAACGTTTCACCAAGCATGGGGTTACTGAATATCATCAGTGAATGCAGAAACAATTCAACCCTTGGTCCGCTTACAATCCCTTTCTGCCGCTCCTGAACCTTGTATGCGCATAGCCTGATACGGCAAACGCGGCAACGTAGCACATTCTCTCGACCGAGTCTGTGTTCTTGGCGGCTCGCGTTAAGAGGTCAAAGTATTCGAGTTCTTCAGCAGCCCGCTGTAGTAGCGAGAGAGGCTCATTGAACGTGACAGGTAAGGCTACACTGGACAAATCCTGGGGCGAGGTGTGCATCTACGTTTCTTCGGGGTCGAACTGTACATACCTTCCCGACGTTTTTCTTCAGCACAGCGAATAGACTACCTTCATCTGCAGGCGGGAGCGATGGGAGCTGGACCCTTCGAATTACCCTTGAAGGATCCGTGGGAAGTTCAACAGGCCCACGTTTGGAAGTTTCCTCTCCTTCGATGTCAGTATCCATGGAATTTGAGTCTTCCCGGTCATTTATCCTGCTGTCGGGACCGTGGTCATCGGCTCCGGTGGATTCCAGAAGGAATTCCTCAGGGCCATCGTCAAACTCTGCTGCGTCGAACCAGAGGCTGTCACTTGCATTCGTAACGATGGAAGAGCGCTTGGATCTGGATCTGAACAAAGATGCTGATGCTGAGGTTGGGGATTCGGTATGGTGTTTTTCCTCTCTCTCATCAACCCTTGGAGGAAGCACAAGGGAGCTCGACAAGGAAGTGGACTGTCCATCGCAAGAGATGCTTGAAACAGCCTTGGCAAGCGCAGCATATTGTTCCTTGAGAGTGCTCAGAGAAGCGCAAAGACGAGCATGAGGGCTGGAGTCAAGAACCAAGACATCGTCCTTGTCTGGAACAGAATGACCGGCTGCAGATAGGATGTCAGAACGGACTTGGTAATTATTGCTCCACGCACGTTTTCTGAACAAACCGAACACCTCCTTGCCGTGCTTTTCTTTGTTCTTCGATCCTGCAGACTTCCTCTTGGAATCGTCTGGTGGTAGAGCACTGATTGCTTCTTCTAAGTCATGGATGGTCTTAAGGGACGTGAGCTTGGTGTGCTGAATTTACGACCGTTACATACGGAACTGAGGTCCATGATTATGGAATTTGCACGGAACAAACTGTCTCGGCGAGAGCTAGCTCGTTGCAACGACCGTCTCGTCCGCACACGTTCATCTGCAGAAATGTACTTCCTAAATGAGGCAGTTCAGCATGATCGAGGTTGCGGGATGATGAATGCTCTGCACACCGGAGGGCGGACATCCATCCCTCAAACTCAGACGTATTGAGACACCTGATGTGAAATGTAGCATTGCTTGAATCGATGTGGATCTCTTTGCGAGCTGGCGTGAAACATTGAGTGACATTCGTGAGTGACAACGGAATTATACTGACACGGCTCATTTGAGATGGCAGCCTGTCCAAGAGAAATCTGGTCACGGACGGGCTCTCCGGGGCCGAACGCATAAGACAGGACACCGGACTCGTAAAGGGTAAAGTATCGGCGGGCAAAACCTAATCAATTTGGTGTGGGCAAGTGTGAACCAAGGCTTTGCAGGATAGGCCAATGATACCTCGTACCCTGCATTTTCTTCCTCCGTTTCTTGAGAACCCAGCCTTCATGCATAATTATCGAGCCTGCGACCACCGGGGCAGCGTGGACGACGTCGTGTGCGTTCGGCATGCTTGGAGGGATGCAAGATGCGGCGTTGGTCGGCGTGCGAGAGGATCAGGCAACGGGCGCCCGGCCATAAGCATGGCCGCTCGGCTAGATGTATTGCGGGGGATGAAAAGAGCAGCTCAGGTATATTGGGTGAGGACTATGAGCCACTGAAGTTCGTTCAAGGGGGCACACGGCGTCGGTGGGAGCGAGCTGTGACATGAACTTGGCCTGTTATCCCACGTCCTCCGTGTTCTTGAATAATCCAGCGGCTGAGGATCTGGAAGTTTCACACAAATATCTTAGATGGCGGCCGTTTCAGACGTCCCTTGCGGTGTATATACGCTTCCGTTGAGCTGGGAGGGGATAAACCCAAAGTACTGATGATACTCAGCATCTGCATCATACATCATCGATACCGGAGGATTACCAACATATTCTCAAGACCACGTGATCATCTCTCGCACAGGGTTATCAACCCCGATCCCTCGTTGACCCGTTGAATCAATCTCCAACTCCCCGCTCATCTCCTCCCTTCTCTCAAGTTATTAAGCTGATTGTTAACAATGTCTGAACCAACGTGTGTCTTTGGGTTGCTCAATGTATCCCCCGATCTTGCTCATTACCATTTTCCATCCTCAGTGGTGATATTGGTCTCATCGGTTGGCCGTCATGGTAAAATTCATCACCTTCGTACCGCATGGACTCTCACTCCAAATTCTCTTTCACAGGGTCAAAATCTCATTTTAAACATCAACGATAAGGGCTTTACCGTCGTTGCCTACAATAGGACCACCTCCAAGGTCGATGCATTCCTTGCCAAGGAGGCAAAGGGTCGGTTGTTACGCTTGGCTTTCTTTCCATCTCATCATCTAACCAAACGGTCTTTGCTCTATAGGTACCAAAGTGCAAGGTGCTCACTCCATCGAGGAGCTCGTTGCAAAGCTGAAGAGACCACGCAAAATTATCCTCCTTGTCAAAGCCGGTGATGCCGTTGACTCGTTTATTCAACAACTCGTCCCCCACCTCGAAAAAGGTGATATCATCATTGATGGTGGTAACTCCCACTACCCGGACTCGATCCGAAGAACCGAGGAGCTCGAGGCAAAGGGTCTCTTATTTGTTGGTTCCGGTGTTTCTGGAGGAGAGGAGGGTGCCCGCCACGGTCCTTCTCTCATGCCCGGCGGTTCAACAGCCGCCTGGCCCTCAATTCAGCCCATCTTCCAAGCCGCTGCTGCCAAAGCGTTTGGTGAGCCTTGCTGTGATTGGGTTGGTGAGACCGGCTCCGGCCACTACGTCAAGATGGTCCACAACGGTAATTTCCACCCCCGTCGATCACAACAGTGTCCGTGCTAAGGATCGTCCAGGCATTGAGTACGGTGACATGCAGTTGATCGCCGAAGCCTATGACATTCTCAGGCGTGGTCTCGGTATCCCCAATGATGAGATCGCCGATATCTTCACGGATTGGAATAAGGGCGTCCTAGACTCCTTCCTGATCGACATCACCGCCAACATCCTCAAGTTTAAGGACGATGATGGTGAATTTATGGTTGAAAAGATTCTAGACTCCGCTGGGCAGAAGGGTACTGGCAAATGGACCGCTATTGCTTCCCTTGAAGCTGGTATTCCAGGTCGGTGGAAAATATCTCCCTCCTCCGAGTGTTTGTTCATCCTTCCCACAGTCACCTTAATCGGAGAGGCTGTCTTCGCCAGATGTCTCTCATCCCTCAAACAGGAGCGTGTTCGCGCCAGCAAAGTTATCTCTGGTCCTCAGAAAGAGGCCTTCCACGGCGACAAGAAGCAGTTTATCGATGACCTAGAACAGGCTCTCTACGCCTCCAAGATCATCTCTTACACTCAAGGTTTCATGCTTATGCGCCAAACCGCCAAGGATGCGAGTTCTTATGCTATGTGCTTACATTCTTTCAACTTACCCCCGTGTAGCTCAACTGGAACCTGAATTATGCTGGTATTGCTCGCATGTGGCGTGGAGGATGCATTATCAAGGTGAGAGTTTCCCCTTCATCACAGGGACGTGTTTCTTAGTTGGTCCGATAGTCTGTTTTCCTTAACGACATTGCCGCCGCCTACACCAAAAACCTCGAGCTTGAGTCCCTCCTTTTCGACGACTTCTTCATCAACGGTATGTCTCTGACATTTTTCGACTGGCTTCGGTCCCTTACTCCTTTCTTAGCCATCCACAAGGCACAGCCTGGCTGGAGGCGCATCATCGCTCAAGCCGTTCTCTGGGGTATTCCAACTCCCGCGTTTTCGACGGCTCTGGCCTTCTTGGACGGTTACAGAAGCGAGGTTGTCTCCGCCAACATCCTCCAAGCTCAACGTGACTACTTTGGCGCCCACACTTTCCGTGTGCTTCCCGGTAAGGAGAACGCCAAGCTCCAAGCCGGCAAGGACATCCACATCAACTGGACCGGACGCGGCGGCAACGTGTCTGCCTCCAGTTATGACGCTTAAGTCGTCTCCCCAACTGTTGTGATTACACCTCGCGCTGCCTAGTACAAAGGAGAAGATGGCAAAACTAGACTGTACAAACTTTTTATGTGTTATGTTGTAACGTTCCCGTTGTAAAAGCATGCAAGAACTGAGAATCACGAACTTGAATCCTCCTTTGAGTATTGTCTGATGTATCTTTTGGTCTAGTAGCGCAGGCGCAGAATGCTTGGAAGGTCACTGTGATGAGCAGGTGAATTCGTTTGGTCATCACTGCAAAAATAGAATGACTGAGATTCATTCGATTCACGTCATCGTTCAGGTAAGCACCTATGTTCAGTAGCCCCTACAGACTGAAATACTCAGGTCGGTTCAGTCGGAATCAACTGAGTTCAAGGCGCTGGCCCTCGATCGATCCCCGGTCCAAGGAGTCGGCAACCGCATGGCCGGAAAAGGATTCCGTTCTTTGCGATCAAGCCACTAGAAGTTGGCTAAAGGCTCGCCAGCCCACATCCCAAGCGAGCTCCTCAGGATCACTATTGAAACGGGGAATAGTAACGGTGGGTACGAAGTATATGGTAGCGAAGGCCAACGCTAACGGGTGAGCACGAAGGGGGTCACAAGGTACTTTGGAACCATTTGATGGTCTGTTCTAAAGCCTTCTCATGTCCCTCGACAGACAGCGGCTGCTCCCTTGCAGGTCGAGCAGCGAACCCATGGACAGTGCCTATGAGACATATAAGACCGATTGGATCGGGGGAGGACGAACACGACTTGCCAGGGTAGTCCACGAATTCATATTGAAGCTCGGGAGTCCGGGACTTGAAATGCGCTTCCGCCTGAAGCCTGAGTTCCTTGGGGAAAGCGTCGTCCTCTGTGCAGGAGACCAGGTGTTAATATAGAAGAGGCATCATCGGAAAAACGGATTCCAACCTTCTGCACAAGCCCATGAGACAGGTACCTGGAGAGGTTGTCAGTTGCTGTTATCAAATTGTCGAATCGAGTTGTACGTACGTTGATGGCCTTTATGGCATCCAAAGTTGAGGGTGCCGGATGGGCTATAACAACCGAGGTGACGGCGTCGAGTGGTGCGAGACGAATGGAGATGGCTCCACCGAAACAGTACCTGATACGAAGAGTCAGATAGATAAAGAAAGGACGGTAGTTCAGGCGAACCCAACGACACCGATACTCTTGTAACCGTGTTCAGCTTTGATTTTAGTCAAGAACTGGAGGCAAATGGAGTTATCAAACTGCAGGGCAACGTAAGGAATGGTATGCGGCACCTCTTTAGCTCGTGGGTCGACCACGGCTGGGCGACAACCAATCATTCCAGGGATGTGGGTCAAGAGGGTCCAGTAGAACCTGACCTTCCTCCAAAGCCCCATCTTTTCTCCCGGATGGCGGGGGAGGAAGAAGTCGAGTACCTCGGGTTTAACTGGGATGCGACCTGGTCGACAACAAGGGATGGCCGTCCAGATAGCAAGCGGTCGTAGACTGCAAACGACGCACCGTCAAAAAGGTCTGGGACCCAGACATCGAATCCAGTGCGCTCGGCGATGGTATCGGCGATGACCTTTGGGTTGGAGATGGAAAGTCCGAAGATATCCGTGAAAACGATGACAGCCTTGTCTTTCGTGTCCGGTTGACTGGAACCTTTGGCAAAATAGACACCGTTCTCTTCAGTTCCTTTGGGGGAGCCTGGAAGCGAGTTTCCAGAGGTACAGTCAGGGCAACTCATCGCGACAGAAGTTCCGCCACGCAATTACCTCAAGCTTATTTTATACTCTTCCCACCGTTGCCGATTGAGTCATCTTGCCCTCGTGTTATACCCGCTCCACTGTCGACGCGGTCATATTGGACGCGTCGTGTATTTACGTGACACCACACGTGATCCGGGTCAATGTCATTCGGCCGACCTCCTTCACTTTCCTCGAGCGGGTTCACCGCTACACCACCGGACAGAGGATCATTCCCACTTGACCACTACGGTGAGCACCTGCTCCAGAAATTGAAGAGTTCCGGAATTTGAAACGTGGTTTGCAGGCGAGTGTAAGGGGTATATGATCAGATACCTAGAGTGCCTCAAGACGAACGGAAGTACGTCCACTCCATGCAGGGTCCTCAGCAAGGATTACCTTGATTGTCGCATGAACCGGTACGCGTGAGTTGAGGTTCAATCTGACCGGAATGGCTGATGGGCTTGCAGGGGACTCATGGAACGTGACGACTGGAAAAATCTTGGGATGGGGAACCTAGATGCCTCGCAAAATGCGTCTGCGACAAATACAGAGGACACCGGGCAGTCTAACGAAAGATAATTAGTAGAATAAATCTGAATTATTGGACATCCTGCTCCCGACCGTGGATTAAAATTCGCGTGATGCTCATTCGTCGGACGGTCCCGGAATTTACCACGACCAGCCAACTTCTCTTTCTCGACCTCTTTCCCCCTCCTACGACCACATGGCGTCGACGTTCAAAGTTGTAAAAAAAGCGGTCACGCTTCCCCCAACCGTCAGGACACTCTCTTCAGGTGTCCCCCACCCTACCCTCGTTAACCTCGCCGCCGTAGGAGGTGGTGGACACCACGGGCACGGTCACTCTGGCCCTCGCTCCGACGTGCAGCCCAAATGGTCCGGAGGCATCACCAGAAACTCGTCCGGTTTGGTCTCAAAGACATTCGTGACCTGTACGAAAATTCCCACCTTCTTAACCGCAACGCACTTTCCAATCGCAATACCTTTTAGCACCCGTCAATACCTTCTCACAGCAACGGTATATCCATACCTCAACTCCCGCTAAGGATGCTCCCAATGTCCCCGACTTTTCCGGCTACCAAGCCGCCTCCCCTTCCAACAACCGGGCTCTCCAATACTTCATGGTCGGATCTCTAGGTGTCCTCTCTGCTTCTGTTGCCAAATCCACCGTTACCGAATTCTTGGGAACCATGGCCGCTTCCGCCGATGTTCTCGCCTTGGCTAAAGTAGAAGTCGAACTTGCAAGTATTCCGGAAGGAAAGAACGTGATTATCAAATGGCGTGGAAAGCCTGTGTTCATCCGTCACCGGACTCCGGACGAGATTGACGAGGCTAATAACACCGATTGGAAGACTCTCCGTGATCCCGAGAGTGATGAGGCTAGGGTGAAGAAACCAGAGTGGTTGGTCATGTTGGGCGTTTGCACCCATTTGGGATGCGTCCCCATCGGCGAGGCTGGGGATTTCGGTGGCTGGTGGGTAGCCTTCAACATACAGCCATTCTACACGCTCACCGTTCTCCTTGCCTTACAGGTTCTGCCCGTGTCATGGTTCCCATTACGACATCTGTGAGCTTTTATCTTGTCCCTTTTTCGTTAAGCCCCAACTAACTCGCTCCTTTCCCAGCCGGTCGTATCCGCAAGGGCCCTGCTCCTGTGAGTTTCACCGCAACTGTGATGCGTGATCTAGTTTTGACGCTCTTTGTTTAGCTTAACCTCGAAGTTCCCCAATACGAGTTCAACGAGGCAGATGGAAAACTTACTATTGGATAAGTGTAGACACAACTTAGATATCTCAGCGCGGATGCGTTACGAGAGAGATGAATCTCTTCCATAATACATGAGCATCCACTTTATTCCCTACCCAATCGTGATGTTGCCTTGGGGTGATCGACTCGATCGACTGTTTTCCCTCATCAAAAGTGGCCACCCTCAATGGCTTCGGGTTTGTCACACATCGTCTTCAATGACGAGTTCACCATCGACGAGATCGATAAGGAAGGTCGGAAGTTCGACCGAGGTGAGACTACCTCACCAAATACCCACATGGGTGGATTGCACATTCTTACGGCCTTCGCATCTTTCCCCACCATCCCCCTTCCTGGCTCTTCATAACTCGGGAATCCTGCTAACTGTGACTAAGTTTCGCGGCTATATGCGAAATCGAAGAACTACGAGATGGATCTGACGCTGGACTATAATAACGAGCTGTACCCTCTAAAAGGCGGCCAGACTTTTACTTTGTCGTTGGCGACTTCTTTGTCACGTGGGAGCGCGCCCGGGAAAGATGGAGAAGGGGAAGATAAGGAACAACTGTGGCGGCCGGATGGTAAAGGTCAGAAGGGGATAGAGGAAGACTTCGAGTATGTGATGTTCGGAAAGGTGTGTGTTGCTTGAGGCCCTCGACGCCTTCTGTCTCGTTGACGACCGGGTGATGAACAGGTGTACAAGTTTGATACAGGAAAGGAGGTGTCGTAAGTAAAATCTGCATCTCAAATCTAATCTTCATTCTCGAGATTAACTTCGTTCCCGTTGCAGGACCGCCTACGCTTCCTTCGGGGGCCTCTTAATGTCGCTCACCGGCTCATTCAGACACATGACCAATATTGTCCTCGGAGAATCTGTCTACGTACTACTGCGCAGATGAAACAACCGCTTATATAAACGTCTATACGATGCGCGACCCCCATCTTGAGGGCGAGAGATTAGAACAATACAAACGGGATGCGGAAGTCCAATCGAGTTGTGAAATTCTACAGAGGTAGTCTAGAGTGAGTGCTAGAAAGGAAAAGCCGCCGTCCGTGGGCTATCATGACTGTGGTGGTACAATGAGCGAAGGATTTCACATTGCATGATGGTCAGACGCATAAAAGGTGATCAAGGAAGAAATAAAAGAAATGAGGGTAGTTGAGTAAGCTCCTTCGGTCCGGTAGGATGAAGGATTCGAGAAGCTCAGTTGAAACGACAATCTCTCTCCGTATTGAATGAGACAAAAGGACCGAAGGTTGCGCCCGCCCTCCCCGAGCTTCATGATGACCGGAGGTCCCGCAGTCGTACGATCACATCTTCCATCTCGAGGCTTCGTTGCTCGTGTCGGTCCCAGGGCATCACTCCTCGATCGTCAATGACGACCTCGACCCCCCCAACAGCCGCGCGGTGTTCTTCTAGGGCGAGGTGAGGCTCCAGGTCATGATAGTCCACTCCAAAGAAGCTGGACAGCTTCGCTGCGCGCATCCGCCTCCGTCTGAATTCTTTTTCCTTCCCCCTCACCCTCCTCTCCGTGCGAGTGGAAGCTTTTGATGTCTCACCGCGACTGGGAACCGCCTTGTGGGTGTAGACCATATGAGATAACGGTGGGGATTCCATTGGTTGGTCGTATTGAAACGACTGCCCGAACCTCGGCAACTGCGGTCCATGTAACTCTAATGGTGGTAGAACAGGAGTTATTGGTCTCGAGGGTGGAGTCGGTCCAATAAGGGTTGATGAATTCGAGACCGATCTTCGGCGGCCGGTAATGGGTTCGGAGGATTGGAAATTTGTCGTGAACGCCGAGAATAGGGTGGACACGGAGGCCCGGTCATCAAATGCGTCCGTAATCTCGCTCTCGAATTCCGGAGCGGGTGGTATGTGTGTAATCTGGAAGAGGGGAGGCGGTGGCTCTGAGCCAAGGACCTACAATTGTGAATCAGTCCTTCGAGTCTACCGGAGCAAAACAGAAGTCGGAGCAACAATCGACACATACTTGTTGTATCTTCTTAGCCCTGCGAACGTTCATGGCCCGTTGCTTTTCCGGGGAGGGGTATGGCAGAGGTTCCACTACATCCCGTCTATCCAGCACACCGTTGTCAACAGAGGCCTGTCCAACCTTGTGACTCCGCATGGGTTGGGTATGGAATTCTGTCACTGGTCGAACACCGCCCGCAGACTTGACCCAGCCCATTGTAGAGGTCACATCAACGCTCGCTCGATGTTTCGCTACAGGTCGATTGCGTAAGGGGCGTGAGCGTTTCTCAAGTTCACCTGGTGTGGGCACGAAAAGATCAGGCGACAAGCGTTTGGGTTTGAGAGACTCTGTGGCTTGTCTTCCTCGGTCGTGCGTGGTGCGAGATCGTGAGTGAGGAGACTGGGAAGTGTGTGCTCTCTCCTTTGAGGATTGCGACGTTATAGGCCCGGGTCCGCCCCATGTCCGCGAAAAGACAATGTCTGAGTTGATCGAGCTAGATGGCAGCGGGTGCATCGTGGGGGGTGGGAGGGAAAGGTTGCGGCGATCGCCTAGGGTCTTAACTGGACAAGCTCGTAGACGCTCTTGGTTTGATTAATACTAAATGCCGGGATGGAGGTCTCGGCTGCCCGTGCGATACCGTCGACAAGGGTAGGGAATCAAAGACAGTCGATTGTTGCGTCGGCTGTTCGACACCGCCGTTGCCAGGTTCGAGGGGAGATCCGGGACTTTACCAGAAAGATGGATGGCATTTAAGATTAGCCCAATCGATAGATGAAAGCTCTTCTTGCTGTAGAGCGAATTCCAGGATTGATGGTGAAATGATCGGATCCTGCCATCCATGACAACGGACCATAGTATTTATTGGGGGGTCACAGGAATGAAAATGTTCCCGAAGCAGTTCGCCCAGAACCAACTCAACTATTAGAAGCGTCTGTATTCATTATCATGTACGATTATCGTAGAAGGTGTAAAGATACATACCAAAAAACTACCTAATTGCGCGGGTTAATAAATAACTGCTTCCAGAAGTGAAGTCCGAGTCCATGAACCCTCTCAAAGGCAGCGATTTGTCGCCCCGGGAGTTAATCAAGATGTGTTGGGGCTGGCTCTCAAGCGTAAGTGAACTTCTTCGGGGGTCCGAACAGGGAGTAACATCCGTAGGTCGTTGGGCACGCGAACGAGCGACACTCGTTTGGCGGCCTTGGTTTTGTTCCACTCCTCTGCCTGCTCCTCGGAAATCTCTGGGGCGGTGTGGAACCGTTCATGGGTATGTAACCCTCCGGGACTGTTCTCCTGTCCGATTACGTGATCGAATGAAGTGCGGGTGCTATCTCCCGTGGTGCGTTCCATATGGAACGATGTCGACGACGCGCTGGGTTGACCGAGGACGCCAGCTCGTGTTGACGAGGATTGTGCTGATGCGGGAGATTCAAGGATATGCGAAGTGAACGGTGATGGAGAGGGTATCACGGGAGAGTCCGCCATATTGTCCGGCAGGGAGTGGAACGAGTCGCCGCTGAATGAGCGAGATAGCGGAATTGAGATGGGTAAAGGAGCGATCGAGGGTTTGCTTTCGTCTATCACATCTATCTCTGTCAGGCTGAACGACCTAACGCGCAACACCTCTTTCGCGGCATTCAGCGCCGTTTCCTTTGTCCGTTGCCAGCTCAGATCTGCAGTCAATAGATCGTGGGTCAAGATGTCACGGTGACAAAGGAGTTTAGTTTCTTCCAAACGAAGGCGATTGACGCGCTTCGAGATGTTCAGAATCGCCATATAGAGCCTATCGCGGGTCGTCCGTTGGAAGGGAGTAAGGACTGCTACGTTCCGAACCAGCAGCAGATCCGAACGCAGCTTAGAGCGAGTTTCAGAGAGCTGTGACTCGATTTCCTTGATCCTGTTCTCGATCGTGCGAGTCCTGGTAGATCTTTTCCCATGGGGATGACGAGCTTTGGAAACGGCGGAGAGTGTCGATGCAAGGTCGAGGCTATGTGTCCGCGAAAACGAGCTGGGAGATTCCAGGGTTATATTGGCGAGGTCTGCCTTGACGATGTCGAAGGTATTCTTGACTTGAATCGAAGAACTATCGGAACGAGGCGACATTGGCTCTGTTTCGGATGTTTCTGAATACCGTCGCAAGGCAGCTGGGTTTAAAGACTCCACACGAGGCCGCCTTGGTAGACCATTTCTGTCCCAGGTTTTAAGAGGAGGTGACCCCTGCCCGTTCATTTCCAAGTCACGCAGGTGTGAGGCAGCGGCGGCGATTCCCGTAAGTTCGATGTCTTTCTTTGTCATCCCAGCAGAACGAATCCCGACGCCTGCTGTCTTGAAGGAGCTTCCGTAGTTCATGCACGCCATCCACTCGTATTTCTCCTCTTCAGACTCGACTTGAAACAAAGACTGGCGGCCGTCAGCCATGACAAACCGGACAACATGGTCCCTCTGTGACTTCTATCAGTCCTGACGCCAATGCGGTTTAAACACCAGCGTACCTTGGTATACGATCCATCTAACACCACGGAAGTATCCTTCAGAGACCAGAGTTCGTCGGGCCTCGCCAATACCATTCGCGGTGGGGGAAGGTCCACTGATTCCTCAAATCTGCGCCTGATACTCATCACCTGGGCTGCATCGCGATAGAACAGGAGCTGGGAGTGTGTAACAACAGCACCCCAAACCTTCCACTTGCGAGCAATCGCTCGTTTGCCCCCTTCCATGGTGTCGTCTTTCCTATTCAAGATCCCGATCTTGACAAGCTTTACAACACACCCGGAGTGGGCGGGCGCACCATCGTCATTGCCGGAGCCGGTTGGAAGCATGGGGCTGGGGATAGCAAAGAAGCTAGGAGACACCAGCGATGTCTCCATGTTGAGATCGGCACTCCAGGCCCGCAAAAACTTCTCGTGAATCTCCTCGTAGCCTGCGTCACCCGTGGGGCCTCGGAAAGTGTACGGGTTAGCGAGCGGCATCGCACTCTCCACGTTAACTCGCAGGGGGTCAAGTTCATTCTGCCAAGAATGTTCGGACGTAGCCACTTGGGAACTAATGGATAGAGCTTACCCGGATTATCAGATAGTAGGGATCAATTCGGTTGCTCTTGAGGAGACTCGTCCCAGCACTGGGATTTACATTGGGAGATGCAAACGTCGAACCACGTCTTGACGGCGCACCATCCAAAGAAGGCGGAAGCGTAGAGTTCAAATCAAGGGGATCTTCGATGAAGATGAAAGGAGCGAACACAATGTTATCATAGAAGCACTGGAAAGTAGTTGAAGAACCAAAATTTCAAGTCGGCAGTGGATGACTTACGTCGAGAACCTCCGGTGCGACCCCAGGCAAGCTGGTGTTCTTGATATAGTCAGCCTTCGTCATCTTGTGCTTATTTGATTTATTGAACGCGTCCGTATGGAGCATTATTAGGCTGAACGCCAGGATGTATGCATTATCTGTACACGGTCAGAATATGGAATCACTCGAATAATGATCGTCTACCTTGAGGGACGATCAGCCCGGGATTGCATTGAGAATATCGTACGGAAAAAGATTCGATAACGCGGTCGATCTGTTGTGTTTCCCGCGGAAGGCCGACGTGCATCAGGAGCTTCCTCAAAGCGACATCTAGCGGATCAGACTTGAAGCTGAACTGCGAGAAATAGTACTTGAGAGCCTCGACATAAAATGGCTCCCCGCTGAGGAAGCAATCAGATCGTCAGAGTGAGCTGATACAAAGGGTCGCACCTGGAAGCCAACACAGCAGCAACGTCGGACTTTGGGACGGTATCCGCTAGGCGATCTACATACTGCTTAGAGGACTCTTCGTCCATCCGTGGTTTTGGTATATCGACTGATTGCTTCGATGTGGAGGGACGAGGAGAGCTGAAGGTACTCGCATCGGGGGAGCCTGTCAGTTGGGTATGGGGAAGAGCAGGGACTGGCGGGGAAGAAGAGAAGAGATTCATGGACAAGCGATGGAAAAGAGGGGGATTTGTTGAAGCACGGGGGCGGGGCTTCGTCGGGTCAAGAGGGAATGAATCTGCCCGATCTGTTATGGGTTGGGGTGTGATGGAAGAGAAGCTGACGGAAGGGGCGAGTTGTGCAGACCTGGGACCCGAAGGCAGAGCACCTGCGGTAGACGGTCGCTTGAGGGGACGCATCAGTTCAGATGATTTGGAAGCAGCGTGTGGGGATGGGCCGTGGGCAGACGACGGCCGAGTTCCGGGCGACATGCGATCGGAGTGGCTCCGTTGCAGGGCGGTCGAACGACTACGAAGCAGGGCTTTGCGTTTTGGGGTGGATGGCTGTCCAAGACTAAGACCAGATGCTCCGTTTCTGTCGCTCCCATCGTTGATGATTGTTGGAGGGATGGGCGGTTGGATATGGACGTGGCCTTTTCTATCAGCCGGTGGGCTCGGGACAGGAGGGAGTGATTTCTCTGGTTCTGGATAGAGTACGGTCTTCGTTGAGTCCTTCCTGCGACGCCAGAAGGAGGACTTTCTTGAAACGCCCTTGGCAGGACTCTCCGGTTCACGCTCCTTTCCCTTGCTCTCGATTTCAAAATGCAATGGGCCCAAACTGAGCCCCCTGGACCGCCTGCGGTGGCGGAGATCCTGGGGACTTTCCGTGGGAGGATCTTGCCGAATTTTCTGGAAGCTTTTAGCCTTGCGTATGATTGACCGTGCGACACCAGTATCGGGGTCATTCCGATTGCCATAAACGTTTCGGAGTGTGGTAATATCCAGAGATGAAGACGATGCTCCCTGGTGAGGCATGACGTGAGGAAGACCCAAACCCAAAGAAGCCTGTGCGAGGACGGTGGCCGAATGGGTAGGTGGGTCTGGCCTCCGTCTGGGCGGGGTGCAATCCCGCAAAGCCGTCGTGGATGAGCCCGTAATAAATTCTTGGCCGTCGTCGTCGCAACTGATACTCGATATCCTTGGAATAATGGTCGATGAGACACGGTCCTTTGGAGGGATTGTCGGAGGACGATCATTCCGTTGCTTGGCGTCGAACGACGATTGTTTGGACAAGCCACCGAAGTCATCCGTAGCGGTGTGGGGGTTTTGGGCGGGGAATGTGTACATATTGTTCCTCTTCCAGAGCGGGAACGAGAAGAAGTGGTGGGGCGCATGGGGCGAGTTATCGGCGGTGTAAGAGGTGTTGCGTGGGTTGCTGGAGGATTTGCGAGGGTTCTTTGAGGGCGAACCCTTGCCTCCAAGACCAAAAAATGCCATGAGGTGGCTCACGGCCTAGATGACGGTTCAAGAAAGAGAAAATGGTCGGCTGACGAGAAGTTGCATGTAGCGCGCAGGTGTGTCAATGGACCGTTGTGGGGAGGCTGAGGTGGTTTGAAGTTGATCGGACTTGGACTCGTGATATTCCGCTCGGATACTACGTCTGGCTATGGACAACACTCTCCTTCTTCCGTCGCCCTTTCACCCCATCTAGTTCTTTCCGCCTTTGTTCAAGTTTTGTTCGCTAGCACGGTCAAGGTTTAGTCATTGCCGAGAATCAATCGAGGCTGATTGACCAACCTCGGTGTCTTTCTTCCGTTGTCCATATTTCATCCTCTCATATAACTTGCGTTTCTTGCTACTCATGAGCATTTTGTTCATATCCTCCTCCGTGTCCACGGGAACGGGTGTGGGCTTCCCCTTCGCTTTCTTGGTCTTCTTGACCTCCCGCTCGAAAGCTCCGTGATCGATCCCAGCCGCCTCGGCCGTGAGCTCTGCCACACGTAAAGCATCCGGGTCTTCTGTGGCGTCCGCAACCAATGCTGCAAGTCTGGATCCTGGTCCATCTTCATCGGCTTCAACTTCTTTCTCCTCCTCGTCGCTTTCCTCCTCACTCATCTGCACGTCATCACCAAGACCAGCCGCAGTAGGGTCATAGGCACCCTCGTAGTTACCGAATGGGCTAAGATGAGGGGGCAGAGGTTTTCCCTGGGCGTAATTGTCCTCCAAGAGGATTTTCCCGGCGTTGATACAGTCAATTACCCATTGAGGTTGGATGTATTTCCGCTGTAGTCGGCGTTCCCGTTCCTCTTGCGTCTCGCTTGACCGCTCAACAAATGGCCTGTCGATTATGACGTGGGTTATTGATCCGTCAGTCTCCTCGAAGGGTGATCCAGAGCCCGAGGATGCCGGCCAACCAATCTTCCCACCGAAGGCGCGCACGACGAATTCGAAGAGTGGCCGCGATGTCTCCCTTGATAACCAGAACGTGTATGGTGTAAACAGGTTCGCGATTGCCGAACCTTCCTGAGCCGATAGCGACTTAAACGTCGAAAGGACAGCGGCCTCTTCAGGGTTGGACTTTGACGGTTGTGGGACAAAGTCCTCCTCGGCCGTCATATCTTCGTCTTCTTCCGCTAGATTGTCCGTCTGCTCGTCACCTGCTACCTCGGATGAGATGGTCTTGATTGTCTGCCGAACGTCCTTGGCGGACACTTTCGGCTCAAGATTCCGCTTGGCGCCAGAAATGTGAGGTTCTGTGACCTGCTGCAGACTGAAGGCACCAACGCCAGCTGCGGCATCGTCCTTCTTCGAGTCCAGCGGGGGAGGGTACACAAGTCCAGCGTCGGTGTAGAGTTTGAAGAATACAAACCCGAGCAGCGTTTGATACAGCTCCAGGAATGTTAACATCACCCGAACGTCGACATCTGCAGGAACCTAGCGAGGGTTTGGAATCCTGTTGACGATGGTAGGCAGAGGACTCACATTTTGAGTGAATTGATACGGTACAAGCCATGTAACAGTTTGGCCCATTACCTCGGCTTGATAGTACACACCCTTAATGGATAAGAACACTTTGCGTAATGAATGTGAGTGGCTGATATACAGTTGCCATTCGGCAGCGAGTCGGGTGCAGTTGTCGATGAGGGCCGTTGATACTCGAGATGTGGCGGGAAGGTTCGCAAACAAGAAGATCATGCACAGGGCATCGTCGATGTCTCGGACGGCGTCGATGAAGGTTGGGTACCTGTACCTCAGGTCAAACTCAAGCACCAATCCAGGAACAGGACGTTCGCTTGCCTCTCTTTAATGATGTGGTCCAGGCGGTAAGTTGGCTTATGATCGTCTAAGCTCTTGGCTGTACTCCATTCACCGCGACCGATTGCACGAGAAAGTTTCTTCGCGAACGCTTTATGTTCCCGAAGTTTCCTCAGTACAGGTTCGTGGGCGAGATAAGCAATGTCCTTTGCGTAGTAAAAGGTCGTTGGGACGGACGATCCCTTGTTTGCCTTTTTTCTATGCCGAGGTTCACGGGGGAAGATACCTAGTTATCTTGAAGTTAGCGATGGTGGGTTTTTCGTAGTGCAAAACCGCGCACCTTTCAGAATGCACAACCTTCGAAAATCTGCAAGAGAGATCTGGAGCTTCTTTACAGCTGCTGAGCGTGTGACGTAGGCCTTCGCAGCGCCAGCCTTGCCCTTTTGTTTTAACCGGGCCATTTTTAACGGTGAGGAGGAACGGATGAAAAGTCGATCGCCAAACAGGCGCCCTGTCAGACCCCTCACCAGCCCGCCATGAGGTGCGCACCTTCCAACCGAAAAATCGCTCATCATACGTGCAAACCGTGGCTAATCGACTCGCTTTTTCAGCCAATACGTGCACGTCCCAAAATCAGAGTTGGATGAGGCTCAGCTGCGAGCATTAGAGGAGCACGAGATCAGCCAAGGACCGTTGTCCGTCCTTCAACAAGCAGTTCGAAATCACACCCAAGTGCTGATCTCGCTGCGAAACAACAAGAAACTGCTAGCGAGGGTCAAAGCCTTTGATAGGCATAGCAACATGGTGCGTGCTCGCGCTGTGTCGAGCTGCAGGGGCTAAATTATCCGACAGGTGCTTGAGAACGTGAAGGAGGTGAGACCACGATGCCTTAGGTCTTTACAAACCCCCTGATACCAGCCATTTCAGATGTGGACGGAGATGCCGAAAGGCAAGAATAAGAAGCCAGTAAACAAGGATCGATTCATCAGCAAAATGTTCCTCAGGTGGGTCTCATCTTGCCGGATGCATGCTCTCAGCGGAAAACTCACGCTTTCGTCAGGGGTGACTCTGTTATTTTGAGTGAGTGAAATAGACAGACTTCGGTTACGGTCCACCACTAACATCTTTCTATCAGTTCTGCGAAACACTGCCTAGAACTCGGGAAGCAGTATCCCTTCTGGTAATCTGATAAAACGAGGAGATTGTCACAATTCATGATATTCAAGCCCGGGTTCTGGTAGCAGTAATTGTACAATGGCGGAAGATATGTATCCTAGATACGGCCTTTCAGTTCCTCCTCAAATTCTCGAATAGTGTCGAAGATGACACCCAGAGCAATCAACCCTAAGGTTCTCGCTCCCATCACATCCCTCTCTTCCTGAGTAAGCCTCCACAACGCCCAAGCCTTCCTCAACTTGGTATCATACCCGTCCTCCTCGGAAATCAGCTCATTTCTGACACCCTTCACCTGCAAACTCGTTTGATCTCTCAACTTGGAGATCATGTCACGTCGTTGGCGCGGCTGCGATGTCGTCGCAACGATGGTGCCCACGACCGCCTCCTCCTCGGTGAGCATGGCGTTGCGACCACGCGAAATTGTGTAGGAGCAGCATATCGTTTTGAGCTCCGCCGCGTACCTGTCAAAAAGCGTAAAAGCACTGGCACGATGATCAGGGTCGACGTCCTCGTCTATGAACTCGGTAATTCGACCATAGACGGCGACGTCGACCTGATCGTCATCCCGTATGCTCATCCGCCCGAATTGTGCAAGCAAACGATCTTCTTCGTCCTCTTCTTCATCCAATTTCTTTCGCTGCTTTCGGCCCACTGCCTGAACGATATCGAGAGCAGGCAGTTCGATCGCCCTGAAAAGTCGGCCAATGGCCCGTTGACTTTCATACCAGTCTGCGCTCCTACTATCGTTCATGGTCTCCGGCTGGTTCCAATCAGGCTTTCTTTTGAACTTCAGTTTCGGTATCTTGTCCAATGGGACTGGAGTGGAACTCTTTGGATAATCGACGGCGTCGCTGTGTAGCTGCGCCAATGTCATGCAATCATCGTCGAAGATGGACTTGCCGCTTTGATCTGCGATGATTAGCCAGTTGATCGCAACGAGGCCCAAAACCTGTGAAAGGTAGGTGACTTGCACACATTCGTAAAGAGGTGCTCACATCCGAGTTAATGTAGTCCGTCACGAATTCGGCAACGTCGTCCATAGTACACTTCCAAGCAAGCAGTTTCTTCGGTGCGTCCGTGTAGGCGGCCGCTGGGTACGTCCTTCGAATAGGAAGAGTGTGTAACGGAGCGATATTGTACTGAATTTTGTTTTGGTTGAGTAATCAGCGGGAATGCTAGCCGCCAAGCCACTCACTACATCCCCATCTAGATCCCCACCCCCCGTCTTTGAGGGAATCGGTCGGTCACCTGTGCAGTACGGTACACTAAGTTTACTAGAGAGCTGACAAAAGAGTGTATTGTACCTTTTATGGAGAAGACAACGGCGTTCGGCAATGGCTCTTGCTCGAAAGGCGACCCAGGCGGGGGGCAACCAATCGCCCTGACGATTTGAATATCACCTGGGTGGATAACGGGGGACCTGCCGTTGCTCAGATGGTTAACGAGCCAGATTAGAACAGCACCCATACCTGGTAACCACCATGTCACCCTCGAGGTATTCCAATTTCCTTGTTTGTTGGTTTACGATGCAAGCAAAAACTTCGTTGGGTGCAAGCCATCCGTGGACATCAGCAACCCCAACCAACGTGTATCCATCGATTGGGATTCGAGCATGGTGTTTGAGTTCTCGAAGAACGTGATTGATGGCAAAGTCCATTAGGTGCTTGTAGAAGGGGTCCTTTTGCATCGGAACGCCGAGTTTGTGAAGGTGGTACATGATAGAAGGGAGGCGGAATGATGCACCCAGACCGTACTGTTCAAGCAAATTCCCAGCCCGTTCAAATTCCTGTCTGGAGTTTTGAGCTTCCCGAACAGCCATATCCTGGTAGTCCTTGAAGACCTGATAATCAACACCGAGGGCTTCGAGCACCATGATAAGCGGGCGGTTGAGGTAAAATGGACTGGGACGGTCGAATGCTCGAGCGATCTCGATTTCTGACCATTCGGGCGCCTCAAATTTGATCATCGAAGGACGCAGGACGAGCTCACGACCGCTTTGACGATGGTCGACGCTCACCATTCCCTGTACAAGCAGAGTTGGTATGTGATTCAATGAAAACCAATATGGCGGAGTGTGCGTACCTTGCACCCTTGGAAGCGGATCTGGAAACACTTTGGGTAGATACGAACCCGTTTGGCACTTCGCCGCCTCGCGCGCATAGTATCCCAAATTTGTTTGGCGAGCTCGGGTGAGATCGTTCCAACCCCGTCAGTGAAGTTCCATGTCCCAGAGGAGGGATTGCCTTGAACTTTGAACACTTTGATGTCGGATATCGTCTGAATCTCCTCCGGTTCAATGGATACACCAGAGTCTGTGGATGTGAAAGCCTGGCTGATTCTGGCCCCGTATCTCCCTGGACAGTAAATAAGCTGCGGGTCACGGGCGTTGTCGAAGTCTCCCAAGGAATCGATTATGGAGGCAGGGTCGACCAAGTCCCTAAACTCGTTCCTGAATGGGCGCATGAACCAGACGGAGTGCTCCTTGAGAGCCGACTGTGAGTAGGCAAGGAACCGATAGTCTCGTCCGGCGATTTTCAGCCCAGTTTCGCGAAGGATTGTGCCATACCGCTTTTTCACGAAGGTCGCGCCGTCCACCTCTCGGTCAAAGCGAAACTGCAACCTTGTCTCCTCCTCAAAAGTCACCCGGACGAAACACGAGTGACGGTCCGGGTACCTTCTGAAAACCCTATTGGAGCGCTCCGGGAACGGACCACCGAACTTCATCCCCGTGGGTGTGACAGAGACATGGTAGCAGGAGAAGGTGTCTTCCAATGCCATGTCTGCGAGGCTTTTGGTTTCTGGTACATATTCCCGTGCTACCTTGAAGAACAACTTGCGAATGAAATCGGGATGGGGGTCCCAGGTAGTTTCTTTGAGCGTGGTACCGAAGGACCGAATAACGCCGACCGTATGCTTCACGTTCTTTGACCGGATGAGGTCCCCTACCGCTTGTCGGAGAGCCAATATCTCTCGAAAGTCGACCTGTGCATCCCGTACGATTTTTTCCAGCTGAAATGCGACCTCGAACTCGAGTTGAGCCAACCATAATTCGAACCGCCTGATGAGTTCCACGGAAAAAAGCTTTCGGCGTTCCTTGGGGTAGAGGTCGCCTTTCTCTTTGTTGAGGGGGCTGATTTTATGAAGTGCACGGAACATCTCTAAAGAACCCCTGGAATCGCATGTGAACCGGACGGAGAGGGAGGCGTATGCTACGACCCGTTCGTGGTCAGGGTCAAGCGACGAAGTTCTTGTCCTTTTGAAAGGGGAAGAACCGGGAGGGATCATTTCCTCGAAAACTGGGGCGGAATCAAGGTTGAAATAGATTACTGGGCAAGGACCATCCATTCCATAGGACACCCAGTTGATTTGCGCGGACCGTAGGGCGATTATATTTGGGCCAAAAGTGACTCTGAATTCCCGTCGGTCTTCATCGTAGCCCAGAAGGCCCACCGGGTCAAGGGACTTTTCCCACTCGGAGGAGAAGACATAGTCCCTACACTCCCACCCGAATTCAATTCTGCGAATGGGGATGCGATTGGCCTCCGCCTCTGTGGTCCTTTTCTGTTTCTCTGCCTCTGCGTGAGGATTAACGTAAGGGGTGCGTAAGAGTTTATCCACGATATCTGTGCGTGGGTTGGTGTTTGATCGCTCAAAGAAGACTCGTCTCTGGCCGCATTTGAAGATAACGAGAGGGTAATCTCCCCCAAACTCCTGGAGAAATCGGAAAGCCACACTTGGTAGCGCGACGGTGAATCTCCCACAACCGCTGTGACCCCTTCCGGTCCTCTTGTTCCTGTGGAGTTGTACCTCAAGGTTGACCGGAATCGAACCCCATAGGGTGAGATAGTCTTCGCGGTGGAGGATTCGTGCGATCTCGATGATGACCTCTTCCTTGCTGACCGAGTAGCTTAGCCCCCGCATAAAGACTTCCATCTGGAGTGTTCATTAGCCTCGATATACAAGGGTTTGTTTCCTGCTCACGATGTTTCCGACGTCGAAGCACTAGGGAGTGTGGCGGCTCTGGGCAAGTGCCGGCGTCCTTTTCAATCAGGTGGCCGAAGTAGTACTGTATTCTTCCCGTCCCGTGATATGGGCTGGTAACGCAAGCAAGAATCCAGGGCGAAGCTATTCCTACACCAACAAAAACAGTCCTGGGGCAGCATCACATCCACCCTGCCTTCATTTCCGGCGCAACGCTGGTATGATCTGGCGAAGTTCCCTCTCGCATGCCGTCAATTTATCTTTGATCCTTTCCTGTGACTGAAGTATTTGACCGCGAACGTCCATTAGATGCGTAGAGACTCACGGGGTCTTCAAGGTGCCGGTTTCTCTCGAACTCATAGCGAACCCAGGCTATCGTCTCAGACCGGGTGTGGCGCGGCAAAGCTTGAGAGGATAGGTCATAGGTGAATAGACATTTCAAGTTTGAGGCTTAGGGGTATTTCCGTACAACGTGTCGCGCGTATTGCATTTCTATACAGGTTAAGAACCTGCTGTCTGAGAATAAAATGCTTGAGGGAAGGACCAGCTAGAAACCTGGACGACTTTGCCGTTGAACTTGTGACGATCATCGAAAGGGTGACCTTGCGTACTGCCAAACACTTCATCCGACTTTTACCACTTACCCCCTCAACTTGTCCTTACTCCACAATGACGGCCCCTGATATCGAATCTAGCTCAGCCCCAGTCACGCCTTTGACCCTCGATGATATTGATGACCTTTCAGAGTCTGTCAGAAAAATCGTAGTGGAAAGCGAGGATGATGAAGACACTTCGAAGCCAACCGACGCACCACGTCCTTTCTACATATACACCAGAGCCCAAGCCCTTCGCCTCTCCAAGTCACCTCTCGTACAGTGCCCGCAAGGAATGCCAGATTTCAAAGAATGGTTTGGGTAGGTCCCACCCCAGATTTCTTTCAGCCTTGCCCTGAGCATTGCCTTTACTCAAAGTGACTGGAACGAACAATCCTCAACGAAGAGAGATTCAGATGCTTCTACGTCACTTGTAAACGGAAGGGACAGGCGGTATGTTTCGTTCATGCTCGCGAGCGCTTCTTTGGTTTATCGAGCCTCGGCTTCCGTAGCTTCAGGCGGGATGCAGACGACGCTGGTGGGTTCCTTCGTCCAAACTCAAAATACCTCTCACCACTCCTTTGCAGAAAATTCTACATCCCGGAATTTCCGGACCACTTTGGCGCAACCTTCACAAATGGGCAACTTCCGACACCAGTCGACTCGAACAACAGAACGAGACCGTGAGAAAGGGTCTGGGGAAGACAGAGAAGCTAAGGATGGCCAGGAACGACTTCGGAGCGTACGTGTAGCTTATTCCAACTCTCGAATTCTTTCCAGGCTCAATCCATGCTAGCTTTCCGACAAATTTGATCGAGATCGCCTTGGTTCGTCTTCTATGCAACGCGCGATCCTGATACAGAGCGTGTCGTTCCCCCTAACCTCTCAAATCCAGCGTCGAATAGGCTTAACGGTCAACCTACTATAACTAACGGTGCGCGAAGATCGGAGGCAAGAGAGCCAACTAAGAGGAGGAATGGAGAAGCAAGTGAAGATTGGAGACGAGGTTTGAATCGCACTGCGTCCTCATCTTGTGGGCTAACAGTTCCCACAGGCACAGAGACCGTGCGACAGGGTCGAGACCGGGATACTCGTGAGAGGCCACGTTCCAAGGTCCGGGACTCATCTCGCGGCAGACGCGACACGTCCACCAGTAGGCGGGAGCGTGATCACGACGATAAGGACAGGGATCGTGCCCGTCGATTTGACCGGGATGACAGAGATCGACCTATCCGAGGCATGGACCATTACTCTCCTCCGCGAGACAGGGACGACGAATCACGACGATGGCGGGACGATGGAAAACGAGATGAGAGGCTGACTGCAAAGAGGGAGCGCGAGAGAGAAGACAAGGATAAAGATCGAGACAACCGTTGGCAGACCGCAGAAGACCGGGATAGCCGTCTCAAACGCGTCGCTGGTCGGGACAAGAAGAACGCAGACGACGGGAAAGACAGGGATCGTCGGGACGATCGTGATAAAGACAAGGAGAGGGAGCCTGCATGGATGGAGACTTACATTCCAGACGCCTCTGGTGGGATCCTGGGTGGTAAGACTGACGGTGAGATGGACAGTATCCAGGCATGGAAGAAGGGTATGAAGGAGAAAGAGGAGAGAGATAAAGCTGCCGCTGCAAAGGATCTACCATCAGGACCCCAACCAGACCCAGCCGGAGAGGCCGAATCGATGAATGAATTGTTCAAGATGATGACCAAACGCGAGGCCGATAAGAAGGCTGGACGGGATGTTGTTCAGGATACAGATGACCCCGTGCCTCCTCTTAGTGAGTGATTGTCCATCCGTCGGAAACTCTTGTCTTGACCATGAGCCAGACCCCGCACGCAGTCAGGAAGGTGGCTCGTCCCCTCTCACTCCGAGCTCCACCGATCCTCGTTCGTTTGTTTCGGACTGCTCCCTCTCCCAACCAGCATCCACAATTTTTTCCGCTCCTCCTCTGGAAACCCAACGAAGTGCTTCTAGATTTTTCCCTACTCCCCTCAACCAAGAGTCTGTTACCATCTCCCAGAAACAGACACAATCGCCTGCCTCGGAGTACAACCCGCCTCAAACCTCCCGCCTGCTCGGTCTAAGTTCTCGCACGTCCTCGACTTCTGGAGGTGTAAAACCTCAGACTGCTGTGGAAAACGTCATGGGAGTACCCCAGCATACGTCGCAACCAATGCCTCCACATCAGCCCGAGCTCGGGTCGAGGCCATCTCCAGACATGCAGTACAGGCTTCGTCCAGACTCAGCTTTGGGGTTCGGTCGGCCCGACGTCATCCGTCAAAGAGATCCGTCTCCGTTCGATCAAGTTCCCCACGGACAGTATGAGGACAAGGAGCTTTATGTGCAGCAATTCGAGCCTCAGCGCCGAGCGTCAGGAATGTCGAACGTGTCGTCAGATGGATCGTTCGTTGACGTCGGCTTCGTGGGAAATGGAAGCGGAAGCGCGGTCGATCTTATATCTGGGACCCCCAGCGGACCGAATTATTCTTCCGGCAAAGGAAGCAGGTTTGCCAAGTTCTTCGACAGCAAGGGCGGGAAGCCGATGCTCGCAAGCCTGACATCGCCTTCGCCGACACAAGGACATCGTCCGGACAGCCAGGCAGATCCTCGCACGATGGACGATATTTTTGCGATGTTGCAGAATTCTGCAAGCCAAGTAAGTAACCGCAGAGTTTACGGGACGGATCTTTATTGAAACTGAATCGGAATAGGGACAACGTGGTCAAGTGAATCCATTGTATATGCTTTCGCAGCAAGGAAGCTCTTTCGGACAGAGCCAACCGGTCCAACAGCATCACTTGCCCCCGAATACGCGTTTGGACGCGTTGTACGACAGTCGTTTCGAAGACAAGAGTTTCGTTCCAGATGGAATGGTCCCTGGCTTGCGTTCTACCGTTCCACCGCCGAATAGAGTCCGTGACGTTGGCGGTTTGAACTACTTACCCGAGCATTTGGACGAGCAGTTCGGCGCCAACCGGGCCCCGGTGCAACACCGAGGCGATGTTTATGGCAATAGCGCACAACAGATATACTCCCAGGGTCAACAACAGCCAAATTATCTGCGTAATGGGCCACTACAACAGGTACCCTTCCGGGGAAACCCATCGCCGATCTCGAGCCAAAATCCACTGCAGGCGCTCCCTCAAGCACAGCGACTGCCCCACGGGTTGGCGAACCTCGGCAATCGACCTCCTCACGATTCGAACCAATTCTTCGGAAACGGGATACAACAATTGCAGAACCATCAGAACGTACTTCACACGCATTCGAACGGTCTCACGCAACCGCAGGCGAACTATCCCAATCTGCAGAGTATCGGTGGTGGTGGGCCTCAGATCCGTCTGGGACCTGGGCAGCAGCAACATCACCAAGGGTTGGTTGGGCACAACGTTCTCGGTGGACATTCCGGAGGGTTGGACGTTCGGAGCGGGGTCACGCAAGCTCAACAGCAGCTGATCGGTGGACTTCAAGGCGTTGGAGGATATGGAGGACAGGGACAGTTGAGTCACGCGCAACTGCAGGCACAACTGTTGCGACAACAGCAACAACGACAGCAACTTCTTTCACAGGGAATGGTCCCGCACATCGCTCACTTGCAACAAGCTGGGGGTGTACATGGGCATAACCAACCGGCGCAAGACCTGATGGCTCTGCTGATGGGCAATGGCGGTATACACAGGGAATGAGTTGGCGGGTGGTGTTTGTGATTTCTGTTTTGTTCATTGGACTCGAAGATTCGTGCAAGCTTACTTTTTTTTCTCGTGGCATGTCTTTGTAATTCTGCTTCTGTCATATGGTGGTTCCCGTCTTTAAAGGGATGGGGATGTTGGACGTCACAGGATGACGAAATGTGTGAGATGGGATAATCCGGATATTTCGATCGGGAGAAGGCACGCGATCAGTAGGTAATGTGTAGATATCTGGATAAGTAAGGCCGCGGGTGCAGTTGAGATTGACAGGAGGAACGGTTATAAAAAAACGATGACAGGGCATAAGTATGGGTGGAAACACACTGAACGGTCACCGTGTGTGCTTCATAAGGAACTTTAAAGAAATGGTAAGGAGCACACAAAGGCCGAGTTCAATAACCTTGAGATGGATGGAGGCGCGCGATTTAAATAAGAATTGGCTTCGAGGAATTCCCAGTGAGTGCGATCAGAACGAAAGATGATCGAAAAAAAGTCATTCTCTGTACCCGACGGAGCTTGTTCTCGGGCAGGATGATGAGGAGCGGGCATAAGGCGTCGTGCTGGTAAGAAGGAGAGAGACGGATGTTATAAGGCTACTATTGTCTCCCAGGCTTCGAGTGGATGGCGCGTATACGGGTATTCGAGTGTAAGTATTACCGGATTTGACTGATATAGGTACACCACGGCTTTCCATCCGAAGGGGCTTTAACGAAAACTGTGGCTGTAGACGCGCTGACTCTTTGAGATTGACGGATCACGAAGAGTGGTGAGCCGGGGGTGTGTTCTTGCCGGGTCTGTCATCCGGCGGTTGAGGAAAGGCAGATGCTGGGTGGTTTCAAAGAGGAGTGGACCGGGTACCGGTATTGAAGTAATCGGCTCAGCCACCGCCTTTGAAGGACACACGCTCACAGCGTACACGCGATCCGTGGCAGAAATGATGAGCGGGTGTGACTGATCGAAGGGATTCCGGATTGGTTTTCCGTGGTTTCATCCGTGCCATTGTGGACTCGTGTGCGGGCGCAGGGGCGAGGAAGGACGTGCTAGGTGCGAGCGGTGAGTTTGTGGCACAAACTGGAGCATATTTTCCAAGGTAAAAAGTCGGATGGAGAATTGGGCGAGACAGCGAGCGGCTTCTGACTAAGCGGAAAGTGATTGGCACAATTGAAAATTACACGCGATTACTTTGGCTGGGAGTGCGTTCTCGTACACACATCTGCCTCGTTGCAGAACGCGAGGTGGATATTCGACCGCATTCAAAGGCGGCCAGCACCTGTCCTCCGCTCTTTATTTTCCTTTTCTCCCTCTCTCTCTCTCTCTACTCTCTCTCCCCCTCCTTCTCAAGACCCTCCGCGCCCCGTCGGATATCATCCCAGATATTCGTAGATCACCTGCACTCAATCCTCGTTGAGTAACTCCGTCCAGACCTTCGATTAAATTCGACAGATCTCCCCTGGGTCACCCCACTAAACCGAATCCGACCTCACCACTCTCTTTTCGACCGTTTTTCTCTGCCACCGCTCGCCCACACACTCCTTTGCCTTAACATACCAGCTCACATTCACTCCCTAATTCCCAAGCCGAGAGCACCGCTGTTTCCCTGAATGTACGTCTTGCGTTCCGTTCACCCGGCTTTTGCTTCCGCTCACACGATGGACCGTGCAGTCCCAGGAGCCGTTCGCAAAAGGTGAGACCGTCTGTCCATGCATATAGTTCCAAGGTCGTAAAACGTGGCACGGTTAAATGTTCCGAGGACCCTCCTCCCGATTTCAGGATGGACATAAGCCGGTTTAGGCTGATGGTCGTTATGCGATCACGAAATTCCTTTCTGGCGCTCACTTTAATTTATTAATTATTTTATTTTGTTTGTTGGGAGGATAACTTTTCAACTACAGCCTCTAGCTTGATCCTTTTATTCGTGCAGTCTGTTCCATCTTTGTTTCCTCTCCCCCTTCGTCCTCTTCGTCGTTTCATGCGACGGCGGCGAAGACGGCACGACAAGCGACACGATCTGTAGGCCCGGTTGTCTACCCCAACGACCACGGACGATAATCGTCACGATTTCTTCTTCTTCCCGCCCTTATCGCTCTTCACGCTTCTTTCCCCCCCTTGACGAACTAGAACGCTAACCTCCAACCTCCACCCAAACAGCTTCCCCCCAAATCACATCCAACCCGCTTACTCATCTAGATATCTCGTGAGTCTCATCTTTCCTCACTCTCGACGCGATCGTGGTCCACCCGCTTGGTTCGAGTTGTATTAAACTCTTTGTTTCATTTCTCTCTCTCTCTCTCTTATTACTCGCCCAGCGCGCTCGTTCCATTCCCGCCCACCTCTCCTTCCACTCTTTTGTCATGTCTCTCAAACAGAAATCTCACCCTTTGCCCTCTCCTAGCCGCGTCCCAGTCCCTCCCCTCACAACCATGAAAGATATCTCCTCCTCCTCCAAGAACGCCCGCACCTGTCTCTACCCTCGCAAGAGGCCCTCTCCACACGGCATCTCAAAATCGCGTGGCCAGAAAGACTCCCCCCCTCCCTACACCTCTCGTTCCAACGCACGCAAATCCCCACAAAACTCCAAGGCTGAGCAGTTGGCCCGCAAACAACGAGAGGCAAAGATTTCTGCCCTCAGGCGCGAGGGCATCTATTTAGAAGAAGAATACAGAGAAGAAATCCGACGGTACATGCACGAGATGGAGGTTTGCAATCTCTCTTGCCTCGTCAAAAACCGCCGCTCAATTGTCTGTTGATTTTACAGCAATACACGATGTGTTCTGCTCAATCGATGGATCAACAACCCGAGATTCGGTGGCACATGCGGCCTTGTCTCGTTGACTTCCTCGTCGAAATCCACTTCACTTTCCGCCTCCGACCAGAGACCCTTTACCTCACTCTCAACATCATCGATCGCTACGTCTCTCGCCGCATCGTTTATGTTAAACATTATCAGCTCGTCGGTTGCGCCGCCCTCTGGATCGCCGCAAAGTTTGAGGATGCCAAGGATCGCGTACCGTCTGTACAGGATCTCGTCCAGATTTGTCGCGACACCTATGACGAGTCGGCCTTTATTCAGATGGAGCAACACGTCCTCTCCACCATCCAGTGGTCTTTGGGTCATCCTACCGCTGAGGCTTGGTTGCGGCTCATCTGCTGTGGTGCTATCCCTGAAGAGCAGCGTGTTCAGGACATCACACGCTTTCTGATGGAGATCACCCTCTTCTATCGCGAATTCGTCTTTTACACGCCCTCTGCCATCGCCCTGGCCTCTCTCACCCTCGCTAGGTACCTCTGTGGACGGCCACGGCAGTTCTTTGAGGAGACCGACGAATGTCTCGAAGTCGTTGAGCTTCTAGACACCCGCCTGTCCAAGCACGTCAACGACCTTTCCGAAACCTTGGTCAAGAAGTACTCTTACGCCTTTTACTCCAAGGCTTCCACCTTTGTTGTCCAGTACTATCTCCAGGGCGGCCGTTTCGTTCGTCAGCCTCTCGTCTCCTTACCAATGACCCCCATCCGCTCGAAATCGTCCCGGTCGTCCGTCACCACCCCCACCAGCGCGTCCACCTGTGGCTCGGATTATTCGGATTACATGCCAATGACTCCCACCAGCCCCATCGCCCCCTCCCTCCCCAGCGACGATTACGCCAGCAGTTTCAGGATTGACAGTGACAAGGAGAACTACCCCGCGAATGCCACTTTTGAGCCTGCGATCAACAAACAGCACATCGATTGCACGCCCGAACAGTACCTCCCCTACGATTTCGTCGCTTACGGTCGGCCAGCTCTGCATAATTACAACATGTCATCCCCAGCAGTGGCATAGGGAGCCGTCATCCTCGGCCTCTCTCAGACCGACTCTTGATCATAGCAAGTTGTCAAAATGTATCACCATCACCATACACGTCGTACGTCGACAAGTCAATACAACGCATCCCGTTTTCTCGCACCTCAACCACCCATGCATTCATTCTCTGCAATCGTCCATTCTCGCTTTCTGCACTCTCCATCCTTTCCTCCCTTGTACCGGGAGTCGATGCATGGGTAACTCGCCGGCTTGTAGAAGGTTTTCGTATTCTTGTACAGTCTGGGTATCCTTGTCCCACGTCCTCCTCGGTCTCTACAGTTCTCCAGAATCGTTTGCAATCTTACTTTTCTCTCTCTCCCCCGACTGAACACTCTTTCCTCGTACTTGTGACCCTCATCATCCTTTCTCGTTCATCCCTAGTTTCACATACCATTTCTCCCCCCCGCATCCTCCACGTGTTCGAGCTGTTACCTCCCGTTCCCTCCAAACCTCGAGTCGACTCTTTAACCACCTTCCTTTTCATAATCAGTCGGCACAACAGCTGTGTATATTTCTTGCTATTTTATTCCTTCAATTCTATTGTACTACTGGTTTATTCACCCCCACCACACCAAGTCCCCTGTTGTCTCGTACCTTTGTGCGGCAACCAAAGCTCGCTCCGTAGCATTCTCCTTCCTCTCATCGTCTTCATGTTGTCTGTCGGGAACGAGCCCAGTGTCTACCTTACATCGAACTCCCTGGTCCCTCGCTTTCACCGCGTTGGACGTTGGACGTTGAATTGTTATCGATTGATCTCTCAGTTCCGCTCTCCACCTCGGCAAGGTCTGGTGACCCTCTGAATTCGCCATCGATTAGCGACCCCGTCGGCTTCTTGATTGCGGCTGTTGCAGAACAGACTCCCTGGTGGCTCTTCGCGACCCCCTTGTTCATGAGGGTGGTGAGCGGTTTAGCCTGTGCCTTTCGGTTCCTGCTCGAGGTGAGCCCCTTGCGACGAAATCCTTATCTTTGTTCGAAGGGCGTTACGCCCAAGAGGTTCGCATCACCAAATCAAACCGAGGTTATTTTATTTGTCCGCAATCATAACTGATTTTGAGAGCACCTGATGGGGTTCTAGGTGTCACCAGGAATGCAGGGAAGTCCGGGGATTTCAACACCAACGGACGCTACCTGTGGGCGGTGTGGGATCCAGAGCTATTCCTGTGCTGAATTCCGTCACAAATGACCAACCAGACCGTCCGAAAATTCCGCAACTGCGAGACCCCCCTCTCCGAGTCGCTGAAGGACAAGATTAATGGAGGTCCTCCGGCAGGATCGGTATCTTAATCGGCACCAGTGCTCACGCGGGCTACGGTATATTCAAATAAGCAGCGCTTTCCGTCCGTCCGACTATTCATTCATACTTATCATATCATATCAAAGAGAAAGAACTAGAGCCTGAAAGGGGCGGTAACTTGGACTGGGATGGGCGGGTATCATCTCTGTTATAGGATGAGAGAAGATCTGTGAGTGGGGGGGGGGGGTGCAGTAGCTTATGTATAGTTGCGATGCGGGTCGGATATTACTAGGTTAGTTGACCTTCCCTTAGCGTACAACTTTGTCCCCACATCTCGGGATCGGCCCACCACCAGACACACACACGTGGGGGTTGTTGGTGGTTTGGAGGATGGAGATAGGGTCGTAAACGGGCGGCCGAATTGTAAGTTGATCACGAAATCTTTCGGTGAACACTGCCTCCCTTCGCTGTTCTCCTGCTCATGTGGCGTCCCCTCGCTTGACCTTTTTCCTCGAAAGTAGGATCAGACAGCCGTTGGATCACCTCATTTCACGTATCTTGGTATATATAAAAACAAGTAATTCTTTGATGGGCACTGGGTAATTGCACCTCGGTTTCACGCCCTCACCTTAATTTTCGAGCAGGGCTTATTGTTAATTTCCCACGAGCGCTGCCCTCTCAGTACACGTACTTCTTACTTGGGATCCGGATTTCTCACGAATTATTGCGGGGTGAATTCTACGATGCTCCCCGCGGTTGTGGTACAAACACACACAAGTGCACTGGAGCGATGCCATATACGTGTGTACTTATCAAGCGAGATAATAATCATGATTGCCGCATCCGGGGAGATCAAATTTCCTTGCCCGCCATTTTTCCCTCTCTCCCCGACAGGGCATCTGACAGGCAACCAACAAAAATAGCAGAGTTGGACGTTCTGTGTGTGTGCGCGCTCGTACGATCTCCGAGTAGAATAAAGGTACGAGATAACACCGTGAGAGAGTGTGTTCGGGCCTGATTGTACGTGATACCTAAGTGGCGCGAGTGTCAACGATGTGTGGGGGAAAAGGGGGGTGGGGGACCCGGAAGCGATTCACACGAGATTAGAGTATCTGCATAGTGCCCACACTACTCGGTGACACCAAGCACGCAGGGCTGAAGTATCTTCCATTCAACGATCAACTTACCAAGCCCTCCGAAGCATAAGTATGGACCTCCCAGTTCAATCGGCTCACCCTGGACGTTCCCCTCCGCAAAAGGTCCGAAAGGAAAGGCCCGTATACGTATGGGGCCAAAGGCTACCGATGAATCACTATAGGGGCGAACAACATTGTGCATGTGCATCAGATAGGGTGGTACGTACATACATCGAAACTGCATAGGGCTAATCCACGTCTGGATGCCTCTTTCTGACCGACAGCCATTCAATCCTTCCCTCCAAGAAAAATTTCCAACCTGCGAGCCGGAACGCTCATCACAGGTAATCAATCGATAGACGGTGTTCTCGGGCCCCCCCTCCCCATCTTCACTTGAGAGACCATTTGTCCTCTGAAAGTTCAATTCCCACAGGTCGCTTCTCATCGAGGCTGATCCTTCCTGCGTGAAGGATCGCGGTCGTCAACACCGTGTTTGCGATAGTTGGCAGCCCGTGCTTATCGTAGTCTGCGGGCTGCGACAGCCCAGCGTTGACGCTCCGCGCGGCGTCGATGAATTTTTCGATGGATATGTAGCCATAGCCGCGTTGGCCATCGAAGTGTCCAGTCTCCGAAGGACTGTATTTCATGCTGAGAGCGTGAATGAATGTTGATTATCTCGGCTGCTCGCGCGAAGGGCCGTGCTCACTAGAATGGGTTGTACCAGGTTTTTCCGGTCTCGTCAACCGTGAGATCGTATCCGCGGTGAGCCTGGTTAACATTAATTTCACCCTGAAACACAAGGGAGCTCAGCTTCCTCGTCGTTGTATGAGCCTGGCGCTGAAGGCCGGGACCGATGGAACCGATGGTGGAATGCGGACCTTTTCTGCCATATAGTAAAAGTGCTGGGCGGTATGAACACCCGAGTTTTGTGGGGCAGTCCAGGACGCGGTGTAGACAGCAGTCCCACGGTGTGTTGGACTCGTGAGGGACTGCCAATCGACGAGAAGCGTGATGGTGTCTTCGGTCTGGGGAACACAATTGTACGGCTCTCCCGTGGCGATGCCGGTTGCAGCGCTGGCCACGACACGAGTAGGGACCGCCTTTCCCTGGAGGAACCAACAACAGATATCGATGTGGTGCGATGAGAGGTAGTAGCTGTCACAACGTCCCACAGAGTCAGTATCGTGGTGTGGTTCTACGCCTCCGAATACGTTTTAACGAATCGCTTACCTAATATCCGAGTCTCTACCCGCCCAAGCACGGAAGGTCTCGAGCTGGCTCTTTGGTTGGCTCATCCATGCGTTGAAGAAGTTGAACTCTCCCAGAGACTGTGCACGGGCCTTGGCATCGCTGTATACTGGGTCAAATCTATCGGCGGAATTTCCGAAGACGGACGAGAGAAGGTTCGTTAGAGTGATACGAACATCGGGGACAGACTTACGAACCTCTTGTGATGTTCGACGAAGCAAACGACGTTGTGTTTTCTAGCGGCTGCGATCAAAGCGTTGTGATGATCGAGGGTTTGTACTGCCGGCTTAGTTACAAGAACGTGAATGCCCCGCTCAATTGCATAGGACGCAATGTCGTAATGAGTGTCTAGGCCGGGTCAAGGGTATACCGGGATTATGTTTCAAGATCTCACTCACTGTCGGGAGTGAATATGATTGCAGCATCTCCAGGCTTGAGATGATTGATGGCGGTCTTATCTGAGCGAGTAGTGGGAGATCGCGTGTGATTAGGCGCGAGGGTTAAGATAAATAGAGGGAAACGAACAAGCCTCCGGGTCGGTTTTTCCCTCCTCTGGGAAGGCCGCGAATCTGGCGTTGGACGTGGCGATGTATGTACGGGATTTCTCATTTGAGCGACCAGACTCACGAAGTATCCATGCCCTTGTAAACTTGGCCAATCTTCAAATCCAGGTGTTCGCGAATAGCCGGGAACTTGGATCCATTCACGCCGACCATACTAAGCCTGTCAACCTGTAGGCCCACGTGTGAATCCTCCGAGCACGGGGACCTAGGAGAACGTCCGAACCTTGCCCAGACGGCGAAGGTCGAACAAGGTGAGACCGACGACCTGGGATGATAGTGTGCGATGTCATGAAGTGATCGGCAGCGGTATTCCATTATATCAGTTCACGCACGCCGATCTGAAAAATGTGAGAACCCCATGACTTGTGGAGCGGGGAGAAATTTTATACCTTTTTATCTGACTTGGATGCCCCGGAACTTGTCCACCCTGTCGTGTACTCTCCCTTGAACGCATCGCAATGGCTTCAGAGATGTGGATAAGCGGAGGGTTCGCCGAGATCACGACTCACTGTGCCGCCTGGAGGGGTTCAATTAGCGCAGTATCTCATGAGAGCATGGGATCTGCTCACACATCAGGACGTCCAACTTGTTTTCTGTTGACATCGTTGTTCGTCGCTTGCTGGGAATCTTGCGTGCGATACTGGCCTACCCTTGGACGATGTCACCCCTTCCAAGCTAGAGGTCGACGGTGAACGGGAACTAGAGCCATCGGGGGTTGGCGGTAGTAGGATCGGAGGCCCGGCCCGGTGCTGGGACGAGTAGGGTGGAATATTTTGGAATGCGGCTGACGACACTCGGTCTTTGTCAACGGACCCACGCTCTTGAATTCTCGGCATGTTTTGCTTAGGAAGTGTGTGTTGCCAGGTGATGTCGGTCTTGATCCTACCAATGGGATTCTTCTGCGAGTGTGGCACGATTTTTTGCGTTTGCGCTTGAATTTTATCAGCCGAGGTTGAACGTCGGCCCCTTCCCTCCGTCTTCGACCTACCACCACCTCTCTCACCGCCACCGACGACGGCGACAAAGACCGAACGTAATGGACCGCTACGCCTCCGCCTCCATTCCCACATCAACTTCCGCCCCTCCGTACAGCATTCCGTTGCCGTCTGGCTCGGGTTCATGGCTATTCACAACTTTCGCCGTCTTGTTCACCTTGCTGGCCCTCGAACAGTCCGTCTACAGGTACAAGAAACGTCATTTGCCTGGAGCAGCCTGGACCATTCCGGTCATCGGAAAATTCGCTGATTCGCTCAAACCGACTATGGAGGGTTATATGCGTCAGTGGAACGCAGGTGACCTGAGCGCTGTTAGCGTATTTAACATGTTTGTCCCTCAATTTGATTCCCGACGCGAACGTGTCCGCTGAGGCTAATCCCTATGTAGTTTCATCGTCATGGCCTCTTCAAACGAGTTTTCGCGGAAAATCCTAAACTCCCCTACCTACGCTGAGCCTTGTCTTGTCCACGCCGCCAAGCAGATTATCTTTCCCGATAACTGGTAAAAATCACGGCCCTTCGCTAAAATTTGCCTTTGTGCTGATGAACCCCTCGTGTTTCAGGGTGTTCCTCACCGGTAAGGAGCACGTGTCGTACCGCAAAGCGCTCAATGCCCTCTTCACTCGCAAAGCACTCGGGTCTGTTCTATATCACAATTCCTGTCACACAGCGTAGGCTCATACCATCCCACAGTCTTTACTTTGACATCCAGGACAAGATCACCCGCAAACATTTCCGCGACTGGGTCAGTCCTGATGACAAAGCTCATCCCATCATGATGATCGCTCGTCACCTCAACATGGACACCTCCTTGCGCGTCTTCTGCGGAGATCATATTCCCGAAATAGCCACCACGGAAATCAGCGACAAGTATTGGGATATCACCCGCGCCCTTGAGCTCGTCAACTTCCCGCTTGCCCTCCCTGGAACCAAAATCTGGAGGGCCATCAAGGCTCGCAAGGTTGCCTTCAAGTGGCTTGTTGAAGCTGCTGCCAAGAGCAAGGTCCACATGGCAAACGGCGGTGAACTCACTTGCATGCTTGATGGTTGGCTCCAGACTATCCAGGATCCAGAATGGAAGGGCCGTAAGGAATTCAGTGACCGCGAAATGGCAATGGTCGTCTTCTCTTTCTTGTTCGCCAGCCAGGATGCTATGAGCAGCGGCTTGATCTACGCCTTCCAGCACTTGGCTGACCATCCCGAAATCTTCGCCAAGGTTCGCGAGGAACAGGACCGCGTCCGTGGAGATTCCAACAATCCCATGACCCTTGAACTGTTGGACAACATGCCGTACCTCAGCGCCGTTGTCAAGGAATCCCTCAGGGTCAAGCCACCCGTCCTCATGGTGATTGTAATTTCTCCTGCGAGGTACAAGGTGGCTCACAGATCTATCACAGGTTCCCTACAAGACCATCCGTGCCTTCCCCATCTCCGAGGATTATACCGTTCCCGCCAACAGCATGGTCATACCGTCCTTCTACAACTCTCTTCAAGATCCTCAAGTCTACACCAATCCCGAAGAATTCAACCCTGCCCGTTGGTTAGATCCAAACGGCACCGCTCAATCCAATCCTCGAAACTACCTTGTCTTTGGAAGCGGACCTCACAGGTGTATCGGTATTGAATACGCCATGATGAACATTGCCCTCGTCATCGCTCACGCTGTTTCCATGTGGGACTGGGAGCACGTGAAAACCCCTCAGAGTGAGGAGATTGAGTGAGTCTGTCTGGATCTGATACCCGGTTATAGCTTCTGATAGCCTTTCCAGAATCATCGCCACCATCTTCCCCAAGGACGGTTGTCACATGAAATTCACCCCTAGAGCTTCATGAGGCATTATCATGTCCGTCGTCGGATCCTACTTTTTATAGCTATTTCAATGTCCCATACACCCTCGGCGTTTAATCCTTCAACGCCAACACCCTCTTTGACCCCACGTAATCCGCGTCTCACGCTGCATTGTGCCTTGTTTCATGTTCTCCGCAACCTTCCATACATCCATCTCATGCATTCCACTCTTACCAAGTATTGAGCCCGCCTTGTGTTGGGGTGATCCTGTTTATCCCGTCGTGACTACCTGCGTGTGTCGGTAGTCTTTGTACCTGCACTGGTGGCCTGCGCTGATAGGTTGCGTACACCATTCTCGTACGGAATCTACATATAACCAAGACAAAAATGGATACCAACTACCAATACAGCGGAGTCCCCCGTAACTGAAACACACTAATATTCGTACGGCACATGAGCATAGAATCAACACCCCCTCCCTCCCATATCGCAAAAAAGAAGACTGTCAGTAAAGAGAGACAGAATTAACAGTCCCAACCGTACACAAACTCAGAGGCGGCTGTCTGAGGCGACGGCGGGACATCGAACACTTCCTGGTCTGCGTGCGGTTCCGAGGTGGGTTTAACGCAGACTCCAGAGGAAAAGTCTTCTCGAAGGAGGAGATCCGCAACATTACGGCCGGACACTATGGAAGATTCGATGGTGGAGATCACGGAGTCGAAGGCGTTGACATAGTAGAAACCCTTATCGAGTCTGATGGGAGGGAAGGTTGTCGTTGGGGTAAGAACGGGAGTCTTCCACTGCGCAGAAATGATCATGAGTTCTCGTGGCTTGAAATAAGAATGGAGGTCACAAACCTCGTGTGTATACACCCATTTCACGGAATCTGGTCCGAAGAGTCGTTCGAGAGATTCTTCGGGCAACTGTTCCTTAGACAAAATCTTCACGACATACTCCTCTTGTTGACCACGTTGGATGGCACTGTAGTATTTGAGGGAGAGGAACTCCGGTTCTTCTCCGTCATTTGTGGCGGTGGTGAAGATCGTCCGCGGCGGGGTAGCGGTAGGCTTCAGTCCAAAATACGCAGGGTTAGGATGGGAAGCATTGGTGGTGAGTACCGTGGTAAAGATAGACTCGTGCGGTCGCCCCGGGACTTGGATAGTCAATGACTCTGGCAGAGAGATGTGGGAAGTGTGAATCGGAGCAGCCAAAACGACGTTTCTATAGTCGATGGATCCGTTCGTGCTCTTCACAGTCCATGCGTCGGCGTTCGAGTTCCATTTTATGCTCTTGACCTTGAAGGCAGTCCATCAGAAATCGCCTTTTTATCGCCCACCCAGACAGTGCTTACCTGAGACCCGAGGAAGAGAGTAGAATTTGCCTCCCTGGCGAAATTCTCGAATACCTGCCTGTGACCCCCTCGAGTTATGATGAAAGTGTCTTGTACATTGGCCAGAGCTGCGCCCAACGCGTTTATCGAGCCCGCGTTTTGGCTGTACGTAGCGCGGATAGCCGCGTTTAGGAGCTCTGAAACCTGCCTCTCGGATACACCAGAGGAACGGAAAAAATCTGCACCCGATTGGGAAGTGAGGTTTGACCACTCCATGTAATCAATTAGTGAGGAAACTTCGTCCCAAGGTTGCGTGTCTGGGGCATAGAGCTTCCGTGCTTTGTGCAAGACTTCGTCTAAGCTGAGTTTTGCGGAGTCAGGGGTAAGTTTTGGGGTCAGATAAGCACGGCGTACATCGTGTCGCTAGCGCTCAACGACCAGAACCCGTATGTCCAGTACGTCTTTAGTCTATCCCAGATAGGGAACGGGCTGCCTCCCAACTATGGGCCCTGAGCAAAACTCACGGGTAAACCGGCGGGAAAGCTTACCGTGAACAGAATTTCACTACCATTCCAAAATCCCACCCCGTCGTTTCGCCGTTTCCGTGCTATCCGGGTGAGGTTGAACTCCTTCGCTGCCCGTGCCAGGTTTTGGTCGATTTCATAGTGTTTAGACGCGCCCAACTCGACAGGCCTGTATCGCTCGTCATCGTATGGGTGGACAAGATCGTTGTCTTTCACAAAATTGAGATCTCGCGCATACGCGAGGGAGAAAAGGGGGCTCACCTCCGCCAATGAACTCATTCTTGTCATACATGTGGATGTCGATGTCTACCCCATAACGCTGCTTGGCCTTGGCGATGAAGAAGGCCGTAGAAGTTCCTCCAGCTCCTGCACCGATGATCGCCACGGTCTTTGAGGCATTGTACCACGGTTTCCCGGAGTCAATTGTCAACGCGTTGCTCCTACCCCCAAACCATAACCAGGATGGCAGTCGGAACGGTAGGCTCAAGGCCTGCGCCGTGCCTGCGGCCACTAGTACATAGGCTGTCCAAAGCATGTCACAGTTCGTCTGAAGATGGTGTTCGCCAGACCCCCTAAGACCGAGGGTGGTGGGTGTGAGGTGAGTGGGTGTGATCGACAGACGGAACGGACTCAAGGCAGTTTCGTCCGCGACGAAGATGATCGGCATCCTGCCCACAGAACTCGTGGAGTACACCCTCACCTTCTGTCAGCCCAAGGACGTCGCAGCCTTTTCCCAGACATGTCAACAGTCACGAGCACTCATCTACGAGAGCGATGACCAGTTCCTCTGGCGGGAGCTTTTCCTCGCCGCCCCTTTCGATGATCCCATTGATTCCCCCAATCAAGACCCGGAATTGCCTCGCGGATGGAAAGGTGAACTGCAAGCAAGAATACAAGCAGAGGCCCTAGTCACCCTATCGTATGAGGACATGCGCGCCAGGGACCATGATTCAATATCAAATGCGTTCGACACATTGGTCAGGGTTCTGCACGCTACTTCCCCGGGAAAAGTGAAGAACCTGGACTGGCTTGCGTCCACTGCTGCCAAGTCGTTCGTATTCAACGATTATGATCGCTTCCCTCGCTTTCTGTCCAACACACAGCCGGTCCACCAGCTCCTGCTGTTATCGTGGGACCTATCGGGTTTCCGTACATCGAAGGGCGGTCTGAGAGGACGCATCCTCGACGATGCTAGGTACTTCGTGTACAACTTATCGAAATACTCGGTCAAATCGAACTGGGGGGCTTTCTGTTTGTCTGGTTCGGAAGGTGGTGCACTGATGTTCACGGCCAACTGGGAGCACATCAGGCACTGTGTTCATATCCTTCAGTTGCGCGGAGGGGACGTCGAGTTTCCCCCATACGATCTCTGTAACGCAATTGCGTACTCTGCTCCAGGTTCTCATTCGAGAGCAAGCGATGATTGGGCAGGTGTAGAAGGGGTCTGGATGCGGGATGTTCGCTTCCTGGATTACGGTACACTCATTGGTAAGTCCGCTACCTGTGAACGTTTTTCTTCTGACGTATTCTCCCCTAGACCTCAATGTGCGTGCGTGGAGTGCCATCTGCCGTGTGTCAGATATGAACACTATTTTAGGCTACCGCCGACGAATATGGGAATCTCTCTCCCTATGAGGGTGAATTCCTTGAGGGTTTTACGCGCTTCCAGGTAGCGATGAAGATTGTGCGCGACCTCAAGCCTGAGGAACATTTCGTAATCAGCCGCAGGCCGCTTAACGCAGACAAACGTCACCCCCGTCTGGACTTTATCGGGTTTGGAATGAGCGAGCTGTCTCTCGGGCCGGAGGGGCAGACCGCCCTCAGGGGTCATGTAGATCGGCTCGTTGACGGTTCCATTCTGTGGACGAGCGTAAATTCATACAACTCCTGTCTATCTGAGTCGTCCTCTTACGAGTCGTTGACTAGCTTTCTGCTCCGAACTTGGGAAATTGGTCGTACGTCCTTAGATCCTCCAACCACGATTCACTAAGCAGAAATGCCCTTAGGTTTGCGGGGTTCCAACTGGGAGGCCCTTGTAGTGCGTCTGGTGTTGTGGGCACGTGGACCACGTCCGGACACAACTTTGGTGCGTTGTAAGGTTTCGATTCACGGTCCGGGGCACGACTGACGGGCACCGCGCAGATGATCCATGCGGTATGGAAGCCCTCTGGATAACGTCAACGTGCTGCATATTAACATATTGTTCGTGAAGGACCATCGTGGATGTGGAAGGTTTCCGGCGAGGCGAGGTAGCGTCACACTTCGTGGTTTGCTGCGTGTCTAGGTCAGCTGGCTCGACACGTCCGCGTGCGGTCATACCAGGTGGTGATGCAGTACGTACGGCTCGGATTAGGGTGTACGGGAAGGATACAAGGATGCCTTCGACTCGATATCGACTGAAGCAGGTCTTCCATGAGTTGGTCGGCGGTTTGATCCCGGCGTAGATGTAACACCGAGGAAAAGGCGATTTTGGTCCGTAGCTTATGCATACATTATCATGGACTTGTGACCTACCGGCCCGGCGCCGCTGCCCCTTCAGTGATAGAGTATCCGCTACCCGACACGGGCCACGGTGGGAACAGAGAAAGATAGCAGGACGTCGATTGGGCCGTTACTATATATCTTGGAGTCGACGTTTTTGCATTTTAACATGGCACGCACTATGCTCCTCTCTCTTCCAACTGAGCTTATCCAGAACATCCTGCGCTTCTGTACTCCTCAGACCGTAGCCGCCTTTTCCCAGATCTGCCGACTCGCCTTCGCGCTCGTTTACGGCACCGAGGACCAGCACCTATGGCGAGAGGTCTTCCTTTCGGTGCCGTTCGATGACCTCAGGGTCTCGCCAGACCACGACCCAAACGTTCCTATCAATTGGAAAACGGAACTCCAACGTCGGGTACGAGCCTCTTCAGTGGTTGCATTCACTCCGAAGGACATACCGCTCCCATCGGAGGTGCACGAGGCGGTTTCCGACGCATTCGAGACATTGGTAGAGGTCGCGCACTCTGCAATACCTCCTTTCCGTACAGACCCGGATTCCTCTCCGGTGCCATCCCACAATATGCGGTGGCTGACCGACGCTCTGGCACGCTGCGCGCTGTTTTACCACCCGGAGAGCTCGACCAACTTCAATGTCCGATCCGACCATCTGCAACGACTATTGGCCTACTGGGGTGTCCCTCTTCGGGGAGTACCCACCGGGAATCTACGCACCGAGAGCAGGTGCTTCGTGTACGATCTGAGGAACTACACCCTCGAGACCAATTGGGGGGTTTACCGGGAGACCGGGACTGAACAGCTGGACGAAACACGAGCCCGGTATATCTACGAGGCAAACTGGGAACACATCAAACACTGCGTCAATACCGTGCTGTTCGGCGTCGTCGCGAAATTGCTCTGCCCGCCGATGGGATTCGATTTCATCAGAGCCTATTCCGCGCCAGGCTCGTTCGATCGCAAACCCGGCGACTGGGCGGGCGTGGAGGGCGTGTGGGTTCGCTACGTGTGCTTCATGGACTACTCAGATCTGGCTGGTGAGTTGATTTACTCCTTGCTAGTTGCCTGTGCCCGTGAAAATCCAAATCTGAGATGTTTGAATGTTTTGATATTAGAGTTCAACGTAAGCGCCTCACACAATACTCCGTCCATCGGCTGACTATGTGCACGTCGTCGCACAATTCAGTGGTCCAGGACAGACGGACCTTGCAACCCGGAGTTTTTCTCGAGACCAGGATTTATCGAAGTCCTTCGTTCTATTCGGGTGGAGATACAGCTTTTGGGGCCTGGGGACACCCCGACCGCTGTAGTCCCTCCTCCGGTCCACGCAGATCCAAAATATCCCCGACTCCACTTCAAGGGAACGGGAGCTCGAACTTTGCAATCGGGGATTCAAGACGATACTTCCGTCAATGGCCATGTAGACAGGTACCTCGACGGGACGATCCAATGGACATTTGTGAGTCTCACGCTCGACGTACAGGTCACCACACAGGCTGACCCTATGATACAGGTTTCACAATATGGGAACGTACTCTGGATGTCAGTGCCCCCAGTCTGCGTCGTTTCCTTATTGATGTCACAATAAATCTAGGTTCGATGGCGTACAGCTGGGTGCGGTGTGTAGTGCTGCCGGAGTAGTCGGTACTTGGACATCGACACGGCATCGACCTGGTAAGATCATTCCAGCAAGTTGGGCCAATGACGATTGCTCACAAACCTCCCAGGTGACCCTAGCGGTGCGCTTCACCTATCTATTTGTGAACAACTCTATCTTCTGACACAAGGTTTCACAGGTCCATCGTGGATGTGGAAAATCGATCCCCAAGGACCAGATCCAGAGGAATGAAATCCGAAGGTGAAAGAGTATTGTACATTGTCGGCTATGCATCATTTTTTGATATTCGTACTACACTAAAGCGAGCGCATTCGTGAAGAAGGCAGCAGCCCTAGAGTAGAGGTCCTCGTATTCTCTCTTGTTCTCGGGGTCAGATAAATTTCCACGAGCGGCAGCCCAGCCGTGGAACCTGACGGAAGTTGATAAGTCTTGGGTACAAAGGTAGAAATTCAATCACGCACATGTTCGAGTAGTACTTGCTGTCAACCTTGGCAGAAAACGACTTCTTTGAAAGGACGTCCACGATTTTATCAAACTAGGAGGAGCGGAAGAAGATGAGCCATAGTGTCATAACACGAACTTAGACGACTCGCCTCCTCTCTGGATTCATCTTTAGAGAAGTAGATGCCCGAGGGAACCGACAAACCTTCGGCGTCTTTGGATGAAATCATGCTAGAAATTTGGATGAATTGGCGTCAAAGAACATTTCTAAACCGAGACTTACGCAGGATGAACGATCGAAATGGCGTCGAGGGGGTTTCCCTCCGTCAAAGCACCCATGATCACAACCTTTCCTCCTGAAAGTGCACGGGAACAACTCAGTGACTCCAACATATCTCACGGTAATTCAAGCGTTACCCCAGCAATAACCAAGGGCGCCGATCTTTTTGAAACCCTCGCGTTTTAAGCCATGAGCAAAGTCGACCAACCTGGTGGCAGCGGGAGGAGGACTCCCAACACCTCCGAAAAAATCCTGAATGTCCTTTTTATCCTGGTCGGTCTTGGGCGGGAACTTTTTGATGTCGAACGTGTTTCCCTCCCCAAAGAAATCTGGCATGAAGACTTGAACGCCTAAGGTCTTCGCCAAGATATCAGCCCCTTGCAGGGTCTGAGGAAAGTAACTAAATTATTGGGTTGGTAATGCCCCTTGACAAGACCTGGCTCCCACTCACCCAAAGATATCATAAACGATGATCAAGGCGGTCTCACTGTTATCGCCAGTCACGTAGGCGCGATCGAACGCACCGTGGGATTTGTACGTTCCCTTTGCGGTGTATTCCGCTTGAACAGGCGGGATTGAACAACAAGCCTTGTTGGGGTTGTGTACGGTCGTCATTGCAGCAAGAGGATTGAGATGGCGAGAGACAACTGAGAGTCGTCGCAAGAACATCTGTGCTAATCTGGGGTTCGGTAGTTGCCGGTCTGCCGGGGTGGAGTCGGTCGTCATCAGGGCCCGTTGATGTTTATTTTTCTGATCTGACCACGACCACGTCGAGTACTTTTTTGTGCGCCGGACTGGTAACTCTTTGGTAAAGCTTCACCATATCCTAGGGTATAGGTGGTTTAGGCAGACGAACACCTTCGAAACCAATTAAGCCGGAGCGTTTTCCTGCTGGCCTCCGGTTTGGCCGGGCCAGGGTGGCAATTGCTTGACTATGCGTTTCGCACATCTCAAATAGATAAACCCACATGATTCCCTACCTCGTCTCTGGAAAGTTTGTGCGATGCGGTCTAACTGAAGATGTTCTTTGCTCCCAGCACGAGCATTTTGGAATATGACAGCCACTACGGAACACTGTCCAGCGGTGTCATATTAGCGGTCGAGATCAGAAACGACCTCGCTAAGAGTGAGCCTTGGCCCTCTTAATGTGCCCAAGAGCCAAGTAAGAGGCCAGAACGAACTTGTTACCCGCAGTTTCTTTGGTTTTATGATGGGCTGGTGGGGTATTATAAACCGGACATATCATAGGATTTGGGACTGCGTCTTCGGAGTTTGCCGAGCGGATCAAAGCGATCGATTCACTCGATCTGGCGTCGATTCTAAACTTTTGCACTGCATCCTCGAGCCAACGGGATGCGACTCCCACGACGTGTCCCGTGGGCATCGCCATCCGAATTAGAGCAGCTGTGTTCTTGGATTTACTCGGATGAAACTGATCTTCACTCCAAACAGTTGGCCGTAAACAAGGTATCACGCCTCCTCTTTCACCCAAGCTCTCGAATCCCCTATCAAACCAAACGTCTGACGTACGCTCCTGAGTATAGTTGTCTGCGTGGAAGTCAATCACTCAGTTATCACATGCCTTGGAATCGACATTGGGGCTCTTGACCGTGACTCTACAAGATGGCTTAGCGTCACAGCCCTCTTCATCGGCGGTGTTATCTGGGTACAACCTCCGGCAGTGCTACTCGACAGCGATTATACGGCTAGTCAACGGTCTAGTCGATCCTCTGCAGTCCGGCGTCTACGCCAGGTCAATCGCTTCCATAGCAGCGCAGTTGGGGCTCCCCGGCTGGTTGGTAGAAGTCCGACATGCAGCGACCCACGAAGAACTCCCATCGCTCGAAGTTCTGAGAGAAGCCGCCCATGAGGTTCTTTCCATCTTTTCACCGCCATTGCGAGAGTTTTTTTAATTGACGTCACGGAATTCTCCTAGTCCCTGAGATGGTTACTTCACAACTATTTCATGCCGGAATTACATCCCTCGTCTGCGGAACCCGATAACCGACAACCTCTGCGGTCCGCTGCGCCCCTCTTGAAGAGGTATAGCGTCCTTATGAAAGTCGTAACGCGAGATACGTCCTTGAAGCAGAAGTACCAGCACGAGATTGAAAGCGTTCTGAGGGACGTCGAGCGTTGGATTGCGGAGGCAAAGACCGCGGTGGACATATCCAGTGGGAACCTTGGCTGGGAAGGCGTCGAGTGGGATGGCTCGACGGTAGACTCCGCACCAGTCGTCAAGGAAAAACTCGCTCTGGAGGCCTTGTGCGAAAACCTCATGGAGAAGGGCGCCCTTGTGCCCTTGGCCAAAAAGTACGTGCCCTGAACGGAGACCTTTTTGAGCTGATGCTATTATTATGACCCAGGAAGCGAACATTGGACGCGAGATCGTATCACCCTCCGAGGGCGGTAGTCTCGATATGGATGCCATTGATTCACCACGTAGAGTCACTACACGCAGGATTCATGGTTGTCCTCGTCACACAACTCACCTCGCAGCTGCTCAACGAGCCCGTTGCACCGGTACCGGGAACACCTTCGGCGCGAGACAGTTCTTACGATTCGTTTATCTCCGCGTGGGCTGTCTACCTGCTCGACACGCAAACTCTATCGGCGGTGGAAATGAATCAGGGGCTGATGAACATCATCCCGATAGTCATGGGCGGCCTGGGACCACTCGGACTCGGCACCTTGCCCGAGCGGAAAACGTAAGTTTTTCCTTCCACGAGGCATACATGACCCAACCCGCGCCGTTTTTCTTGCTGCCTGCCCCCCGGTTCTATTTCTGATATCCGAATTCCAGGGTTAAAGTGTTCCTGAAAGAATTATGTAAGAGGGACGCAAGGCTGGCGGAGATATGCTCAGCCCTGGACGGGACGCCGCAGCACGTTCGGGTGAGCGCCCTAGTTTAGCTAAAGGTCACTTCGGGAGGTGACCTTTGTTCTTCTTCTCCTTCCCTCCCCCTCGATCGACCCCTTTTTACTCCACTTGGGGATCGACAAACATTTGCAGGAATGGAAGGAGAACGATCTCGAGGTCATGAACGAGAGGCTCGATGCGCTACTCGCACACGGGCGCCCGTCCGCACCTACGCCTGCACTGCGCTTCACACTCGAAACGAGCAGCGCAGCTCCGGATTCGTCACCTATTGATCCCGTATTACCACCAGGATGGTCGGTGCCTGGGCCAAATTCCGGGTGGAGACCTTCCCCCATTGGGGTTTATGTCCCTTGCAAAACGTGATGCTCTTCTTCGGCGGATCCAGCTAAGGGGTAGAGAGAAATAAGATGGATATCATTGTGCAGGTCATGATAATGAATGAATCCCATTATGTAGGCCACGAACTACAGTTTCAAACGTATGGTGCGGATATCAAAGCCTTCGCAAGATTCTTGGGTAAATTTACAAAGCAGTGGATTGAGAAGGAGGGTGTAGGAGAGGCTCATAACAGTGTCAGTCGAAGGAAGGAAAACAAGAAGAAAAAACGGTCCAATACAACCCCGAAAGTCACAATGAGAAGCACCAAAGATATGGAAATGAGATTCATAGCTAAATAAACCTGTTGTGGGACCGGACCTCTTGAGTCAAGCTTTACAGGATATCGATCGATCACTAGAATCCGACTTGAGATTTACGGGGGGTGGGACCAGGTCGTGGTCTCCGATCAGTAGGGTCGCTGGAACCGCTGGCGCTCTGTTGAGTAGTAGGTCGGTCTTCAGATCGACCGGTGTATTGCGGGGGGAGTTCTGTAACACCAGCGCCAGCAGTAAAGACCGTGACAGGTGCGCCTCCGCCATCGTGGTGTACAACGTAGACATGGGGAGTTTGTTGCGTACCACTGGCACTACCGTCGGATTGGTTGTTCGAATAAGCAGATGTGGGCGCAGGGGGCATAGTTGGACTGGTGGGATGAGGACCTTCGGGCAAGAAGGGTTCAACGAGGTATTGGTTGGTACTGATGTCAGGACCAGTCGCGGCAGCTGGAACATGGGGAACATTATCGGTCCTCTTGAATCGCTCTTGGTTGGCAATAAATGCGGCATGATCAATGGAATCACTGCTCGAGTTACGCCTGACTTTGTTGTACCGTTGACGTGCAAAGCAGCTGGCAATGATTATACCGATGATTGCGCCAAGCACGAGACCACCGACGCTTGATCCGACGACGACACCGGTAGAGATACCGGACTTCCTGGATGAAAGTATCAGACCGCTGGTTCGGTCAAGCCCGAGGGCGAGATTACTTACTTGTTGGGTTGAGAACCAGCGGAAAGACAAGCAGTTGTTGTCCCAGGTCCACCACTATGCTGGGGTCCGTTAGACCAGGAGATACCGTTGGCATCGGTTAGAGTGATGAAAAAGGGAGATGCCCAAGAAAGAGAGACGGTCCAGTTGATAGGACTCATGTCATATGACATGATTTTGTACGGAGGGTGAAGGGCAGGGGCGATAAGCATGGTGAAGGGCGGAGTCCCGTTTTGGGGGATCAGGGAGATGTCCGTACACTGGGATGCAGGTCAGAGGGGAGCAATAAAGTAAACGAGGGTCCAGATGGATTACCTGATCAATCCAACCGTACGCAGAAATTGGACCGTTCTCGACGAGACCCTGTACAGAGAGACTTTGGGTGGGCAATGTGAGGTTTCCGCAACCGGTGGTTTGTGACGGGTACACGGTATAAATATCTTGGCATCCTCCGGTAGCCCCATTTACGTCAAACTGCAATGGAGTATGAACATCGTGGGACATCCTTCCAAAGGAAAAAAACTCGGGCAACGAACCATACAGATCTCGTACTGCGTTCCGGGCGCGTATGGAACGGTCCAGTTCTGGTGGAGACGTGTAAACAAACGGACTAAAACTGGAGCTTGGCCGGGCTCACGTATTCGAGGTTATTTCCTGCATCGATAACAAGTGGCACGGTCTGGGCACTGGAAATAAATGAGCGGGTGATAGCGAATGTGAGAGGTGGCGATAACATACGAACTGTGAACCAGGAGTTTGTAGGGAGGGACCGGGTTTGGGCTGTTGAGGAGAAAATATATGTACGTGGGACACGGACCAAAGATCGCGGGGCAGCGTACCCTGTAGCGGATGATCTACTCCACTGGATGTTTAAGGTGCTGCACTGGGCGGTCGTTGGGTTTGGCAATGGAATGGTTGGGTCATTCCATTGGAAGAAGAATGACTGGTAGGCGTATCAGTACCGCCCATTGAAATGAGGGAGGTGAAGTTAGTGTACCTGAGGGATATAGGGAACGACGTTATTGCCGAACGAGGCACTAACGGCCGCGGTAAACAGGGCAAGGAGGGAGAGGAGGGAAAGCGCCCACATTGCAACACCAGGGGGAGGAGGAGGATAAGGAACGCACCCGTGAGGGGAAAGGGTGGATGGCCTTTTTATAAAAAATCATGTCAAGGATTCGGTACCCGGCTGTGACCCAAGGACCGATCGGGTGAAACACGGGATGGACCGAGACCAAACCGAAAGCGTCAGTCGACTCATGGTTACACCGCCCATCGGTTGCATTGATTGTTCTACTTTCAGGCCTTGAAATTCATCTTACAAGACCAAATCTTTTTTTTGCTCTCGGGTGACCAGACCAGCCAAGCTCGCGCGGCAGTCAGGCACGTGTCACTCCGAAAACACATCCGCTGTCTCGAACTCCGAACTGGAGATTGGGGGGAATCGAGGCACTTGGCGATTGGTCGATAGCTACCATCACAGCCAAGTTCAGCCTAGTGTGGGAACCGTCTCTCTGAAAAACCAATCCTGCTGTCACTAAAGCGCCTTGAGGCAGTGCCGAGGATCGAGTGCTCATCATCGTAAACTTGTGGGTGCGATCGTCAATCCTCTCTTGCTACCGCTAAACACAAAGTGGCCACGGCCAGTTTTAAAAAACTAGACACAGCAAGTAACCCGACCTCGCGCAGAATCCCATTAATCATCACTCTCCACGTTCACCAGCGCCGAATCGTTTGCTATCTACGGCCCTGACCTGGGATCAACTCATCACTGTACTGTGTTATAAGGGTCTCAATGTCCGGAGCAGTCCGCGAACGCACTTGTTGACTGTTCCCATCCTTCCTCCTCCTCCCCCATGAGGCTGTCGGGCGAGTCTTGTGATCATGAGTCCCCGTCCTCCGTTCGTCACCGCTCTATCCCCAGCAACTCGCTGAAGTCCATTCATATGTCCAGAACTTGATCCAGAAACGGCCCCAACCAACCGGTCTGGTCCGCGATTTGACCTTTCCCTCTGTTGTTGATAGTGGCGGCGCCCACGTGCTGGGGGTTGCCTAGAAACCCCTGAAACATTTGGCTTCCCGTTATCCCCTTCCTTCTTCTCCTTAGGTGGCTTTGGTGGAGGTGGTGGCCCAGGGTCATAGTTTGGGTTGTTCGGATGCCATGTACGCCCCTGCGAATCGCATAGGGCTCCCCTATGCACCTCGAACGAATAACAACTCTCCGCGGGTGGAACAACCATTTCATCAGCCATCTTGATTAACCGAGAATATATGGTATATCCGGAGTGTCCATCGTTGGCTGCATCTGTTCGCGGAGCACATTCGTCACTCTCGACGGCCGTTCATTCAGCCACCGTACTTACATTCCTGCTGATTATATGAAAGCTGCGCCTCCCAATTGCTACGCGTTATCTTGCCTTTTCCAAGCGCAAGAAATTCATAGGTGCCGACCAGGTTTGCCAGTCCAATCGGGTTGGTATACTTCCCCTTCCATGTCGAGTCTACCGAACGAGCCAAGAGAGAAAGATCTATACACTGTTTCATGGAGACGCCACAGTCCCTGTAGACCTTCTTTGCGTCCCCTTGGAACAACAAGTACACGTCCGTTAGTTCACCTTGGTAGATAAAAGATAAGAAACACTTGCACTTACCCTGTATCCCAACACCAGCCTTCGTATATGTCTCGCTCTCAAGGATAGCCCGGAGGCTCTCCGGAAACCCTGAACCACCAAGGGTCAGTCCATGCAAACGGGCATATAGATAACGATGAAAGATTACTCTGCATCGCGCTAACTTGGAGCAAATATATAACCTCGTTATTGGCCAGCTGGATGAGAGCGACTTTGTTCTCAGGCTGTCCCTTTAGAAACACTGGCTTCCATTCGACATCGAAACCGAATACGCAAGGCTGTAGGCCTTCTAAAAGCTCGTCTGCCCTGTCGCAGTCAGTCACATATTCGAAAACCGGTTGTGGCTCGAAAGTCCGCCACGAATAGGGTATTGTCGGCTCCGGCCGCTTTGGTTGTTGCACTGGTGCAGGTTGTCCGTCTTGTGGAGTAGGCGCGTCCAAAACTGCCGTCACTTCTCCTGTTTCGGAGGCGGATGTCGAGGTGGACGGCTCTGTCATCTTTGTGGACGTCTGAAAGATGTGGCTGCCGGTATTTGGATTCCATGATTCATTTTCAGTATTCCCAATTCACCGGTACCGTGACCTGTTCTTTGAGTTTCCCATCACGTGAGTGGCTGCCACGCCTCATGGTGTCCGCCACCTCCGCTTACGAGACGAAATCTGGCGCGACATTTCTCGCCATGCCTAAATCTCAACAAAAGTATTATGCAGTCAAAGTTGGCAGGGGGGGCCCACAGATCTACAATACGTGGGAAGAGGTACGCTGGCAGTTCACTGGTCGTGTTTCCGTGCAGGCAGTGACCAGTTCCGTAATATTAGTGTGTTCAGCAGGTGATTATCCTGTTGGGGTTATTCGAAAAATGCCTGTATGGTGATTCTTCCCGACAGGTAACCAGGTATCCGGGAAATAAGTTCAAGTCCTTTCGCAGTCGAGCGGAAGCACAAGAATGGATAACGCCCAATCCAAGTAAGCCGATCCTTCCCATCTAGTGCAAACGCTTGACAGTCCTCCCAGTGCCGATTCTACCATCTAATTCTGGCGGCCCCTCTACTTCCAGCGCGTCAGAATCCTCCGCGCCCAGCGAGCCACCGTCCAGCCAGCCCGAAATGCCACCGGTCACAGGGGAGCCCGGGGTCACGCTATCTCCGGAACAAACCCACGTTCTGAATATGGTCAAGTCCGGGAGGAACGTGTTCTTCACGGGTTCTGCTGGTAAGTTCCACGAACATGCCGGAAGCATTCGATAATCGATGTCGCAGGAACGGGCAAGTCCGTACTTTTGAGGCAGATCATCAGTTGGGCCAAAGCCGGTCAATGTGATGAAGATGAGCCAACAGTGGGGGTCACTGCTTCCACCGGTATGGCTGCCGTGAACATCGGCGGCGTCACGCTCCATTCCTGGGCTGGTATCGGGCTCGGTAATGAGCCCGCAGACCACTACGTGAAAGCAATCAAATACGGACCCAAGAAGCTCCACAAGCGGTGGCGTCGAGCGAAAACGCTCATCATCGACGAAGGTAGTGTGTGGTTTTTGTGCTCACATGCAGTTGTTGACAAAATGAGCAGTATCTATGATTGACGCAGGCCTCTTCGATAAACTCGTGCGCGTTCGTCTCATCACCGGTTCGGTCTGCACGCTGACCGCTCATACCAGGAATTCATAGCTCGTGAGATCAGAGAAAATGAGCGCCCATTTGGTGGGATTCAGGTGAGTCGTCCCATTCCGTGACTGAGCGTGAGTGGCTCACGGACAGGAAGCTCGTACTCTCTGGGGACTTTTTCCAACTCCCGCCGGTTGATCTTGGCTCAAAACACGTGCAGTTTGCTTTCCAAGCGCCATCGTGGGACCAATGCATTGATTCCGTCACATCTTTAACCCGCGTGTTTCGCCAGAAGGAACAATGTGAGCGTTTTACTCCCTCCTCTGGTGGTCAGCAAACGCTTACCTGCCAATCCAGCGTTCGTGGAGCTTCTCAATGAGATGCGGTTTGGAAAGCTGAGCAAGCAAAATAAGTCTCGTTTGATAGCGCTGTCAAGGGAAGTCAGGTACACAGACTCGGTGGAACCGACGCAATTGTACGTCCCGGGAACGTCATATGAGGGCACATTCCTATTTATTGCTTTCGCAGGTTTCCTACGAAGAGGGAAGTTCAATCCTCGAATGAGAGTCGGCTGGCCAAGCTGACTGGCCCGACGCACACCTTTAATGCCATTGATCGTCCCGGTATTGACGACAAGGGTCGAGATGTCTCTTTCCAGCAAGCTAAGGTGCAGCTGGACAGATGCGTACTAGCACCCGAAAGTATGACGTTGAAGGTAAGAAACACATCTGCACTTGACATGCCCCCGAAAGGTCTCATATCGCCAACCTTAGGTTGGTGCACAGGTGATGTTGATCAAGGTACGGAAGGAGACCCCATATGCAGCACACGTTCTTACACTCGAACAGAATGCCGAACAGGGAGTATTGGTCAATGGCTCGGTGGGAATAGTCACTGATTTTCTCACTTGCCAAGAGGCGAAGGAGATACATCACATCACGGTGGCTATATCCCCGAAGGACAGAGAAGAAAATCAAAGGACTGGAGAGGTGCGGATAGTGGACCGCCTATGGAAGAACCAGACCAAGTGGCCAGTTGTTGAATTTCCGGGAGGCCGTAAGAGGCTCATACCTCCGCACGAGTTCACAATCGAAAATGCCAGCGGCTCGACGCAAGCCACCCGATACCAAGTGCCGTTACTATTGGCTTGGGCAATCAGCATCCACAAGTCTCAGGGGCAGACCTTGCAGAGGGTTCGTGTCGACCTCGGAAAGATCTTTGAGAAGGGGCAGGGTCAGTCATCTTTGGGCACTTTGGAGGCCGTTCACGTTAACCAATGGTCTTACAGCATACGTTGCGCTTTCTCGCGCCACGTCATTGCAAACGCTGCAGGTTCTGAACTTCGATCCATCTAGGTAAGCTCGCTCGAGTGATTGGTTGGTTTCGATTCATGACTCACGTCGCACCTAGGGTCATGGTCCATGAGACAGTTCTAAATTGGCACGAGCAGATTCTTGAGCGGGAAAGGAAAGCGAGGATTTTGGCGGAATGTGAACAGGCAATTAACTCCTACGTAGATGAAGACTCAGACTGGGAGAACGACCATCCTTTTTAGAAGTAACCGGTTGTTTTTTCGACGAGGCGCTTCACTTGTAAATTTGTAATAAACGAGCGCGTTTGTACACGTGATGCGAATTTCAGGATTCTCAACACAACCTATGCACACGTCCCAACAACTCCTTCCCATCTACTATGCGGTCAAAGACGGCCGCGATGGAAACAAGATTTGCACGTCGTGGAACGATGTACGCGTCACACTGACCACCGAGTTTCTCCGCAACTGACATGCAATTGGGATCCAACCACAGTTCCAGGATCAGGTGAGGCACGGGCGTAGATTGCGCACAACTCCTGATCCGAGTCAGGTTACTGTAACAGGCACGAGATCGCCCCCATGCAACCTTTAAATCCTTCCGTTCCTTAAGCCAGGCTTGTCAATGGCTCGGGTTGTTTGAGCCTGGTAAGCTCTGCGAACCTGAACACTTCCCCTCAACGATCCCTCCTGATCGCCTCGGGCAGGCTCAAGTACACAACTACCCCTCTCGCAGCCTAACCTCACCTACCTTCCGTCGCCGACCCCTACTCAGTCATCCAGTGTAATCACCTCGTCACAGATGAGTGCCGTAGAGGAACCATCAGAGCCGCCCCCATTGCAACTCTCTCCCGAACAGCAACTGGTATTGGATAAAGTCGCCCGCGGAGAGAACGTTTTCTTCACCGGGCCAGCAGGTGAGCTGACTGTGACGAATATTTAGTTTTGGTCTCACTGAAGAGGGGTATATGTAAGGTACTGGAAAGTCTGTTCTGATCAGGGAAGTCATTCGTTGGGCCGTGCGCGCCCGTCGTATCATCTCCGTGACGGCATCGACTGGAATGGCCGCAATAAACATTGGTGGCTCAACGCTACATTCATGGGCTGCGTGCGGTCTCTGTAAGAAGCCTGCGCCCGTTTATGCGAGGGAGATATGCAAGGGAGGAGCCGGAGCTGATAACTGGAAAAGGACCCAGATCCTCCTCATTGACGAGAGTCGGTGCCGAACCCTACAACACCTCTTGTGCTTGCTGACTTCTTACAAGTCTCTATGATCAATGCCATATTCTTCGACAAACTTGCGAGTGTTTGTTTCAATGTGTTGTTCCAGCATATACTCACTCTGTCATTACAGGAATTCATTGCCCGAAAGGTTCGAAACAACGAGGGACCCTTCGGAGGGATACAGGTAGCCCTATTGTCGCTGGGATTTTGCTGTCGCTAAAGAGTATCCACAAAGCTTGTTGTATGCGGCGATTTCTTCCAGTTGCCTCCCGTCCAGGAAAAGAACTCGCCAGTTCTCTTCGCCTTCCAGGCAGCGTCATGGCCCCGGTGTTTCGGGTTTCCTGTCACGCTTCATCGAGTCTTTCGCCAGGAAAACCAGGGTGAAGGGTCAACATTCGACCCCTTGACACGTTACTTACCTCTTTACAGAGTTTGTAGCGATGCTTAACACGATGAGAAGGGGGATTGTAACTCCAGAGATAAGCGAAAGAATGAATCAACTATCGAGAGATATTTCCTATGATGATGGCATCGAACCTACAGAGCTGTAGGTCTACACATCTTTTCGGTGATGGATTGGGCTAAAGGGAGCTGAGGTTTCCGACAAAAGCAGAGGTCGCTACGGCGAACCAGCGGCGGATGGATGGACTCCCTGGACCCGCACGGACGTACAAGTCCCATGACACCACTGGCATAAACGACCGAGGAGAGCCGGTGGACATCAAGGTTGCGATAAAACTACTCAACAAGGAGATAGTCCCGGAGGTTATCAAATTGAAGGTGAGAAATGAAATGACCTCAGCTGTGGGCGGCCATCTACCAATCTCTCCTACTCTAGGTCGGCTGTCAGGTAATGCTCATAAAGGTAGAGTCCTTCCCCCAGGACCGGCTGGCAAAGTCTAATGAGAGAGGGGTTTAGAATCTCTTGCCCGGAGAGTTGGTCAACGGATCCATCGGCCAAGTTGTCGACTTTTTGACTGCGGGTGAAGCGGTCAACGGGAATACCGACATAGGTTTTGTAGACCCTACCAACGAGATGCGGGACGACGCAGCCGGAGGACCCAATCGAGACATTCCTCTTCATATCTTGCAGAGCCCGCATATATGGCCGGTCGTTCACTGGGCCGTCGGTCGGAAAATGATGATGGTCCCCGTAGCATTCACCATCGAGAACGTCCACGGGGATGTAGAAGCTGCAAGAGGACAGGTGAGCCATTCCATGACTCTCCCGATAGAGGATCTGGGTTTGATGTGCTCCCGAGGTACCACTCATCCTGGCATGGGCCATAAGTATCCACAAATCCCAAGGTCAAACGCTTCAACGAGTACGAATCAACCTCGCACGGACATTCGAGAAGGGCCAGGCCTACGTTGGGCTCTCTCGGGCGACATCCCTGGACACACTCCAGGTTCTCAATTTCGATCCAGCGAAGTACACCAATAGCCCAATCGCCCTTCTCGTAGCCTGCCTGACTTCTACACAGAGTTACCGCGCATCCCGAGGTCATAAAATGGCACGAGAGGAACCTCCAGCAAGAAAAACAACACCGGCAGTTCGAAGACGAGATGGACGCTGAGGAAGCTGTCCGCTCCTACTTCCAGGGTCATAGCTGACGGGTCTCATCCAAGAACATAACTTTCAGCCATATATCCGACATCTCCACTGCGCATCTTATATTGTAGTTAAATCGTTCGGAAGGGTCCCGGTGTTCAAATGTATCGCTAAACAACACACTCAAAGTGTCACAAAAGATCAAGACTGCGGTGGAAATGGACGAAAGAAGCCAAGATGGGAAATACATACACGCGTGAGACGAAGAGAAAAGTTCCGGTACAAACAGTAGTAAGGAAATCGAACGTACGCGCACGAACAAGGGAGAGGAGTCTATTGCAACTGCGATGATAGAGTGTCACCTTGCGCCTCGTGTCCGGCTTGTGTAGCCTCCTCTGGCTGACGGAGGGTGTTAGAAGGGGGCGGTTGGCTTTGTTCCTGAGACCGTACAGCCTGACTAGGCACCTGAGACACTTGTTGCGTGAGAGGCTGGGGGGAAACCAGTTGTAGAGTCGATCCTACCAGTTCATCATGTGCGATAGGTCGCGCTTGGCTCGTCGACTGACCATCGGCCCCTGGTGAGCTCGAGGGCGTTTCAAAGGGGGTGTTGGGCGATTCAGACTTCCCAACTGTTGTTCTTTCAACAGCTGGCAAGGGAGGTGGAGACTGTGCCTTTCCCTGGGGTTTATCCTGAGTCAAAATGTGGACCAATGCTGGTTGCTGCTGTTGTTGTACGAACGTAGACAGAGAAAGAGCAGAAGGAGTGGGAAGAGGGGATGGCGGATCGCTCAACGGCGGGGATGCGGGAGCGGGCCCGGTCCAGTCCCCTTCAGAGATCTCTGGCTGAGAAAAGTCAAGCCCCTTCGTCCCTCTTAAGCTCTGTACGGTCACACTTTGCCTACCGGGGCGAAGGGGTAACGGCGGCGGGGCGATATATGAGGTTGGGCTCGAAACATTTGTCTCCGCATTTGTCTCTGCCTCGGATGAAATGGGGGACGTGTTAGGGTGCCCGCTCGAACTACCGGCATTCCCTCGTGATGACGGATGGATACTGGCAGGTGGCTGAGGTGGGACCTGTGGCGTGAAATCGTCGCCTGTTGTCTGTGGGGTTGGGGTCTGCGGAAGGGGTGCGTTGAACTGTTGAGGGGCGCGTTCCGAGAACTTGGTATGGGTCGAGCCATACGCATATGGAGGCGCGGTCTCTCCGAGAGGAGCTGGGGGAAGTGGGGGGGATGACGCGTAAGATGCGGTATGGATTTGTTCATCAAATATTGTATGGCAATGAATGATTAGGGCTTCCATAAATGTATCCTATACCGGCAAGCTCAAGATGAAGCGTCCGGTGAAACTTGGACGGGATCGACGTACGTTGTGGCCCTGGAGGCTCAAGAGATCACCACCCTTGGGATCGTCATCGATCCCGAAGATGCCGAATACGATTGCGAGATTTCTAGTATCCATCTTGTTCCTCTCGCGATTTGATGCAACGCGATTGAGGTGTGACAGAACAGCCTTCAGGGTGTACCTATGGATAGGTGGGAGACGCCGAATCTTCGCGCGAACAAGTTGAAAATCTGAAGCGAAGTGTTTTTCTGCACGGAAATTTAGTCAGAAATAGGCCCTGGTGGACGCAGAAAACTCCAACCGAAGTCGATGGTGTGCTGTATTCTGTCTTCCAAGGGGAATTTGAGCAGTGGTTCAGGAAGCTCCCGTAGATACATCTAACTCCACGTAAACAAATTGATATTGAACGCACGCATTTCCAACGAACCTTGAGTAATGCAGCGACGACGTAAATATCATCGGTAGGGTAGAAACTGAACGCCTTCTCATTCTTCTCAATCCTGTGTCTGAGCTGCAAAGGTTCAGTCCAACATCCTTGTTGTTTAACTTCGCCGAACTCACTTCGTTGACGGAGGAAACTCTGCCGGATACCTAATGTCCTGGTAAAAGCGGGCACGGAGGAGAGAACTCTGTTGGAACTTACCCGATAGATACCTTCAGCATCAAGACCCCTTTTGTCAACCTCCTCGATGCAAATCCTCACGATCTTTGGTATCTCTCCCTCTGGAAGGTCTCTCGCCGTGGCGTAATCTTGGAGACTGAAACCAAAGATCAAGTCCCTGCACTCCCCCACATAGAAGTTGTGGTAGGGGATGGGTGAAGGGATCGAAGACGCAAGAGATTGCGCGATGTATGCATTTACCCCTTTCATGTCGCGTAATGTGGATACCTTCTCAACCTGCTGAGCTCCGTGATTAGCGAGTTGCAGGCTTGTCGAGAACATGGCACTGTTAAGCATTTAGTCAGACGTGGAAGCCACAGGCCCTACTAGTGGTTTCTTGAACTCACGCCAAATTATCCGCGTATTTGCCCAACGCCTGCTTGATTGTCTCCGAGGATTCTCCAATAAAGGTTTCTAAGCTCTTGCCGGACGTTAGATCAACTGCACGCGGGCGATTCATCGGTGGGCACCTACATGATACCCTGCTTGGATTGTCTTCTCTCGGTTCAACCTGAGAGTTTCACACCAATGGACCGCATTTCGATACTGAACATCTGGAAAGAAAATGAGACGGGCGCATTAGAGGAGAAAGGCTGTTCTCACCCGCTTCATCTGCCTCTCGCTTCGCCCTCACAGATCGAAGTGGATCCCTGTCTGAGCCGCCCCTAAGGGCCTCTTTCGCGCTTCCTTTGTCCAAAAACGTAATGAGTTGGTTCAATTGCTTCTTGCCTAAAGAGTTTGTTAGGAATCAACAGGGAATGAATAAGGGAAGCCCGACCTTGGGAGGCGATATCCGAGAATGCCGTAGGTGGGGATCTCGGGCGGGTTGAGGTGGTACTTGTAGAGGCACGACGCTCAAGAGGTCTCAGGGGTTGTGGTGAAGTAACGATCGGTCGTGTCGTGGGGTCGCGGACCTGGGAATCGGCGTAGCGGAGGTCAGATTTTGCATGAGACGCCGCCGAGAGAGCGACTGATTTGTGATCCTGCAAGGCGGATGGTCATCATTGCATGAGAGCTAATAAATGCGAGGTTCTTACCTCTACGTCTTGACATTTTTTGATGTAGGCACGTTTGAGCTTTGGCAGCACGTTTTCGGTGTAATCGTTGTGTGTTTGAATTGAGAGTTTCATCTGACCCCGGATCCTCTTACGAATCCGCTCTTGAGTTTCCTAGATAGCATCGCTCGGGAATTCCGGGTAGGGCCATACGTAAGGAATAAAAAGACCGACCTTGAAGGAAACGAGAGGATTGATGACCTCGTGAGTTATGGAATCCATGAATGCCCGACGAGTTTGTGCTTCTCTCTCGAGGTTATCTCTAACTTCCGACCAAGCGGATCTCAATGATGTGGACTCAAGGCGAGAGTCAAAAAATTGATCCACGTTGAGGGTCTTACGGTGGAGTTCCATGAGTGATTCATAACTATTGGGGGTGATCAGCGGGGAGCAAAGAGGGAGGGCGGAGATCAGATAAACGGACTAGTCTTCTTCAACCTTCCTCCTATAGGAAGATAAGAGAGGTCAGGAAAGAGTGAAATGGGAAGAGCAGCGGGCGAACCTCTCTTGTAAAAAAGTGAGATAAGAATCTGAGAGGATTCTGAGATAGAGATCGAACAGAGCGAGTGGGCCCTGGTCTGAGGGGGTGGACATGGAGGGCCGCGCACTCGGGGTGCTGTCGGCGTGACCTTGGTTAGAGGACATTGCTGGTTGAAACCGTCGAGGGCGTCGTCGTTCCAGTTCTCCGCCAAGCCCGCCTGAGGTTGGGCTAGTCACGTGCAACACGGGAATCCAACGCGACACGTGATGTTCAATACAATTTGTTCAACTCAATGCGCGGTGACTAACAGGATCTATGGCGGATCCCTTCTACTCCCCTACACGCATATCACCGCAAACAAACGTTGGGACTCTCACGCGACCATACGCTCTCGCCGAACTTTGCCCCATTAGAATATTGCTACGGAAATAAACAGGGATATCATTTACATAAGAACCGGATCGCAATAGCCCGGCAGTAACCTCGCGCCTTCCTTGCTTCTCCTTTAGCCACCAGCCAGCACGCCCCCTGAACATGCGCATACCTGGCCTGTCCTTCAATGATTTGCCGCCCCCCATATACCAGACTTCGCAAGTAATCGTGCAGGGTTACTCTTCCATCCTCGTCTTCAAGGGACACTCGTAAGCCGCTTATCACCGTGCTCAACCAAGGGGGGCCACCTACTCATCTACGTGCACACAGCATATGGAGGGATTCCCTTATTCTGCTTCCGATACTCGCAGCAATATCTCTTTTTCTCATTGCCTTTCACTATGTCTCCACCAGCAAACTAGTCAAAAGGGTGTGGTCACACTTCACCAAGAACCCTATCGAGGAGGCACCACCGGAAGCGAATCCCGCGACGGAACCCAACGGGTTCGCTGCCGAGCTCCGCCACCACGCGAATGCACTCGGTGGTCTGGAAATCGTTATTTACAGGGTCCTCCGCCTTCTATCTGTTTTCGCCCTCGTAGCTCTCAGCGCCGCAACTTTCGTTTTCGACGAGGTTGAGGTCCCATCTGCCAATATCACAGGCAAAGGATGGGGCAAAAAGCACAAGCACCACCGAGGCGGGAACACTCTAACGTACTGGGAATGGCTCGATCTCGCGGTTTCAATCACCTATGTGAGCCACCAACGTATACCCAATCCTAGCGCCTGCTAAATTCGACAGGTCTATACTGCCGTCCTCTCTGTCATCGCTGTCTCTGCCAGGCCGAGGACCGCCAACCTGGCCAACACCCACCTCGTCTGGGTTCTCTTTGGTACTTGGCTCCTCTTCGCATACAGGGACTTGTATCCGTTGGCAACCTTCTCCCTTTCGCCCATCGATATTGAAGAGGGATGGCTCCTTTGGACCAAACTTGGCGTCCTTACATTCGCCGCCACCATCATCCCGATTATCATCCCTACTCAATACATTCCTTTCGACCCAAAGGTAAGATTCGTCGAACAGTCGGTCTTCTTTACGTCAGAACTCTAATGCGATAATAGAACCCCGCGCCCATGCCTAATCCAGAGCAGACAGCTTCGTGGCTATCATTCTCGCTCTTCATGTTCTTGGATCCCCTCGTCATCAAAGCCTCCAAGGTATCTCATCTGCCACTGGAGGAATACCCTCCCCTCGCGGACTACGACTGGGCACCTCATCTCATCCAAAAGAGTTTACCTGTTGGTCCACTCACTACTGATCCCACTTGAGGTCTATGTTGATCCCCCTGAGTTTTAGTACTTGGATCCGCTCTCTGGTACCGTAAAAAAGCATCTCTTTTGGGGCCTCATGAAAGTGTTCCGCAAAGAGTACATTATCCTTGCCTTCCTTTTGGTCTTCAGGGTGGGCTTCGTTATGCACTCTCAAACGACATTTCTTGAACTACCCTGCCTAGACGCTCGTTGGATTCATGAGCCCAGTTGCCATCAACAACCTTCTCATGTAGGTAATGAGCCTGTAAGCAAGACGATTCTCAATAACAGGTTCGATTTTCTAGCCACCTAGGAACTGAGGGCAAGGATGCCCTCTTTCGTCCGTGGGTGTGGATCGCACTTCTCTTTATTGGACCATTCCTGAGCTCCATAATACTCCAATGGCGAGTGCCCGTCGCTTCCCACCCACTTGAATTGCTAAAACAACGTTGCGCTTTAGGTACATTTTCATCACGGTAAGCAACTTCGCCGACCCAAAAAACATCGAAATTCTAATTCTTAGCAGACGAGACTCCTCACGCAAGCCCAAGGAATGATCACCCAACTCGTGTTCGAACACGCCTTGCGCATCCGTATGAAATCGGAACCCTCCGAATCCTCACCTCCCTCAAGTCAGCTTTCAACCAGCGCCCCGACGCCGGATACCGCTTCAGTTGCCGAGTTTACTTCACCCGATGGAACAGAGGTAGCCGAGGACACATCGACAACTCTCATCTCGGAGGCCACCTCATCGGAGGCTGACAAGGCAAGTGTTAAGGGGGACAAGAAGGTCGAGAAGGCCGGAAACCTGGTCGGAAAAATCAATAACCTTGTCTCCACGGACTTGAACAACATTGTCGACGGAAGGGATTTTCTCATGATCGCAGTTGCGTGCCCTCTCCAGATCATCCTTTGTATTGCATTCTTGTACACTATTCTGGGCTGGAGGTACGTCGAGAAGTTCACCGCGCTTCCAGATTTGCACCTTTGACGCCATATACTTCTCCCTCAGCGCTGTTGTGGGAATGGCCACCATGATCACCCTTATCCCTGTCCCAGGATACTTCGCCGCAAAGCTGCAGACCATCCAGAACGAAAAAATGAAGATGACAGATTCACGAGTGCAAGTCGTCACTGAGATCATGAACGTCATCCGTATGGTCAAGCTCTTCGGTTGGGAGAAGAAGATGGACGAGAAGATTGCACAAAAGCGCGAGGAAGAGTTGTACTATCAGAAGAAACGCCTCTTCCTCGAAATCCTGAACGGTATGGTCAAGTGAGTTCTGAATAAGGGTTCTCAGTGTTTTCGATTACTGAATCCCTCCAACAGCTTCACTATTCCAGTCATCACTATGATCGTCACTTTCGCTTGCTACGTAAGCTTCACTTTCACATCGCACCCCAGAAAAGGCTAATTCACCCTGCACAGACCGTCATTATGAAGGAACAGCTTACTGCTGCCAGAGTCTTCTCCGCGATGTCCGGTACGATGTGCCATCTGTCGTAATTAGGGGCTAGGCTTACTTGTCCATCCAGTGTTCGACATGTTGCGCGATCAGATGTGGATGATCTTTGGCGGCATTCCCATGATGATACAAGCCAAGGTTTCACTCGACCGTCTACACGACTTCCTTCGCAAGACCGAACTCCTCGACGAGTTTGATCCAAACTCCAGGGACACCACCATCGCCGACAACGTCAAGGAAAACACCGAACTCATCGGCGTGCGTAATGCTTCCTTCACTTGGGCTAGCGAATCCAACGGAACCATCACTCCCGGATCTTCTCGCCGGAATTTTACTCTCCGGGTTAACGAAGAAGTGGTTTTCAGGAAGGATAAAATCAACTTGATCGTTGGTCCAACTGGCTGCGGAAAAACTTCCCTGCTGATGGCGCTGCTCGGGGAGCTTCATTACGTCCCGGCGGGACCGGATTCGTGGTACAACCTACCAAGAAACGGAGGTGTTGCCTATGCCACCCAGGAGTCTTGGGTCCAGAATGAGACAATCAGGGACAATATCCTCTTTGGTTCCCCATATGACGAGCAAAGGTACAAGAAGGTCATCTACCAGTGTGGTTTGAGTAGGGATCTGTCCCTTTTTGATGCCGGCGACAAGACCGAGGTTGGCGAGAAGGGTCTAACCTTGAGTGGGGGACAGAAGGCGCGCATTACCCTCGCGAGGGCGATTTACTCTCAGGCCCAAATCCTGATCTTGGACGATGTGTTGGCTGCATTGGACGTTCACACCGCACGTTGGGTCGTCGATAAGTGCTTACAGGGGGACCTTGTGCGTGGGCGTACGGTATTGTTGGTTGTGAGTGCTCTGGCCAAATAATATGAAACGGAAGTTCACGGATTATTGCAGACTCATAACGTGGCTATGACCAGCCCCATTGCCGACTTCGTTGTCTCCCTTGGATCCGACGGCCGCATTCTCAGCCAAGGAACCATGTCGACGGCTCTCGCTACTAGCAAGGCTCTCACCAAGGAACTCAAGGCTGGGGAATCAGAACTGCACAGAGCAGAAGAGGCGGTGGACGGAGATGTTCCTGAAGTCCCCGAGGGAAAATCAGGGAAGCTGATGGTTGCAGAAGAAGTCGCAGAAGGGCATGTCAGCTGGTCGGCTTGTGAGTCCCCTCACCACTCACGCAAACATCGCTGATGAATTCCAGTAAAATTGTTCTTCATTGGAATGGGGGGTTCCCACCCGTTGCTCTTCTGGTTCACGGTCGTGGCCAGTTTGGCGCTTACAGAGGCCTCGCTCGTCTTGCAAACCCGGTACTTGGGTAAGCCCTTGTCATTCTTCTGTCCGTCCAGATACTTACGGAGGCCCAGGCTTCTGGTCTGCTCAATACGACGATCACGAGGCCCCTGAAGTCTCTTCAGTTAAATACCTCCTGGTGTATAGCATTCTGCTCACCAGTGCTTCGGTATTGTACGCTATGGCGACCTCAGTCTTCACGTTCGGATCCTTGCGGGCCTCTAGAGAGATCCACCGCAGGTTGATTTCATCAGTGCTTGGCACGACATTTAGGTGGCTCGATTCTACCCCTACGGCTCGTGTCATTGCCCGATGCACTCAAGACATGCAATCAGGTCCGTTCTATCGGTCTAGCCTGCACGAGATATGTACTAACCCCGCTCTTAGTGGATGGACCCATCGCGAGAAATCTATCTGCCTTACTCGAGATAAGTTTGTCGATGCTGGTCAAGTTTGGGGCCGTCATCATCCTCTCTCCGATCTTTACACTCCCCGGTATCGCCGCCTTCTTCGTCGGGGGGTTGGCTGGTCAGATATACATTAAAGCCCAACTGTCGGTCAAGCGTGAGATGAGCAACGCCCGTTCCCCTGTATTGTCTCACTTTGGCGCTGCGATCGCTGGCATCGGTACGTTTTCCCGCAGGGGGCTATGGGTCTTCGTGTGCTGATGGCTTTGACAGTTTCTATCCGCGCATATTCTGCCCAGAATATGTTCAAAAAGGAGTCACTGGATCGCATTGATAAATTCTCGCGACCTGCGAGGACCTTTTACAACTTGAACAGGTGGATTTCTGTCCGCATCGACGCCATTGGTGCCCTATTCTCGTCAGGCTTGGCCGTTTATCTCGTCTACGGAACCGGAGTCCTTCACCACCATCGTCCCGGTTCCGCGGCTGCGATCGGTTTCTCATTGAACATGGCCGTTGGCTTCAGCAGTATGATCCTGTGGTGGGTCCGAGTCTTAAACGAGTTCGAGGTCAGCGGGAACAGGTGGGTATTCTGTAACGAACTAGTAAGCACGTAATTAACCGTCTTCCTAGTCTGGAACGTATTCAAGGTTACGTTGATATCGAGCAAGAGCCAAAGGCCACATCTGACGGTGTCCCTCCTGCTTATTGGCCAGCTAGTGGGGAGGTGGTCGTGGAGAACCTATCTGCCAAGTACAGTTCCGATGGCCCGGAAGTCCTTCATAATCTCAATTTCAAAATTGCCTCTGGAGAACGCGTTGGTGTCGTTGGTCGCACCGGTAGCGGAAAGAGCTCCTTGACGCTAGCACTACTCAGGTGCATCCTCACGGAGGGAGCAGTATATTTCGACGGTCTGGACACAAACAAGATCAATCTCGAGGCGCTCAGGACGAATGTCACTATCATTCCTCAAGTCCCTGAGTTACTGTCCGATACTCTACGAGGAAATCTGGATCCGTTCGAACAATACGACGACGCCACACTCAATGACGCTCTCCGTGCTGCTGGTCTGTTCTCGGTCCAGAGCGAAGATGACGAGGGAAGGATCACTCTAGAGACTGCCATTTCAAGCGGTGGTGGAAATCTGTCAATCGGACAGCGTCAGATCCTGGCACTTGCTCGAGCGATTGTTCGCGGCAGCAAGCTCTTGGTTCTGGATGAAGGTCAGCGATCACGAGCCGTACATATTTTGCATTTCCTAAAAGCTTTCATGCAGCTACCTCCGCTATTGACTATGAGACCGATACTGTCATTCAATCGTCTCTCCGCCACGGTCTGGCATCCGATGTAACGTTGTTCACAATTGCCCACAGACTCCAAACCATAGTACAGATGGTTCTAATTCATGGATTGGGCACCCCAAGCTAACGCGTAACATTTTAGATGGATGCCGACAAGATTATGGTTCTTGATGCTGGAAAGATCGTCGAGTTCGGCAAGCCCAGTGAACTCCTCGAGGTCGAAGGAGGGAAGCTGAAATCACTTGTTGACGAGAGCGGTGATAAAGACGCGTTGTATGCTATGGCCAAATGAGTTGATGTGGCTGTTTTCGGGTCTTTTGCAGTGCTGTGTTGGTGGTACGTGCTATGATCTATGAGTCTTGATTGCTTTCCCTGTCACACAGTATATCTCAAGCGCTAGTCTAGACACTAATTTTCTCGCATTTCAACATGTAATTTTGTAAATATTACTACAAAAATGACACGCGCGTGCACCGTGACCCATTGTTATGTAGAGGTACGCCAACCTCGCGGAAACCACACCACTGACACGCGGAGGGGGTCCAACATCTGTGCTGAATCCACGTGTAATCCACGCCGAGGCTCGACGTCTAACGCCAACTTCAATATGACACGAGGGTACCTTTCTATAATTGCGTAACACATCGTTGTAAACACACAAGATAAACCTGTCAAGTACAAAAAATCACATCTATGTGCTACAAAGGGAGTTGGGAAGAGGGGGTCGTAAAGCGGAGCCACACATATGCACACTTGAGGAGCCTCGTTAGGTAAGCGGTATCGTAAGTAAGTCTATTTGGATGAAGATGCGGATAAATGGGTAAGGGTTAGGGAATCAAAAACGGTGGTGGTGAAACTCTTTCGCCTTGCTTGCGGTTTCTTGTCAGACGAAGATCGCTTGACCGTGTCCTCCGGATCGGAAATAACACTCCAATCCTCGCTGGCCGCACCGGCAGCCGAATCGTCGGATGACCTTGTGGAGGGTCGGTCCGCACCCTTTGGCAGCGAAAGCGAAGCCCGTCGGATGTTGGGTTGTGACTTCTCCATCTCAGTGTCATCGTCGCCGGACTTGTGATTGAGAGTGAGACCAGCACGTCGCTTGACGGTCAATGAGCGGGCGTATTCCATGTCACGGTAGATGGATTCTACGGCGTTCCTTACACCATTTTCCTGTAGAAGTTAAAAGATTAACATTGCCTCCGTGAAAGTCCACCCGCCAACGCACCGATCGCACTTGCTCACCAACTCTGGCCGCACGCTGGATTTGCTTCTGGTCGGTGGTGGCGGCCACCAGGGCATCGGAAAGGTTCTGAACTGTCAACTTCCGAACGGCCGATCCTATTCCTAATGCTTCCACCCGATCTGCCCAGAAGTGCTGATCACCGAAGAAGGGCTTGATGATGGTGGGTACGCCGGCTGCATGGAATTTTGAGATGGTACTTCTCAACTTGAAAGCGATGATTTACCTCGCACGCTAGCTCCGGTGGTACCTGCGCCGCCGTGGTGACACGCCGCGTCGATCCTCGTGAATAGCCAGTCATGAGGAATAGATGAAACAGGGAAAATCTCCTTGGGAAGTGGGACCTCGGGCTCTGCGACCTCCCCTGGATTCTTGACTTGTAGTCTGTCTGACCAACCCTTTGACAAGATTGCATATACGTCACTCTTAAGTATGGCATCAATTACGCATTTTGTCATGGACTTCGGGTCGGAGACCACGATAGACCCAAAACCGATATACACGATCTTCTTTTTTGCTGCCCGTGCGGTCTCGATGAACTTTAGCAGTTCAGGAGGCGGTGTCCATTTCTTAGCGCTGACGTCTGCATCGTCCAAGAACCAGTAGCCTAACGTGTGAAAAATGGTCAGTACGTGTTCTGTACCATGAAACGGTGACAAACCTGTAACTCGGACCCACTCCGGCCAATCCAGAGGAGTGGGAACCAGTATGGAGCTAAAATTGTACAGGAACGGGACCTTGTTGGGATCCATCTTGTCTAGGCTCGTGCTCGGGAGCCCCAAAACAGAACGCCGCCATCTATTGACCTGGCCGGCGATACCTCTCCAAAAGATCTGGTCGAAGAGTACGTACGACTGCAACAGAATGAGCATCGTCCGACGAACTCACGTAAGAAGGTCCAAAACTCTTACGAGATAGTTGTAATTTCCTCCCATCTGACACGAGATAATCTCAATACAATTTGCTGACTGCGGGACTTGGATAGACGCACCTTGCGATCCGGGACGGCAAAGGCGTGGGGGTATGCCCTAGTTCTCGTCCAAGTCATCGTGAACCCGCGGAAATACGGAATCTCTAAAGCTTCCGCGATGTGGATGCCTCCCATGGCACTCGGACTCTCGATCAACAAGTCTGTGCCTTGACATGCATCCCAGGAAGTCTTGAGGAGGTCGTCGATCCAGCCGCGGAACTGCGGGGGCAAGAAACTTCAGTAACTGCAAGGAAAAGGCACAGAGAATGAGATAGTTTACCTTCATGATACCTTCCTTCAAAAACGAAACGGTGAACATGCCGTTCTCCACGCAGATTCTCATCAACTCCGCAGGGTCTCCGCCAACGTAACCGAATTCAATGCCATGCTGACTCGGTCCCTTTAGTCCATGAAGCGAGTGTGTAGTGAGGTTAACCATACCGACTCGATCCATTCCTTGAACTCTCCGTGCGTTGCGATCCTGACCTTATGGCCATCCGCAATGAGACCCTTCGCCAAAGCGATGTAGGGCTGCACATCTCCTCTCGACCCGATAGTAAGGCAGGTGATATGCATTGGCTTGGAGGGTTTGAAGGTCAAGAAGGTCGAGCTGGTGGATTGGAACATGTGGGAGGCAGTGCCATGCTCGCCCCCAGGTCCCATATCTTCCTCACTGGAATCGTCCGCTAGGCATGTTTGCGAATCAACGTCTTCGAGGAAGAGAACATCGGGTTTAGTTTGGCTCTGCTGGGTACATTCGGAAGTGGGACGTTTGCGAACACGCTCGGCTTGGGTTTCGAGGAGTTTGACGAAACTGCTCCGCCTCTCATCCGTCGGAAAGTCAAAGAACAACTCTTCATAACCACGGATGATGACGACCAGTCCGTAGCCGTTGAAGTAGAACGCCTTTGACTTCTCTGTTGACAAAACGTCTCGAATTGGAAGAATCATCTTGAAGCTACATTACGGCAACCGTTCAAATCTGAAAACTGAAACAGACGCACCTTCGTTCGCAAGGCCAAGGGACCGCTCGACTTGAAGCAGAAGTAATTCTCCGAAACATAAAGTCTCCCAGAGATAGGGAAAAGTCTTAGTAGATGACCAGGAAAATCTACGCAGGTCCATTATAGTCCTGACCAACGGGAGTGGATCGACCATAACTCACACCCTAGAACTTTCTCGTGCTCATCGAACGCGAAGGCTTGCCTGAACTTGTCTTGTACCTCCTGTTCCACTTGCCCCTCTGGGGAGTCTAACATACTGAAGCCTAAATCCGGCATCAGTTTGCTCCCTGCACTGGATAGCGCGGAGGTAAGCGCATCCGCAATCCCACCGGAGTTCAATAATGTTGCAGGGTTTGGAGGGGGGTGTTCCGCGACCGCTGTCGAATTTCCAGTGTGGACCGAAAACGGTCTACGAGTCGGGATGCGGAGCCAGGACGGCCGACCCCACGACGAGAGGCTGGACCCAGATGAACTCGGGTCGATAGAGCTGGAAGGGGGATAAGTATGATCGGAGCTTGTCGTGGCAATTGGGGTGGGTTGTGAAGAATCTTCGCTAGTGAGGGAGTCACTAGACTCTTTGGTGGCTGGCAAAGCAGGGCTCACACGGTCCGGGGAGGTCGTGAATGGGATAAAGCTCGATCTGCGCTTCGAAACGTGCGTGAAATCATCGGTTGTATCTACCTCTAAAGTGAGGGCGGCGGGTCTATTCGGGGTTGTGGGATCGGACCAGGGCTTCCAAAGTGAAGAAAATCTGAATGCAGTGAACCCAGGACGTGAAGTTCCGTCCTGAGATTGAGATGTAGGTGGAAAAGCTGCGATTGATTTTGCCCCAGTCGTGTCGATCACGGTGGCTTCTGGAAGACCCTCAGAAGGTGGACGATATGTCCTAACCGTATCCCTGATCTGCTCCAAGGCCGCCTGCAGGTCTTGAAAATACGCAAAGAAATAGGAGTCCACGGTCGAGAAGTTCTCGTTCTTATCCACCACCTTGATCTCAATAGTTTCGCTGAAATCTAGGGCAGAGGATTTCTCGACGTCCATCACGGCCGAGAAGGGAATCGCGATCTGCTCGACTTAGTCACGAACAGAACGCCATCTCGGGGAGTACGGACCTTGACCGAATCGCCTTGATTCTGAGCCTTGAATACAACCCTACGAATCGCCTTGATCCACTCGTCTCGGTTCGTGGTCGAATCAGTACTGAGTCTGACTGTCTTCTGGCTGGTACGTAACCTGAAACTCTTGGAGTCGACGATTTCACACGAAATTGTATACCGAAGGTCAACTACCCCGTGGGGAAAGTACGGATCCTGTACGCGAGGCGCAGAAATTGTCAGCAATGATTATTAGAGTGGGGCAGGAGATCACGGACAGAAGACGAAGGGTACCAGGAAAGTACGTCATTCTTGAGGACGAACCAGTGCCTGACCCACCGCCTCGTCCTGGCTGCCTTTTTGCTCATCCATCCAGATTTCAAAATTTGATCCTAGAACGAGTTGGGTTAGATTTTGATTGCGAAGAAGACCCACATACCTCTCTAGATGGCATGTGGGCAAAGAAACACAGGTAAGTGTCTGTCAAATACAGGTACCCCTGGAGCACTTTGATGGTTTAGTCATGTTTGGATGCGCAGGCGAAACCACGCACACACTGATCGCAGCAGCCAGCACGGGATTTCTGAATGAAACATAATGAGCACAACGCGGGGATGAAGGAGAGGGGACGGTGCTGACCAGCAACGACTTGTTGGATGCCATTCAGCTCAAAGATATCGCGGAGCTTGTCCGCAAGCTGTGACCTACGTTTGACTCGAATCGTTGCTATGCTGCCGGTCGTATTAAATCGTTGGAGTAGCCTCCGAGATGCTGGGGTAGGAGGGGTGGGGTTGAGTGGTGTAGGGGAATTAGTAGGGATCGTCGGAGGGTCGAAATCGTCCTCTTCCTCGGATAGAATGGTGGGGTAATGTCTATCCTCCTCTTCTGTATCAGACATGAATATCTCTTGCGCCATCTTGCCCTTGCTGGCGCGTTCCCTTCGCTGAGAACGAGCGACGGGTCGATGGATAGCGTGGATGGAGGACGCCATGCGGTGATCTACGTGCGTGTGTGGCATTTTCAGATTTAAGCAAACCGGAGAAATGGACTCCGGTGGGACGTACCGAATTTGTCATCGTCTTCGTCTTCGGAAAGTCGGGCGTCATTGTCATGACCTGCAGATTCCTCCTCGTTTTCAGGATCGTCTGTCCACGGAATGGCGGTCAATGCTTGGATTAAGGTTTGTGTGCCAAGGCGCATCTAAGCCGGTGATTAGCCCCGCATGTGACTATGACGATAGAATGCACTCACAGATCCGTTGAGTGGGAATGAGTTCAACGACGGACGGATAGGTTTGACAAAGGGAGAGTCATCGGGTGCATCGCGGCTCCGAGGGGAGGTCGACGTCCCTGCGCCCTCTACAACTGTCTAGGCGTTTGAACCGGTCGGAGCGTGCGTAAGCGTGATAGGATCTCACCCGAAGGACTAGATTCCTTTCCTCTGCTGCGACCAAGACTGAAGATTCGCTTGGATGGGGACTTGCTGTTGAGAGAGCGAGACTTTCCAAGCTTGTCTACCGTCTTTTCCACGACGCGACGAAGACTAGAAGTAGATGTTTCGAGAGACTTGTCAGCTTCATCTTCGAGACCGAGAGACTGGGACGAGGTATCCGGGATTGGTGCAACTGCCTGGACAGGATTGACGGGGAGCGAGTGGTCCATTGGATTTCCCGCCACCTGAGTAGATGACTGGTGGGGGTCGGACATTGTTTCGGCTGCGGGTGGCTGAGGGATGGAGGAGGACCGGATTAGGAAATAAGCCTCGCCTTTCTATCGTGTTTTTATAACAGTATCAATTACTCTTATAAAGTCCCCCCCGGCCTTGCACGCGGGTCATCCCCGTCTTCTCTTCTCACACGTTGTAACTCTACAGAATACCCGACTACACATATCCCAGCAAATCATGCAAGGCGAACACTGCATGGGCACCGCGTCCTTTCTAACGTGCGAACGAACCTGTTCAACTTCCGCATCCTCGATCACTCACATTGGCTATGGCACAGGCTCGTTGCAGTTATTCTGCTCATTTTCGTCCATGTTCGTCCCATTGCTCTCTATAGCTCGTAACCGGGACGCTGGATATCGTGATTATAGATCGGACAAATCAACACGGCTTCGACGCCCCGCTCAATCGCTATGGTAAGCATCGCTTTCACCGGAATCCTACAATCACTCACTTACGCATATACGCAGGCTAAAGTGAACGTCTCGGGCTATGGGTAAGTCGGAGTTATGAACGCTATCTGCTTTTACCTCATTTCCTCCCAAGAGACGCACTGTATGCTGCCTTTTCTGACCCAATCCTCGGGCTCTACACGAATAATGCTTCTGCTCCACTCAACGTTCGCGCTGGTCTGCGGCAACTTTACAAGTTCGGGCTCTACTCACACTGCGCCTATGTCAATGAAACATCTGGGATATGCACCAGTACAACCGCTGCCTACGAATTCCAACCGTACACGGTGATCACCAACGACATGCTTACTAATTACAGCGGTTATACCAATGCCATTATCAATAATGCTACCTTTGCCAACTCCTCCTCGCTGGGGAACAGTACCCGTTCAGCGTATTTTCTCTTATTGCTAGGCGCTATTGTGGCCATCGTATCCCTTTTTACGTCTGTACCATCCTGTCACAGATCTTTAGTCTTGGCTGACTTGCTTCGTTCCGCACAGGGGAGTGTTCAAGCATACCTGGGCCTTCTTCATTTCCACTTCTGCTGCCGTCGTAGCCAGCATATTTGTCCTTGCTGGTTCGGCCCTTTGGACAGTTACCATCAAGAAGGCGGAGGACATCAATACCTGGACGGTTAACGTGAGAACCCTCCAAGTTCCTCTTGGCATCGAAGTTTCTGCTGGGATTGGACTGTATCTCGCCTGGGCAGCGTTCGCTTGCCTGGTGACGAGCATTATTCCTTATATGATCAGGTCCGTACCCTTCACCATCTGATCCCTGCGGTTCCTAAGCCCTGATCCGCTTGCATTACTCAGTTGCTGCACGTTCCGAGGTTGAAACCTGCCCGCCGGTTGGGTTAATTCATGCAAGACATGAATGAATAAAAACCAAACGATTTTATGCGACGAAACATGTACCTACGAATTCACGAACACTTTTTTATAATCGCCTTTGAGCGTACCGTAGACAGAGTATTTACCCACCGCTTGGAAACCCATCACCTGCCATAGCCGAACAGCCGCCTTAGAGCCGAACGACTCCAAGAATAAAAAAGTTTGATCATCACTCCCGCCCCAGTTCGCGCAGTTCCCTTGGTCTCCTCACCCTCTCGTCCATCAGCACGCTCCTTCATCTTCCTCCTCCTTTCAAGCCCGGATACCACTTTTCTTTTCCCCAGCATGATACACTTCAAACCGCTGCTCGTCGCAGCAGCCGCGCTTGCGACAGTCGTCGGGGCCCTTCCTCAGGTTACCCGTAAAGGCCGTTACCTCTATACGTGAGACTTCCCCTTTCGCGATGGCCAGCGAACCCCTTTTGACAAAGACTCCTAACAGTCCTGACGGTACACGGTTCTACATAAAGGGTGTCGCGTATCAACCACAGGGTACGTCTATCGTCGACCTTCTCAAACACAAACCTCACCATTCATTTTCGCTTCTAGGCCAGGCCTCCAACGACACTAATGACCCCTTCCTCGAGCCCTCAACTTACATTGACCCCCTGGCCGACTCCACTGGATGTGCCCGCGATGTCCCTTATCTGACACAACTCGGCGTCAATACCATCCGTGTTTACAGCGTGGACAACACCCAAAACCACGACTCGTGCATGAGTGCTCTCCAACAGGCCGGAATATACACCATGTATGTCTCGTTGCATTGACACTGCAAGCTAAGAACATGCTAACCATTTATGGCTTCCCGTGCGCAGGATTGATCTCTCGTTGCCTGTCAACGGATCTATTGGTGGGTGTTCCAATAGTAGACGTAAATTTCCATGAGCTCAACCCGGACCCATAGATCGAAGCGCTCCCTCTTGGACGACCAACCTCTTGGACCAATACATCTCAACTATCAACGCCTTTTCCAAGTACCAGAATGTGCTGGGATACCATGTCGGGAATGAGGTCGTAATCACATCTGATGGCACTGGCGCTGCTGCATTCGTCAAGGCTGCTGCCCGAGATGTCAAGGCTTATCTGTATGTGAGAGATCGCCTTCCACCCGAGCGGGCATTCATCAGTCACCCTTTGTAGCAACTCCAATAGTTTACCCGGCTTAGTCGGATACGCTGCAGTCGATGCGGACAGTAGCTGGCTTGACCCATTCGCAAACTACTTGACTTGTGACCCCAATGGAAACGGCGCTGGTGACACCTCGATCGACATCTTTGGATTGAACAACTAGTGCGTGTCTGTGGCGCATTTATACGGGATTTCCCGCTAACTCCTTGACAGCGAGTGGTGCGGCGACGCTACAGCTAGTGTCTATGCTCAAAAGAATAGTGATTTTGCGGGTTACGAAGTCGCTGCATACTTTAGCGAGTACGGATGTATCACTTCGCCTCCCCGTGTCTGGACCGAGGTCGCTGCCCTGTTGTCAACCCCCATGACCCAGATCTGGAGTGGAGGTATTGCATTCTCCTACTTCCCAGCGGAAAGCGGGCAAGGAGAGTTCGGTATGGTCACCATCAGCGGAAATACCGTCACCACGTCTTCGGATTTCACCCTCTTGGCCGCTCAGTACAAAAACGCCACGCCCCCTAACACTCCCAGTCAATCCTCTACCAGCGACTCCGTTTACCCCTCGTGTCCCAGCCAAAACTCGACTTTCCTTGCTTCAAGCACCCTTCCTCCCACTCCCAACGATGCCGCCTGCACCTGTTTGGAATCAGGGTTGGCTTGCGACTTCAGCCCTCCCGCTGGCACAAACGCCACCGCTATCAACGTTATCAACGGACAGCTTTTGGGGACTGCTTGCGGGCTTCTTTCGAACAGCGGAGGGAACTGTAACGACATCACCAGCAATGGCACAACCGGAACTTACGGTCGTGTCTCCTTCTGTAATCCCAGTAAGCACCCGTTTCTAAGTCAAAACCTAGCAATGTTAAACTCACCATTCGGTGCTTAATAGGCGAGAAGCTGTCGTACGTGATGAGCTTGTACTACGAAAGCCAGAGCCGCAAGGCTTCCGCGTGCGATTTCGGCGGAAATGCCAAGTTGAACAACGCCGCTCTGACCCAGAGTGCATCATCCGTTGCTCAGTCGTGCATCGCCAATCCAAACGCCACATTTGTCCCTGGATCCCCTTCATCGACTGCAGGTGGAAACCCAACGAGCACTAGCAAAGGGAACGGCGGAGGTTCCCTCACGCTTGTGGATTCGATTCAGAGCCTGGGACTTGTGATGGGTATCAGCGTGCTCGGAGCGTTGTGGACCTTACTTGCTTGAGTCTGATGGATGTGCCCTGCCCGAACTTTTGGACATACTTTCTTTGACATTTACTATAACCCCTCTATTCTTCTTGTACGGACACATTTTTGACGCACCTCGTACATCGTTACTTGATCACAGACCTTGTTCTCATGGATACCTTAACATGGACCAGGAACTTATAATCACCTCCCACACTTGCATAGCTAGCAGATGATGCTAGCGTCCAGGCCAACGATGTGGCTTACATTTCGGTGGACGTGGGTGAATAGATTTGAACTCGCAAGTTACATCCAGGATGATGAGATAACTAATTTTCACCACCATGTCAATGGATGCCAAGCTCGTCGGCATCCTCTCTTCGACAGGGAAGGGGGCCTCGGGTTCTGAACCACCGGTGATCGTCAGCGGCATAGGTGGTCTTGAGGAGACTACGGATTTCGCAGTACTGGAGACCAATCCACCTAGTAGTTCGTTCGATTTTTGGTATTCAGCAAGTATTCAGGGTGGCCAACGGTGCGTTGTGGTTTTCCTGGGTGGAGTCTGAAAAGGGGTGAGCTACGCTAGGGAACCTGACCTGGTACGAAACACCATCCTTCTTCTGGGTGTCTTTACGCACATCTTTGTAGTGCTTCTCTTGCGTCGTTATTTAGAATCATACCCGAATCATACCGCTAGCTAATGCATATCGATGTACATCGATGTACATATTTCAGGCTTGGCGTGAGATCTTGTCTGAGTGTAAATATTGTGGCCCCGACCGGCTAGGACCGGCTTGCTCTGATCTCATGCACGCGTCAGTGTGAAAACTTCTCACGACCCCTCTCTCTGTCACCAGCGCGAGCCTTCTGTGATTCGCTCACCATCCCTCTACTGTGGTGAACAATTACGATGGGTTCTAGTTCCGCGGATCCAGTAACTCCTTCCAACCAAGACAAGTGGGACGGCGGCGGTCAGAACGCTGGAGGCCCAGGCTCTGACCCAATTGGAGGGTCTGGAGAACATCTCAATGGATCATCTGCTGACGACCATCTTGGGGGACTGGGAGAGCCCGGGTCAACAGATTACTCGCAACATCCAACTGGGAACGGTGTCGGACATGACCAGGATGGCCTGAGTGTGGGAGAAGGAAGAGGGGCGGGCTACCGAGGCGAGAAACAAATCAAGGTGCTTGCTCGACCTCGACTTGCTTATTGATCGTTGGACACCGTCACTATCTCCCTTTATCTTTTATTCTCCTCTGCTACCTACTGTGTGGCCTTGGCCAACGAGTCAGACGCGTTGTACGCCCACACACGCGTTCATCTCACATATCTGCCTCGCGTTCTTCGTGTTCCTGAACCTCGCGCCTGGCTAGAACGCGGTTTCTATCCTACTCAGGGGCTGTCTTTCGATCTCCCCGGCTTTGCTCGCTTCCATCTACTATCTATCTGCTGTCCTAACCTGGTGCTTATGTCTATCGTCTCGTCTCTTCAGCCGAACAAGGTCTATATCGGTGGTCTTCCTGAACACACTCGAAAAGAAGATCTAGAGAGTTGCTTCGGTAAAATCGGTACAATACTCAACGTTGAACTCAAGTACGTCTGCCCACCCCAGTTGAAAATTTTGTCACTCATTTGTTCATCATCAGGCTTGGTTATGGTTTCGTAGAGTTCGAGAGCAAGGAAGCTGCTGAGGAGAGCGTCGCCAAGTATCACGAAGGGTTCTTCATGGGCAACAAGATTCGAGTCGAACTCTCTCACGGCGGTGGGAGGACCGCCAAGTATAGCGGCGAACCTGGCGCCTGTTTCAAATGTGGTCAGCAGGGTCACTGGGCTAGGTTTGTTAGTACTCATTGCTCAAGATTCTCGTGATTGACTCTAGGCAGGGAATGTCCTAACCATGGAGGAAACATACGTCGTGGAGGTCATCACAACGACGCCCCTTTGATCGACAGGATCCAGCCCTCCAGGGATTACCCACCTCCACGGGATTACCCCTCCTACAGGGGGGATGACCTTCCTCGGACCTATCCGCCTCAACGGGACAGGTACTACGATTATCCGCCACCGCCCTCCAGAGAGTATCGCAGGCCTCTGACCCCTCCACGGGACTACCCTCCCGGACCTCCTCCGCGGCGTGATTTCGATGACTATCGGATGCGTGGGCCTCCACCGACTCGATACGACACGCGATCATACTATCCAGACTCTGATGCTCCAGCCCCATATCCGCCAAATAGGAACTATTCTCAGCCGCGTGACACTTACGATCGTAGGGGCCCTCCCCCTGAAAAGTACCCACCTTACCCTCCCCCCAGTGGGGGTCGCCGTAGCCCTCCCGCACCTCGTGGCCGAGATGACTTCGATCGCCCACCTCCCAGGTAAGATACTCCTTCACTGTATGACCTCATTAACTAAACCCTCTCCAGGGACTACCCTCCCCGTTCCATGTCTCCTAGATCTTATGATTACCCTCCCAGACCGAATCCCGATGGACCTCCGAACTCTCGCTATAGGTAGGCTGATCATTTGGTAGCTAAGTTCATGGCTGACACGTTGTCGTAGGCGCCGCTCTCAGAGTCCCCCTCCTCGTTCTAATTCTAGTGCTTACGATCCTGGCTACCAAGGCGGTACTGGTGGGCCTCCGTACTCTGGTGGTGGTCCCCCCTCTGGATATACAGGCGGCAATGGCTATCCGGGCAGTAACCCTCCAAGGAACGCTGGCGGTGCTAGAGACTATCCCCCTCGTGCCTCTCGTGACAACGCAGAACCGCCCCCAGGCTACCGGAGGCTGTAAAAACCGCGCCGACGTCCATGACGCACAACAGTTGTAACTCGCGCCTGCTTGTCTTATCCTAAAATCGCTTACTCGCGCTTGTGCAACACCCAACATCTCTCCGTCAACAAACAGCCGATCTTCCGCCACATGTGGCTTTCTCGTACCTTGGTTACGTCCACCGCTGCTATCACACACTCTCACTCCAATTACACCATATTTGACATATCTCTCTTGACTTTTGATCCTGTTTACACCATTTCTCTCTGTTCCACTCAACGTCGAAAGTATCCTACTCTCCTTCCTATGTTCCTCTGTTGCTTTCCCCTCCCACACTCAATATATAGTAGCCATCTCAGCCCTGGTTGCCCACAGCTGGTACCTTTTGGACTTGTGCTCTTACTAGACTGGCTCCGTGTCCACGGAATGGATGACGCGCTGTCTCGCCTGCGATCCCGAGCTGGATGAAGAGTGTCAGAATGAACCCGGATATTTTCAAGAAAATAAACACGATGGCCTACTCTCGTGAAGCTTTTAAAGCAAGCCTTGAGGCTTGTTTGTTTCGCGACTCACTCCACCAAGGTGCCTTTGACTAACACCTTGTATTACGTATGTATTTACAGATGGCCTGTATAAAATGAGTCTGCAAAAATACATTCATGGGCGGAATCAGTGGCTCTACGTGTGTGTAAGGGCGCAATGCATATATGCCAGTGAGAGCAACGTGTTCAGCAGGCATAGCACACAGACGGGAGTTACGGAAGACGACGCGGCGCTGCAAGCAAGGAAGTCAAGTGAGCGGCGGAGCGACGTAGCCGTCTAGAAAGAGTATCCTCCCCTGCCGCTCCCGTGAGAGTGGAAGTTGAATCCACCTCCGCCAAAACCTTGCGGCACTCCGCCTCCGAACTGTGCAAACAATTCGGCAAAATCTTGGGAATTCATACCCCCCATACCGCCGCTTGCGCCTCCGTACTCCGAATCCTCCTCGCCCATATCGTATCTCTGTCTTCGTTGAGGGTCCGAGAGAACAGAAAAGGCCTCATTAGCAAGTTTGAACTTTTCCTCGTCTCCGCCCTTGTCCGGGTGATGGATCAAACTCTCTTTACGGTAAGCCTTCTTGAGCTCCACCTCCGTGCAGTCCCTGGACACGCCCAAAATCTTGTAATAATCCTTTGTTTTACTCCTCTTCAGAGCTGCCTCGGCTTTCTTGAGTTCAGTCTGAAGAGACCGCACTTCTGCCACGCTATCTTCGAACTTGGCCTGTTCCAGTGCTGCTTTAAAGTCTGCGACAGAAGACTCGAAATTCTCGAGATGCAGATGGATTCGAGCCCTTGTCCGTAGTGTTTTGAAGTTCCCGGGGTAGAGTGCGATGGATTCCTCAGTGTCTTTCAATGCCTCCTCGTGCTTGTCCAGCTATGGGGAGGCAGAGTTGAGTTCCCGCAAATCCGGGGGGTCACAAGACGGTCTACGCACTTTCACTAATGTGGTCGCTCTGTTTGACAAAAGCGTCGCGCGTATTTGACCACCCTTTGCTTCTTCCTCCTTGGTCCCGATTCGCTAGGAACCCGTTAGGTAACGCTGTAGCCTCGTGTTCAGTGCTATTGTGACCCACCTCAATTGCAGCGGTGTACTTTTCAACGGCACCATGGAGAGCACCAGATTTGAACGAAGCATTTCCTTCCTCTTTGAGCCTCTCGACCTCCTTGACCCTTCTCCGCAGTTGCATAGCCGCCTCATGTCCAGGATCCAGTCTCAAAGCAGATTGGACGTGTTGGAGGGCCTGTGGGAGTTTCCCGGAGAGGAACAATACCAGGCCACGCGTCGTTAGAACATCAGGAGAGTTAGGTGCCAACCGTAACGCATCACTGGGAACACCAGTCTCAGCACAGGAATGGCGTAATTCGTTTGTTGGGGGGCTCACTTTGCACTTGAGTTTGCCCCGTCCCAATTGCCCCTCGCGAGGTCCAGTTCGATCCTCCATATCCGCCACTCGATAGGGATCTCACCCCCCTCACCTTCGATCCCCTGCAAACACGCATCCAAGGCCAACCGAGCCAATGTCCACTCCTTGTTCTTCATGGCGGCAAGATAATTGGCCTGATGACCTTCGAGCTGAGAGATCTTGGTCCGTAGCTGCAGCGCCACAGAATTTGTAGGCTCCAAATCCAGCACAGCACGGACGGTGGATGACGCGGCGGCCGTGGATCCGAGTGCCATTTGGCATCGCGCGAGACGAATGAGTGTTTTCGCGGATGGGGATTCCGTTTGCATTGAGGCGGCCTGTTGACAGTCGGCGAGGGCTGCTTTGAATCGCTTGAGAGACATGTATGCGGCCGCTCGGTTCGTAAGATACGACGGTTCATTTCCCAAAGATAAATCTGGCCCAAGGAATATTTAGTATGAGAGGCGAATAAACGGATTTAAATGGTCGAGTGCCACTCACCAATCGCCTGGCTGTAAAGGTCAACGGCCTTGGTATAATTTTTCGACTTGAACGCCTCATTCCCCTGCTCCTTCACCTCATCAGCAGTCAATGGCACAGGTATTTCGAGCGGCGATTTGGGAGAAGGAGAATGTTGATCATTTGCTTCGCCATTGGGTAGATCTGGAGGTTCTGGCGTGTCCCCAGTGCTGATAAGGACGGTCAGAGGCGGTGAGAGTCAGCGAGGACAGTGGCACGCGTACAGGTCAATAGGAGAATCTTGGTTCGTCGCGGTAGCCGAGGTCGAGGTGGAGACAGGATGGGCCATGTTCTTCCTCGCCTTCTTGCCACGCTTTTTAGTCATCTTGAATGATGATCTTGAGCAAGATGAATTAGGCGCCCATTCTCACCAGCTATGTACACAAGGAACAAAGCAAAACTACAAACATCTACTGCGAAACCCCATTAACCCCATTCACTTCATCCAACGCCGGCATCAGATTCGTCTGCGATAGAACGCGCTTGAGCGCCGCCCCGGTTTCGTCGATGGAGTGTATGAAGCGCATCAACTCTCGGCAAAGTTGCCAGTCGCGTGTCGCGACCGCGCTGGACAGCAGCCGGGCAGCGTGACTGTGGCTTTCATCCAGCTGCTCTAAATTGTGCAAAACGAGTAGGTATGAACCAGCGGTTTTCAAGCGACCCGATTGCAGACATGTCTACGAATGATTCGGGTCAACGTTCCGCCGAGGTTCATCGGAATAGGGGCCACGAACCTCGAACAGCGCCTTGGGGTTACCGACAATATCGAAAAGCCGACGCCACCGCGTCATCTCCGTTTTGCGTGCGCAACCTACCACCACGTCCAGCGAGGCATCGAAATGGTCCAGAAACTCGACCACGGCGGGGAGAACCCCACTCGTCGGGTTTGCCTGGACGCTTTCCTGGTCTGCTTCTGCTTCCACGATGGTATGTAAAAGGATTTCGAGCGCGTGGGCAAAGAAGGTCAGCTCCTGATAGTAAGATGCGAATGTGACGGCCTCCTTGGTGCGGTCGGCTTCGAGGTAATGTAGGAGGATGTGGTGGAGGAAAAGGTGGGACTGCAGCCTGGTCAGCGTGAAGAGACAAAGTGTCAACAAAGATACGAACACTTGTGGACTGGCGGAACATCACGAAAGGAAGATTCATCCTCACAGCTGCTTCGTGCTCTGCCCCGATAATAATCCCCTTGTCCATCAAAACGGCTAGAAAACGCGTGAGACTCCGGATCCCAAGCCACAGGGTGGAACTCACACAATGGGTAAAAATCGAGCGGGATGTTCAAACTCTCCTTAACATACTCTGACAGTCGGTTCGGATTGGATTCTTCTGACGGTGCTTCAATGGAGAGAGCGTTCAGCCACACTCTTAGTCCTTGACCATCATACCCCCACAGAGAGTTCTCGAGGGAACCAATGCCTTGGAGATGTATCCAACAGAACTCGATCCGGTCCGCGAGAATCTGGAGGTCGTATCTAACCTCTTGATCTCGAGACTGTTGAACCTCATGAGCATTGGATCATCAACCCTCGGGAGCGCCAGCGCACCTTCCTCGGGCGGAGAAGCACCAGCTTCCCTCCTACCATCATCAAGACAGTTGCGACTGCAAGGTCATCCACTGGGTCACCCAGCTCTAAAGGGGTGTGAGAAACGAAAGAGGAACTTCACGCATGAGCATACGTTTCTGAGCACTAGGCAACATCCAACTGAGGGTTCGAACCGAGCTCGGGCTCGCGATGATTCCATTAAAATTGATCGTCCCACAGAAGTGGGCCTCGATAGTGTCAGGGGTAGGGACAACCAAGTAATGGTGCAAATTGTTGTCAGCCGTGTACACCAGGAGTGAATTGTCCACCAGGGACAAAACGATGATGGGAGACGTGAGGATCTCACGATGTAGAACATTTTTGTTAGCAAGCTCTGCGTCTCGGGAGTATAGCCTGATCTGAACGTGTGGTCAAGTCAGTGAGTAATCGACAACAGCCTCGAGGGGAGGCTACCTGATAAGACTTGGAGACTTCGACTGCTGCGATGAGAACGTGATGGAACCAGACCATCCCACCCTTCACCACGAACGCTTGCTCTTGTCTCTCGTCCGAAAACAGTTTCCACCTTCCAGAGGTTGAACTGTAATGCACCAACCCCCTCCTTCCAGCGACCGCGATGAGTCTTCCATCGGCGCTCAATGCTGAGTACCGTAACGGCCAATTCTTTCCCATGTATGTTTCAGGAATCTTGGGAGAGTGGATAAATCTTCAACGGTGGCAGAGGGAGCTAGGTCACTCACCTTGATATGTTGCCATACGTCCGACTCGGGGTTGATCACACTCATGTCGGGTTGTTCTGCCCCACGGTACACGAGCACCCGGTCGTCCTGGTGCAGAAACGCGTGCCTCGTGTTATCCTAAGAGCGCGCATCAGAGAAAACCGTTAGGCTATTCTGATGCCAGCTCACCGGCGTTTGTTGGCCCGTTGCCGCACTTTTCGCAAAAGGGATGGTAAAAAGTTGACCGTCGGGTCCTGGCTCCCCTTCAGTTATCACGGACATACAAAGTAAGAAGAAACGCACTGTTTGTGGCCTTCTCCGCCAGAACAAAAAGCTCGAAATTTCCTGGTGCCCAGAACTAAAATTATGGGTTCCTCTATATCGGATAGACAGTATCTCGATCGAAATGACCCACGAGTTCTCGTATTCCGTACATGAACGCATCTTGAAATCTTCGGGACATGAGAAACTTGTTCTCCCTTCAAACAAATACCAACCCTACTCACCTGTCTTCATCTACAGCATACTCTGTACCGAACCCCCAAGCAAGACACCGGCCGGCAACACTCCACACTGCCCAGCCGTGCTCCCAACCGACCGCAAGAACGTAACCGTCTGAGCTCCAGTCGATCGTACGCACAGTACCTGTAGGAGCATGCGTATACATATTTGGCACGCTAAGAACATGAGATTGAGAGGTATACCCCTCTGCAGGGAAGCTGGAGATTTCGACTGAGCCTCTACCGTGGCCAAGTCAGTTCAGTCGAACGGTGTGTAGATCTGGTGAGGTACCCCTCCGTGCCCACGGAAATCAAGGAGAACTTGACGTTGATAGCAACCTCCGCGGCCTTCCGAGGTTCTTTGTAGTTAAATACATCAAAAGTGTCGTCCATATCGAGCTGTTTTCTTTTTTGAATCGAGCGGGGGATTGGCGAGGTATGAACGCACGTCCCTATCCAAGCCGGCGTAGCATTTGCTTTGGGACCGACCCGTCGTTTCTGATGGAATCGAAAGTTGGTCTCCTCTAGATCGTCGCCCTGAGGTATAAGAACTTAACCTCTTGCGAGTAAGTAAGAGTCACAAAATCCTACCATAAGATCATCACCATCACCAGAGAAACTCGGTGCAAGAGTGCGGTGATTGTCATCTTGGAGTTGGACGAAGTAGGCGTTCCCTTCGGACGTTATCCAGGTTTCGATGTTTGCCTTGGGTTGCATTATCTTTGTCACCGCAACTAAACAAGTTCCGTCGTCAGGGTGACTGATGTAATGATGAGCCAACGCGCACACCGTCGGTGCAATCCAGCCAAGGAAAGTTATACTCATCCACGCTCCAAGAGTCATAGTTGCCTTGGAAACCTGGGATATCTCCTCCATCTGCATCAGGCCATGGAATCCTTTGGACCGCCCGGGGATTGCGAGTGGAGAAGAGTATATAATCCCGCCTCGGAGATACACTTCGAGAAGATGGTCTTCAGTCTCGTGTAGAATACGGAAAGCACGTCCACGAACCTCAAGAGATGCCCCTCGACAAAAATTACGCCCTCGAAGTTTAAGCTGACGGACTGGACGGGATGTGCTTCACCTGGGCCTGGTTGGAAGCTCCGTTGGGAAGCAGCGGACAAAGCTGGTTGTTGATACACTGGCAAATAAGTCTTGTTTTCCACAGTAACCAGCACCAAGTATGAACCCTCGGTCTACATATCAGAGCTGGTAAGACATTACATCTGGAGAATGCGTGGAACATGAACCTGAATCACGATCTTGGATCCGTCAGGTGCCCACTCCGCCCGTACGTTCTCTCCATGTTCCACCAACGACTTCTGTGTGCGCGCCAAGTGGGCCAACACCACCGGGGGCTTCAGTAGTCGACGGTGGGGTGTCAGCGGCGTTATAAAGGGGTGATCTTGGATCAACGCACTCGCACTCGCCAAACAGAAAGGCTAGTCCTCGTTAAGGAACAAAACAATAGTTTTCTGGGACCAGAGGAGATAGATAAGACCTCTTCCTGCGTGATATCTGGCAAAGTTGGAACACTCGATAGCTGCTTGGCTGCAAATACGGGAAAATACATCTGACCCCTTCAAGTTGCACTGAAGCGCGGAGGAGACGGAACGATCGAAATCCGGCAACGGTGTTTGCCGATCAAGAAGGTGGCATACATACGGCCCACGGGTCTGGGGAACAGGGGTTGATGTGAATTTTAAATGCATCACTAACGCATCATCGAAAGGCTAAGGATTACTAATTGTACAACGACTAACATAGTAACAAACTGCAGAACAGATAGCAAACGAGATGAATACCTAACGGAAAATGTTCAGGGTGAAAGGGCTCAGCGCGATCGGCCGCGGAACCAGGAGGACATTCTGCGGAACATCCCTGGTCGGTTTTCGGATTGTTCGAGGTCGATTCCAAATTGTTCTTCGTTTCCATCAGAGACGATTTGAATATCGGGCACAGAGATTGAGGGCGACGTTGAGGAAGAAGCCTCATGAACCGTAGTGTTCACGGTCATGGGTGGGTACAACGAACTGCCGGCGATCATAGGTTGCAGCTGGGTCTGTCGGAGCGCGCTCAGGATGTGAGAAAGCCCCTCGCGCGACTGCGAAAGGGGTTAGGGAGTTTCGTAAAGGTTGTAATAGGAGTGGAGCTGACCCTCTGGAGGTTTGCCTTGAACTTGGCGAGGCCGTGGTTTTCAATGGTCTTAGCCAAGCCCCAACCAAAACGAGAGACTATACGCGCTTCGTTTGTCTGCAGAGTCTTCCTATAGACAGGAAGTAACACGTTAGGGGTCAATGGAAATTGCATGACAAACCCCCGAAGAAAACCCACCCGTCTTCCGCCTGGCGGAGCGTCGTCACCTCCTCGACCCTCATTACTTTGACATGGTCAAGGTTCCTCGTCTTGCAGCGCACGACCCTACCCAAAGGATCCACCTCACTCTCCTCGAGGATCCAACTCTCGGCACGGCTGATGATCCCTTTTGGCGCCCATTTTGGGAGTGACCCTTTCTTTAGGATCAGCCGAGTCGTGAGGAGCGTGCCCTGGGGGGTGTGCGTGCGAGAAATTACGTCGCAGGAAAGGACGTGCGCGGCGTATGGGTTGGGATAACGGAGGAAGAAAGCTAGGGAAACGATGGACCAAGGATCGCTGGGACGCTCGTGAGACCCTGTCAACAATGTTCTCCGAAGCAGCACTTACTCGTACAAGTGAGTGTTTGAGAAGAACCTCATTGCCAACGATCCCGGTGGTTGTCAAAAAGAAAGAATGGGGTGTTATGTCTCAGACTGAAAGATTACGGTCCAGTGGGTTTCGTTGAGATGGTGGAGTTGGGGGGACGGGTGTGACCGCAGAGGAATGTGACAGCCGTGATCAACCCGACCGCCGAGTCTCGTCATCTTTTAGCACGAACCTCATTTGACTCTGGGGAGATGTGATACAACGTATGAATAAATTAAACATACAAGTCTGAAAATATACCATTAATACTCTACTTACTCTAGATCATACGATAGACGTCGACAGGTCACCGGTCATCGATCATCGCGTACGAGTTAGCAAATCGCAAGATCAGCAGTACCCGTTGTCCTTCACGATCCCACCCTCTGCAGCCATCACCTGTAGTCCGTCATAGGCGGGTCGTATCCAGATCGGATCCCCCTCCTCGATCATCCCAAAATATTCCTTCTCTGTGATGGATAACCCGTCCCAACGGTCCTGTCTGTCAACACCCTCAAATATCTTCTCGTACGAGGCATGCGACACCTCATGCCCAAATCCGACACAATAAGTCCGGACCGCCCCAATCTTCCTCGCGGTAGAAACCGCTTCCTTCAGACCAAAGTGAGAAGTATGCTTCAGAGGTCGCAAGCAGTCAACGACAGCGACCGATGGTTGTCCATTGCGTTTCCATGAGTCCTCCAGGAGAGCCCACGTCTCCTTCGGTACCAATGAGGCATCTGACATGTAGATCAAGGAACCCTGGATCAGGAATCCGTTGGCGATATATGGCGTCACCTTATCGGCGGGCACAGGCGAGCACGATCTTGTCGGTGGTGGCGTCTGCAATGTCGTAACCAGCATCTGAGTTGGGACTTTTGGAACGTCCGGCGGTGTCGAAAAGATGCGACCATGATGCACTGACAAGCAACATTTAGTCGCACTATTATCGGAAAGATGGTATTACATACCAGAAAACGGCAGAACCTGAATCCCGGTTCCCTCGAGTTCGAACGGGACGCTGGAGTCGATGATGTGCCATTTGAACGCAGGAACCTGGCGTTTATGTCAATCACACGGAATATCGAATCGAATTAACGCGCTTACATCGCCTCCCCCAGAAGCAAATTCACGGGAGACTGATGATGGATCAGCACACGACGTACGATTGTCAACACCAACCACCAACCAAGATACGGGAATGCTCTCTCGACTTCATTGAACGTCGCCTGAGAGGCGTAGAGGTCTACGTACGGCTGAATCACCGAATCTAATGTCCACGCTGGAAAAACAGATGTTCAGTTACCCCTGACGCCGAAAATTTACCCACATGACATACCCCGCAAGTCGTCTAAACCGTTAATGGCTGAAAGGGGTGAGAACCGATGCATAACATGAATGTATGCGCTCACCATCTGCATGACCGTGGGTAAGCAACACGGCGTCGATGCGACGTAGGCCATATTTCGGAAACCATTCGAGCGCCGCAGCCTGGAAATTCTTTCCGGTATCGATAAGGATTGTCCTGCGAGATGAAGATGAACGATAATCAGCCTCCAAATGGAGGTGAAATACGAGCCAAAGCGAGCAACGTACACCTTCTTTCCACCGATACCATCAACACGAACCACGGCTGATGTATTTCGTCTTTTATTTTTCTTGCCTTCCGGGTTCAGCGTCGAGAGACACGTCTGGCATTGCTTCTCCTCAGGTGGAGCAGTCAGACACGAGACATTTGGCATACTGCCAGAGGTGCCTGTTCCCAAGAAAGTCAATTCAAACGTATGGGTTTGCTTCTGCTGGCACTTGGTAGGCATGAGCAGGGGAGAAGATGAGAGGATTGAGGGATATGACAAAATCTAGTGCACATCGAAGAGATTTATAAGGTTGGTCTTTCCGTTTTCCCACATAACTGATCCGATCGTTTCTAGATTACTGCAATAAAATGAAGCGAATAAGGTAAAGCCTGTGGCTGCTTTTATCGTAGGAGTGCCAGTGCAACAACACAATAGCAATTGTCCAAGCGCAGTGCATACGTTGATCACTTGGTAAAGACTATGCAGCCTCAGCGCTCCGCCACTAGTCAAACGCGAAGGTTCAAGCACTTACTCGATACAACGTCGTCGTCCTGCACTGGGTGGTTCAAACCTACCTTCTGCGCGTGTGGCGCAAACTTGGAAGACTTGCCCTACAAAAATGTCTCAGCGGCGAGGGTTTCTGCAATGGCTGAAATCCAATACCCTACAAAAAGAGCAAACAATTGGTCATAACTTGGGGTGTTTAGGCAACTGGAAACCTACCAGACAAGGGCGTATCGGAAGTTGGTAGTTAAGGAACGATGAATTCCGTTGCAGACGCCCTACGGCGGGCCTTCAGTACACTGCATAAGGAACTTGGTTGTGTTGCAATAACCTCTATGGTAGCCCCGGTTCGCAAACATATTGGATCAGCGAGATCAGGGTGAGCGCCCCGTTTTTTGGTATATACTTTAACCAATCCAAGATCAGCCCAAATGCGCTCAATCAAATAATCCAGGCTGTGGATTTTGAATTAGTGCACAGAAATAATGGGGATGTGGCGCCCACTTGAGGTCCTGCTCGGCGCTGATCACCACCGTGTGGTCCTGGCGAGCCAGCCTATCCACTTGCTCAAGGCTGATCGCATCTATTTTGTTGTACACGTCTAGTGGGAAACAGGAAAAGAGCTTGAGTGACTATCTCTTCGGGCTGACGGCGAGAACCGACAGATGCACGGGATGTATTTCCGAGTCCCTATCAGGACATCAATGAATTCATCGGTGGTTATCTAGAAGCTGTCGTTGAGCACGCTGCAGTATCAAGATATTCGAGAATTACTGACGTCCTCCCGAATCATAACGTCGCAGTTATGCAACTTGTCTGATTGTAGGAATCTGCCTAAGATTGGATCCGAATTCATGTAGTGAAACACGGACAGCTCGCCAGGATTGTTCGGATGGTCCTTTCATCAGTCCGCGTCAGTTTTACTGTAGTTGTCAACTGCGCACGATGCATGAGTCCTAGGGGTAATGAAGGCTTAAAAACATGCGACCCCACCGTGATCTGCCATATGATTCAATAGTTAGCAACAGGAAGCACAGTGTGCTGAGATTGGCCTTACTCCTCCAGTTGTCTTGCGCTTGAACACAACGTCCGGTTTTTTCTTATTTAGCCGTATCCCCACTGCATCTAGTTCGATCTCCAGCAGGTGGCGCTGTTCATCTGACTTCGTGGCGTCAAGCATTATCAAAATAAGATCAGCTGTCTTAGCGGTTGACACGACCTGCCGGCCACGGCCACGGCCTCGAGGGTAATGAGTTTCAATGGACAAAACCAGAAATTGATTGGCGCACCTTGACTGGCGCCTTCGACGATTCCAGGAAGGTCGAGCAGCTGAATCCGGGCACCTTCGTATTCGAGAACGCCTGGTATAGCCTACCGCCTTATCAGCCTCATGAACCCAAAATGGCCTTGTGGAATCGGACCGTAAGAGTCGTGAATTCGTACGCGGCGGCCTCTGACGTTGTGTGCGTGCACTTGCTTAGGAGGGTACTCTGATCGTCGAGATTAAGGTGAGCGGGGGTGAAATCCAATTAATTGGTTTACACACCTTTCCGACAGACGGAAACCCAATGAGCGCAACCCTCGCATCGCCGGATTTCTGTACTTCGAAACCTGTGCCGCCTCCACCTGATTTTCCAACGGGTTCCAACAGTTGGGCCCGATAGCGCGCTAATTTGGCCTTCAACAGGCCAAGATGGTACTCGGTCGCCTGTAGGGCCTGGATCCAATCGCTTCCATGGAACGACCCGAACGGAACGTACCTTGTTCTTTTGCGCTGCGGATGACGGGATAGATTCGTCAGTGACCGCCTGGTACGGCAGTGAACAGAGACCGACTCCGGGCCATCTCCTCCTCGATTTCCTTGATCTTGTAGCCAGATGTCAGAACCATTCTTTGCAGGATTTAATTGTGGGGGATTGTGATTGGTGTATACCTTTTCGACGACACCCATGGTGGTGGCGATGGAGGTTGTTCAGAGAAGTGATCAGTGGTAAATATTAAATCGCGGAGCGGTGGGACATTCGGATGCCCAAAAGGATCATCGATTCATCTACTAGGACAATCTGCGCCAACGCTCAACGTAACGACGACATCGTCAACCACTGCCACCGCGACCAACGACCATGCGAAGACACACACCCTCACTATACACGCACCACGAATCTCCCAATGCCGACGATTGGTCTGGCTCACAAGGCTCACACACATACGCCTCGTCATCCTCCGGCACAGGCTCGCTAAAGCGGTCGACGAAGTCAAAGCAACGCCCATCGGCGTCATCCATACAGGGTCCTCAAAGTCGCAACTATTCCGATATTTACAACAAGTTCCTGCGGCGGTATCGCTCCGAACCTGAGGCCGACGACCAACGTCATGTTCACGACAATCACTATTCCCAGCGCGGTATGGGGGCTCCTGCAGACAGTATAGATAGCGAAGACGAAGATTTATCAATATTGGCCGCCTCGGGGGAGAGCGACCGCGCTTCCATTCTAATGCTCGATTCCGAACCTATCCGCCCGGAGACGGTAGAGGATAGGGAACGTTTGGAGTGGCAAATCATGTTGGCCTCCGTCCTGTCCGGAGACGTACTTAGGACAGAGAAGTCCCGTATCGCCACCGCTCTGGAAACTTCTAACGATGAGCTCAGCCACATGTATGAGGACATTTGGATAGGTTTGCGCGCCAAGCTGAGAAGTCGGACTGTGGAAGAAGAAAGGAAATCATTGGAGGAACACCGGCTGCGAGTTGTGGATCGTGTCCTCGATGAAGTCCTCCACTTTCGTGTTGACACATCCCAAGCGACGCAGGATCCCTATCATGCCGCACTGCTCCAGGTTAACCATGTCATCCATCACCTAGATGTCGCCATGTCTTTATACCCATGCCTGAGGGCTTTCTACACCGACAATCCCGCTGCTCAGTCCAAGGCTTTCCAATCTCGTGTCGACACGCTTAACTCCTGGTCAAATATCTTGTCCTCATTACGACACGAGACGGAACTCCTTCGTCGTTGGACGGGGAACGACAATCTCGACGTTATACGTGAGACTATCGGCAGTGTCAGTGGAACCTTTGGGAACCCCATCTCCAACCAACCCGAAGCGTCCACCTTTATCGACAGACTTCTAAAGGAAGAAAACGTCCAACGTCGGTTTGAAAAGGGGTCAATGACAATCATTCACGCTCTCGTCGGCGCGGCCCGAGATACCCAGGTCAACCGGTGGCAGCTCTTCACCGAGATGAATCTCCCGACGTTCGAAACCATCCTTGTTCCGCTTGTTTCCTTCGCCACGAACCTCTCTCACCACATGCTGCGAGTCCGCCTGGAATACGCGAGGAAGCTCAAAGACCCTGAAGTCCTTATCATCGACCAGATGCTCGAGGACATCAAGGTCAAGATCGGCTTCGCCTGCACGCTCAAACGGCAGTATGACGCGTTCTTGACTCCAGACCCTAGCGGTAATTGGAGTCTGCCCCCTTGTATCACCCTCGATTATGACCGCATCATCCTGGAGGCACTTGTCTTTTTCTTCAAACTCATCCACTGGAAGCTTAAAAGTGGCGTCAAGAGCATCTACTTCAAAGAGACGGACATCATTGAGAGTCACTGGGCTACTTTTCAGGATGTCAGCCTAACCATTGCCGGAGGCAGCGCCGTGGTTGCTGAAGAGCTCTGGTAGGTTCTGCTCCACTCCTTGCACAGATTTTACTTCACGTTTAATCAGCGCCCTCACAAATAAAATGATGGTTCGGGTAACAAACTATTTCGAAACACAAATCCGTATGCCCGCTGGTCCACGAAATCGCAGAAGCGCGGATGGAACTGGGCTACCTTCCGCTGCTCGGGCGCGAAGCGCTCTATCCGAAGAACAGATAGTTAGCTGGTATGCAACAATCCTGGATGGTGTCCGTATTCGGTACCGAAAGCTGCAGCGCTTTACCCGGTGAGCGACCAGTTAGTGCCCAGTCACCTTATCGTGACTGATTGAGTCGTGTCTCAGAGTACTTGCCCAGCGTCTCCAACTATCCGCGGAGTATTCCATAGAAAACGTGGATATGGAACACCTGGTGACTGCGCTCATCGATTCCGACCACTTCCTCGTTTACACACAAACGTACGAGGAAGACAGCACGTACATCATCGCCCCTCCTTCGCTGCGAGACAACCCCAGTACCATTAGCCGCCTGCTTACTCAAGCCTTCCACGTCAGCGAGGAAGAAGTCAGTATGTTCGAGGCCAAGGAGGAAGACCCAGATTCCATTGACTACGTGGATTATATTCTTGTGCTTTCTCCCACCAGTCGATTCATTTGGAGCGGTCTCGTTCTGCTACTGGAGTTGCCCCGCTTGGACCTTGACATGAAGGAGAACAGGATTCGTCTAATTGCTGATGGTACGCAGGCGCGGTTGAGCGCTGCCAAACGACAATTCTGCGATGTTTTCGTGCCCGTAGACGAGGAGGGTGAAACCCTCGAACCCGTTTGCGGACCTTTACTCTACGTTGTCGAAAGCCAGTCACATCTCCCTAATGTCAACAACGAACTCAGGAAGATCACACGAGCGACAAATCGACTGGCGCAATCCATCGTGGACTCCGTTCATCACGTGCGGACCTCTCTGAATCGTGCGAAGGGTCATCAAGAGCTTTTAGAGAACTGGTACCTCTTCGCTTCGGAACACGGGCAGCATGTCCTGAAGCAGATGAGTGGGCAGACTCTGATGAAATTCAACCAACTCCTCATTAAACTTGCGATTTCTTGGGTTTCGTTCATCTGTGACGACTGTGACCCAGACCAACGGGTGACGTTCAAATGGGCTGTCAATGCTCTCGAGTTCGCACTCCAGCGAACGAAGAGGAATAACATTCTACAGCTCCCCGATGACCAGTTCGAACTCCTCCGACAGAAGGTCGCTAGTTGTATGACGCTCCTCATCAGTCATTTCGATATCCTTGGGGCACGCCAAGAAGCGACGCAGGAGAAGGAGAGGCAGGAACTAGTTGAGAGGCAAGCCACTAACACTCTCAGTGAAACCGACAGTGACGGTGTGTTCGACACCCTACCCCTTCCACACTACGTCGACCCTGCGGTACGGATGTTCTGGGAGAGGATTTCGAACGCGGTTAGGGAGCTCGACGCACGACGCGCCGAGATGGCCTCGAAGGGTAGTGTCGGTCGAGTGTTAGATGAAGGGAAGATGGTCGACCGTTCCCTCGTCTCTCTCGCGGCTTCCAGCTCCAACATCTCCATTCGTTGGCAGCAGGGTCGTTTCATTGGCGCTGGTTCCTTCGGTTCAGTCTACTTGGCCGTCAATCTTGACACTGGTGCTCTAATGGCAGTGAAGGAGATCAAATACCAGGAGGTTGCAGGGTTGCCAAATTTGTATTCCCAAATCAAGGACGAGCTTGCCGTTATGGAGATGCTCCACCACCCGAATGTTGTGGAATACTACGGAATCGAGGTTCATCGAGACAAGATCTACATCTTCGAGGAGTATTGCCAGGGTGGAGACTTGGCGTCCCTCTTAGAGCACGGTCGAATCGAAGACGAGGGGCTGATACAGGTGTATACCATGCAGATGCTCGAAGGGCTGGCCTACCTCCACGCGCAAGGAATCGTCCACCGCGATGTGAAACCTGACAGTTCGTGTAGTGAACATTTATCCACCACGCAGCACTGATCGTTCTCGTAGATATCCTACTGGACCACATGGGTGTCATCAAGTTTGTGGACTTTGGCGCGGCAAAGATTATAGCGAAGAACCAACGATCGATGCAGCGCTCTCGGCGATTCATGGACAGTATCGGGGCGCAAGGTGGCATGAACAACAGTCTGACCGGTACTCCGATGTACATGTCTCCGGAGGTCATCCGGAACAGTCAACGTGGCCGTCATGGGGCGATGGACATTTGGGCGATGGGTTGTGTCGTATTGGAATGTGCGACTGGGAAGAAACCCTGGAGTAACCTTGACAACGAATGGTGCGGAAAGCCGTCCCCGTCATCTAAATCTGATCCAGCGCTCCTGACGACATTTTCCAGGGCGATAATGTTCCACATTGGCGTCGCCACTCAACATCCTCCGCTACCAGAACCGGGACAACTCAGCGAAATTGGAATCAACTTCCTAAAGGAATGTCTCACCATCGATCCTTTCCTACGACCATCTGCCAAGGACCTCATGGACTACCCTTGGATGCTCGAGTTCCGAGAAGCGTTGATGAGTTACGAAGAGGTGGAAATGCAGACGAGCCCCCCAGTTCACGTTGATGACAGCTTCGACAACGCCTCGGTCGCCCGGCAAGCCGCGATCATTCACGAACAGGAAATCGAGGCCATTCGATGTTTATCGCCTACTTCGCCGGCGAACACCCCCTTCGAAACAATTCCACCGCTGCCCCTGTAGATACACTGACCACTGACCGTCACCACAATTTTTTATGTAGCCATACTCACCGATGTAAAATGTACACGAGCTTTAAGGGCGAGGAATCCAACTAGCAATATCCAACAAAAGCTGTTCCCAGCAGCATTCTACGCAAATACAGAAGGTAATACGATAGATGGCACAGAAAGTCGAGCGGTGGCAAATGTGACGAAAAAAAGATACACAAGTTATGAGACCCAACGTTTCCTGGTGCCGGAATATACGGAGACATCCGAGTTAGATCGGGAGTGGATAGCAGCTCCACCATCATATTGATACAAGTGCGGGGTTGTCGAAGTCGGGGGCTGTTGGCGGATGTAAGCGGGGGCCGGTTCAAGGACAGCACGTTGGTCGAACGGAACCGAGGACCCATAAAAGAAACGAGGACCCATTTGTGGGTTCGGGAACTGTGGCTTTTCCGGTGTATCATCCTCGGCGTTGGACCTGAAGGCGGCGGAGAAGGTGGGGACGGGGTATCCCATGGGAGGAAATTCCACTTTCTCGATCGAGATCTCAGAGGCGTCATCCTGCCCACTGGGCGAAAAGAGCGTATCTTCATCATCCATGTAACGGGATTCGCTCACTAAAAGGGGCCAATTAGCCGTAAAGTACGAAGTGAACGGGAGACGCATACAGTGTTCGGGGAGACCCTTGCCGAATCCTAATCGGCAGACGACTCCAGCGATGAGGGCAGACAATGTCAACACGACGGAAGCTGAGGTCATGAGGCTGAAGAAACGCCACTCAAGGAATATCCAGCGGAAACTGGCACCGACGAACATTATACCCCAGTTTGCCAAGTAGAGGACGGACATTCCGAGGAAGACAGCCATCAGTATCCGTTGCTCCTTGCGGACAGAGATCCATCCCTAGGATCCACATATTAGCACTAGATGTCAGGTGTCGTGCAGGATCTTACCAGTGCGAGCCACGGAACCAAGAGCTTGAGTCACTGTTAGGTACAGTTTATCATTGATTCGGATAAGAACTTACGACGAGGATCAAGACGGTGACCACTTCGCATCCCACCTTTTGCTTCGTTATATGCGAAATCACACCGTTGATCAACTGATCTAACCAGAGTCCAGCGGAAGCGGCGATGAAGAAAAAGGCAAGTTGGATGGTGATAGAGAGGATTAAGACCGCCCTGTATTGCGTGCGGATCGGCATGGAAGCACCCATACGCTTGAATGTTCTCCAGCCAAAGGCCTACACAACAGGTAAAAGAAGGAAGGGCAAGAGAATCAAGCGGATAAGTACCTTTGTCAGCCTCCAGGAGAGGACGATTGCAATCAGTAGAGCGAAGGCATTCAAGGCGAGGCTAGCAATCTCTGCCGCCCTTCTGGGACCCCAGTACCCAGGCAAGAGGTTGACTCCACACGCGCCGTCAGTGATTAAAAGGGAGAAACTGGTCTGGAATTGGTTGGTATGGACAATTTGGAAGGCACCCCAACCTGTTTGCCGTATCAGCAAGGTTGTGCAGCACTGTTCACCAGTGGCTAACTCACCAGTGGCGACCATGTGCGTGAGGAGGGACGCAATGATGTGTGGGATGGATTCGTTGAGAATCTTGATACAACTACGGTGAGTAGATTGCAAGACTTTGGTGAGAGAAACCTTACAGCGACGATGGACATCCCAAGTACCCAAAATTGGAAAGCAATGAAAACAATGTCTAGGAAGACGTTGAATACCGCAGTACCGGGTTGAACGAGCTCAACTTTTCTCACCTTCTCGTTTGGTGTCGTCCAATCTATCACGATGCGTCAGAAACATTGTGGGTCGTTGTAAGCATAGAACTCACGCCGCTGCCGGCCAGTTGAGGGAGATCAGGCACTTGGGGTCGAGGACTACACTGGAGTTGGTATCACCCGACTTTCTAATCTGCACAACGGTCGACCCTTGAGGAATACCTCCAGAGCCCTGAACTTGATCAGACACGGAATGGTGAATTGTACCCGCTGATGAACGTACCTTTGAGCGACGGTCCAAGATCACGACCGAGGTTTCGATAGGTTCATCACCGGTTCCGCTTCCAACCAGATTGACCACCCTGGTAGATACAGTCGGGAGAGGATCTCCGGGACTCGTGTGCGAAGGTGTGGTCAACAAAGAGGAACTTGAGCGAGAGAGGGTAACACTCTTGGGTGTGGCGGTAGGGGTCGAGAAGGTGGTGTCAGGTGGCAGGCTCGGATACGAAGGGAGGGAAGAAGTTGTTGAATATGCGGGAGTGGTCGAAGATGTCGATGGAAGCGGGACGGATTGAATCGGTTCAGTTGCGGTTCCGTTCCAGACCAATTGACAAGAACTGTGGGACAGAGCGTCCTCGACGGTATCGCATACTTGAAGGCTGTTCCCGAAAGTCAGCAGTATCCCTTCAACTTTGGCGTTCCCCTGCGCGACAGCATCCCATAAGAAGGTGGCGGCTTTAGCGTTTGTCTAAGCGGAGATCAGCGTGGGGACAAAGTGCGACGAGTAACACAAACGCACCGAGAACGCATGCCCTTGCAAAGCGACCTGGATTACACAATGCACAACGGAGAAGATGAAGTAGCAGATGGTTAACTTGGACAATGCAACTCGTGCAACCTAACAGCAGGTCCGTCAGAGAGTCTTGTTAAGCACGCCACAGGTCATGGACTAACGAAGAGATTGTATTTTTCGGAAACAAAGCGTGGCGAGGTGATTGAACGCATATTAGGGAAAGAAAGTTGCTACCTGGGGAGTTGAGATATTGTACACCGCCGTTTGCGCCAGACGAGATGGAGAAACCTACCTGGCTGAACAAAGGAAGGGAGGAAAGAAAATAAAGGTGCCACTGGGGCGAAGAAGGGAAGGAGATGAAGGAAAGGAAAGAAGGGGGAACCTGCAATCGCAAGGTCCAAGCGGACGCATTTCGTTTACGACGTTCTGGCTTTCGCCGATGCGACGGTTGCCTGACGACAGTCTTGATTCGACGGCGGCTGATTAGAATCTAAGTACACAAAGGGCTAGACATGGTACCAATGCTGCTCCCCGAGTAACAACACGACCGAGAGCTCCTCGCCGTTATCCAGAGGTCCCACCAGCTTCGGCCCCAGCAGCCCTCTTCGCTCGATCACTCTGTGGCGTTGCAAATACTGTATGACTTCCTCCAGTTCTTGACGATCGTATACATTCTGCATCCTCCACCGAAGTTCGGCCTGCCATGGAGTCAGTTATTTCGGCCACTCTCCTGCTTTCTACCCACACACACCTGGGTAACCGCCGGCCTGGAGACGATCACTCCCATGGTCGCCCTCAATCCCGCCTCCCATATCTCAGGTACCTGAGAACCGTTGATATCGGTCCATCTCCTGGGCTTTACCATAACCGGGGGCTTAGGTGCGATGAGACTCCATGTCTGGAGGTAAGCTGACGACACCAGTACGACGGTCAAGTATCCCGTCCAAAAGAAAAGGGAGGTGCGATGTGAGGTCACTTTGTTAATCGCACTGTACACGTCCACGAGACCCGGTTGCTGTTGGCAACCCTACGAACATAGACGGAGTCAAATTCATCACGGACTATGGATGTTTCCAGGGCTTACCGGAATATCTTTCTTCTCTATTCCGTGAGGACCTGCATCGTTCAGCGACGAAACAATCCCCAGAACACAAGCCTTCTCCGCCTCATCCAGGTAATCAGTGAGCCTCTCGATCTCGCCATCAAGGCAAGCTTGACAGTCCACCAAACCTGGCGAGTTCATGGCACAACACGCGGTTCTTCTATCTCTGGTAAATCCATGTTCCGCAACGGGAGAAGTGGCAGGGGATGGTGATGGAGGTTCCCCTGATGCTTCCATGTGGATGGAAGACCACGACAGACCGTGACTTCGGATCTGGAGACCCGTCTCGAGTTCGACGTCGTCTGGGTTGGATTTGAACAAGCGCACCCCAAGTGGAACGAAATTCACTGACCAGCTTTCTTACTGTTGTACTCGACCGAAGTTCGCGACTCCTTCGCTTGGGTAGTGTCAATCCTGAAGTCGATCTTCCCGCCTCTCGGTTCAAAGTTAATTGGCTGCATCGAGAGTGACGCCTACCTTGTTTTCTGATACAAGTTCAATGAGCGCCGCCATGTCTCCATCAGAGGCGAGTAATGGCCACTCCCTCCACTCGATCTCTTCCTCGTCCTCTTCGATCCATAGCTCCTCCAGAGAAGACGCGTCACGGAAGGTTTCACGAGGCATTGGCCCCTTGAGTAGTGCTTGATTTCTAAGACGGAGCCTAAGCATCAGAATGACCTTAAAAGAGGTCGGGATACGTACTGGTCAGATATCTTGAGAGGGCGGCCAGGTTTTGGCTTCTTCGGATCTCGGACGGTCTTCGAGAACACACTCCTCTCGAGCAAGCTCTCCGCCACCGAAGATACCGCGTTGTCGCCGAACCTTTGTAATAATTGGGTCGCCGTCTCGACGCTATATCTTTCATACGGGGTGCCAACAACGATCTGGCCGCCAGCTTAGTAGGGTTCACACTTGCGAGGCAACCTATCGTGACGTACCTTGACAGCGGCTTCCGTGACATACATCTCGTCGGATTCGTACAGGGCTTCCACGGACGGGTTTATCTCATCCGCGAGCATGGATTTTGCCAGAAGCTGTTTCTCTCGCTTGTCCTCGGTCACGGCGTTCCACATGAAATCCCAGGCCGAGGTCACCGACTGGCTCTCCTTGATATCCAAAAGCAATAACTGTTCGGCACTCGACGGGAGGGCTAGGCTCTCACTCCCGATTCCCCTGCGCGATGCGATGAATGAATTACACTAGGCGGAAAAGCTTGAAAGAACTCACAGGGATGATTTTTCGATGTGAGTACGGAGAAATGTCAAATGGGCGACAAGGTCAAAATCCGTGACACTCTTGGGATTTGGATCAGGTAGCTGAGGTGTTCCCCGATGACGCATCCAAAGGTTATGCCAAGCGTCCTCCAACCGCTGAAGGTACGTCTTCAACGGTCGAGAGTCCTTCGTTAGGTTATCGATTCTCTGTCGTACGGAGTTCTGGTTCAGTACAGGAAACACCTGAGTGATTGCGCCCCAATCCATTCGTTGCCCAGACCGACAACGCGCTTTGATGATGACGGACGCATCTTTCGCGAGTTCGTCAAATTCAGGGTTCCATTTAAATCTATTCCGCCTTTTCTTTGACTCTTCTGCATGTGGACTTTCAGGAAGAGTCTTTAATGAGCACTAGCGCGTTTGGCTGACCTGACTTATCCTTGCGTCTCCGCACAGGCGCTTCCGAAAGGCTCTGTATCTTATTCTGCTCGCTCAAGAGTTGAGCTATGCTCTTCTCCGTCGCAGAACCGGAGGGAAAGGGAACAGCAGCGGGCCCTTTCGGCCGAGGTCGATTCGCAAGGTGCAGGGATTGATTAGTGGCCTCCTCTTGAATGGCCGTAACGATTTTCTTCTCCCACTGCTTCTCGTCCACCACCGACGGAGCTTTGAGAAACTCGGTCCGGACGCGCTGAACCCGTGGCGGAAGAGGTTTTCCAACCAACGCAGGATGTGAATCCGCTAAGAGTTGATCCCAGAGTTTGATTCGTTTGTCTTTCCCCCTGGCAGCTTTCTGGGCGACCAAGGCGCGCTTTTCGCTTTGGGACTTTTCCTCTTTCCTCCTCCTCCTCTGAAGCTGCTGAGCCCGTCGATCGAGAGCCGTAGCGTAAAACCGCTTGATGACGCTTTGGGGAGCAAGGGTGACCCAGGAGAGATGAGCGAGTCGTTTCTTAGTTTCTTCGTCATCTGAGAGAGGCGGATCGTCGAGGGAATGGTTGAGGAAACTCTCCTGATGAGAGGAAATATAGTAGGTCGCAAGCCATCCAGCATCGCGTCGGAGCGAGTTTCTGATGACAAGGTTGGGTTGATCCTCTGGCGGAACCTCCCCATTATGGACCTCCTCTACAGAACTCGTACCCAGGCTGACTTCCTTCAGGTTTTTCCAAAAGTCCTCACCCTCCGCGGCGGTCCGGAGTGGGAAGGTCTTCCAAAACGGTGGAGGGTTTTCAGATGATGCCCAGTGATGGATGGGTGCCGACGCTCGAATGTGCCAGTACTTGGGCGCGAGAACTGCTGCTGATGTGCTCCAAGACGCCTGGGGAACGACATCGAAACTGGATGGGTGAGCTCCGTTCTCCTCGCATGTTAAGAACGGCGTGTCTGACTGCGATTGTTGTAATGGAGTTATGAGTCTCAGGTCTCTGAGAATGGAAAGCAGCTCCATCAACCGATTGCGACTCCTAGAGGCCCCGACTCCGAGAGCTGAAAGGATGTTCTCTGGGACGTCCCACAGAGCGGGAGAAGAGCCGCTCTCCGGGTACACGAGATCATCCAAACATTCGATAGGGGGACGGATAGAGATTAATGCGCAATAATCCGCGATCGTGATGTCTCGCAGAAAGTAATCGAGATGGAGGACCCTAGCGTCACTCGAGATGATATTGGGTGAGTCCCTATCCCTAGATTCGAAAGATTGAACGGAAAGTAGATGCAGCTTCCTGGCCCTTGCGATCTTGCCCACGATAAACCCGTACATCTGAGGAACGCTGTTACCATGAGGGTCCGCGATGATACTTTCCCTGATAGCAGCGTCTTCAGAGTCGGCAGCGCCAATGGACTTCGTCAGTGGATGATTGCTATGAGGAGGGTGAGGGGGCAGGTCGTGAGATTGCTTTGGCTTTTTCGGTGCTTGGGCTGTCGATCGATTGGGGTTCCCTTGGTTCAGTGTGGACAAGAACGCCTGGACCTTTTCTTCCTCCAAATGAGAAAGGAAAGCGATTGTGATTTTCCGAGTCGTGAAGATTGGTGTAACGAGGGTCGTCTTGAGTATTTTGATTCGGCCATCCCTCTCAAGATTGGAAAACGTCGCATTTATCGTCTTCCGATCCACTCGAGTCCCTGGAGGCGCACTCGCCGGCTCTCGGGCTTCAGCCAACGTTCCAAGAAGGGTAACGTGAGCATCGGCAAACTCTTTGACGTTGACTACGGCGATTCCCCCAAATTCCTGGACCACCCGATAGAACTCGTTGTCTCGACGGGCATGAGACATGTTGGGTTTCCTTTGTACTACGAGAGGTTTTTCCGTGCTTGTTGTTGCCAGTGGTTTGGTAAGAACGTCCGTCAAATCCTGAATTCTTTTAGTAGATTGCATTGATACCGGTCACGAGCGACACACCCTGGCAGCGCCCTGCTGATTCTCTTGGATTTGTTCTCGAGATCCAGGAGAAGGTAACTGCAGTGCGGGCAGCGGCGGTGGTTGCGAATCGCCAGCAGGATGCAGTGTACCAACTCCATCCACCTGTTGGACCTGCTGTTCGGGGGCTTCTGGACGTGATAGCACGGGTAGCCCGGCCTCACCGCGAGGGATCTCCGGCACAACCTCTTGAGAGGAGGCGGAAAGGAAGACCGTCGACAGGGGCTGTTCTCTACCATCCTGTGTTTCCTGCTCCCCCGCGGTCGCTGGGGTACGGTTTTTCGGCGGTCTGCCGCGCTTCTTCGGGGTAGGTGTGGTGGGAGGCTCGCCTTCCGGCTTCCTCTTTGGAGGGCGCCCACGTTTTCTTGGGGCAGGTTCCGCGGCTGGCGAACCTTGACTCGCTTCAACAACTTCGTTCCCACCAGAAGCAGCAGTCTTTGCCCTTTTCGAAGAAGGCGATTGATCATCTTCTCCGATGTCCTCCCTCTTTCGTTTGCTGGTCCCAGGCTGGTCCTTCCTCGGTCGACCCCTCTTGACAGTCCCATCGGGAAGAATGGGATTTTTTGGAGGTTTGCGCTTCTTCTTCGTCGTTTCTTCCCGGGCGTCCGTATCCTGATGTTGATGCAATTGATCCAGCGTATCGTAAAATAACTCTGAAGACATGTCGGTGAACCCTCCTGTATTTGTTAAATCGACAGAGAGCTCGTGTTCGGCTTCGTTGATGTTTTCCTGATTCAAAAGTGCTTTGTAGCCCTTGAAGGTGAACCAACGATGTCGGCGCTCTCGACCGTAGGTCTCGTCCATTGCCATGACTCCGAAATCAAGCATGTTGGGGTTGGGACGGGACTTTTCAAATCCTTGTAAAACATGCTCCACGATACGGGGGTCAAATCGGTCCAATAGATCCGAAATTTCCTGAAAACCTGGCATTAGTTCGATCTCCAGCGTGATGGAAGAGGCCAATCACAGTGCGAGTCATTCCCTTGTGGCCGGCCTTGTCGAGCGCTTCGAGGATCTGCCACTGAATTGTTCTATTGGCCTTCACGAACCGTTCATCTTGTTGGCGGTCAGCTCCAGGAGACAATTCGATGACAGTTCCCACATGGAATACCTTGTCCTTTGTCCAGTTGCGTATCAGGGCCAGCCTGTGCAGAAGCCCCTTCTCGCTCTGATTCTACGCCGTCTTCGGCATCGGCCTCGACCAAACGAATGCACTGTGTGGAAGCTTTCCCAGTAGACGAGTTCGTGAGGGTGACTTTCTCGATCACACCGAGGTTGATCAATTCGTTTAATCGTCCACTGAAAAACCGACGTTCGCTTTTGGTGGGGCTCTTGAATCCCTTTGGTTTTATGAATATGGTGCACAAAAGCGAAGATAGAGAGACTCACAAGAGTCAGGATCAGATCTTTGGCGACATGCGTATGGTCAGGGGAGTTGAGAAGCAGCTTGGTAACCCGACTGCGAAGCACTTTAAGGTCCGCAAGGTGGAACGCGCCGATCGTTCCAAAAGCGAGAGAGCCTTTGGTTTCGGTCGTCCGTTCCCCGGTTTTGATAGTGGGGGCGTCGCCCTGCTTGTTACCTTCCTCACGGATACGCCTCCACATCGGGCTGGAATCATAGAAGTGTTTAAGAACGCAAAAGTTCCCTCCGACACCCGCGCGAGTCAGCTTGACCCTGTGATAGATCAGAAGTGGGAATTCCTCCGACGGGAAATCTGCCGTACACAAGGTCCATTTCCTGGAGCTGCTTGATCAAGTAGGCACAATTCTTCGAATCGTAGCCGGTCTTGTTGCTCAGATCGATCGTACTTACGCCCTTTTCCCTAGCGCGTGCGATGAGTTGCAAGACCGTGTAGACCATCGGAGATAACGTTGAAGACTGCAGGGACGTCAACAATGCACACGAGAACAAGTCGCTCCGGACATACTTTCGCATGAGGTCCAGCGAGGGTGACCCTCAAGACTTCACTATCTACGGCAACCCTAAGACGTTCTCCATACGACTGTTTGAGTTGACTGAACGGCTGAGATTTGCTGTTTGCGACATGCTCGAGAGAGGCAACCTGGTCAGCCTCGGCGGTCTCCCGGGCCTTACCGGAACCCTTCTTACTTCCACGTGGTGGGGGAGCGATATAGACCTCGGAATGGTCACCAGGAGGCAAAAGTCCGACATATACACTCGGCTCCTGAAGAATTATCGGCCACGCGAACGCAAAAAACGGGTCATCGACGCCCTGATCACAGGTGAATTTGTAGAAGGCGTCGATAAGAGTCTCAAGGCGGGAAATGTCACATCCTAAGATTCCCAAAGGAGTTGAGTAAGACCAGAGGTATCATCGGTTGATCAAAAAATAAAAGGGGCAACAGCGAGAGTCGAACCCGCACGGCCTGCACATGATGGGGGGAATGAGGAGGGCGGAGGCGAATGGCTCACCCAGGTCTCCTTCAAACGACAATTCGCGAACGATGTATTGCACCAAGTCGTCCATTGGCTGCAGTCAGGACGAATAAATGGTGATGTGAACGGAGCAGCGGGAAAATCCTGGTTCCTCGGGGAACCGACCAAGCACTCTTCGTGTGTAGGGACGTTACAAGACAGCTATAGAGACTATATATATGCCGTCAGGAGAGAAGCGACGTTCCCGGAGCGTGCCCTGGATTTTGAGGTCCAAGTTCGTCGAACGCTCAGTTCAGGAATGATTTCCGTATTTGATTATCGGAGAGAGGACAGAGAAGTGGTAAACGACGGTGTGCGTGATTGACGAGGCCTACCGCGGACTACCGCGGACCATAGAGTCTACGTCTTTTGTAGAATAAAATAGGGATTTCTAAACTAGTTTGTGGTAGAAACCGTTCTACCGAAAAAATACCAAACTACCGCCAAAGTCTATCTCTATCCATAAAGCCTCCGGGAAAGGGTCAAAGAGGTAACGGTCCAAACCAGAAGGAACAGAAAGAACGGGCCATTCTATGACAGGGCCCCCTGCTGTTTGTTCACCGCCCACATCGTACTCAACACATCCGTGAACGCAGCCCTCCCCAAGTGAGCGTTTTGCTTGAAGCGTTCCGCCATGAAGTTTTCAAGTTTGTCCGCCGCTGTCCGCCACATATTCATCCGCGTTTGAATCTCTGCGGACTGGGCAAATGTTGTTCGCCCGTCTGAGGAAGGGGTATACTGTATCCGCTCCAGGCATGTCGCGAATTGCGACAGCGATAGGTTGACCGAGGTTACAGATGCCGTTTGCGTAGACGGATCGATGAACGAAATTTCTCTCACGAAAGCATCTTCTGAACCGCCAAAGAGCTAGAGCGGCAGACATTGGAGAGGTACTCCGGAAAAGGCCGCATGAAGCTCACCTTGACGATCCACATTGGCGCTTTCTGCTTACACCCAATTATCCGCTCCGTCCGGATGATCCCAGTCTTCGAGTCGACAGAACGGTCGACCGTATCAATTGTCTTGACATGGGAGCAATGCGGGTGTGGGTATTTGTGCCACATCCCGATGACGACGTGGGCCCATGAGTGACTGAGCACAGAACCAATCAGGTTCAGCGTCTTTGTCATACGACCAAGAACGCAACTGGGGAGAAAACTCACTCGTAAATAAATGATGTTGAGATGAAATGCATCGTGAGAGAAGGTTTCGTGAGGGAGGGATTAGGGATTAGAGATAAAATCTAAGAGGGTGGGGGTCTATGAACAACCGCGACCGGAGAGCGGCGGGAATTCTTTGTTTCGGCTCGGCACTTTCCGCGTAACTCCAAGACCCGCTCCCATGAAATTTTCAAATTCCCTCGAACCCTCCGTAAAGCGGGATGTCATGTGCATGACTTGCACAGTGAACACACCTAATGTAGGTACTCTAGGGGAGATAAGGCATAATAAAGATACACAATCCACACCCAAATTACATCGCGCCATCACGTACGGCCTCCTCCAGCTCGGCGAGCCTCGCTTTCATCTTGGGGACCTCCTGCAACTTGGTCTCCAATGTCTGCTTCTCCTCCTGCATAGCCAGACGTTTCTCGGCGTCGAGCTTTGTGCTGGCGGCTTTGTCAGAGGATGCGTTAGAAGGAAATCGACGTAAACTTACAATACATAACCCCCTTGACCGTCGTAATGTAGGATCATATGGTGATACTTCCATAGCGATGGCCGATGGGACACCGTAAGGAGCGTGATCCCCAGTCTGGTGGCGTTATCCATCATCATCCCCTCCATGTCTGGAGGAACCAATGATGTGGCCTCGTCCAAGATAGCGTACTGTGCCCTGTTCAGCGGGTTCGCCCGGGCTGAACTTGAACACACTCACTTTGGGATTGTGATAGAAAAGGCGGGCCCAAGCCATCTTTTGTTTATCTCCACCACTCAGACTGTCACGCCACTCACGGACAGCATCCCAACCACCCTCTCTCTCCACGACGCCGTCCATCTGGACTAACGATAGTATCCGAAGCAGATCACCATCCGTGGTACCGCCTGAGATAGTTCATTGAGCTCCGGCAGAGTCAAGCGAACGAAGACTCACGATTTTCCATCTCTGCCTTGGAGTGAGGGTAAATCACTTGGTCCCTCAGTGTACCCAGACACAGATACGGCCGTTGAGGGATGAGAAGGAAGTCTTTAGGTGGCGGCTTGTGGACGACGCCGCCGTACACAGTCCAGAGACCCCCCAGGATCCTAAACAGACTACTCTTTCCGCAGCCATTAGGCCCCACGATCAAGAGGTGTTGCTTTGAGAAGTGGATGTCAGAAGCCAATCTCGTATGTCGGCCCAACCAACTCACTCCACGTTTTACGTGAAAGCTCAGACTTCGCACCAACACATCGCCATTTGGGGTCACAATGGGAACACCTTCGAACTTGATCTCTTCTGATTCAAAGACCTTGCCACGAGACTGCAACACTGGGAAGAGTTCGTGAGTGAGAAAGCCCCTGACGGGGATTGCGCAAGCTTACACTTGACGTTCTCCTCTTGCGAGGCACTTGCAATTAATGACTTCTTGAAGTTTCCCGTCCGGATATCGGACATGGTATCCATGAGTTCCGAAACTCGAGCGGTATAACCGGCAAGATCTTGTAGATCTTTCCAGGAGTATAAAACCCGACCCATAGCATCTAGAGACAGTGAGACTTAATTTTCTGCCCTGAAAGGTAAGCGTATACCCGATCCAGACAGCAACAACCTCCTGTTCGTCACGAACCCTGTACGGCGTAAGAACGAGTCATCTGCCTATAATACTAGAATTACCCTGTGTCCTGATCCCAAGGTCGCTGCTAGAGACTCCTGGAAGTTTGAAGAAGGTTGGGATGGCACAGATGCCCAACTTAATTGATGTGAGCGGAAATGGCCAAAGCAGTGAACCGGATACACCCACGCCGAATGAGCCCCAGAGCCATTTTACAATCCACTAACCCTCCGTTAACGCTTTTCCGCTTTGCTAACCAACGGGCTCACCTCCTCAAAGCACCCATGCCACCAACGCGCTTTTAACACGTAATTCTCGTGCTTCATAATACCACCATACTCTCTTTCCAAAAGGAGCTTCTCTGTCTCCTCGCCTTCAAGGAACGCAATCTCCTCGGCAAACTCGTTTAATCTTGAATGTGTGTGTCTAAAAGAACCCACGAGTTGAGCGGACATAGCGGTATGTGCTCCGAATGATGGGCTCAAAGCTCGTACTATTTGACAATGGTCAGTACGTCTAGGTGGATAAAGGCCAAGCCACTTACGTAGCACTGTCGAGCCTTGCATGAGTACAGTCAACACAAACAGTCCCTCGGCTCCAACATTCTGGGACAATTGGTAATTGTAGATGAACATATCGAGTACTGGCTTCGCGACATTTGCATATATCGCCGCAAGAGAACTAGAGAATTGTTGGATATCGTGTGTGATCATTCTGTAGAACGAGGTCAGTGGCTGGTTGGAATCGCATGCGATTCAACATAACTGGTCAGGGTTCTTGATCCGGTCGTCGAGGTTGGCTGGATACAGGCATGAGATCGACTTCGCTCGTTAATTCAAGGACTCACAAATCTTGTAGTACATCTTATCACCTGCACCATCGTCTCCAAGGTATTGGCCGATGACCGCTTGAGTTAGCCTTGTACGATAAGCCAGAGCGAGCTTGCTCTGGATGTAACTCAACCAGCTATTCGTCCACGTCGCCGGAATCGCAACCAGCAGCCATCGCAATATGTTGAAGAAAAATTCCAGCGGCCGGGCACGAACGAGCGAAGCGACGATCCTATGCTAGGTTGTGAACTCTTGCAGTACGGCTCGGGGTTGGCAAACTCACTTCCCGTCGAGACCGGCAACATACAACGAGATGGCAGTCCGGAAAATGAGCAGACTAGAATGCATGCACAGAAGTAAGGCTTCCTTTGACTTGATACCTGGAATCACAATTCTGAGAATTTTGGACAACCGCTTATAGAAGACATCATCGACCTGTTCAATCGCGGGGTTGGTAACAGATACATTCTCGACCATGTCGTGTAACGCACCGCTACCCTCTGCGGTTTCCCGTCTCGTTTCCCTCCTTTTCTCGAGCTCACGGAAGCTCCGCGACGGGAAGATGGCCCAGATCCTGTGGCGATATGGACTATGGCTACCAGGACGTAGACAAGGAACGCAACCCTGAGGCCGCGTTGAAAATAGGGTCGATTGGCAGCGTAGAACTTGACAAGATTCTTCCATTGTTCCTTCTCTCGTGACCTCAACGAGGAAAATACGACCATGGAGATCGATAGGTTGCGGTCGAGGCAGAATGAGCGATGCGGGGTGGTCTCACTCGGGAACAGCCCGATCATTCTTAGTTCGATTGCATGTGATTGTTGTGCTACAAGCGATGTGATGTCCGTGGCACTCCGGTCTACTCCCAGTGGCCGTCTGCTTTCGCTTGCCGAACCCACTCGACGACCTCATCCCAACTCTCAGTCCTGTGGATTCGGAGTCCAGGTTGGGGCAACTCGAACTCATCGTCCTTCCACCACTCGCGTCCATTCTCCACCCTGTTCTTCTCTTCATGGCTAAGCTCTTCGTCCTCGCTCTTGACATGTGTTATACGCCGGTTCCAGTTGTATTTTCCGTACAACAGGACGGTGACGGGATGCGGACCGCCCGCGGCCTTGAACGCATTCTCCGCAGAGTCGTCGATCAAGACCTTCGCGTTGATTTCCCTACAGACCTGAATAAAACACGGTTGAAACAGCTCATCTTCTTGCGCTTGACTTGAGATACGCACATCGGCTTTGGACAGCTTGGTAAGCAATTCATGCCCCTCCTCAAATATCACTTCTTGAGATTGTCCGGTGCAGATCACTGTTTCGAATATACCTGGAGGACGGCGCATTATGAAAAAATAATCCCGAGAAGGAGGGAGCCTACCAGGGAAATGGCGGTCTATCCAGATTAGGCTGCGTTCCCGCTCTTCGCTGGATCTGGCTGTTATTACGACAAGCTTAAAGCCCATCTCTTTGAGTTTCTTTACACCATCCAGAGCGTCCGGTATTGGCAAGGCATTGTCGAGTCGGTCCGTTTTGTAGTACTCCTTTACTTTAACCTGCAAGGGTGTCGGCTCAATGCAGAGTCAATGAAGCTTCAGGAGAGATAATACAGCGGTCTCCTTAGGTGATCCCCAACCGGGATTCTGTGGATAGATCAGCCACGGACATTTGGAACCGAGGGTTCACCTACGCGCCAGTAATAGTAATCTAGAGACGGTGGTTAATCTACGTTGGTTAACCAGAACCACTGCTTACAGAAAAAATGGGACAGGTTCATGTTTGTCCCGTATGTATCATTGTGAACTGAAATGCAACCAGGGTTAAGAGGGTCGAGTTATTGGGTTCTCGATGCGCATACACTCAGAAACGGTCTGATTTGTTGCACTCAGGACATCATCTGCCCGGCAGATGAGCAGAATATCACGTCAGTGCGATGCTACCAACCAAGATCGCAAGCGATGATAGGTTCCTTGAGGTTTTTGAGATCATGTAAAACGGACCCAGCAGACATTGTTGGCTTCCAATTGCTGCGATTTTCACGGTACTTGGAGGTGATAGCTGGTGCAGGTGATGGACAAGATGAAAATTTCGAGCACGCACAAGCGCGCCGGATGGCGGTCTCGGAGCTTCCTTCTTCAGTCATAACTCAGCCGGTGCCTTGATCAGTCCAATATACACAAGGAGTGGAAGTATTAATTGAAAATTCTCCCAGTAAGAACATTCGTTGATCAGGGTTATTACAACAGACAACTGCGGCACAGTAAGTGCCGAGGGTGAGGTATAAGTAATCTCGCAGGTCGCAGGGGCGAACGAAAGCAAATTAGAAGGTGAAAGGCGTTATACTCTGTAGGGGATCGCGCGGGATATATGCCTACTAGTGTCAGGCAAGTCAATCCCCCTTAGATTTGGAGCAAGTGCATGATGCATGAGACCCAAGTGGCATAAGGCAAGTTCAAGTGTTCGGCGGCTGCAAACGGGGCGATCCACATCCCAGTATAACTGCAGCCAGCACAAACGTCTGACACACCCCGTGGATATGCTTAGTAGGAGCTCTGGCATGAAAGCCAGTGAATGGAGAGTGCAGATTGGGCAAGTAACCTCCGGGGTTGGAGCAAGCTGGCAAAGCAAGCCAGTGCGGGTGACCTCGGATCCGCGGACGGGTGCCAGGGAATTCTGTCCAAGAAAAATCGAGCGGCCGGCGGAGCCTGAGGGGAACATCATGTGCACGGCGATTCTGTGAGACAACAGACAACCAACGCGTATTACGCGATTCGTGTCGCTTTTTTGTCTCGGCCAACGTCGCGACCCTTACATATCAGAGCATATCAGACGGGCGTAAATTACAGCCTAGTTCCCACGCCACCGACGTGTTTCCCGACCTCCGCCTCCGAAGACAATGTCTCTCCTCGACGATGGGTTGGTCGTTCCAGATGATCTCATGCGAGATCGCTCTCGTATCTTCGAGGAGTTTCTACAATCAGAATCACAGCTCTATGATTATAAGGACAGCATTGCCAGGATGCTTCGGTGGAAACAGACGCGGCTGGTTGTAAACATCGATGATCTACGAGACTATCGACGCGATTTTGCCGACGGACTCCTCAAGTCCCCAACGGATTTCCTTCCCGCTTTCGAAAACGCCCTCACTGTTCTCGTTCACCAAATCGCCGATACGCGGAAACAGAGCATTGAAGATCAAACCTTCCGCGTTGGTTTCAGTGGCTCCTTCGGCGACCATCATGTCAGCCCACGTACTCTGCGAGCATCCCAACTAAACAAGATGATTTCATTAGAGGGGATCGTCACTCGCTGTTCCCTGGTCCGGCCAAAGATGATGAAATCTGTTCACTACTGTCCGACGACCACCCTGTTCCACTCTCAACAATACCGTGATGCGACCACGACGACCAACCTCCCGCCGACATCCGTTATTCCCCCTCGAGAAGATGACAACGGGAACCCTCTTGAAATGGAGTACGGGCATAGTGTTTTCCAAGATCACCAGAGGATTAGCATACAGGAGATGCCCGAACGAGCACCCCCTGGCCAACTCCCAAGAAGTATTGACGTTATCCTTGATGACGATATGGTGGACAGGTGTAAACCTGGGGACCGCATTCAATTAGTTGGTATATTTCGGAGCATGGGCGGCGGCGGAAGTGGCACTTTCAGGTTTAGTGGTGGCATAACCAGGTTATCAGTCAGCTGACCCTATCGTAGGACCATGCTTCTGGCAAACAACATTATCCTCCTCTCTTCCAAGGTCGGCGGAGGCATTGCTCAACAAACGCTGTTGGACAGCGACATCAGGGACATCAACAAACTCGCCAAACGTCCCGACATCGTGGACTTGCTTGCCATGTCCCTCGCTCCTTCAATATGTGGCCACGATTACATCAAGCTGGCGGTGCTCCTCCTTCTCCTCGGTGGCGCGGAAAAGAACCTTCCAAATGGCACTCACATCCGTGGTGACATCAACATGCTCATGGTCGGAGACCCTTCTACTGCTAAATCACAGATGCTTCGCTTCGTACTAAACATTGCGCCGCTCGCGATCGCGACAACTGGTAGAGGAAGTTCCGGTGTAGGTCTTACCGCCGCTGTGACTACCGACCGCGAGACTGGAGAGCGAAGATTGGAAGCTGGCGCCATGGTCCTGGCGGATCGAGGCGTCGTCTGCATAGATGAATTCGACAAAATGTCCGATATCGATCGGGTCGCCATTCACGAAGTCATGGAACAACAAACTGTGACCATCGCAAAGGCTGGAATTCACACCACACTCAACGCGAGATGCAGCGTCGTTGCTGCAGCGAACCCGATATACGGACAGGTGCATTGGCATCCCCTTTTCTGGCTGTTCCACTCTGATGGCAATCTTATGGCTTTAGTATGACATCCACAAAGACCCTCACAGGAATATCGCACTCCCCGATTCCCTCCTCTCCCGTTTCGATCTGCTTTTTATCGTCACAGACGACGTGAACGAAGAGCACGACAGGATGATCGCAGATCACGTCCTCCGCATGCACCGCTACCTTCCTCCCGGAGTCGAAGAAGGCACGCCCATCTTCGACAATTCCGCCCAGTTCCTGAACATCGCGGATCAGACTCAGGCAGACGCTGACCGGGAACCGCAAGAAGTCAGTCCTTTTGAGAAATTTGATCCCTTGCTCCACATTGGCATCACGAAGAACCTATCGTCCACGAGGAGAGGGAAGGAGAAGAAGATGGAGGTATTGAGTATAGCGTTCATCAAGAAGTACATCCAATACGCGAAGGACAGAACACCACCAGTCTTGACGAAAGGCGCTGCCGACTTGATTGTAAACTTCTATGCGACCCTGAGAAATGAAGACAGCGAACGGAACCTCAAGAAGGTGCGACCGTCTTCCATTCTCTACGCCAAGTCGGACCGGTCCTTACTGATGACCGGTATTCCAGACATCGCCACTGACCGCTCGTACGCTCGAGACCCTGATTCGTCTCGCGACGGCCCACGCGAAAGCTCGGCTCTCCACAAAGGTTCAAGAGAAAGACGCCAGAGCCGCTGAAGCCCTTCTTCGGTTCGCCCTCTTCAAGGAGGTCGCGAAACGGCCGAAGAAGAACAAGAAGCGGAGATTGAACACTGGGGGAAGTGCCAGACTCGGCGGGGGGCACGACAGCGACGAGGAGGAGAGCGGGGAAGAGGAAGAGTCCGATGAGGAAGAGGAGGAACCGAAAAGGATGAGTATGCCACCTGGAAAGGGACCTAGCGCGAAGGACGCTGGTATGGACGTCGACGGCGGGGCCGAATACTCTGGAGAGTTGCACCAAGAAAGGTAAGCCCACGGCTCGACGTAAGGATGAAGCACACACTTACCCACACGAAACCACAGGTTCCAACTGTTCAGGAGCAGACTCGCCAAAATATTCTCCACGAAATTGCAAGACAGCGAGAACGTGAGGCTGACGGAACTCGTCCCGATGATCAACGAGGGTCTCCCGACGGAAGAACTGTTTGGGTCCGCAGAAGCCGTCGAGGCGTTGCAGGCTATGGGCCAGTCGGAAGAGGTCATGTTGGACGATGACGGTGTCGTGTGGAAGATCTGATTCGGCTTTTCGTTCTCTCACTCGATTTCACGCTTGTCTTCCCGCTCTTGCGACCACGGCCGCTTAGTGGCGCCCCACTGTTCATCATCACGGAAGTATTCTTCGCATACTTCCGCTCCGTTGAAGTCTCGTATCGGTCGGAACAGAGTCGTATCCTTACATCCATTCCGCTTATTCGAGAATTGTTGTAGCCATGCTTCACGTACCAATCTATCACAGCGCATATATGTATCATCCCGCATCGATGTACATTCTCCAAGCTTTATCAATCTTCGCAATCAGCTGTGCAATTCAAGGATCAACTAACCGAATCGCTAGCACTATCCAAAGCTCATGGTTACCAGCCCCTTACACGCTGTACATCGTTCTCCGGAACACCTCATCCATTGCTTCTCCCCTTTCACGAGCCCGCTCGAGTTCGAAGGACGATTTGGACCTCGTCTCTCCTCAACTCGGAGAATCCCATAACCTCGAGGATCCCTCGCTCCCAATCTTCGTCCGTGGTCGTTCCGAAAGTGAGGCCTTTGATCCTCTCCCACTCGGGTCCTTGTAGGGCCAACAATCTCCCAGCCTGAACTAGACGCCTCCAAGGGCCTTCCACCAGCCTAGAAACACCCCTCCCGCCACCTCCGCTCAAAGATGCTCTAGAAGTCTCCAGCCAGACCTCACACTCCGTGGCGACAGCCCTTCCCTCCTTCAGTCCAATCATCCCTATCCCCCTCTGCAGAACCATCTTCTCCAAAATGACGTTGGAAATCCTCCCGGCGATCTTCCGATAGAGATCCGCCAACACCCTCGTCGACAGACTAGACTGGAAATACGCGAGATACGAGGATAAAAGTGAGACTGGTGACATGAGGGTAGATGGTATCTCGATTTCGTAGTTGCCGCGAAGGTGAGATTCGACAGCGGGATCTTCGTGGATCCCCGATGAATGACTGCATTTCGATATTTCGTCCGGGTTTCACGATGATTGTTCACGGAGCGAAAAAAAAATAGGTGAAAAGAGGGCATCAAACGGACATGAATTAGCGTTCATCCGGCATTGAGACACGCTCCGTCCGGAACTTTGAACACACCTGAAGAAATGGCCCTTCAACTCAATCTCAACCTCCCCACACACGTGCTGCAAGACCATATCCTCCGCCCGCTCCGCCAAAGCGTCGTAATCTTCGATCAATTTGTCAAAGATCGAACCCTTGTCAGATTTTGCGCCGCGTGCAGGTGGTGGAGGGATGGGCATCAATTTGTCCTCATCAGCTCTTACTCTGAGATTGGAATTGTTGATGATATCCTGCCACAACTCCAAGAAGAACTGCCGGGGGCGCGATGAGAAATGAACACCGATGGACTGAATGCTTGACTTACCACTTCGTCACCCCAGCCTTGCATAGCTTTCACAACGTACTTGGTACTAACGAATGCCTTGCACAGCTTCTGGGCACCAGCGACACCCGTAGTCTCTCTCTTCACGCTATTTTCCCCTCCAGATCGGGAAGGGTCCCGACTAATGGCACCCGGCACGACACGCACAAACGATGCAGACACTGACTCGAACCCATCCAAAAAAGACGATATCCTCAACCGATACAGGTCCAAAATCGGAAGCTGGACCGTAGTCAAAAAGTCCAAGCGTTGACCAACGTCAGGCAAGGCAGAATAACGATCTATATTTGCGATAGACCTTTGTTAGGGCAAAATCAAATATTGTAAATATTTGTCTGACCTGTGACTTGTTCGAATAAAGCTTTGATTCTTCTGGCAGAATTTGTAGGTCTCAAGTCATGTTCCTGACCCGATTCGTCCCCTTGATCGTCGACCATTCGCCAAGGATCACCTGAGGTCAGTGAAGTATGGTACTGATCCAGGGCGACTAGAGAAGGCCAGGTGACCAAAAAAAAAAAAGCAACAATAGAGATAAGGAAGGTTATATGCAAAAGGGGGGACGGTCATCAGAAAATCTTGAGAGCAAAAACTTTCTATCCAGAGGGAGGTCTCGTACATTGTTTCTCGCCGTGGAGCCATGCGGTGAACCAGCCGGATTTTCCCAAGACGGTATCGCTAACACCTTTCCATTCACTCTTTCCCTGAGTGATTTCAGCGGTAGTCCCAGAAAGGTCAAAGCCCTCCTCCCGGAGGGCTGCATCAAAGGAGATGGATTGATATATCGTGTGAGCAAGAACCGGTGGGTGAGGGAGCAGTGATGGCATAGATCGTTTTAGTTTTCGAGTTACCACGGGCAGAAGCAGGAGCACGAATTCTCTCTACGCCACTTTGTCATTCTCGATCCGCTGATCAGAACGTTCAGAAAACAAACATACCCATGCGTTGATGTTTTTGTGTTTCGTCGAATTCAAAAGTCGCTGGACTACAGATTCGATGAACGGGCGTTGGTCGTGGACGACGTTCAGAATATGGGTAAAGTACCACTCGGGCTAAGTGATTGATCATCAACATCCCTCAGAAGGTCGGGCAGCGAGGGGGCAAACCTTGTCCAGCTGATTTGTGGGTCGTTGGCCCTCAAAATGAAACTTGAATCTGAGAGCGATAGGATGAACCAGGGCTTGTATAGAATATAGTCCCTCGGCTCTCGGTACGCCTAACTGCTCGCCTCTAGGCATTCGGCGCATTAATGAAGAGCAAGTCTACCGGGGAGTCGACTCACAGGTCCTGTAGTTTGAGTAGATCGAGAAAGATGCATTCAAATGCTTTCCTGTCCTCGACGCGCGCACCCGGGTAGTCCACCTTCACTGGCCAACCAAGCTTTTCAGACACGGTCGTCATCGACCTAGGCAATACGTTCACAAGTAGACACACGCCCGAGGTATGCCAAATACTCACATAAATAAACCGGTCTTGATGTCTGCCCACGTGCGATCGCGTACGTTCTGCAGGAACAGAACGAGATGCAACGGTTGTTGACCCAACGAGTGATCAACAACAGCGCATTTTTCGACCAGCTGAGAAACAAATGTCTGCAAGAGACCATAATCGGACACGGATGAATGCGAAGAGAAGTTCTGTGCTTGTCGGATGGCGGCTTCGCTGTATCCAAAAGGCGTGAGCTCAGGAAGGCTCGAACCGTCGAGCAGTCCGTACCTGAGATAAAGGGCACGGTGTATCACCTGAACGTAGCTCTTTACGGATTCGAGCTCTTTGAGATTCCTTTGAAGGGTCTCAAGTTCCTCCAAGAGCGTAGGTTGTCGGTCCGGACCAGACATGGAAGACACGAGTTCGTTAGACAGATACGATAGCTCATCCGAAAGCGAATCTCTGATGAGCCCCAATTCCTGGACTGTCTCGAGGTACCCATTAGCATCGCGTAGAGTTTGCGCAGTGATAGAGTCGACTAGGTCTTGCGAGGAAGCTAGCTGAGCTACGACGCCTCAATAAGTACCTGGGCTCAGAAAGAAGCGCGAAACCATCGACCTGGGTCCTCAACTGTTCCGCTTCGGAAGCGGACCGTTGCACGAGTTGTTCCAGGTCATCCGCATCCTGAAGCTGATCAAAAGTGGGAAACTGATCGTTGAGCCATTGGAGGGTTATCGCCTGAGCGTGCTCGACGGAGGGTGGCTGCATCAACGCTTTGATTTCGGCCGCAGACATATTCCGGCGAGTGTAGACGTGGGGGATCGGATGAACAGAGGATGCGATCATTGACCTGACCACTGAGGTTCGCGCGCTCGATCTGGGCCCAGAAGTCACGTGTGCTGACGCGGGAAGAATTCGTTGGGTCAAAAACTACGCGAAGGTGTTTTTTTGAACTCGAAGCTTTCTGGGGGGTGGAATGCCGGTGAAACAGCAGCGGCAACAGTTTGTCATATCCTAGGATGCTTTCCGCTAGCAAACCGCTCCAACGGCGACCCTGGTTCCTGACTACTCTCCCTCGCAATCTTCAGCGATCATCGCGCAATAACACGCACTTCACTCCATGTCTCCCCAAAAGCCCAATACTGCCAAGCAGCAGACCACTCAGCACCAACCCCCCACCTCCGCTGCTAGAACCAAAGACGATGTCCACCCACGCACATACTCAGTTTGAGGAGGGCAATTCGGGTTATGTGACCTACTTCAAGGATAAGGGAAAGTTGGCAATTCCTCCGGCCAAGCACCTCGCAATAGGTTCGTGTTGATTCGCGAGTGAAGTGCGTGTCTCGAGACTGACTTGAAGCATTTAGTGACTTGTATGGACGCTCGTATTGAGTGCGTCGACCATCTAATTTTGAGGGCTCTCGTCCGTCGCTGAGGAAAACCACATCACAGCGTCGTGGCTCAACTCGGGCTCAAAGAAGGTGATGCTCACATCATCCGAAATGCCGGTGGTTCCGCGTAAGTGTCATAGCACTCGAAGCCAACTACTCGTCGTGACGCAGCGCAGAAAGGACTCGGTCAGATCGTTGATCATCTCCCAACGCTTGCTGGGCACTCGCGAGATCGCAGTGTTCCACCACACCAACTGTGGCATGCAGACGTTCACGACCCCCCAGCTTAGGGAGAAACTCAAGGCTTCTGCAGAAGAAAGCAACTCGGAGAAAGTCGGGGCAGCTGCTGACGCGATCCAGTTCCTGGAGTTCTCAGACCTCGACAAGTCCGTAAAGGAAGAAGTGGAATTCGTCAAAACCCATCCGCTGATCCTGAAGGAGACCGAGGTCACAGGTTGGGTTTACCACGTCGAATCCGGCAAGGTGTGTGGCGTCGAGTCCAACGTTTCTCGTCAGGGTCTATCTGACAAGGTTTTGGCAGGTCCGTCGCGTGGTCTAAGCTTTGGCCCTGGAATTTTGTATCATCAAATCGATCGTGATCATCATGGGGACGTACGGAATAAACGGTTTAATCTTCCCTTGACTCGTATGAACGATTGTACAAGCTTGCATGAAGAATTGAACGCTGCGTTTGGAGTGCAGTAGCCTACGCTACTCCCAAACGGGCGAGTTCCACCAGGGAGCGCTGTTCGTTGTGGCTACTGCATTCAATCTGCACCGCTACCGTAGCACAGCGGACGAGCGCCGTGACCACCGTTGCGGCCATCACATTCTATCTGTGATCTCCCCCGGCGCTAGCGTAGTTCACCCAACGAGCGCCCGTATAGTTGTGGCCATTTTCAGCCGTTTTCGCACGCCACTAGACCGCAGATCGACCCAGCAAGCAATTGGGGACATGGATCCGACGTCATGCATTCATCTTCATGGCCTCCTCCGAGGATCTGAGGGAAAGAATAGTAGTATCGTGCTCAAGATGATGCGACCATGCGTGAAGTCTGAGCGCTAAGTACCAACCCTCGAATGGAAGATCCGTTGAGCCATTCTAGCGAGCCGCTGGTTGGTATGCGGATCTTCGTGCAACATCTCGAGAGCATTGGCAGTGTGCTCACAGTGGGGTTTGAGAAGAGATGGAACGAATGGCTCGAGGAGTCCCACAATGTACTTGGACAATACGTCGTCCTGTAATTCACGAGCGACTACAAGAGATGAGAGAGATGTACAATGGGAGCGAGGCTACAAGCATAAGAAGGGAATAAAGTAGTAAAGGAGGGAATACGTCCGTCAGCATGCGGTGAGTTGCTGAACGTCAGAGTTGGTTATGAGAGAGAGGGAAAGAAGAGACAGAGAGAGGGGAACGGAAAGTGAGTTTGATTAACACTGAACGTTGAAAGGATGATCGACGGGGTTGGAGGATCCGCCATTGCGGGGTTCGAGACACAAAGGCGACGGGCGTAGCGCTTGGAACGAATTGGAATGAAACCACGTCATCAAACGGGTCAAAAATGGTGTGAGTGGGTCCTAGTGGGAGGATCAGGACCAGGTTGGAGAGAGATAGGGCGAGGAAACTGACCAAGAGAGTTGACCAGCCTGGTCGGTGGGCCGTTCAATAATCTTTGTTTTGTCTCCGCCAGTCCTTGTTGGTGTCTTCGATTTGGTTCGGCTGTTGAAGATGTGAGAAGAGAGGAAGGAGTAGGATAGAGAGGTGTACATACCGGGTGAGACGGGACTGGGGCAGCGAAAGAAGAGAGGGCGAGGGAGATGAGGAGGAGAGCGGAAGTGAGCTTGAGACCGAACATGGTGAGGAAGGCGAGGGAAGGGAAGGGATTGGAGGAAGAACGAGATTGTGTGGGGAGGAGAACAGAAAAGAGCGAGATGGTTTTATAAGGAGTGAATCAAGGTTACTTATGAGCAGCACGGCAACTGAACGGCAGATCGTTGGTTCATTGATTGGATACGAACTCCCACCCGCTGTTTACAATACGCAAATAGCGGCCGCTTATTCCAATCCCACAATGTTTTACCTCATTTCACATTCCAGTGCCTGGGCCTGAACACAAGAATCTCTCGGCCATCCCCATCAGGTCAAATCCTCCCATTCGCTCGAGCCTCGCCCTCCCACCGAGACCGAGATCGCACCGTGGCCCGAGCTAAATCTCTCGCTCGCCCCTCTCACCGCCTCGCCTACGCCACAAGTGCGCGCTGTTTGAGGCCAAGGCACCGCCTACCGTCTCGCGAATCGTCCGGACCCGGATAGTTCTTGGTTTTGTCTTGAGTTTCACCAGTTGATGCTGGATTCGCCAAATTCCAATTCGCCCTGAACCCCAGTGCCTCGTGAAATTGCGCTTTTCGTCGAAAACCGGCGCAGCATAACCTGCCATCCTTCCAGCAGCTGTCCCGCCGACATCCGACGGCATTCCTTATTGAGACGGGCATACTACTTCTCAGATTGTATCACAGCATCCCTCGCGAACAAGGTCGACCAAGAGATCCCCAACCGCCTCGTTTCCCTCTTGTCGGCTCTGCCCAGGATTTCTCAGCGCCATCCTTCATCGATTCATCTACTCCCCCCCTCCGGTATTCGTTAACGCACAAACTGCGCGAAAGCTTCTTGATCCCTGCGCACTGACAGCATGCGAGCCTTTCCGCTACGAACTACCGGGGCCCACCTAATACCGCACTAAACTTCCCGGTTGACCTGTTGTCTCCTTTCACCACCACATATTACTGCTGCTATAGTACCCTGCTTCCGAGCTCGCTACGGCAACGATGATGAGAACGAGAGGCAGCGATCGAGACAACCTTTCATTCCCGTTGCCCATTCCAACAGTGCGCCTAAAATTTCGATCACGACCGTCATCCGTCAACAGCGTCAACCACCGATCGCTCTACGTGTATACAAATGGGCCTTCAACCGGCCCGGGACTAGTGCACTGCAGCACAACGCATGTGCGCCCAAGAAGCCTCCGCTGACGCTCTCCTTCTGACATTCGGTCCCCGACGTCCCATGGTGGCTGACAGCTCCTTTCCCACATCACCGGTACCGGGGAGCGCCTCGAAAAGGAACAAACCCTATTTCTGTTTATGTAAAACCCAGAGATTTTCCGGGATTCAAGGCACAGATACCGGGAAACCTGATCGCACGTGGTCATATCGAGGTGGGGTTCCTTCGTTGGCACTCACATATGGGACTGCGCCTCGAGGGTGCCAATAAATCTGGCAGATTTTTCACATCAGCACCGCGTCTTGCCCTGAGGCTGACATGGCTTACTGGTAAGGAGGCGGCCTTGTGGTCAGTCTGGGGAAATGTTGGCTGTAAAGCCCAGCTTTCGGACCTGTTGGCCGGCCGGAAGCCTTCGCTGCACCCTCTCCCAGTCTGTGTATCATGAGGGTGTGCGTTTCGGGTTTTCTATATCGCTGCCTTTGCTTTTTTCCCCTTGGGACCCGCCGATCTCCGCATTTCTTCAATCAGGGACGCCGGGTTTCCGCTTTTCCTTTCAATCTCACCTTCCTCGCACTGCAGTAAGTACTATGCTTTATACATGCAAGTGCCATCGTCGCCGACGAACTTACGCCGCTCCCGTCGCCGTCGCCGTCATCCGGACAGTGCGAGGAGTAAGCGTTTTGAAACTCCAGTGGAGCGGGTGCAGTCGCTTCCACATTTGGAGGCGTAACTGTGTCAGATTACGATAATCCAGGCTTGTTGCTAACGATGGGGCGTTCGGTCGGTCATCTTCATCTCGTCAGCGGTTACAACAATAACTCGGATTTGATGTCAACATCTTGATCTTGAAATTACCACAGCTCACCCTAGCTCACCCTTCCCCCACCCTCTTCTCGCTTTCGGATACACCGACTCCCCCTCCAAAGCACAACTATTTGGGCTACGCTAAATTCATAACCCCCTTGGAGTTCATAGAGCTTCGAGAATGGTGCGTCCTCGTCCACATGAAGGGAATAACGTTGGGGGAATTGATATCGTATCAGTGCTTTTGGTTTCCCCGGGTGGAGTGAGCGCCTGGTACTTAAGGCGCACACGGGTTTACGAGATGCTTGTCCAATGTTCGATAAGCGGCATACGGCAGATGGCATGCCGGTGAACTTGGTAAAAAATACAACGACTAAAGTTCAGCGCTCCTCCAAATCGACCGGGATCCAGTTGATTCGTGTCGCCTTTCGGGTAGGCGCAGAGCAAAAGTTCAGTAACAGGTCGGATTCAGTTATTCCAAGTCCAGATATTCACCGTATTCAAGGGCACAGTATTGAACACCAGTGAACATCGTAAACAGTTCCGGCCACCCCTTCAAGTCAATTGTCCAGCCGAGCGTCAGAGTTCTTGAAGGCTCCCGCAAAACGATTAAACCTCGTGCATCGCGAGGCGCCTGGCTATAGAGAATCACCTGGTCCTAGTATATGTATCAATCAAGCGCATACCAAATCTCTATGGTCTGCGGAGCGCGTTGGATATCCTGGTCACTACAATCACTCCATCGGAGAGCGCGAGGTTACGACAAGCATACACTCTTTCTCAATAGAGTGTATATACCACATTGCAAACCCCAAGTCTGTGATTCCCTCCTGCCAATCGGGTGCTTTCGTCCGGCATCATAGATTTACCACAGTGGCTTTATCGCGTTGAACCGCTGCCTCGTATGCACCACCCACCTTCCCCTTTCGGTCCCCCCCTCGTTTTCCGTTATCCGCACATCATTTGTAGGGCTCCACCGTGCCTTGGAGTATCTATACACACATTGCGTAAGATGGCACAGCAGACCGAGGACCCAGGAACGGAAACCCTGGCCAAAGACTATTCCTGGACGACGATCAGGGGTTGCACAAGGGCACGATGGACGTGCCCTACATTCGCTTACAATCATTCCGCGTTGACCCTCTCTCCACCTCCTGTTACCTGTGTTACGAGGGCGCAATACAGAAAGGCTCATGTACCTCGTCGGGTCGCTTTCGATCGGTTTCGCATTGTTTTTCGGAGACATCTCCCAGGTCCTCCCACAATTTTTATGAAAAGGTCGTGCGAGTGTACGTGGGCGGGTTGAATGGAATAGACCGGTAACGTATATCCAGGAGTACAATCGTAGGCGTGATACATGTGATATTAGTCCTACAGAGTGGAGAGACCGGAGATAGGAACTGTTCAGTAAGCGCCTAGAACGCACAAAAAAGGGTGCTCACCCAAAGTTTTATGAGGCCGTCCCACGACGCGGTGATAACTTTCGACTGTATAAAAGAATACGGCGAACGTTAATGAGAAAAAGGTGCGGTTCACATCAACACCATCTGAGAGCGGACGGAGCCAACTCACCGTCTCATGAGGCAACCATTCATGCGCAATCACAACCTTCGAATGTGTCTTGAGCCTCGACTTTATTCTCCCAGTCTTCCACTCCCAGAAAATCATGTTACCCTCTCCGTCGCCGCTGCTGATCCATTTCCCGTCTGGCGAGAATCCGAGTTGGCACGCGTAGCCCGCGATCGAGTGCCCGGCGAACCGCTTGTTCCTCGCCTGACGGAAGTTATCCGTGCTGTAGACGAGAATCTGGTTGTCCAGTGACTGGGCAGCAAAATATTTCTCTGCGAAAAGGAAAAAAAAATTGAAAACCATGTTTCAGGAACGGTGCCCGCGAGGAAAAGTAGCGAAGGGGACATGTCATGGGACGTACTGCTTGGATGAATTGTCACTGCGGGCATAGAGTGCATGTATGGCTCGGCGATGTATTTAATCGTGACAGGGATGTCGAAATCCCAGGCGCGAATGGTCTTGTCATCAGAAGTCGTTACGAACCTCCTATTCTCGTCCACAAAAGTGATAGTGTTCACCGGACCCAAGTGTTGATCATATTCTTGCGTGATGTCGCCTGTCCTTATGTCGTACTGGAACGACGGTCGTCAATCGCACAATGAGGACAGCGTTGATGATAGAACTGCTCACCTGCACAATCTTCTTGTCCGACATTCCCGCTAGGAAGATATTTTGCTTGTCGTCATCGGGATGGAACCGAACAACGTACGGAATCTTTCCGTTGCTAAAGCGGTTGAGGCACTGACCGGTCTCTGTATCCCAGAGTTTCATCTGCCGGTCATATCCACAAGACAAGAATTGGCGGCCGTCGTTCGAGAACGTAAGGTCCTTGACAGCCTTTACGTGTCCATGGAACGTTCGCAGGCAGTTCCCGTGAGTGTAAATGTCCCATAGCTGGGGAAATCAATCCAGAGTTCTAGAACGCCAATCAGGTGGCTCTACTTACTTTGATCTTGGTGTCCATCGAACCGCTGAGGAAGATATGGCCGGTGTTTGGGAGCAGCCGAATGACAGAAACGCCTTGCGTGTGACCAGTCCAGGTGTGTACACACACCTTCGGAAGGAAACTTTCCTGTGACCCGGCCTCTGATTGAAGCTGGGGGGCTTCTACGATTGGAGGGTGCATGTATGTACGGCCCTGGTAGTCCGTCATAGACTTGCCATGGAACACCGTACTCTCCTGGCCAGGAGCACCCCGCTTTGGTTTTCCTTTCCTGCGCACGATCTGCTCTTCTTCAGATTCTTCTTCCGACTCCTCTTCCTCGCCATCTGCCCCAACAGGTGTCTCCTTAGCGTCATCACCCTCCCAAGAAGCCCACGGCCCAACGTATGCGTCTCCGCCTTCCACGACTTCAAGGTTTCCAGCCGCCTTGCGTTTCCGCTTCAGCGCTTTCTTTTGCGATCGCGATATTTTCATTGAGCCGAAGGTGTCGAACCCGTTGGCCCGGGCAGCTTCGATGGACCCAACGATCGCAGGTGCATTGGGGTCAACGGAAGGGTTGGCGGAGTAGCCGAAGATGGAATGGGTCAGATGCTGTTGACGGAACGCGTAATCTGACATTGATTGTTCCTCCACGTGTCCAGCAAGCGCGTTTTGGTTCACAAACCTGTTTCGGTCGCCGTATGGGTTCTCCGGCCCTTGTGTTGGCAGCATCATATCGTCATATGTGATGTTGACGTTCATCTGCGTATCAGTGGGTCTGGTGATAAGCGAGGTTTGCTTCAATGGGTCCTGTCGAGAAACATTTGAGAATCCGAGGGTTAAGATATGTCATAGGTGTTGCGCACTTCTGAGAGCACATCTGGAGCAGAATGTGGAATAACCGACGTCGGTTTTGGTGGTTCCACGCGTGGTTTCTTTGAGGCAGGGAGTGAAGTGAGTCCGAAGGCGTCATTGGTGGGTGACGCCGGGCCCTCGTCCTCGCTGGAGTAGTGTTGGACGAGAGACATAGCGAGTTGAGAACGACGAGCGGTCGTGAGAGTCGGAGTCGATCTGACAAGATGCTGTGTATTACTTAAGCGCTCTAAAAACGCCCTGGATCCTCTCGTTCCGTGTTCTCATCATCCCCACGGTTCCATATGTCATGTTGGACAAAGTCGTCGGAAGGCCCTGGAGTACAGAAGAAGACAATCTCTTGATCCAGGCAGTCGCTATTCATGGCCAGAATGATAATTGGAAGCAAGTCGCCACCGCAGTTCCTGGTAGAACTAACAAAGCTTGTCGCAAGGTGCGCCACAAGCAGTCTGGCCCCCCTACGTTTACGATTGATCACGTATCCCACTATTCTAATAGCGATGGCTTCACTCTCTATGCCCCACTGTAAAAAAGACCGCCTGGACACGTGAAGAGGACGAGCTTTTGTTATCCTTGTACGCGATACACTCAACCAAATGGTCCGTCATCGCGAGGCACATCCCTGGTAGAACGGACGATGCCTGTTCTAAAAGGTATCGCGAGGCCTTGGATCCCTCTTTGAAGAAGGGAGACTGGTCCCCTGAGGAAGATTTCCACCTCCTTCAGGCCTACAAGAGGCTAGGGGGCCGGTGGGGGCAGATTGGTGCAGAACTATGTAGGAGTGGTTTGGGCTGCCGCAACAGGTACGCCAATAATACCTGATACGTTTCTAGTGTGTGATATCTATGCACGCAGATGGAGATTGCTGAACAGGAAAAACATGACTTCAGATCCCTCGCTTGAACAATCGACCTCGAATCTACCAGGGACCTCTACGGGGTGGGCAGAGATCTCGTTGCTGCCCCAGAATATCTGGCACAACTCGCAGGCTATGAGGTTCTCTGGGTCCGGACACATACCGACCACCGTCCAATGCACTGATCGTCCGATGGGCGTCTCGTCGTCCTCGGCGCCGATGTTTCAATATGCTTCATCGTCCTTATGCTGCGCCTTATCTCCGTCCGATTCGTCCCCGAACCCAACCACAATGCACCTCCAGCCGAATGGTGCTCCCCGGTATTTGATAGGAAACTGTTGCAGACCTGCAATGGATCATGGGAGTACTCCGATGGAAATAGATTACGACAGCGTCAACCAGGATCACCATCCGGCTGATCCTGCCCGAGAGTCCATTTCTTCTGTCGCCGATGTCCCGCCGAATTCTACGGGGACTCAATGTTCGGTTGGTTGGTCTGTTCCTCAGAATCCCGCGAACGAGCTCTCATCGGAGGACTTGTCAATTCCGAATAACGCGCACTCACATGCTGATCTTCCGAACCCCGGTTTCCAAGTTCCCTGCGTTGCTTCGACACTTCCAGCTTCTATCCCGCCGATGTCATCGGTTCAAGGTGTGACCGAAGTAGATCATGCACCCGGGTCCGCCATCCCGGAGACTCTAGTCCTGGAGGAAGCCACGGCGCCCCTCCCTCCCTCGAATTCAGACCCTCCGAATTCCACAAAGTCAAAGCGGGGGAGACCAGGGACAAACTACAAGTTGTCTTCATCCTTGCCAGTGACCCTCGAGTAAGCTGTGCGAGGTCTGGTGCTCAATTTTCACGCATCTGACCTTACGATGAAGTAAAACCCTTGCCTATGCATGTGGCCATGAGGACTGCTGGCCCTCAGATACACCGACGGGGTCCGTTTCTTTCGCAACATCGAAAGAACTATCAGATCATAGCAAAAATGACCACAATGAATCTATGGGGGGCACAAAGCCATACCGATGTGCGTTAGACCGATGTGGGAAGGGTTGGAAAGTCAGTGATCTCATCGTCACCCTAATCATTGGCTAATCTTATCATCCTTCACGGCCTTATCTTTCCGCCGAACGTTGACCGTCGAATCCTCGTCTTGGTGCTTAGAGCATAAATGGGTTGCAATACCACCTTCAAGTGTAGCTCACCCTCTTTGATATCAATCCCCCATTGGATGACCCAAACTAACTTTCCCCCCTCAGATCTAAGGCCCACTTCAGTCAAGCCCTCCTCGATCAGTTTTCACGAGAGCAGAAGAACAAGTTAGAGCGGTCTAAGAACAGCTCCTCCATTTCTGGTGGTGATGCCGTAGGAGAAGATCAGGGAACCAAACGTAAAAAGCACCCTTGTCCACACGATGGGTGCCCAAATATCTACCGCCAGAAAAGCGGCCTCCGCTATCATCTATCACATGTGAGCTCAAGTGATAAGATCTCCAGTTCACCTTAGCTAAAGTACACTGCTGAAGGGTCATCAAAGCGTACATCCCGTTCAACTGCAGGTGATCCCACCTGCTCTGGCGCAGAAAATAAATGAGCGAACGTGCACATCTGAGTAATCACTGTCTCCATCGCAAATGCAATCCGCATAATGTACCGTAAATCTTATAGGGGGGTTTGGTGCTAGAAATAATCGAGCAAAGTCCCATAAACAAGAGTAGCAAGTCGATCCCAGAACATGATTTTATTATCATGGGTCAGCGTCCGCCAGCAGCGCCTCCTGCACCAAACTGACTGGCTCTGAGACGGATACGAATTCATGAATTAACGAATCGGTCCAGGGTGTGCACAAGACACTCACAAGTCGCGTAGACCTGGGTCAGACATAAGCTCGGCCATCGAAGGCATACCGCCTCCGGACTGCACGCGATTCATCTGGGAAGGCCGGGCCCAAGGAAGTGAGGTCACCTCAAAAAAGGATTATCCGGACGACGAGTGACCTACCATGTTTGCGACCGAAGGGTTCTGCATCAACCTCTCCAACCCGCCGTTAGCCATCATTGATTGAGCCATTTGGGCCATCATCGGGTTGTTCAGCAGGCCACTAAGATCAGGGGCTCCCCCTCCCCCTGGGCCACCACCTGTCACGCCACGGAGCATTTCAGCCATTCCACCAAGGTCCATTCCATTAGATCCTGCCCCGGGTTGAGCGGGCGGCGTCGACTGGGTTTCACCGGGCGGCTCAGATTCCTTCAGTCTTGCTTCCGCATTATTCAGGGCAGAAGTCAGGCTCGGGTTCCCTGGCTCGACATCGAGACCGCGTTGGAAAGCAGCTGAAGCCTCCTTGAAATCTCCCAGAGAGTAGTGAGCGTGGCTGACAAAAGCATAGAACCTTCAGCGTTTTTTCGAGGAGATGCTAGCGGTGGGACTTACCCCAGACGGTGGTATGCCTTCACGTATGATGGTTCTACTTCGATCGCCTTTTCAGCATCTCCAACGGCCAGCAAGTGGTCTCCCTTGCTCGAGTAAGCCGCAGCACGATTAGAAAAGTAGACGGGATTCGTAGAATCGAGGTTGATAGCTTCAGTATAGGACTGAATGGCTTCATCATACTTCTTTCCGGACATGAGAGTGTTCCCCTTCTGCTTGAGTTTTTCGGCACTCGCTTTATCTTCTGCAGTAGGACCGGCTGGTTTTGGTTGCGAAGAAGATGAAGCTACCTTGTCTCTCGTCTTCAAAAACAGGCCAAAGACAGATTCCAGTGTAGTAGGCTTGATTGAAAGCCTCTCTGACTGCTCTTTATCGGAAGGATCGACACCGAAAGCTTCGCCGATGCATTGAACTGTGGGGGAGAGCCGCGGTCAGTTTACCTATCGAATGCGATAACAGATGTTGCAACGCACTTGCAACCTCGAGACCCTCCTTATCATCCTGCTTCACCGTTCCGTCCTCGAGTGATTTGTTGAGGAATTCGATAATCGCATATACCAGCTTTTGCTGCGACATTATGCTGATGGTACGTATCGATGAGTGACCGCGCGTCAAGCGGTTAGCCGAAGTGAGCCGAAGTGATTCCCTTCGCCTTGACCTTGACCAGTCTCCTCCCCCAAAATGTTCTTCTGTGGAATCTCTGGCGAGCCTCCTCAAGATCCTGTCGTGTCCTCGAAGTCTGGACACGTTTATGAACGTCGTCTCATTCAAAAATACATCACAGAGAATGGCACCGACCCTTTGACGGGCGAAAAGTTGGAGGAGAACGACCTCATTACCATCAAAGCCAGTACGTGTATTTCTCCAAGTTTCCCATCCATACCGAGACTGAACGTCTTGCCAAGACCCAAATACTGCTCCTCCACGTCCTCCAAGCCATTCCTCTATTCCTGCTCTGCTGCAAACCCTCCAAAATGAATGGGACGCGCTCGTTCTCGAGACTTTCACCATGAAGCAACAGTACAACTCCATTCGACAGGAGTTGAGTTACGCGTTGTATGCTCAGGATGCTGCCACTCGCGTCGTTGCTCGTGTAATCAAGGAACGTGATGCGGCCCGAGAGTTCGTACCTTATTTTCCCTCCCCTCGAGCGTTGTGCTAACCCATTTCGTGCAGAGCTCTTGCTAACGTCCAAGCTTCCATGGGGGTTGCTTCCAATGCCGGTGGTCCAGACGTTGATATGGCCGACGCCGGGGAAGATGCTGGTGGTCTTCCAGCACCGGTTATGCAACAGATCGACGAGACATACCAGGCCCTTTCGTCCGTTCGTAAGAAACGGAAGCCTCCCGCAGATTATACGACTCCCGCCCAAGTGAAGACTTTTACCGCCAAACACACCATCCCATCCCTCCATTCTTCGTCCGCATCTGGCATCAACTCGCTTGCTCTGTCGAAGCTGAACCCCGACCAGTTCCTCACAGGGGGGAACGACAAGATCGTACAACTATACGACAGGGGAACTGATAAAGTTTTAGCCACACTGAAGGGACACACGAAGAAGGTTAACCACGTCACCCTGCGCGAGCGCGAGGGTGAGCCTACCCTCCTCATCTCTGGAAGTGCGGATAAGGCGTCCAAGATTTGGGCCCACGACTCTGCCTCAGGGGAATACATTCCGAAAACCACCATTCGGACCCACAAGGGGGAAATTTCTGGTGTCGCAGTTCATCCCACATCCACGCTGCTTGCCATTTCTTCCACAGACAAAACCTGGTCGTTGCACGACTTGACGAACTTTGAACCAATTTTCCGTTCATCTGAGGGCGACGACTCGTTCACTTCCATGTCCGTTCATCCAGACGGTACCCTGATCGGTTTAGGAACACCCACATCGACGATCCAGATATTCGACGTGCGAACCGGCGCGGTCGCTGCCTCTCTTACGCCGGAGAACACCACCCCATTCACTGTGAACACTCTCAGCTTTTCGGAAAATGGTTATCATCTCGTCGCGCCAAACTCCACCTCATCCGTGGCCGTTTGGGATCTTCGTAAACCCAAGATTGCGCACACCATCTCCCTGGGAGATTCGTTCAAGATCAACAAGGTTCTGTACGACTATAGCGCGCAGCTATTTGGGGTGACGGGTAACGAAGGAGCAAGAATCTACGCGTACAAGTCTTGGGAGGAACTTGTTCGGTTCGAGGAAGCAGGCGAAGTTGTCGATCTTGTATATGGTGAGCAGGGTCGGGAGATCTGGGGAGTCAGTGGCAGAGACGTCAGGATCTGGGGTTTGCCTGCTTAGACACGCCTTGAATATGTCAATGCTGTTAGTTACCGTCCCTCGCTAAGTTTGTAGCACGAAGAAGTCCGTTCAATTTTGAAGCGGTCGTCAACTTATCAAGAACCACCCTGAGGAGTTCGAAATCCCATCACTTCCAGTTCATGTAAAAATATGAGATTGCGGGATACCCAGAAGGTTTTGATGTACAAGTTACAATACAGCGGCCAAATTGTGAAGAAATGATATGAAAGTGCGCGCGAACATCAAAGCGTGAAGACAAACAACAAGTACGCGAGATGAGGGAGTGGAGGTCATGTACAACCCGGAGAAAAGCCGAACGAAGCGAAGGGCTACCTGGTTATCTGTACATATGAAAACAGCCCGGTGTAGATCAAGAGAAAAGGGGATAACGCAATGTGTGTAAGTGAATGTATAAGTCAAAGTTTGATAGTCCATCGAAACCATTGTGCTCAGCCGATCGGATGTGGTGTTCTACTGCCATGTCTTTGGCCCGAAGGACTGGCCGTTTTGGACAGTCTTCAACGGCGTGTAATTGAAGTCTGCCGTATTGAGGTAAACGGTGTTACCCCACCAGTTCAACTGCTGGCCGCCACCAGGGTAGACAACAGTGAAGAAGATGACGACGCCCGCAATGGCGACACCGAAATCGAGAGCGAGCGAAAGGATGTAGTTGTATCGCATCCACCACATGAAGCGGTAACGACGGAGGTAGAATTGGAAGATGAATCCGACCAAAGCCGACGAAGAGAAGTTGATGCCAGTGCCAGGGGGCATGCCGGTAGGACCGACCCAGAAGACGGGGATGTTGACGTAGCGGAAGAGAGATCGTGGGTACTTGCGAGCGAGGAAGTAGAAGGGGATGGGGGAAACGGCGCCAATAAACAGAAACCAAATAGCGGCGTAGTACCTGCAAGAAAATTTAGTTAATCGGAGCGTTGGGAGAGGCAGAGAGACCTACATTTGGCCAGGTCCAAACAAACGAGACGGTCCAACACCGCCATACAGCAGTGAAGCTTCTGCAAAGACGGTTGATGATGGGCAGATGAACCCGTTCTTCTGGCCCTGGTGGCAAACACCCTCAATGTGGGTGAGGGCCCAGCGTTGGACGACGACAACAACGAAGCATGAAACCACGGAGGCGGTGGCCTGAGCGATGAACATGACTCTGGGCGGAACCTTCATATAGTGACCGAGTTTCAAGTGACCAGAAAAGTCGAGGGCCTGCTTCGACACGATGGTCCCATAAACCTTAAAGATCATGACGGCAATAGGCCTGCCGGGAATCACGTAGCCAGCGATGAGCTCGCTGAAGACGTTGAGGGTCAATTGCTGATTGGTGATTGCAAGGAGGATGCCGAGGGGGAGGACGAAAGCGAAACCAAGGATGATGGCGAGGATATACGCCCAGAATGGCATCGTCGTCTCGTAGGCCTCAATGGCGACCGCTCCAAGGACGAAGGAAAAGACGAAGACAGCGACAAACCACCAGTGAGGGATGGTTTGGTAGCGGGACATCAGGCGGGAGTGAATGTCCTTCTCGTCCTTGATCGAAGTGCGGAGTTGCCTCATGATGTCGCGCCCGTACCACAAGTAGGTGTGAGTGACGACTGCGGTGAGAGCGGCCAAGCTTAGGCAATAGTTCATGATGAATGCCGCGGAGAGAAACACGGGGGAGTAGTTGCGATACTTCTCCACATCGAACAGACCGTTCGTGACCACCTGGGTGATGTCGAATGGAGTCCCAGTGTTCGTGTAAGTTGCGGGGGAGTTGACTGGGAAGTAGGCGGTGTTCCATGTATTCGTGAAGTAGATGATCGGGACGATGATCCAGAACCAGAACAGGAACGAAACGGTGGTGTTCACTTGGGCCCACCACTGAAGAGGCGGTCAGGGGCGTTCTCCCGTATACAGATAGAATAACACTTACAGGGATGACCAAAGGACTCCCGAAATACGAAATCATCGCCCAGTCGAAGGTGAGGAATCCCATTCCCAAGCCGGAAACGTAGCCGAAGAGGCTATTGACAGCGACGTTGTTTGGGGCGATCCAGCATGCCCAGGTGAACCAAGACAATGCTGTAAAGATATAGCCGGGGAACCAATACCAGACGAAGCTGGCGGCAGCCGCAATGGCGAAGAAACGCTGGCGGGACATGTGCTTCTTGTCCCTGGTGGAATAGGATTTGTGCAGGGTGTTGAACAACGCAGAGTTAACGAGCGCTCCAGGCCAGATCATGCTCGATGGCCACACGAGGAACCTCATGAACATTCCCGCGAAGGCATATCCCATGAGCTGGGAGGAAATGCAGATCATTATTTCGTAGCCGAATCCGAAGTTCTTCCCATAGAAAAGTTCTTGAGACAATAGAAGATCGGTTGCGTAGGCACCAATTTCGACGACTTTTGCCATCACGGTGATAACAGTGTGTTCCTTGGCGTTGAACGGGCCGGGGTTTAAGGTCCAGACGTAACCGAAGGTGTTGAATCGGGTTGTTGGGAGGACCCATTCGAAGAATCGGCCAATGGGGAGGGAAAGCAGCTGTACAACAACACCGGACATGAAAATGGAGGGATCTGCGCTAAAAGTCAAAATTTTACTTAGCACCTGAAGCTGTGTTACTTACAACGCAAGCTAAACAACTGGTTGAACGCCGGGAGGGCGGCCGAGAAAAATATTCCGATTGCCCACCTAGTGGCCAGAGTTAACGGATGACGAAACCAGGTCGTTTGATGTTACTTACATCCTGATGGTACTGACCGGCATTGTCGGATCGTCCAGGTTTGAAACAGCAGCACGGACTTCAGGGTATGGGGATTCTCTGACTCTTGTGATCAGCAAGGCTCGATGACCAAAGTTGAAAAGGAGACATACTCTACTTCATCATCATCGACATACTTCAATTTGGAGGCTGAGTGCTCTTTGGAAGAGCCGTAGTGGGAGTCTCCATCAAAATCTGAAGTCGAATAAGCAGAGCCTCTTCGGTGTTTACTCTCAAGCTCGAAGGAGTCGGTGCTCGATGCAGTCGGTGAAGGAAGTCCGTTAACATCATAGTTGGGATCATTCCAGTGTTCCTCCAGGAGAGAGTCGATGTCCCGAGGGACGTCGGGGTGGGTCATGCGTTTGCTTTTAGCAGTAGAGGTGGTTGGGAGAGGGGAAACCTCTGGAGACTCGATCTCGATGGTCAGGTTCTTGCGGACAACCATGATTGATTGATGAGTGGGCGGCAAGGGAGGATGACCTGCAGCTTCAGCCCTAGGCTAGCTGGGAAGGGGGGCGGGGGCGGAGAGGGCGGATGAGGAATGATTTTCGGTGGATGGACCTTTTTGTGCATTGTGGACCCGCAACTTTGTATCAAAACACCGGCGAGACAACGATTGGTCCAAGCTCCTGAGCTATTGTCTGTAGAAAATGCGACGTAAAAATTGTGGAAACCGACTTAGAATGAATAAGGGTTGATGTCCGTCCGTATGGAAACATCGCCCTTGAAGGCTAGGACAAAAACGAAACTTTGCTAGGTCCAGGAACTTGATGCGAAAACAAAGTTTGCGAGCCGGAAGACGAAAAACGTGGGCTGCTTATTGTCTTCGCTCGGCCTAGTCGCGAAGATGACAATAAGTGGGCGTCGGACAACAAAAGACCGGCAGACGCCCGATCATCCCGTAGATCACATGTTCACGTGGCTTGTCTTATCTGGGAGCACAATGATTCCCACGATGGTTCCATTCGCGAAAAGCTGACCTGGTTTCGCTTCTGCATAACCAACTAGAAGTGACGACTACGCAACACACTGGGGGAGAGATTCCCTGAGGATGAATTGTGTTGCTCATGATTAAAGCGACAGCTACTGCAACCGCTCTGCATAACGAAAGACGTCGGATATGAACTCGACACGCAGGCGCCTCCACGGTCTCGGTTCGCTTATCTCTTCCCAGCGCTTTCAGTTCTCAGGACGAACACTATCCCCATTGGAGTTGTTTCGTCGTGTTTTACTACGGATCTCGGGCACTTAATCATCGAGATACCAGCTGATTCCTTGCAAATACCATTGTCCCCTAGGTCTAGAACAGGGATTCCCGGTGTTAACCAAGATATATTGAATGCCGAGGATTGAGCCCAGCTGGCTTTGCACGTACTAGCCAGAAGAGGCGCGGTCGCGATCCCTACCCAGAAAGGCACCTCGAGTGGGGAACCTGGAAGGCCCTTGGGCCGGTAATCAAACCAAGACCACACTTCACCTTTCCGAAATTCAGATTGCACTCCATGACCATCCAGTACCCGGTTATTCTACAAGCTATCCGGAGCTCGTCGAGGCTGATCCTCAAGGCCTCTATCTCGGTCAGAATCTCACATCCGGGACCTACCGTACGTCTCGTGAGAGACACCCGTCTGGTAACGCAACGCAAATGTCCCTACTGAAGACCCACCAGAGTCCTTCAGTGTTGACAACCTTCTGGCTCGTAGACCAAACCATCACCGGTAGGGATACAGTATTCTCCTCTCAGGTAGCCACACTCTTGCGCCGTTAATCCATTCGCTGTTTTTGTTCCATCCCTCCGTTGGCATATTCCAACTTCACCCAGTATTTGCTATCTTATTTCGCGCACCAAGGTCACAAACACCAGGAACACGTTTGATATTTCAAGGACGCGGGATTCCTCAAGTGACGCGGGTATTGAGATAGTCGACATCACGAATACTCGTACACATTGTCTCCATAATAGTTGTGGCAGACGAAAATCAAGCAAAAGGATGTGGGTTGCCCAGCACTCACAGCGCTTGCAGAATTGCTCAAGCCATCTGTGCCTCGGGAGTTTCCACCGTTGATCGAGGTGTCGTGCACATCGAGCGCTAAGTTGCGACGTCAGCGAAGTTTCGTTTCTTTTCTTCAAGCCTGTGGCTTGGTCAATCCGCCGAATACTGGATGCGATGGAGCACTCTTCGCTATACCATGTTGTGTTCTGCGTGGTCGGTATTATGGTGTTGAAGGAAGTCAACGGTATTGTCACCAAACCTTACATGGTGTGTGTCCTTCTGTTGACCGCTTTGATCCTACGCCGAGCTTGTCATGCACAGGATGAACCGTTCCACGTACCCCAGGCCCAAGCGTACTGCAACGGCGAATGGGCCACTTGGGATCCAAAGATAACTACCCCTCCTGGATTGTATGTATCACCCAATCCATCCCGTTGGTGTCATTGACTTGTACCTTACAGATATGTGTTGAGCGTCGCCTTGAAACATTTGATTACCTTCAAATGCAACTTATCCGTCCTACGATTAACACCGTTGCTAACACTACTGGCACTTCCATTTGCTCTGACGCGTCTACTTTGTTACCATAAACGTTTGCGGCCTCCCGGCTCGTTCTTCACCCCAACTGCGGAGGCTGTGGTCCTCTCTGCGTTCCCTGTCGTGTGGTTCTTTGGGTTCCTGTACTACACCGACGTTCCCAGTGCCCTCTTCACCATGACCTCGATAATCTCTGCCACGGAATCGAGACACTGGACTGCCGCGCTCGTAAGTCGCAAGAGCGCATATACGAGGTCAGGGTCAATAATCCGCAAGTTTGGCAGCTCGGGTTGATCAGTTGCACATTCCGCCAAACCAATATCGTTTGGCTATTTTATGGGTACATTTCGAGTCAGCTGACGTTCCTTCGGTTCCGTCGGGACGGAGTCAGGCTACCTGACCCTCCTGCACTTGCGGCGTCCCCAGGTGAGTAGGACCTTGCCCTAACCCAGAACCTTTCTTCCCAGTCACACTTAATGATACACAGACGATTTCATAAAGATTGCCTTGAGTGCTCCCAAGATCATCCTAGATATACTTCCTTCCTCTGTGCCGTACTTTGTCGATGCCTTGCTCTTTGCGCTCTTCGTCAGATGGAACGGGGGGATCGTCTTGGGTCAGAAGTTCGCACGTTCATATCAGAAGATCTCAGCTGATACAGAATCCAGGCGATAAGACAAATCACACTCCAGCTTTTCACGTTCCCCAGATCTATTACTTTGTCGCGTTTTCCACCATCATGGGATGGCCGGCTCTCATTTCTGGGAAAGAAGGTCTAAGACCTTTGATCCACGGTGTTATCGCGAGGATGTGGGGCAGTAAAAGGTCTGCTTCTGGGCCTCCTTTTGCGTCACGGTGCTCACCCCCTCATCCAGGCGTAGTGCTGTGACGCTGGCCTTCTTCTTCCTGATGGCATTTACTGTCCATCGTTATACGTGAGTCTATCTAACTACGCAGACGATGATGATAGGCTACCCAAATCAGCAGCGTTCATCATCCATTCCTGCTGTCTGATAATCGGCACTATACGTTTTATATCTGGCGGAGGATTTTCATGTTACACCCCGTGATGCCATACCTCCTGATTCCCGGCTATCTAGCGTGTGGATGGGCTTGGTTCCTCCGAGTTGGTGTGTCAGAACCTCAACCCTGATTACTCCTCAAAGCGGCTAAAGGTGAAGCAGGTACCGATCAAACTCTGTCGCAGGCCTTGCTTCTTCCTGTATGCGTCCTGCCGGTGCTCCTTCCAACACCTCTGTTAGAGCCTCGGTATTTCCTCATTCCGTATCTTTTACTGAGAGCGCAGGTAGCGGATGTTCCAGGGTGGGGTGTGGCTTTAGAGGCGGCGTGGTATACCATCATCAATGCTGTTACAATGTGGGTCTTTCTGTACTGCGAAAGAGAAGGAGAGATTAGGTTCATGTGGTAGTGTCACCTCTGGTCACGTGTCTTGAATAAAGTGTCCTTCGGCGTCTTCCGAGAGTCCGATCAAACATTTGGGACTGCAGGTCTCATACCCGCAACAACGTCCACCACGGTTGTCCGAAGGGCCCAACCAGTAAGTATGAGCTCGCCCTCCGCTTATCTAGAGACTGAAAACCGTGGTAGCTGCTTCCAGCACAATGCCGACGGCCGAACCAACGATCTCCAGTGGCGCCTCGCGCCCTACGAAACCACCTATGAAAATCAAACACTCTATCACCCTCTCTTCGGTTGGGAAAGCTTTGGCAGATGTCATGAACAAAGATAGCGCGAAGAACGGCACTCTAGAGAAACAAACTAGGAAGTCCAAGGAACCAAAGGACGCAACTGTTACTCGGTTGGGCTCAAGAACAAGAGCGTCGATCGACGTCGTCCCGTCATCCGAAAGAAGAGCTTCGCTGGACACGGTGCCTGTTGCTTTTCGCACTCGGGGGGCTTTGAAAGCTGCTTTCGGTCATTCGGAGAACAAGCCTTCGCAGGCGGAGAGCTTCAACGCATCCAACGTCTCGTTATCCAGGGTATCGAGTCTCAAACCCAAGCCCACAGGGACTTCATTGCCCAAATACCGACCCAGTTCAACTGAACCATTCTCGAAGAACCCTTCACTATCCAAAGTCGCCGTCACCAGAAAGTCTGGGAGCACCTCTTCTGACAAGAGTTCACCCTCACCATCGCCAGCACCCTCAGAACTCCCGCGTCGCTCTATCAGCCCCCACAAGCGTTTGATTAAACATAATCGCGCGGCCTCCGAGACGCCCCAATCGACCACAAAGAAAGAGGCCACATTCTCTGCAACCAAGACGAAAGCCAAAGTATCTCCAAACAAGACCCCGTCTGGTCCACCTTCCTCCAAATCCGCCAACCCCTCTGCTGCCTTATCCCCTTCCCAACCAGCCACACGACCCCCCTCTTCTACGTCTGCTCACAATCCCACCCCCACACCGACGAAGTTGCGAAAGTTTGCGGGCTTTGGATTCGATTCCTCGTCGAAACAACAACCCCCTGTCCATGTCACGTTACAGACATCTCCTATTGCCAAGGATTCCAGCCAGGATACCACTGCCAGCAGCTCAGAGAATGCGTCGACTTCCCGCCAAACCCCCTTAACTCCGCCTTTTGAGGGAGACAGTTACGACAGCATCGATGTAGAGTTCATGCTCGGGGCCTCCACGTCTCCTTCAGCTCCAACACCAGCCATCCCCCGGATTCGGGAACCTCGTAAAAGAGATGAACCCACCACTCCTACCCGATCCAACAATTTGCCCACTCGAGCAGATCTCTCCTACTTATCCCCCCTACCCAACGGTAGCCCACCGTCACTCAGACCGAAACAGAAGAAACCCGGCAATGATCGGGGTTCGCTCTTGTCCTGGGACCAATTGGCCGCAGCAAACAACTCTGTAGACGATGCCGGGGACATTTCGCATATGCTTTCCGAGATTCCTGCCCCATTCATGCCGGGAGTTCTCTCACCGGCCCCGAGCACCATCATGGAACTTCCGGACAGTCCTGGCCTCAGCACAGTTTCTCTCTCCCCAGTCGGTTACACCTCGATCTCGCGAGTTTTGTTGCCAGACGTCACACCCTCGCCTGCCCCTCTGCGCCTCGAGATGGAACGGTCCAGTTCTTCTGTGGCGTCCGAGAGTGCAACGAATACGATGTTGCGACTTCAATTAGCACAACAGGAGCACATGGCAAGGGAGAGGCTGGATCGTATCCAGAGCCTTGAGAAACAGCTACATTACGAGAGAGAAGCTCACGAGAAATCCGCTCGAGAGCTCGCTCAACAGGTTACAGAAGTCGACACTGGACTCCGGGCTCATATCGAAGCGACGGAACGCAAGATAGCCGAACGCGACGCACAGATCCTTTCGCTACAGGGGCAGCTGAAACAGCTGAACGGCTCGAAAAGGCACGAGCTTGACCGGGCGGTGGAACAAACGAAGGCCCAAACTACGACGGCGTACTCGAACAATCTGCAGATGGTTCACATGAAGTGGGAGGCGGCAGCTGCCGGTCAGCAAGCCGCAAGTTCGTGGTCGACTGTCGCTTCTCTCTTCGGTGGCCACCTTGGACTTATCAAAGCAAACAGAGAGGCGTTGGCGACTCTCCTTTCAGGGCTGGATCACACCCTTGATTCTTTGCGAGCGCAAGCGCACGCCTGTTGATTTGGCCCATCTCTTATACACCTGTTCGTGTCCTATCTTCTTTGGTTCTTGGTTCGTGTTTATAACCACCCTCACATTCTCTCCCTTCTCTGCCATTATTATTTTTCATGCAGTTTAGCATTTTCATGCCATCTTGCCATCTCGTGCATGTACTCAGACCCCGCTGAGGTCACCCGGTCCGTGTCCACTTCAGCTTGTCCGTACACTTCGTGTTCTATTATACCTGTGCAGTACCTATGTAGATAAAGTCATAATGACATCATGATTGTAACGACGATCATGACCTAGGGAGGGCAGCGTCGATGGCATCCAGGAGGCATCCATGTTGTTGGTCTGGGGTTACCTGGGTGAGGTATTCGATTACAGACACACGAATGTTCTCCCGGCTACGGAACGGGTGTAAGCGTGGGGACAGTAGGCGCGCGGGATAAAACACGCACTGGAAAGGTCCCATCAACACCTCTACCTCACATTTTGTCCTCGTCAAGGCGATCGGCCAGTGTGCGAAAACTCCAAAATCAAACAAGAAATTTATCAGAATCTTTGATCGCATCGCCAGGTCTACGACTCTTATGGTTGCTTTGAAGGAAGGTACTGTAGCGAGGACATCGCTGGTACTGGACGTGGAAGCATTCAAATCGTCGGCGGTGCCATCTTGGGGTATGATCTCTATCGCAACGGGGTATTTTGTCTCGATGACGTTGAGTTGCGTTCGAAGTTGAACGATGGATGTCCAGTAGTCGCTCAAGAAAGTCACGATCTGCACTCCCGTTATTTTAGCGGTCCCTCTCTGAATCAGGGCGCCAGAAGGCTACTCACTTCGCGGTTTGTCGTTGCATCTCCCATGTTGCGAACCCACTTCACAGCTGTCTGTAGGGTGAGGTCGCTAAGGGCGGGGAAAGGGTCCTGCCTCTTTCCCGAGAGCGGCAACCGGTCTATTGTGACCCTCGACACAATGGGGACGAAGTTGACACAGGGCACCAAGACCGAAAACCTCCCAGCGTAGAGGAACTGGGCCATCCCAGCGCCGATCTTTGTCGCCTTCCATAGGTGGAGATCCTGAAGACCCTCGAGTCTGTCTGATGAGGGTATTTCAAGATTCATTGGGATGGGAAGGCAACCACTAAGGCGTACCTTTAAGCCTGAAGACCTCCTCTTTGGTGCTGTTGTTCTGGATCTGAATAATCCTTTCGCACTCTGCGATGGCGTTCTGTGCCCCCCTTTTCTCTTCATCGAGCTCCGCGGACCGCATATTCAGCCTCTCGAGTTTAGCAGTTGCCTCAGACACATCCGCTCGGAACACATCGAGCTCGGCGCTGAACGAAGAAGGGTCACGCGCCATGGAGAACTGGGCAAGGCTGAATCTTACCTTTGTTCTGCTAGCGATGTCTTCAACTCGTTCAAGTATTCTTGGTCACAACTCTCGATCTCTGCAACCTCTTCCTCGTCCTTCTTCAACTCTGCCATCACCTCCTCATATTCCCGTCGTAGGGTCGCAAGGAGTTCATGACTCTCCTGGTTGATTCGTTCGATGAAGTTCGCATCCTGGGAAGATACATAGGTCATAACAACTTCATCGCCGCGTGAAGGGGCGACTTACTGCCGCGAGTTGATTGAACCCTGCCTCTGCGGATACGAGAAGTTCGTTGACCCAGTGGAACTTCCAGTCGTACCACTGAGATCGCACTTGTGCCTTCTCGTTTACCCTTAACAAGTTCAGATGAGGCTACATACCAAAGCCATCAAGATGAGGGGAGGTTTCGAATTGCAAAGGCAGGGAGCTCACAATCAGGGCTTCCTTGAATGAGTCGTCACTCTCCACAAACTCCCTAAACAAATCGGGAGTGTCCTTCTTGACATCCTCTTCCGCCTTCTGGTAAAATTCCTTGAGGGATTCGATACGTTCTTGCAAATCCTTCGAGACCTCGTCGTACAGGATCCAGTGAGGTAAGTCTACAAACATCGCCACGACATAGTCTGCAAGAGGTATGTCCTGGGCGTGATCAGATGTTGACGAAGAAGCCAAGAGGGATCGGTGAATGGATGATCTCCGCGGCGCCACAAGGTGTTCCATAAACTCCGTCCCGGTCATGGCAAGAAATTGCTCGATCGAAATATGAATCTGTAACGCGTGAGCACTAGCCCAGGCACACCATCGAGCTTGAGGCCTACCTGCTCAGCGGATTCTGGGTTACTAGCTTGTGTAACTTCGTCTCTCCACCGACCGGTTGCATCGTCGTCCTCGGGAGGAGTGGCCCGAATATCCGGTTGTTCCTCTTCCAACTCTAGCGCATCTTCCTCAAAGGATGCCACAGGGCTTTTGGCCCTGGGTGGGGGGGAAGGCGATTTCGACGGAGGTAATGGGACGGGCTCTGGGGATTTGTCGTCCTGCTCGAGCTCCATGTCCTCCTCATCTTGAGGTTCCTGTGCAACAGTAGAGACGGGAGGTTGGGTTACTAGCTCCTCTCTTGTAGGGGGGAGGGTGCTTGCTTCCTTTGATGGGCTCGGAAGATCTCCTGGTGCGCTCTTCCTCCCTTTGACCGGAGCGGGCAGACGCGTACCGAAAGCAATCGTCGTGGATCCGGTATTACCAGATTTCTGACCATGGGTGAATGAAGCAGAGGTTCTTCTGAGACCAGAAACAGAAGATGTGCGGCCTCGGGTCGGTAAACCAGGTTTCCGCGGGCTGGAGGTGAGTCCAGCTTTCTTTCCGGGGTTGGAAGGTGTCGGTATCGTGCCCTTGGAAGGCGATTCTTCAGGGGGAGCAGAGAGAGCACGCGGTGTGGAAGGGGCCGTGAGATGCGAGATAGCCGGTCTCTTCCCAGGAGTAGGGCGTTCCTCAATTGGCTTTTCGGTTTCAGTGACAGGTCGCTTCTGGGGACGAGCACCTGTGATCGCAGCCGAAGCTGTTGTTGAAGCATCTGGCTTGGCTGCGGGCTTCTGCAGAGAGAACACTAATTGTTTCTCCAGTTGTCGCGGTTTGAATACATTACTAGCATTGAACGATGTTGCTTTTGGGGTTTCTGTGGTCGGAGGTTTGAACACGGGTTGGATGGACGGGATGGAGGTGGGTTTTTGGAATATAGGCAGGGGCTTTGTAGAAACGGAGGGGGAGAGCTGGGAAAGGTCAGGATGGTCCGGTGGGGAGTGATTTTCCGATGGCAATGTAACAGGCAGTCTGATCTGCTCGTCCGTACCGTGGGTCTGACTGCTACTATAGTTGGAGGTAGATGCTTGGCTCGGATCGGTGAAAGTGCCAGAACTGGCACGACGAAGCATGCTAGTGATATCCATCGTCTTGTCCGCATTTGGGAAATCAGCAGGGTCCTGGGTGAAACTGTCGCTCTCCGTGCTGGCAAAGCTGTTGTCTCCCCCCGCCAGGCCGTCACCGGCAAGCCCGAGCGAATCTCTGACGACCATTAAACGTGAAATAGCGTCTTCCAGCTCAATGTGTTCAGGATCTCCGTCTTCCGAGATTGAATCATTAGCCCCTGCATGCGTCACAGCTCGCAAAGCGTGCCATTCATCCGGGGGTGGTTCGGGTTTTCGTAGAGGTTCACCAAGGGGTACGGTAAAATCCAGGTGCGAACGATCGTCCTCACTCCCCCCAACCTCCGAAACACTCTTATCCTGCTCTGTCTCCTCTGGGGGCACCAGTGACCGCCTGTGCATGGAGGACCGCCGTCTGGAAGCAATAGACTGTCGGCGGATAATCTCCGTCATGTCCATGTCGTCTTCATCGCCCGCTTCCTCGTCGGAACCATCCCAGACTTCATCTGCCAGTTTGAGCTCGTCAGTCAAAGTAATGATTTTCGTCGTATCGAGCTCCATGGACTCCTCTCCGGCGCCAATATCAGTGCCAAAAGAGCGTCTCAAAGAGCCCCTGCGTCCAGAGCGGAATTTATTGGCCCCGGGATACGCATTCTCGTCGTTGACAACGGGTGGCGGTTGGCTGGTTTCTTCTTCTGGGTCTTGCTCAGGAGAGCTCGTAACCGACCCTTCAGAGTTTCTGTGGTCTTTATCGAATAAACGAACCTGAGACTTTTCGGCAAACGATACGCGACGTTGAACCATCGTGAGATCCATGGCTTGAGTAACATCTTCTGGGGCGACAGAGGGTCGTTTGAGGATGGATTTCCGGGGTTTCTGGAATAATCAAGTGAGGGAAATTTTGGGAAATAAAATTGGGTTACATACCAGTGAACGTCGAGACCTCGACAAGGGACTAAGCTTGTCCCCTGGAGCGATACTGTACGCTCGCCGCCGGCCACTCTTGGACTTTAAGTCGCTCATATTCAAGACGGCGATGGACCTACGCCTGGCCGGCGAGATTTTAGGCGAAGAGACCATGTTTGAAGAACCAAGAGGGGAGAAGAAGATGAGCTCAATGCTCAATCACTAATGAACAAGCGGTGGCGCAGGCAGTCGCGGAACAAACAGAACGTGATCTGGAACGCGTCGCGTCGTGATTGACACGCCGCCACACGAAAACGCTCGAGGCGAGTACATAATATGACCTCGCGCTTACCGAAGCCCGCAACGATGACGACGAGAGCGACACGTTCAAAGACGACTACCCCCGCCGACCCGACTCCGGCGATGGCTACCCGCACAACCCGAACGGCCGCGATGAAGCCCAGAGGGCCGCCAGCACCAGTGAAGAAGACTACCACACGAAAAGTTACCCAGACTGCGACCAAGGACAGCGAAGGTCCCTCCAACCCTGATTCTACGACAACGAAGAAAGCACCCGCTGCTGCCTCGAAACCAACCAACGGTTCGCAACCAGTTGTCATTCCCCCTGATCATGACGTCGAACCAGTAAAGGTCAATGTCCTCCAGATTAGATTGACCCTGTATCTTAAAGCTTGGCTCTCACTTAGGCATTCCTCCGTATTCGCCCCCAAATAAACGATGATACTCCATCCGATAAACCATATCTCGAACAACTGTCAGACACATCGGTGCGGATGTTGGACCTGGCAGGTCCTGCAACTAACCCATCGCGATATCGCCTTTCGACCGTACCACAAACCTCCACCTATTCCTTCTCCCACGTTTTCCCACCTGCCACCCTCCAATCCCTCTTCTTCACCAAGACAACGTTACCGCTCGTTCAGGACCTTCTCCAGGGTCAGAATGCCCTGCTGTTCACCTACGGTGTTACAAATTCAGGAAAGACCTATACCGTACAAGGAGGCAGTGACCCTTCTTCGGCAGGCATTTTGCCCAGGACGCTCGACGTAATATTCAACAGTGTTGGTCGTTTACAGAGCGATAGCAAGGTCAGTCACATGGATTTTACCTCTATGCCCCTCACAGATCCAATGATTTAGTACGGCCCAGTTCGTCTGCAAGGTGTAGAAGCCGCAGACCCTACATCGGACGCCAATAAAATCCAATCGTTAGCCAAACTTCGACAAGACCCAATGCTCGCCCAGGTCCTGGAGGATGAGCTAGAGGGCGAAGACTTGGATACGGCAGTGGATTCCACGGTTCTCAGGGTCGACAAGAACTACACCTACTCAATATGGCTCTCTTATGCAGAAGTTTACAACGAAAAGGTCTACGATTTGCTTGCAGACACCTCGCCCGTTAAAGGGGGTACCAAGGCTGGCCCTTCAACCCTTCTTTTGGCACGAAAGGCATTAACCATCAAACCAAGCCCACCGTCTGACTGGGAAGGGTCGCAGAACGCCGGTAAATATGTCGCTGGGCTCCGCCAGATCAGAGTCCACTCCGCCGCTCAAGCGAAGGAGATGTTGAAGCTCGGTCAGCTACATCGCAAGGTGTTTGGGACTTTGGCGAACAGTCAAAGCAGTAGGAGTCATGCTCTCGTCACGGTCAAGCTTCTGCGTTGCCATCGAGGAGACTACCATGTATGTCGATGTGTTCGTTAATCGTAGACTCCAAGGCCAATCTCGATTACTCCAGGATCCTTCAAACGTACAGACTTCGAGGCTCACGTTGGTAGATCTAGCAGGCTCAGAACGTACGAAAAATACGCAGACGTCGGGGGACCGACTCAGAGAGGCGGGGTCCATTAACAAGTCACTGATGGTTCTTGGCCAGTGTATGGAGGTCATGCGAGCTAACCAGAAACGGCTGGCCCAAAGCCTGGCCAATGCAGGGCGTGTCGATACGCGGGATGTAAAGAAGACCCTGGCTGTTGTACCATTCAGGCACAGCAAACTTACCGAGATCCTGATGGACTATTTCGTCGGAGATGGTCGAGTGGTAAATGCACGTCTTCTTGTCTTCTTATCCGCGGAACTCACTAAAAGCCTCAGGTCATGATCGTTAATGTGAACCCGTACGACACCGGTTTCGACGAGAATTCACATGTCATGAAGTTTGCCGCATTAGCTCGTGAGGTTACGACAACTCGGAAACCTGCACCACCAGCTAAAAAGGGGTCTTCCGCTGTCACCTCCCGGCCAAGTGAGCAGTATCGCCGAAAGGTCACCATATCAATGGGTAAGCCAGGACGCCAAAGTGAGGCTCTGCTTGAGGTCTTGGAAGGTGAGGATTCACGAAAAGCCGTTCCCGGTAACCTGCTCAGCACTTGCTACAGAGGACGAAGAGGCGGGCGACCCCGAAGATACCGATGATGACCTTGAATTGAACAAGGCGTTTGTCAGCGCCTTGTTCGATGAAATTGATGACCTCCGCATGCAGGTACGCATTTGATACACTTTGTTCCCTCCCTCTATTCATCAGGTTGCGCCAGCTATTTGAAGCAGAAATGCGTTGTGCCATTACTGAGGCAGAAACCCGTGAAGAAGTCATGGAAGATATGGAGCAAAGGATGAGGAATATGGAGAAGATGTACCTGAAGCGCATCACCGATGAAGTTGAGATGAATGAGAGGAAGATGGACGCCAAAATCGATATGTTGCACCAGACTGGCCTCCTGGATAGTGAGGAAACATCAGAGGAGGAGGAATACGTGAGTTATACTTCAGCGCAGTGCATTCCTGCTCTTGCTCACTGCGCCGTAGAGTGAGAAAGAGAATCACGCTCCCGACTACATGTCCCAAGACGATGAGTTTGAGTACGAGGAAACAGCTTCATCCCCTTTGGACGGCAAGTCTGCCCTGGACAGATCACAACACTTCCCTCCAAGTGCGAAAAGAACGCAATGGAAAGCCGCCAAAGATGACATGGATGTGACGATGGATATGTCACTCGATGGTCCTCCCGAGATGGACGTCGACGAGGAGGAAGAGGACCTCCCACCACCAAGGCTAGTGCAACAGAGACAACTCTCCCGAGCGCCATCTCCTATCTTCGAAGCCGATGTGGAACAAACACGTGCCAGCTCTAGTCAGGCTCGGGCTAAGGGCAAGGCCAAAGCCCAACCAGCACCGGCCAAGGCTGCGCGCAACACGCGTTCCTCCAAGGTCCAGGACCAAGAATCTGAAGACTCAATGTCGTCAGATTCCCCAGAAGCCCAGCCAACTCGGATGGTTGCGGCGGCTACAAAAAAGAAACGGTCAGTTGCCGATTAAATTGACCGCAGAGACTGCCCTCTATGATCGTGCTCATTTGTTCTTTCAGCGTCCTCAATACGAAGAGAAAGTAGCGCAAGACGCACGCGAGGATTGAAACCGCTCACCATACGTACCATGCCCAAGTAGAATACGCATTTCTGCGCCTGTTGCAGTCATACCCTCTATACTGTATTGATCGTCACCATCCGAGATGCTGACATCCTTAGAGTGCCTGGGGTTAGACCATCGGAGTCGACCGGGTGGGGACCCCGTGGTACTCATCTCGCACAGTCGCGGCTCTGGTGAACTCGCGCATATACGACCGATGAGTAGGAACACACTGACGAAACACCCTTTTTCCTGAGAAACTAGTCCTTGAATTTTCCCCACAAGTAAGTGGGTGCAAAGCAAGATTGATTCGATCAGTTCACGACGCGGCGTTGTTGCTAATTACTGGACACCTTCGAGTTGCGCCCTCCATCGGCAAGGGAGGAACACATTAATTACCGCCATGATCCCAACGCCGGATCTGTCTCACCTCACACGGAAAGACTATGATTTAGTCTACGAACCAGCGGGTACGACACAGTCACGAACATGTCCCATCCAAAGAGCTGGGTCTGAAATCTTCGTATTCCCTTCCAACGGATAGAAGATACTTTCATCCTCCTTGATGCCCTAGAACAGGACGCGGAGGAGCTGAAGAGGCTACGACCGTCCCTCTGCCTCGAAGTAGGGTGGGTGAAGCAAACGCTCGGCGCTCAATCCCTGATTGGAGAACCACTGGTCAGCTAGACCTGGTTCAGGCTGCGTATCTGCGTTCTTGGCCTCGATATTGGGAGACTCCTCTCGTACGTCCCCAAAATTCTCGCATGGGGACCATGATTGTGCCTATTTACACCTTCCGTTAGTTTATCTCGCAACGGATATCAACCCGCACGCATGTCGATGTACGATTGCCACTGCACGGAAAAATAAGGTGCTCGATCCTCTCCGATCCCAGTGGCACCGCTCATTTATGTTGTCTAGTCTGAAGTGGACACGATACATACCTCCTTGACACGCCCATTGTCATCTCGGCTACGCAATTCCGTCGATCTACTAATTTTCAATCCTCCATACGTTCCCACTGAATCGACAGAATCCCAGGAGGGTCAAAAACACGGTCAGATATCCGGCTCATGGGCCGGTGGATTCGATGGAATGGAAGTCACCAACACATTACTCGACGAATCCAAGGTCGGGAATGATCTCCATCATCGGCTGTACAACTCCGACCATAGTCTTTGATCGTTCTTGCCTCTCTGTAGACCCTCCTATCCGCGAACGGAAGGTTCTACCTCGTCGCAATCAAGCAGAACAACATCCCAGATATCTCACAGAAACTGTCGGAATGCGGAATGACTACCGAAACAGTTTTACAACGACGGGCGGGCAGGGAACACTTGTTCGTGTTGCGGATATCGAGGAATAGTACAGATCACGAATAGAAAAAAGTAGTACGGGAAATCGTCGGAAGGAATGCGCCATTGATATGTGAAGTCATACAGGTAATGGAAGATAAAGGCGAAAAGTGGACAAGGAGAGTACAGGAATAGCATGCTATACAGCGTATTATTAAATCGTCCTCACGAGTGCTTGGCCAAGATGAATGAATGGGTAAAACAGGGGAAGTCAGGGAAAGCCGAAAATGACGCCGCAGACGGTCTCATATTCGTCTAAAAATCGTCGGCACCGGCTCCGGGGCGCTTTCCTCGCAAACTGAACCTAGAAGGTGAACTCATAGCCTTGGTACTCGTGGCGTCGGCGAGAGAGTGGAATGAGCCTCCATGTGGAAGGTTGTGTTGGTCATTCTGGCTGAAGTCTAAGCGGACCTTCAACAACCCTTGTCCATCGGTGAGCTGGAGGAGGACTTCTGAGGAGTAGATGCCGTTTGCGGGGTTGAGATGGCGCCAAATCTGACGAACCGTATGAGATATGGAGAAACTTGATGAAAGGAAACGCTCACGTCGATCTCCCCGGCACCGAGCGACTTGTCCCTGCCAATAGTCTTATGATCATGTATCCATGCCTGGATCTTGGAGGGGATGGAGGTGTTGACCACAAAAGCGCATTGTTCATTCCTAGAGCCAGGGGCGTTCAGAGAAAGAAACGGATGTGCCAGAAACGCATTACCAGCTACACTCAGAACTCGTTGACTTGGGACGGTGAGAGGTCTTGTGTTCTTTATCACCAGACTTCAAGATCACATAAGGCTTGAGAGCTTCTCCGCTTGGGTTGTAATCCTTGGCTTCGAGAACCGTGACCTTCACGACACCAGGCTCTGTGAGATGTCCATTCCCTTGCCCGCCAGCGCCAGAGATACCCTGGCCAGGGGCAGAGAAGACATCCTCGCCCATACCAATGCCGCTGGCACCAATCGGCTTGGAAGCCTGACCGGGTGCCATTTCCGGAACATCGATGATACTCCCATCCTCCGAGCTATGATTTCCACCATTTCCGCTTCGTCCAAATGCACGCGTAACACCGTGAAAGACGCCCTTCCCAGCTTGAAGCGGCAAAGAACCGACCTGAGTCATAGCCCTTCCGGCACTGGAGAAGGTCGAAGTCTTTGCGCGAGATTTCACGATGATCTCCGGTTGGAAGTTCAAGTGCAAACGAATCCAACCCTTGTCTCCGTGCTTTTCGTGAGTTAAAGAGATGGTCTGGTCCACGCCTTGGAAAGGCTCGATCGCTAAAAGGTCGATCCTGGCGGTTCCCAAGCTTTTGGCTTGTTCAATTTGATTCCAGTCGAAAACTTCAAGCTGGAAGTTTGCCGCAACGCGAGAGGGCTGAAGTTCTTGCCGTTAGCGAAGAGGTAGCCCGCATGCCCAGAGGCCACACTCACGACCGTGACAGCGAACGTCTCGTTCCATTCAGGACGAAGTGTTTTCTTTTTCGTCTGAGACTTGAACACCTTCTGGCCGTCGAGGGTGAAAACAACATAGGGATCAGATTTACCTAATTTAACGACATGGGTCAGAGTTGGCCGCTTTGGATAAAGAAAACATACCGCTTCGATCCGCGCCAGGAATTTCTCCGCCGTCGAGTAACTGAACCTGGAGAACACCCTGATCTAAAGGGACTTAGTGAAATGTGGTGAGGGACAAACATTTCGCTTACTGTTGATGCTCTCCCTTGGTTCTAGTTTGAGTGGAACAGGAATATAGCGGGCCTCCAACTCAACAGTTGAGTGCCCATCTTGATGAGACAGTGTTCGCTTAACGGTGCCATCCTGTTAAGCGTATCAGGCAATGTCCCGTATAGACCGCAGAGACATGAAACACACCATGGCTTCCTGGAGAAACTTCTTCGCGTCCTCCTTCCATTCGGCGATAATGTCATCCTTCGTTCCCTCATCAGCTTCGTTGAGCCTTAGCCAGACGCGACCAAAGTCCAACTCTTTGATAAACCCTTCACCAGTGTAGTCCCAAGTGACGTTGCGGCTACGAGCCATGGAGGTGGTAAACGCGGGCCAGTACGCATCATCTAGCAACACCTCGAGACGGGCCTTCTTAATCAGCTGAGCAGTGGTGATGTTAAACACAATAATTCCGGATTCTAAATCCACCGTTAGATGGTTGATAACGACCAAAATCATTTGCGCTTACGATGCTGCATCAGCTCCGCCTTAGACATCACAACACCCTTTCCTGAGCTGTTCTTATCCACGCTCTCAGGTGGTGACTCGATGGACAAGTTGTCCTCGGACTCGTCGCCTGTCGTGTTCTTCGAGTCCGTAGATTCCGCGTTCTTTACATGATTCTCCTTCCTCTTCGCACCAACCGGTACACGAGTCGTGATACCCGCAGGAATAGCTTCGTGCTCAACATCCGAAGACGAGACTGAACCTCCATCTCCTTTGGTGGCATCGCCGTTGACAGCTTGTCCCATCTGATTGCTGTTAGTGCTGAATTTGAAGTCCTTGAGGGCAAGAGCTGGGACGAATTCTGCCTCATAGTGGAGTTGCCCTTTAAAGATACCCTTCTCAAACTTGAGGTGCGCGGCCTCGGCCTTCTTGCCAGTTGACTTATAGGGATACTCGTCGGATTCCGCCTCTACAGCGAGTTCGTTCAGGCGTAGCTCAACGTATCCCAGAGTGCGATCCTTGGTGAGATGCTGGTAGTCCATGCATTCCAAAAACAGTGTTTCCTTCAGGGAGTGAACTGCAACGGAGTGAGCGGTCATGTCGTGGCAGATAGGTAGTTTCTTACCAGGGACGTAGACGATCTGGTCCCAAACGGGGTTTAGGTCTGAGCAAAAACCTAAGTGTCTTGACCTCTGGTAGCGGATTAAACCTACTGTTGTTGACAACCTCAGTTCGAGCTTCGATCACGTCGTTGATGAGGACTCGGATGTATGGGTCACTCTACTGAAACCATGAGGACTGTAACGACTCGTCACCATCGAATTGGACGAACCTTGCCACCCAAAGCAGCTTCGACGTTCCTGCAGTTACGATCAGACGGAGGAGATGCATCGGGGAAGATTCCGCTCACTTGACATCTGTTGCCTTCTTCAGCCACAAACGAACAACACCGATGGGTGGCACATATTGGTCCACCCCGTGCAAGCTCAACTCAAGCGGCTTCCACTCAGTGGACAACCTCATCCTGCCAGACTTGCATCCACTCAATGGCCACCAGTCCTTCCCGACATCCTCCTTAGCACGGAGCAAGTCGGTAAGCCTCACGGACATGTAGCCCACTACTGGATCCTTCAGGAAGTCTCTATCGTCGATAACTTTGATCGTGACTACCGATGTCTTTTTATCAGTGCACAAGAATTCCGTGGCAGTCTCCCACACGGGATCGTTGGTGTGTCTGAGGCGGTTAGAAGTATGAGTTGGAGTAGATTGGCCGCCTATGTAGACCTTGACGAATGGGTTGAGATCGCCTGACATTGACTTGCTGTGATCGAGGTCTTTAGCCTGATGAAGGACCAAGCGCACTATGCCAACGTCTGCAAGAAAATACTTAGTGCCGTCTGAGGAGAGACATCTAGAAACTTACTGGTGTCCGGGAGCTTCTGAACGGTTCCTTCACTGGTCTTGGAAAGGGAGATAACGGGGAAGAAGTTGACATCGAATCGGAGTTCACCACGATCATGACCATCCTTCAAGATAGGGCGTTTGATATCCTCCTGAGTAGCGTCATGCTCAAGGACCTCGAGGCCAAAGGATGCCGAACCAAGCATAGTGTCGGGTCGGTGGTCGTTAAAGTCCATGACGTTCAGAATGAGAGATTCGTGGAGCGATTGCACAAGCAAGAATTTGGTTTCCGACCAAGTAGGATTATAACTGAAATCATGTCAGCTTAGAATACATTGCCACACAAATGACTATCACTGACGTGTTGAGCTTGTGCTTGGTCCTAGAAAGCGCAGATCTGTTGTTAAGCGAAAGGCTGACGTATGGATCCGGGGTACCACCTCCAAGCTTCGCGCCCTTGATATCACGTGCGGAGTGGACGACGACCTGTAGAACTCCGATAGCGGTGTCGAGGGGGACACCAGAAAGAATCTGCTCAAGATTGAGGGTGAAGTAGTGAGGGTCATACATCATCGGTGACAAGGTGCCATGGACCATGTTTCGAATGAACGCAGAAAGTCCAGGTACCTACCACGATGTGAGTGTATGCGCATCGTGACCGGTTTGGGTGTGCTTACATTCCCGATATCGAAGCCAAAATGGTCTCCTCCAATCGGTTTCAAGACGTAATCAAACGTGGGGGGTTCCAGGAACGAGAGGTCGACGAGCTGGACGTGGGGGAAGTTGGTCATGAGTTTCATTCGAACACGCATCTGCCCGGAGAAGCTAAGGTCCTCCAGCAACATGGGCATTCCTGCGGCCGCGAGGCCTCTGCCGACACGAACGGCAAGGACGATCTTAGGGTTGACTTTCTTCCCGACCTCTTTTGGGGTCATATCGGAAACGTCGTTGGGGGTAAACGAAACGGCCCAGTCCATCATGACAATTTCCTCCTCTGTTTTGGGGAATGTGCGGACACGGTCGATACGAAACGCTTTATTGCCGAGAGTGAAGGTAGTGAGGCGAAGGGAATCGAGGAAGGGTGGACAATTGGCCGATAGGAGTTGGTCTACGGTGGAGATGACGGTGGCAGAGAGGACTGGCTCATAGATAATCCAAAATCTCTGGAGGAAATGGTTTAACCACTCAGCACTTTCGTGTTCGGAGGCGAGCCTGGTTGCGACGAGTCCACGCTGAATGTCGTCACGGGCCCGACTTCTCACACGAGCCATAGAAGTGGAGTAGTACGTGGCGCAGACGGCGAGCAGGACGATCAACCAACCCCAGCCAAAGCGGAATAAGGTCAAAAAGTGAGTGGTAAAAACGGCCTGGATGTACGATTGGTTGAGTATTTTTTATGGAAAGGCGGAAAAGTAATACACACAAAGAAGATAAGACCGGCGTTGTGATACCATTCGCCATAGTACTGTTCCTTAAGAAAGGCGGAAAGGACTGCAAGATCTTTGGCGTCTCCTACTGGACCAGGGGAATCGAGACCACCTGCTGCTCGCCATCCAACCTTGTACCAATCCGGTATCACGTACGGACCGGCGTCTATTGATCCAGGTGTCTTCGCGGGTTGCACGGTTGTGGCAACATCGTCTGGATGAGCTTCGACATCATGTATAGTTATCGTAGGGATAACGTCCGAGTTTCCGGAATCGACAGCGAGTTCTGGCAACAGGTACAGGAGGTGATTATTCAAGCCAATTCGGGTCTAAATACCTAGGAGACGAACCTTTCGCAGGGTCGAGGCCCTTAGACCTGACATCGTCGAGTTGGTGGCGCGCTTTTCCTGCAATGGCGGCTTTTTGTTCGGGAGTTGCATCTGGATCGAAAGAGTGAACTGCGACACCCTTGCCTTGGTCATTTGAGAGTTTCTGGTTTGCCTGGGCCTCTTGTAGATGGTTGGAGGCCATGGAGGTTGCCAGGGAGGAGGGGGGGAATAAGTGAAGGAGGGAACGTGTGGGGGATTAGGGAGGGGTATAAATTTAGTCTTGGGTCTGGTTATATGTGGAAGGGTGAGGGACGTGATGTCACGGATTAGAAGTCACTCGATCCACGTCCGTCATGGTGACGGATGGTGTTGCTGAAGCCATCGGGTAACTAGTATCCAATAATCCACCAGTCCCATTCAACTTCGGATTTCCATTTTTTATCTACAACATCCAAAAACGTAACACAAAACCCGCAAAACCTATAGGAGATAGAAGGGAAGTGGGACGACGCGCTGCGGGCCCGACGTGGAAAACGCCACTACGTGCTGGGAACGGCTAGACATTCATCTTGGACAACATCTGCGCACGAGACCAATCTGCGGATAAGTATAGCCCGGTCACAGCCCTCGGATTTTCTGCGCAATGCGGATGAGCGCCATTCGGGCTGCCTACCACTGCCTTCTACGCACTTCCAAACTTGAAGACGACACCTGTGTATGGCTACAAACGTTTGGTCCCTGCCCTAAGCGCCTGATCACCTTAGCCCACTGACAGCACGCGAGATAACGTCCGGCGCCCCCATCAAACCCCAATGGGATTCTTAGTCAACGTGGTGATCAGGAGGAAGTCCATTGAAAACATGAGGCGAGCTCCAAGTCGCCACGTCACTCCGCCGCCAACTGTGTCTCTTCATGGACGTCCCGATGTACGATCCAGTCCACCCCAGGTGATCGTTGTGCTGCTAAGGATTGTCAACCCGAAGCTAAAAAGTGACGTTTTCCGTGCATCATACGTGAGTTTCCGAGATAAATGACTCTTCCTCTTCCCATCCAACAACGGCACCAAAGTCCTGGAGCCTGGTCTCCCGAAAAGCAACGCTAATCTCAAGCATGTTGCACGAGGATGTAGAAAAAGAGGTCCTACCCGGGTTCGAACCGGGGTTACGGGAATTTTGACTTGTCAGAATCCCGTGTGATAACCACTACACTATAGAACCATGGCACTTCCGCCCAGTATCATCAGCCTCCTTGACGGTATCAGCCGGGGTGCTCATCTGGCAAGATCCATCAAAAGGCTCGCTCGCAATCATTCTTCAACACCACCACTTCTTACCCTTTTGATGCTCTCGCCCTTTGGATCCTTGCTTGCGATTCTACGGTGTTAATCCCAGGGTCAAGAATGGTTTGCCTACATCGCTGTCGATAACCTGAATCACTTCACCGTACGGAATGCGGACCGGCCCATAGCAGGAAGTGGTCGTCACACAGAACCTGGAGCTGCGCAAACCTCAGCGGCTCGCCACGATGCATTGCACGCGATGTCCTCATGCTATCTTCAAGGTTAACTCCGTCATTTTCCTTCTCCTACTACAAATCGATCAAATCTGCAACAGTCGATCGCGAATTCGCCAGCGTCAAGTTCATAAGACCTGACAGCCTTGAATGGATCCGCCTTCGTTCGTGTAGCAACCCCAGTGAAGGGTTTGGCGTCATGATAAGTGTGTCAAATTCTATTCAACTGGGAGTCCGATGACTCGCCCTTTGGTTAGTACAGAGTCGATCCGATCTGTGGAGGAATTTCAACACACAACATATTGACTACCCCAACTCTTCACTCTGCACGCCGCACGGCTCATAGGGCAATGTTTGAATTTTTTGCCTTTCTCTGCAACCGTCTTTGTCTATCGCTCAGCTTCCCTCTCCTGTGAAGAGGATACCCTGTTTCTACACTCATGATGCTACAAAAGGTCCTCTGTTCTACCCTGGCTTGGTTCGTACTCTCGCAGTCTAGAGTTGTGGCGCAAGAATACTCTTGGCTCTTGTTCAACAACACACTCCTCATGCCCGCCTCTGGGCCGAAGCTTACCGCTAGCGCAGATGTGCCGTGTTTCCCTGCCCTCGGTTTCAAGATGCCCGCCAATGTGCCCAGCTCTCTCGACGGGTGGTGGTGCGACAGTAGCACCGAATACGCGTTTGTTGGGTTCAGCTACGAGATTACGCAGTGTAAGACTGGCCCATCTCCCCTCTTAGTTCACCGGCTGAAATTCCAGCTATGTAGGTCAGAGCAGGAGCCAATTGAACTCGGAGTTCGCTGATATTCGTCAACGATTCAGAGGGCGCTACATTCGCTTATACGGGGCTTGCGATAAGGCCAATTACTAGTAAGCTATCCAGTACTTCGCCTCGTTCGGTGTTTGATATCGCAGCAGCAATGATATCATTGAAGCGGCTTGGGAGAATGGCCTGGGAGTTCACGCGCTGATATGGTTTGGCTGGACCGACCCAAACATCTGGAAGATCCGCCGCGACAGCATCTTCAGGTCTTTGCTTTCCAATCCAAAAGCCAAATTTATCACCCGTGTCCTGCAATTCGGTTCAGAACCGTTGTACGATTGGGCATTGGATCCCGCGCAATTGGCAGAGCAGATCAAGGCGGCTAAAGTTACTCTGGCGGGCCTCAACATCCCGGTGACTATCAGCGAAATGGCGTACGGGTTTCAGAAACACAATGGTGCAGCAGACATACTCGCTGTGATCGATGTTATTGATGCGCATATCTTGCCATTCTTCGCGAGCGATGCGTCAACTGGTGAGCAAATTGGCTATTGGTTCACCGGACAGGGGTAAAGCTATTACACTCTAGGTGACCAGGCTTGGAAGAATGTTCAGAATGACCTCGATTGGTTCGTTCGGCGCGTTGGAGGGAGGAAGATTTGGTTCAGCCAGGTAGGCAGGGAACGAGTGTTACGCGGAAGTCTTGCTCCTTACGGATGTCAATCACAAAGAACGGATGGCCGTCTGTCACGTACCCAGGAGTTGAACCAAACAGCCCGAAAGCTGTTGCTAGCATTGCCGAAGAATCCGTGGGCGCATCTCTCTGACGTTCATTTCGTTCACTCACGCGCCTCGATAGAAATATTACGCCCTTCTGGACTCCAAGTGTTCGTATTTGAAAACAGTCCCTGGAGGTGGTGTCGGCTGGTTCGCTCATCTGTACTCGGACTACCAAGAGCCTGGGTATGGAATACTGGATGTCAACATGGAGCCTAAGTTCGACTTCGCTCCGAGGACATCGTGCTGAATTGCTAATGATATGATACATGTATTGTGGACGCGGGTTTTGGTTGAGACTAGTTGTGGTCCGCTCCATTGTCTCGGACTACACGACGTTCTTGGTGGAAACCGGTTTAAACCTTGAGTAGATATGTCAGGCGTCCGAAAGGGGAGGCAATGATGGAAAGAGACGCACCCTGTCAGATTTGTTTCCGGCTTCTGCTGTTGCCTGGTTAAACTTCTGTCGAGTACTCTCTGCCGCTTGCTTCGTCGACTTGGAAGCTTCATCCACCTTTTCTTTGGCCATTCCTTGGGCGTCCTCGGTCGCGTCGGTTGCCTTGCGTTTTGCAGACCCGAGGCTTTGTTTGGTGGAATCCATCACCTTCTCGCCGCTGTCAATTGCACCGGCGAGACCTTTCCCGACCGACTTATTGACCTGTCAACAACTCTGTCAGCGAAACGGTCTGCAAATGGGCCACATTCTAACCTTGCCCGCGACGTCTGTAACCTTTTCTGTCACCGACTTCCCGACGACGGGGGAAGCATGTAATTGGCGTGCAGCGATGACACTGCGGTAGATGGTCGACTTCGTGAGTGTGCTTCGAAACATTGTTGTGTCTGAGTGTGTAGTGGATGGTGAGCTGTAAAAAGAATGAGGACGATATTGGGGTTTTATAGGCATGTCATATGACGTAGTGGTGACATCAATGACGCGGGGTGTTTCGCCCCTTTACCGTAAAGTTGTCTCCAGCCCGCCGCGCCACAACACCAACTTGATCAAGCGCCCGCGATTTGTTGCCACAGACGGAAACTGTGATCGTGATCGGACCCTGGACGGATCGTCAGCTTTGCGTCAGACACTCACAACGGATCAAATACCGTTCCAACCGTCTATTTCTTCCAGTCGACAGAATGAAAAGCTGACCTCCTGACCCCACAATTCCAAAGATTATTGCGAGGCCCGTTCTCGTCACTCGCTGGGAGGCCAGCTGCGAGTAGTCCGTTGTTCAAACTTGCGAGCTCCTCAAGTGCACCTGGGACAGGCCGGTCAATGTGCAGGCCAGCGAGTCCTTTGGTCTACACTGTGTCGACGCTCTGGTCTACTTCAGGGACGGACGGTCTGAAGTTCCAGACTTGCGGGGACATGGGCCAGTAACTCATGGTGATGGAACAGCCACCCGACATTGCTCGGTCATCGACCTTGAAGCTTGAAGCATCACCAAATTGTTTATGGATTATCCTCCAAACCAGGCTCTAAGTGTACTTCATTTCGTCTAGACTGTTTTTTCCCTCGCAAGTGACCCATTTGGTCCTACCTCTCACGGTATGAAACCCGCCAATCCATACCACCAGCCTATGACCGTACTCATTTTACGTCCGTGCTCTTTGCAGACCTACCAGTGGGTCCAGAGCGGTGTTCTCGTACCGTACTGGTTATTCATACCTTGGAGATGATCCGCTGTGTCGCCGTCTCGACTCACCAGGGAGGTAGGAGAGTACTACGGTTTATGAGTGTATCCAACAACCGGTCTACGCTCGCGACCAGGACCAGGGTACACCTTGTTTTCGAAGTTCGGACCAGATGGCATTATCAGAAAGAACAATAAAATTCTGAATGGTGATGGGGTGAGTGAGGACAAAAAGTCTACTTATGAAGGGGGACATGGGCGGCCTAGAGTTCTGCCCATCCAGAGTCGTCGTCAAAGCCGCCGTTCGTGACACCAAGCAAAAACACTAAAAAACTCGCAGAGAGTCTCATCCCAAACCCGCGGTAAAGCTGTTCGATGCCCCTACTCCTCCACCAGCTCTCTCTCATCACTACGACATCTTTATCTTTGCCCTCACCCTTCCACCGTTCGGGTAAATTGGAACGCTCCTCCGTAATGATGTGCCAGAATGCATCCACGACGCCGTTGTAAGGGAGCGGTCGCTGTTCGACGCAGGCTTTGATGGGTTTGGCGATTCCCCGAGTCTGCACTTGTAACCGGCGCCGGATCGTCTCGAACGGCATCACGATAACCAAGCCCGCGCAAGTCCCGACGAGCTCTGCGACAGCCCAAGCAAATGGACTTGAATCGATGTTCCCGTGGAGGCCCAGTACACTGGTAGCGATGTACGGCGGGAGTGTCAGGGACACAAACGACCGGAGGCCATTATCCAAGATGGCCGGAATCAAGAGATGCGGGTGGAGATAAATGCCTTTCAGCCCTCCTTCATCGCGGAGGATTTGCGAGAGCGCATCTAAGGGACCGGTGTAGGATTGGTGCCTTGGCAGGAAAGACTGAACAATCAGTCGAGTTCGCACCAAGTCGAGGGGCGAAAGAAGAAGACCGGTCAGAAGGTGAGAGGCGACTGGTAGGAGAATGGAGGAAGACTTGGAGGGAGATGGGGTGAATATTGACTGGAGGAGATTTTGAATTATCGGTTGGAGGGTTGACGAAAGAACATCATTAACGCAAGACGTGAGCAGCCCTGGCAGGAAACGGGGTCACGGTGGGACAGTAACACTGAGTCGTGTCGACAGCCTACCTTTGAAAAGCGCCAACCACCCTTCCGCACTGAACCTTCCAACCCGCTTTACCATCCCCCAAACGCCGTCGGAGCTTGAGACGGGAATGATATATTCCGGCCGAGTACCTTCCTCCATAACGGACCGCCTAACAACGTAGCCTCTTTCGTCGACTGGCCGGGGCCGTGTATACCGCACGGGGTTTGCGTTTGATGGATCAGCGAAATACGAGTCTGCATCGTTGGATTCCGCATCGCTAAGCTGCGAAAAGTCGATTGTTTAGTTGTATCCTATTTCTACAATGCAGTCAACTTATCACCTCCGGTTCTTCTTCGTACTCCTGCTCTTTGACCTTGGGACCCTCGAGCAGGGACAAGTCCCTCGGAACCCATTGGGCTTGCAGCAGTAACTTTCCAACTTCAAAAGGCATCGCGAGTGCAGTGCTTGTGTACTGCAAGACCGCTCCCGCGATCAGGCCCTTCAGTAGCAATTTAACCTCTACGCCCGAGGGTTCCGCCAACGATAGAGAAGAGGAGAGGTCGAATATGGGGTTTGCTGGTGCGCCGGTGGGCCATTCATATGACGTTTGGGAGGCATTTGATGTGACAGCGGAGGGTAAGGTGTTGTTGCTTGGGGGCGGAAGGAACGACCAGGGAGCCTGAGGAGGCGCATACGTGTCTCGCAGCGAAGACGAAGATGACGCGCTCATGGGGATCTTAAATTCCGGTCGACAGGCCAAATGGTGAACGGATGGTTCGGGCCTGGGTTCGGCTGCGTGAAAGTTGTTTGCACTTGTTTGCCTCTTTCAGGCGCAGGGGTGACCCACAATCTTATCTTCGAGTTGTGGTGTCTTCAATTAGGTGGAGATAAATCTCAGAGCAAGGCTACAGTACATAGTGTATACCTAACGGTCGAGAAGATTTCCCGACTCTTGGGCAGCTCTCTCCGAGTCGTCGTCCTCAGAATCTTGCGGCGAGTCCGCTAACAGGAAAGTGGTGCCCCCTTTTGGGATCATGCTCCGCACATCATCCAGAATACTATCGAAGAGCTCCGCGTTCGAGAGCGTCTGGCTTTGTGAGGGTGGGAGGGCTAGCAGCTGGTCTTGTGAACCATATAGGCTCTCAGCGACTTTTGCCCAACCTGTTACCTCGAGCGGCTGAGCGAGGAGAGGTGGCATTATTCTAAAACACATTTTCAGCGAGAAAATTTCGGGTGCACGACGGGTATCCGTACACTCGTGAGATGTAGTCGAGCCCTTTTGAACACGCTACCTCCATGATCAAGCGGAGGGAAGATTCATCTGCCTTCTTGGAAAAGGAACGATCCAGGTGTCCAGATAACCACTGATCCCTCCGTGCTTCTGGGTGCAAAACGTTCTCTGAGCCTCGTAGCGCTTTGAGGACCATGAGCGTGTCCTGTACGCTCCGTAAACCGTCCACTATGCGATCGAGCCTAAAAGAGGGGCCGCAGTGTGAGCTTCCATAGACCTTGGAATGACGAGACCTACGCGGCCTCAATGTCCTCCAACTGAAACTTCTCCCAACCAGCGACTACGTGTTCCAATCCAAAGCGGCTCAGATCCACCTCGTCCCTGAACTTGCACATACTCATGGTTCGCGTCCAGAGTTTTGCATCATTTGACTGGACGGCAATCCCGGCGAGTCTAGTCGCAATGTCGTTTGGAGTCATGGTAGGAACTTCGTAGCTGGGGCGGAAATCGAATATACAATCCTCCGGAGAGGAAGTTTTGCGCCAATTCTGAAAGATGAATTCCACAATCTTTTGGTTTTCTTCGGTCGGGCCCTCTGATGCCGATTTCTCGAGCTCTGAGAGCGCATATTCAACGCCACCGGAAGAGAGCAGCACATCTAGCTGCTTCGAGCTCGGAAATAACACCAACGCCCGACGCCTGTACCCTAGAGGCCAGATGGTGAGAAAAGAACAGTCGATGGCGGTAGACATACAGTATTCCAGCGGTTTGGCGGTCTGATTGTCCCTTAGTAGGTAAAGATCCTCACACGAAGATACTCACGTAGCTGGTGAACGGATGTATATCCTGTTCGTCAGGTTCTACGTCCCTGAACGGAAACTCTGGGACCAGATTGCCCTCGTCAAGTAGGAGCCCAAAACCGTTTTGCGCGGGTTTTCCTCTTATGTCGGTGAGCTTCTTGACTTTAAACTTCACTACATGTAGTTGCGTCATGATCGGGTTCTCGAACGTTCCCTGGGACAACCCGTAGGTAGGCTTGTCAGCCGTCGAAGCCTCCGCCCAACCGGTGACATGGGCACACAACGTCCCCAACAAAAGGACCATATTCTCTGCGTCCGCGGCGGCTTTCAAAACCGAGAGTACGTCGTCGTCTTTCATGCGGTCGTTCCCTTCGAGAACGTATGCGGCAACGTGGTCGTCCGGTATACCTTTGTAACCGGACAAAAGCCATTTGCGGAACACATCGCGAGTGTGACAGACCAGCGTCTCGGCGCTGGGTATGCACGGGGTAGGAGTTTCGGCGGAGGTGTGAACGAGGTTATAGACAAGCGCAAGACGGTATCCCGACGTGAGGTTCTCCACCTCGTACTTTACGTCGGTGTACCAGGCGAGCAAGGTGGTTTCGTAGAGTGATCCCTTCGCGGACACGAGGGTGAGGTTTCTGTCGCCGTGAGAGGCCCGTATCTCTCCGCCCGTGAATCCCGATGGGAGAACGATGATCACAGTACCGAACGTTTCTGGGGTCGTTCGAGCGCTGACAAAACACCATCAGGCGGGATTTGACGTCCGTGACACGACTTACTCTGCAGAAGAAAAGAAATCGGCACTACTTACATTGTGAGGTTATCGAGACAACAAACGAGGCATCAAACTTACCGAGATCCAGGCTTCTGGAGGAGGAGCTCGCGGAGTTCGTAGCGGGGAGCGGTCTTGTAGGGAGCACACCCGAGTCTCTTCCACACGTGCTCGTGGACTACCTCGCCAACGTATGTCTCCCACTTCGGGTTTTTGTAAGAGATCCTGGAACGATCAACAAACACCGTGTCCGCCGCGCCTTCGCGTGTGGATGCTCCCGTATTGGCGATCAGATTGGCATCACGGTCGCTAAGGGGTAGACCGACGATTCCAATCCCATCAATGTGGAGGCAGGGGTTTGGGCTATAAGGCAAAGGCACGGAAAACGCAAACGTTCCTTGAAAGTTGAAACCATATCTAAGCACCCTCGTCAAGTCATCCTGCGAATCTGTCAGACCTCCAAATAGTCCACTACCACCGGCACCAATCGGCCGACTTGCCCTTAGGATATCCTTTGCCAGTCTCTCGTTCTCGTCGTGGTCGCTGTTTTCAGTTAAAGGTTCGCTGCCGTCGTCGCTCATGAATATCGTTATCGCGAAGGGTCGATCTGATCAAAGTTGATCAGGTGAGATTAAAACGAGGCGAATACTGGCGAGCACCCCAGTCAGTGTGAAGTCGCTCCCCAGCACAACGGAGAAGACCGGGGAGTGATATATACGGAAAAGAGATACAGGTAAAAACAAGATCTGAGTTTCGAGATACTGGAATGCTCGGCGTGGTCGACAGATTTCAATACCAAACGCAGATGTGAATGACGATCGGAGTGAAGGGTGGAAAGGCGTCCTCACCGTGGCGGTTTAAAACTTTATCACAAAGGAACTTCGTCGATAGTGTTTTCGTCTCCGACGCGAAGCTCGTCGGGAGTGCCCCCATTCGTTTCGGTAGAGCCCATAGCATGATTTCCATCAGAAAGGGTCCAATCGCCATCCGCAGATTTCTCTTCGCTCTTAAAACGAATTGAACCAATGTTGCCGGAGACGATGGTTTCGCGCGTCAATGCGCTCCTGTTAGCAACTCGTAGAATGATGAGTAGCGGAGCGATGACCTGTTCGTCTCCATGATCAGATGAAATTTTCTGCGAGTCAGGGAAAGAAGGAACAGCTACGAACTTGGGTTTCGGCGCAAAGCGGAGAGAAGGCATTGACCAGGAAGCTCTGGGCGCCCCACGACACAATATAGAGTAGAAACCCGATAGTATAAAGGGCAGAGGACTCGACGAGCATGGTGACGATGGTCTTGTACAATCCGTTAGCCCCGCCTGTAGTTCCTATGGCTTTTCGCATGTTCCTGCTATGCAGGATAAGTCGTATGATGATCATGAGTGTGAGGAGAGCATTGAGAGCAACGGAAATCGAGAAACATGCAACGGTGAAGGGGACTTCAATGGAGGACCAGTTTGCGCTGGTACTGGACGAGCACTGGTAATATATAATCGCGATGCCCATCGCTGCATCGGTGCTATCAGCTAAGAACATCGCTGCTGGCTTGTGGAGGGCTGGGGAACATACCAAACGAGGTGAGGTACATCATAGACGGGGGAGCCATAACCCAGTGATTCATGGCGTAGACAACGTAGCAACGGTAGAGCTGGAGGGGCGGCTCACGTCAGACATCTGAGTGACATGGGTTTTGCATAATTTACCAAAAAGCCATCGGCTAGCCAGTTGTTCAAGAAGAAAGTTATACTGGGAATAGTGCTGACTGCTTCCAGAATGATGAAGTTTTGGTATCCAGCAGGCCCAGGGGGTAGCTCGCCGTCAACGCCAGGGAACTCCCGGTTATCAACATAGGAAACGGATTGAAGATCAAGGCCCATCGCGGTGGACAATGTCACAATCGAGAACATGACCACAGTGTACGCTACGAGTAACCACTTGATGCCTTGCCATTTGCTGCCGATTGGGCCGAGCAACGCACTCATGCATTGGAAGAACAGAATAACAACAACCCCTAGAGCAACGGATCGAACAGACAAGGTGAATGCGCACGGACCAGAACAGACGACAGGTTGGCATACCATAGGATACCACCCCAATACTAACTCCTGCGAAGTTTGCCTTCTCGGCAAGATACAGAGAGCGAGAGATATTTGGAGCGTTAGGATTATCTGACCAGAAGTTTGTCTGGGAGTCAGACATGGCTCAGACGGTGTCCAACGCGTATGCTTGGGGGGAAGATATAGAGTGGTGGTCAGGCTGAGATAGAGGGAAAGGAAGTGGGTCTAAGCAAGTTGCGATACGTTGCATCAGAAAGATGGCGGAGTGAACAACAATAATTCCCGTCCAGCGACGTCCCACAAGCGTATAGTAATCACTTCCCGAACAATCTACATCAACACAGCCGCGAGCCCCACGATATAGTGAGGAATAGACGCACCTTCCTTCACCCTTTGCTGTTCCCTCTGATTTGCCCGTCTCCCGCAGGGTACGACTCCAAGTTGTTCGCGCCTTACCTGACCTCAGTAGGTCTGGAACCTTTTGCAACATCTCGCGGGCTCGGGGCACGCCTTCTTGGAGAGACAGGAACGGGAGATGACCGAATGACGCATGATGCAAAGCCGTAACAAAAACAAAGTGCGATCATACCGGTCGTCCACAAGACGAGAAGTCCCCAGGTGGTGCACACATTCAAAGTGGCATTCAATTTAGCTTAAATTGCTTCGGCACGCGGCAACGGCCGCGCGGTTTGATCGTTCTCGAGATCCATTTCGTTAGACTTGTGAAGAAGGCGACAAGACCCCAGCCGCCATGTAGGGTCAGGCACATCGCGAAACTCGGCAATTGGCACCTCTCTACAACGGATATGATAATGTCTACTGCTACGGATAGTGAGTGACTGTCCGCAGGAATAGGTTAGATAGCAAATATACATATCCGCCGTAGAAGGGTGCCAGTTCCCGCATTTCGCGGCGTTCCTGACCCTCCAGAGCGGTCGGGGTCCTTCGCCTTCTTAACAGTCCACAAATATTCACCTAGATTCGAGTGTACACTGTGTACATCCTACGGACAGTCACTCACTGAGTCACCCGCTAAATGGGTGACTGTCCGTAGGACTAGATTAGAATAGGAATATATCATACTTATCGTAGAAGGGTGCCAATTGCCGGGTTTTGCGGTGTTCCTAAGCCCACGGAGCGGTCGGGGTCCTGACACTGATTGACAGTTCCCTTAAATGTCCTCAGATATTCTTCTGGATTCGAGTGTACACCGTGTAGATCCTACGGACAGTCACCCAATAAATCGACAACACCGCGGAATATTTCGATCAATTCATCACATGTAATCCTCCTCATCCATATCGTCCAAGAACCAATTCGCCGCACTCTTATCCCGAATTTCCCCCTTCGGAATCAACGTCAACACCCTCAGCTTAAGCAGCTCAGCGAGGTCCTTGGCCATCTCGTGGTCTTCGTTGCACACCCAGGTCTCCCCCTCGAAACCAACCATGCCTCGGCACCCCTCAAAGTTCTCGTCCGCTACTTGCAGTCTTGCGCTCAGCTCCTTCGTCTCGCGTAGGTCCTCGGGTTCGAACGCGACTGGACACGGCACACCTCCCCCCGTAAGCCTCCCCCATAGCTCCGTTGCCTCTATCAGCGTAGTCTTCAGCGCGTGAGTCTCACCCTCCCATGGAGAACCGGCTCGGTCGAAAAGGCGGCAGATGAACATGGACACGAGGTCCGACAACGCGTCGTAATGGAGCTTGTTGTACTCCTCCGTGTTCTTGACGTAGTGGAAGTGGACGAGACGGCGGTGGTAAAGTCCCATCGCGAGGCTCTTCTCGGATTCGTCCAGCTCGTCGAAGTTCGCCGGCAGTGAGGGTGGGGTGAGAGCCTGCGAGATCGGGTCGTCGTAGTTCTGCAAGCGACCTGGTATACCAGCAAAGAGAAACGGGGGTAGGATCGAGGCGTGTTGCCAGTCGAGCAGGCCCACGATCTTCAACTGGTTAGTGTCTGAAGACCTCAACACGATGACGTTGCTCGGCTGGAGATCGGGATGGCGGATACGGAAATGATGGAGGGCTGGGTCCTTGGGGACGAGCGAAGATGCGATGAGAAGGTAGCGTTCGAGGTTCTTGATGTGGTCCGACGGTGACTGTTCCTTGTACTCGTAAGACTCCCTTCTTTCGCGCTGGAACGGTAGTAGCGGTCGACCGAACTTTTCCAGATACGCCATTTCCTTGCGAGCTGCTGCTACGAGCGCTGCCTCGGCGTTTTCGTCTATAGTCTCGATTAGTTCCAAAAAGTCCAACAAAAGAAAAGGCAGGGAGTGGCGTACATGGTCCCCTGTCCACGTCGAGCTGCGACCTCCTTCCGTACCACATATGCAGCCTGGCATCTGGACCGACGCAGAAGCGCTCGTCGTTGAGCGGGATGCCCGTCCTCCCTGCCACCTTCTCCAGGTCTTTGGTATAGTAGAGGCTTCCACCGGCCGGAAAAGTAATCGACATCATGCGAGACTCGAGTTGAACCATTTGACGCAGTACCGAAGCGAGATCTGGCTCCTCCAGCTCCATCCACACGTCGGTGAGGTTCGTACCTCTAATAAACTCCATGAAAATGTATTCCGTCTTCGCAGCGTTGTCTGGCGAAGGAGAGTAATCGTAAACCTCGGGAACAGGCAGCCCAGAGGAACGGAGGAAGCGCATTGTGGCCACTTCGCTGGCTAGAGCGTAGAACTTGGGGACCGTGACGGGGTACGGGATGCGGGCTACCATCTCGAAGCCGCCACGCATGGTGATAAGGAAAGACCGGTTAAAGCCACCCTCGGCGAGCTTCACAAATGTGTCGATATCTTGAGAACTCCGACCAACAGACTGCGCCGCAAGTCGACAGAGCTCGTCGACGTCGAACTCACGTCTGCGCTCTGCGAGGCGAAGATCATTGTTGACGCTGAATGTGCGAGATTGCGAATTAGACATGTACGCTGGAGAACAACGTGTATAAGGCTTACAGCCAATGTCCTGATGTATAGTTGAAGAGACCGTCGGGAGAGTCTGACACACTTGAGAATGCACGACGTGGCAGGCGCCGACAGGTCCGAGTGAAGTTAGCGGTTGAAGAGGAAAGATATGCTGAACGCAGCGAGGAGAGAGGACGGCGCAGAGGCGGAGAGATTGAGACTGGTAGCAAGTTCAAGGCGAGCCTCGCACGCCCAAGGGAGTAGTACATGCGAATGTGTGCGGTGGGGTGGGAGAGGGACCAATGCATGAGCTCGAGGTTCCATGCTAGGACTCCATGCAGGCAGTCCCAAAATCCTTTCGAGAACGAAAAAAAACGTGAGTGCGTTCTTCGAAAATGGAGTCGAGAGTTCTGCAAACAGCTGTGATCGGGGAAATCCCGAGTCAGCAGCTGGAAGCGCTTGGGAACAATAAAATTGTTCTCGTGTGACCTCTCTCTCGCAAGGACCTGTAGCATACAACCTGTTACATGTTTAGTTTCAGCCCAGATCCCCAAGGGAATCATTGTCTTTTTTCCAGATATCGGTGACCATTCCTGACGGGGCGCCTCTCGCATGGGAGCATTGTAAATGAGGAATGTATACGGAAAAACAAGGTAGAACTATTAGGATCCGAGTTCGGAGATACCGGAATGCTGGACTCTCGCACTCGTCGGTTTACATCAGCAAGAGCAGCTTTGAATGACGGTCAGAGTGAGGGAGACGCAGAATCATCCCCATCGCAGCGGTGTTTTCAGGTACCCTTTAGACCCCATCACAACGGTTCTTCGATGGTAATATCGCCCCCAGCACCAAGTTCTTCGGGAGTCACCTCAATCACCCCAATAGAACTCACGGCGTGATTCCCATCAGAAAGGGTAAAATCACCATCCGTGGACTTCCCTTCACTCCCGAAATGAAGCGCGCTGACGTTCCCGGAGACGATGGCGTCGCGCGTCAATGCTTTCCTGTTAGCAACTCGTAGGATGATGAGGAGCGGAGTGATGACCTGTTCATCGTCACGGTCAGACGACACTTCAGGGAAAGAAAAAAACAGCTACGAACTTGGCTATCAGTGCAGAACGGAGCGAAGGCATTCACAAGGAAACTGTCTGTGCCCCATGTTACGATGTATAGTAGAAAGCCGATAGTGTAGATGGCAGAGGACTCGACAAGCATGGTGATGATGGTCTCGTACAATCCGCTAGTCAAGCTAGCAGATCCCATGGCTTTTCGCATGTTCCTGCTATGCAGGATAACTCGTATAACGATCATGAATGTGAGGAGGGCGTTTAGCGCCATGGAAATCGAGAAGCACGAAACGCTAAAGGGGACTTGAATGGAATACCAGTCCAAGCTGTCATTGGATATGCCCTGGTGGTAGAGAATTACGATGCCCATCGCTGCATCAGCGTCATTAGCCGAGAGTCTCGCTGCATGTGGAGGACTCGAACACATACCAAACGAGGTGAGGTACATCAGACACGGGAGAGCCATAACCCAGTGATTCATGGCAAACACAACGTAGCAACGATAGAGCTGGAGGAGCGGCTCGTGTTAAACATCTGCCTGGCTGACATGGGGCCGATACAATTTACCAGAAAGCCGTCGGCTAGCCAGTTGTTCAAGAAGAACGTTACACTGGGGAGAATGATCGCCTCAAGGGTGAGCAAGTTCTCGTATCCAGCGGGTCCGGGGGGTAATTCGCCGTCAATGCCAGGGAACTCTCGGTTGTCGATGTAAGAAATGGAGCGAACGTCAAGCCCGATCGCGTTGGATAATGTCACGATCGAGAATACGACCACAGTGTAAGCCACGAGTGGCCACTTGATTCCCCCCCTTGTGCCCTCGACGGGGTTGAGCAACGCGCTCATGCACTGGAAAAACAGGACGATGATGATCCCTAGGATGAATGAACCGAAGTGAGTGCAGACGGACGCGGACGGACGACAGGCTGGCACACCGTAGGATATCACCCCTAGGCCAATTCCGGCAAAGTTTGCCTTCTCAACAAGGTACAGAGCGCGTGAGATCTGCGGAGCGTTGGGGCTATCTGACCAGAGGCCTGTTTGAGGGTCAGCCATGGGTCAGAGGTGTGTAACTGGGGGAGGGATATTGGCTGGATTGAGGACTGGGAAAGGGAAGCGGAGGGATAAGCGAGTTACGACACCTTGGAGCTTAATTAAAGGTGGTAAAAGATGCATCCGATGCATCATGCATGATGGTCAAAAAAACAAGACAATTCGTCCGGAAACATCTCACTGGCACATCATCACCTCTAAAACAATGTTCATCAACATTAATGCAAGCTCCACAAGGTTGCGAGAGATATACATATCTTTCTTCACCCTACGTTGTTCCCTCTGATTTTTCCGTTTTCTGAAATATACGACCCAAGTTGTTTGCCCTTCGATGACTTGTCCTCGGTAGGTTGAAACCTTCTGGAGCATCTCTCAGGTGTGGTGTGGGGCACGCCTTCTTGGACAGATAAGAACTGGAATTGATTTAATGACGCATGATTCAAAGCCGCAACAGAAATGAAGGGCGATCGTGCCGGTCGCTCGATCCCAAGAGATGCGCGCATTAGTCTCAAGGTGCACTCATTCAAAGTGGCATTCAATTTGAGTGGGTTGCTTCCCAGCGGCCGCGCGGTTTGGTCGTTCTCAGGGCCCATCATCAAAGGCGGTTCGTTGAACGGGGCACCCAGCGTCCTGCCTGCCCGCGTGACGAGGGGGGGTGGTGCAAGAACCCACGAGTGACGAATTGACTCAGGCGACAGGGACGTGCTCCCTACCCAGTATAGCGACGATTTGGACGGATCTCCCGTGATGGCCGCGCATAAAACTAGCGTGGGGCAGTGGTATGGAGTTCCCTGTGGTTCCAGGGGCGAGCTGCGCCGTGTCCACGAGTGTTGGTTGATCTACCCCCTGCGTACCGGCCGCTTTGCTTCAATGAAACCCAGCGAACGGCAGATGATCTGCTCGCAGGCTCGTATCAGACGAAAACCTTATGGTCCTCTTGCGTCGCTCGGAGGGTACCTTTTCACAGTGGGCATAAGCTCGGATCTGCGAGCCGTTCGTGTTCCCGGGCATCAAAGTGTTTGATGTCCAGTGCTTTGTTGGTTGGACATGAAATTGGGAGTTATAGCGTGTGCGCCCGAAGACGGTGGAGGACGGTCGATAGCTCATGCAGATGTTAAGAAGAAATCGCGTTCCAAAGTAGGAGCACGGTGGCGGGTGATCGACTCTGATAAGGCGCGTCGCCCCCTCCTGCTGTCACCCCCTTCTAAGTAAATCGTGTCCTCGATAAGGCGACCATTCCCAATCCCAGAGGTCGATTACCCTCGTTCCCTGGTCTGCCATCCCTCCCGGCCTAGCCTCCACCCTCGCCGCTCATTGGAGTCCGCTATCACATTGCGATGGACAACTTCGAAGGTAGCCGGAGATCAGCTAGATTCCTCTCCCTCTCCATGGGTATGCGGGTAAGCTCTTCCAGCTCCGCTTTGGTTGGTATCCTACAAACGGGCGCAACTCAAACGGTATGAACTCTGTTTTCGCATGTCCAGGTCACGCAACGCCATCTTCTCGTTTTCCGGCAATGGACTTCATACTTCTCTTCCACCTAGTAAGCTCAGACGCTGGCGGCCTCTCCCACAAGGGTTCAACTAGCACACAACCTATTATGTTTCAGTGCAGATCCCCCACAAAGTAATCGCTTTCCAGATATCGGTGTGGCCCTTCCTGATGGAACGCTTCTCGCCGGAAACCATCGTATTCAAGACCTCGAGGAAAGTGCACAAGCCTATACCGATTTGATGCTCGATTTTAATACCTCTGGCAGATATTCAAATATTTTCCCTAGGGTAGGGCTGAAGAAGCTGTGCTTCGATTTCAAGCGCTTCCACATGACAGATCTAGCAGGCTCGTAACGTTTTGTCATTCATAGGGGCGGCGCTACCGTCGAGCACGATGCTTACTCGTGTTTTGTGTTTACCGCCACGAGAACGAGGGAAAATGGGGTGGTATTCTTGGCTGGTTTCCCCGCATGGCACCACTGATGAGCGCAATCATGGCACAGTCCTCCGTGTAAACGAAGGTTATTCGCCTTGGGGCGTCGAAGATTAAGGAGCATGTCGACATCGAAATCATGCTCAGAAAACTGGCTAGTCGCAAAGGGTCATCGTCCCTCGGGCGATATTAAAGCGTGTTTCAAATCTTGGTCGGTTTCACTTGCTTCCTCCAGGGAATGGACAAACCCAGGAACAGTTTCCCTTTCGCCAGGCTGCCCCGATTCCCCGGGTTCCGATTCCGGGGAAGCGTTATCTGACAACAGGGAAACCTCACGCGCAGGCCTCTCGCCACGAGGGAACACTTGAACGCTTGCTAATCGGTAATCGCTTTGTTTGTAACCTCCACCCATGTAAACATGAAAAGACACCCTAAGATGATCCACACGTCCCGCGGGAGGGGACAGAAGGGGTTGATTAAATCGAAATTTGTACAAGTATTTATGCTAGCGCGCACTCAAAACAGAAACGCACAACCCCACCTACCTCAAAGCCTGATGCGATCCAGTCCTCACTTGACTTGGCAATACCACCGGGGTTGCATACGTTGTCGCTCCTACCCCCCCTCCCCATCCTCCCTTCGTGGGTGTACTCAGCATCGTATTCGCAACCGCCCTATGCGGTTGCGGCTGATATGTCCCTCCCGGAGGCGGATATACTTGGACCGGGACTGCTGTCGTGATGGGAGTAGGTGTCCCCCTCCCAGGAGTTCCCGCCTGTCCATAAGCTCCGCCATACCAAGACGAGTAGCCCGTGGCCGTAGACCCGTAACTATGGTAATACGAACCCTGAGTGGGTGTGTATGTACCATATGTGGATGCATAAGGAACGGTGTTTTGGTAACCTGCTGCGGAATACGTATAAGGCAACGTTGTAGGCAAGGCCACAGCCGGAGTGTGGAGGTGAGAATGGGTCGGTGTGGGGGCCGCTGTGATGCTTGTCGTTTGGACCTTGGTGGGTACCACGGATCGACTTGGCGTGGAAGTGAGAGCCGGGTCGATTGCGGTTAGGGCGCCTGATTTCAAATGAACCGTGTGGTCGTCCCGTAGGGCGGTTGTCCGAGAGGTGGGGATCGGCGGAAGTGTCCCGTGATAGCCTGGTGAAGGGTCCAGTGGAAGGGTGCGATAGAGTTGACGGAGTACTGAAGGGGGAGGTGTGAGGGATTCATCGGTGAGTGATCTTGGGCGTGTCGACATCAACAGGGTAAGAGAATCGAAGATGGCATGAGCTGAAGCCCAACGTGAGCATGCGAATGCTTGGAAGGATCGGAATAACTACCTGTTTCCCACTCTTCTGAACCGACTTCGACAGGTTTAAACCCTGAGGGATCACCATATCGACGCAACTGCAGCTCCTCTAACCGTGCGAGCGCTTTCGCATTCCTTTCGAGCAGTTCTTGCACCGAATCCTGCACTTCTAGTTCATCTAAAGTGGTCTTTAAGGAAGAAACGGAAAGGAAGTCCTTGAGGGTTTCGTGCCAATCCTCGCCGCCGAGGAAACATTGTTCGGTTGAGCCTGCATCTTCCATAATCACGTCAGGGAGGTGGCTTTCCGTTAATTGCTTCTTTTTCAGGGCTTTCAGCTTCAGCCTATTTCCCCTTTCTCTCCACAAGACCTCTCCGTAAACGGACCGACCAATCTCCCTCCCGCCTTGATCAAACGTTGGGGCAAAGGAGAAGTAGGGGCCATAATCCAAAAAGCTCCCTCTGGAGACATACCTGTGTTTGGGCGGCACAGGCGTAGAAGTGCCACTGGGCGTCCGGCTGGAAGTATAGTGTTTGAGAGTGCGGGGTTCAGGAGGAAGGGAAGAGGAAGACGGGGCCGGGAATATGGCGACGAGTTCTGCATGTCCAGTAGACAGGCTCTTCAGATCTGTTCCTTGGGAGATGATGTCAGAGTTGAGGGATGTCCACCATTCACCAGAAGGAAATTTCTGCATAAGAGCGTACTTGCGACGCGTAGCAGCAGCTGTGGAGCATTCCGGACGGTCGGCGGTGAGTACGTTCTCGGTATCAAGAGCGATGCAGGGGTTTAATTGAGAAGCTTGATCAAGTAAGGATAGGGCCAGATTGCAGAAGCGTAGTTGATGAGCACTTGGCGTGTTCGGCGGGGAACGGGAGTTGAGGGATATAGGGTAGAGATGTTGGATAGCAGCCTAGACAGATGTGCCGGTTACATGTGAGGTGACCCCGGAGTTGGAAGTGTACGTACTCTTAACGCCCGAAGTGAATGACTTGACGAATCTTGAAGTAATGTTCTGAGTGAACAAGATGACTCTGGTTGATCTTCGGAGAGGGGAAAAACCCTGTCCAGCAAGCCCTGTGTGTCGAGCCTAGGAGTTATTGGTAAATTGGAGACGCAGGAGGGCGTGATTTTGCCGCCGACATACATTTCAAGGGTTTCGAGGATCTGATGTGCCAAGTCAGAGTCGAGGTAGGTTTCGGAGATGGTTGGGGGAGGAGACTGGAGGTCTTCAGTCTTTGGAGAGTGAGAGGCATCCTCCTCCTGACGAGGAAGCTTTGTAGCCGGTTGATCTTCGTGTTCGATGACCGAATCGCGTTTGCGTTTCTTTGATTTCTTGTTTTTTAGGAGTGAGGTGGACTGTGCGTCGTCACTGGTTGGCGACAGCTTGTCCTTGTCTGGTTGTGTCGTCGCGGTGGTCGCGGTCGAACGAGTTGTCCTTGCCATTGTTGTGTGACTGAGACGCGCTTGTGGCTGGAGTGAGTGAACGCGACCTTCTCCAATTGGCTTTCTGACGGAGGCCACGCTCTCTTTCTTGGTTGACCGCAAGAAGGGGGGTTTGTCACTCGTCACGCGCTCGTCACCCCGCTATTCTCTGTCACGCTCTCCAACGTCGTCCTCTCATTCTGAGTCTATGGCGACACTGACTGCGACAAGACCCATTTTCAGGGCGAGTCTTCGTTCGGCTCAAGCCAACGGACACGCTGTTTTTATTCCCCAGTGTCGAAAAATCGTTTTCGAGTACTGTGACAAATGGCCCAGTTCAGCCAACACCCGGACTTTCCTGCTCAAACACCTCCGGTCCGTCGCAGAAGAAAACCCTCACGTAGAGCTCGTAGTCAGGCAGAGGAATCACAAAGAGCCCATAGCACGCGGGTTTTACAGTATGTCCAATCCCAAAATTCTAGAGCGCCCCAACTCATGCCCTATGCTCCGTCCGTGTCCGGAACAGTTAACGACAGGGACAAAGTCGTGCCCCTCAATGGGTTCGAGGTTAATGGAATCCAGAAAAAGGTCCAGCTCCTTTTGGATTCATCTGGGGCCAAGATCAAACCTCTCAAGAGGCGGACTATTGAGAGCACGACAGAATCTGCACGCGGAATTTGGAGTGGCCTTCATGTAGACGAACTTTTCAAAATATAATTTATGTGCATATCCTCGTACGCGTACGTTTCCCTCTCTTGCTCTTCCCACCCCGATCATAATACCGCCCATTGCAGTTTCTGTATACTATACATCTTCTAATCACTCGCTCTGCAATCTAAATGACTTCGCCCGGAGGCGTGTGCACCACACGGATCTATCTTTACGTTCACCTCGTCATGTGAAACGGGCCTATCGAAAATCGTGGCCCATTACCCTTTATGACCTGAGGGTATCCGGGAAACGTTAAACGCCCACCGTAATTCGTCATTGCCCACGACCCTGCTGCGTGGCCCACACCCCCAAAATGTCACCGGGCCGAGTGTGCAACGAGGCATCCACGCCCCCCGTTTATAAAACGATGCACTGATGAGTATCTGATTCTCGTCCCTCTTTCCTCTGGCCACTTGTTTCTGTGCGCTTTTTGCTCTCCCCTCATCCTTGGTCGCGTGCGCGGTCGGATAGACATTTTTCTGACCGTCACAGACCATGGTGAGCATCGCTAGCCTCGAGCACGATCAGCTCTGGAAGCAAATGGTTTCAGTTGACCAACTCAATAACGTCCGTTTCTGCCCCCTTGTCCACCCTTTATAACCCTCATATCCCTCTCAGACGATGTCCGATTCTGCCTCCGCTTCCACTCTGGTTGACGACGACGTGTGTTACAACCAATCTTCGACTTCGCTTACAAAAGCCTGATCTCCCTTCTAGGTGCCCGACATGACGACCTGTGACGATAATGACTCCCTCGCATTCCCCTGCGCTCCTGTACGTCTTCTGGCAACCCCTTCTTCGAATCCATTGCCCACTCTTTCATTTTCAAAGACCGACCCAGAGCAAGACTTGTACCCAACCCCTTTCGAAGACACATCGACCATCTGCAGCGTCGATGCCTTTATTGGGCCACGGTCTAGGACAGATCGTCTGCTTCCCTTAACTAGCGACGTGCTGTCACCATTGTCTTCGCCCTTCCCTCTTTCTCCCTCCAATCATTCGCAATCCTTCTGGGATTTCCCCTTCCCGTCCCTCCGCACACGAAAACGATCTGTTTCCGTCTCTTCCATCCAAAGCCAGGGCAGTTGCTCTAGTCAGCCATTGTTCGGTTTTGTGAGCGAACGCAAGCTATCCCGTCTTCGGCGTCCTCCTTTGCTCTCTTCTACGTCATCTACTTCTTCCACATCCACCACCGATTCTTTGCAGACCAAAGTAGGTGTTGCTGTTGATGTGAAGATTCTTGTCCCAGCGGAGACCAACACGGCGGTGCCGTTGATCAAGACGAGGTCCTCGCTTAAGTCGAAGAACTCGCCTGGGAAGAAGAAGCAGTGCTGCGTGAAATTCGTAGAGACCCCGATTTTCTACGAGGAGGCACACGAGTACGATGCTTGTGGGGTTGACGAGGATCTCATCAAATCTATCCCTTCATCTAAACCCAAACCTACCCCCTCTACTGATACTCAGAAGGGAACAACTCACATGGGACTGACCAAGCTCAAGAGCCTGGTCAAAGGTTCCTTGAAGAGGCGCAGCGGCGAGCGGGATCGACGTGAGCCACCAGACCTCGGTCGAGATCGTCAGGCCACGCCTGCCTTCAGACTCGAGGTCGATGTAGAGCTTGTCGATGATTCCGCGCGACCTCGCATCTCGGGACCGTATCCCATGTCTGTTGCCGCTCGACGACGTCGGGCTGCCTTGAGTGAAGGAAAGGGCACGGGTTCCTCCGGCGGGAACGGGTTTAGGTCTTTCTGGGGGAGGTTGAGCCACCCGGCCTGAACGCCTCGACCTGGTGTGATGGTGTCGGTCTGGGTGTCGGCTTCTTCAGGAAGTTTCCTCTCATCTATAGACGGTCATCTTCATCACTTCTGTTCGGTACGCCACATCTTTGTTTTCATTTCCAATGCCGCTCATATACATTGCAGGACCTTTGCGTGGACTACTTCCAGGACTCTGATTTGCTTTGATTATTGGGTGTTATTTGCTCTGTCGTTCGCAATCGCTTTCGTTTACCCGCCCCCTCCCCTTCGCCCATTCATCCGTCCGTGATTAATTCCCACTTATCCCTCACCGTCATGTCACACTTCGTTCTGTGAAGGAGTAGAAGCTCGACATCCATGTTCCGTTGTCGCCGTTTGTTCTATTCCGAAGGCATATCTGTCCTCCCTCGCAGTGTGGAACACTGTGATTCTATGGTAGTTTATCGATTATCTGCTAGCGTATTCGATCTCCACTCCTCTCCTTCCACTGCTCGTAGTCGGAATTGGTTCACGCATCATTCGAAGAAGCTTGTAATCCTCTGTATGCATAGGCTAAGATACCAATCCATCACATCCATGTAGATTATACAGCATCCCACCCCTTATGCGGACCTATGTTCCACCGAACAGAGACAACATGTTCTGAGCTTGTATTAGCACCCCCGATTGAGGCGGAACTCAGTATCGCTTGTGAAGCTTTTCTAGTTCCCATCTCGCCCGTAGCTGGGCGAGGCCCTCACCCCTTGAACGTATCAGGGGAGACGAGCCGGGTTGCCGAATATGTTCCAGCTGGTTTGTATCGTTTCGGATGACCTAAGTGCAAGGCAAGGGAGCAACCAGATCAAGTCAGCGCCCGGGTCCAACTGGCCTACACGCAGCATAATACGGTCATGTGGAAGGGGGGGGGGACTTACGGAACCAATTGAGAGGAAGAAACCAAATGTTGCAGCGCTGCTGAGCATGTATTGGGACAGGGTCGACATTGCTCCTCGGGGACCGGCGCCTCCTCTGGAAGAAGGTTCGAGAAGATTTTAATCAAGCGCGAGGAAGGAACGGAGTTAGCAGGAGAATCACCACCAGGGAAGCGAGTTAAGCACGGCGATTTGCTTTGAATTGGGAACGAGGGAATAAGCCAGGTGGTGTGCATACCTCAGGATCGAATAACTTCCGAAAATGAAGCCAATAGTAAGACCAACGCCTGCACCAGTAAGTGCACCGATCCTGCCCGCAGAGAGATGAATAAGCAGAGAATTTGGTGGTCAGCGGGTCGCTTCAACCGTATACAGAAGGGTAGATGCGACGAAGCAGTAGAGAGGAACCCTCACTTCACTACAATACAACCGACAATGCGTCAGTGTTTTCTTTTGACTCGAGGGATTTGCGTGGGGTGAATATGATGAGTACGTACTTTTGTCGTACACAGATGGTCCTTGTGGACGCTGCATGGTGTGAGCCATAATGTTCGCGGAGATGGTGGGCGGAAAGTAAAGTGCTAAAGTGTCCCGGGTGTGACGCGCCGCATGAGAGACAGGGTCCGATGGACTTCGGCAAAGTCCCGGTTCCGGGATTGCTCCTCGATCTGGGCGACGATGATCCCAAGATATTCGTTCCCTGCCGCTCAGCAAGCTCAGATAAGTGAGCATCTCTACCAGTTCATACTAGCGACTCTTGACTAAAGCGGATCGTGCTCGAAATTAGTCCGCGCAACGCAGAGGGACGGCTTTCATTTGTTCACTCTCAAAGACCAGACTGAGTCCGTCCTGAGGTCCTGGCTTGGTCCGTCTCTCCATCCCTTCTTGCCCATCCGGAGACTGTTAAAACATACTTCAGGAACACGCTGGCTTACACGCTGGGAGAAAGAAGTAGATTTGATCGTAAAACTCGCGTACTACGGGCTCACAACAGGACTGGGTCAGTGAGTGCTTCACCTCCAACCCTCTCTTATCACCCTCAACCCGAAACGAAATTCTGAAACTGGGGTCACCTCCCTCTTTCCAGCTGCGCAAACCCTCGGTGAGGAGTATACCGATATTTGGCAGTCAACAACCAGCGGTATCGGTGTTTCCCAGAGGAGCCGTTTGGCGTTGATCCTACTCCCCGTCCTGTCGACTTACGTCGTAGCCAGACTTAATTTACGACACCCACCCGGAGATTCCACTCTTGGTAAAGTACGACAGTCGCTCCCAGCCACCCTAGAAATTGCAGGGGAGGTCAACCTCGCCCTATTCTACTTGCGGGGCGTTTATTATGATCTCGTGAAGCGAGTTTTGGGGATTCGATATGTACGTGGAGCGCGGCATTCTGCCCCCATCCGTGAGGGACTCCTGAACTCAGGACCCCATTTTGCTTTTAGCATTCATCGGTAGCAGAAAACCCAGACAGTCGGCCGCCATCGTACTCTCTCCTGGGAGTTTTACTTGCCACAAGATTGGCTTATCGACTCATTTCATGGCTTCGTTTTCGAAGAATCACCGCGGATCCTTCCAAAGATATATCAGGGAAAGAAAGCCAAACGCCAGCAGGTCTAAACGCGTCGCCGGAGGCATTCTTAGACGATCGTTCGCTTTCATCGATATTGAGCGTTCGTGATCCTGAAAGCAAGCCACCCATTCCTGCAGAGGAGGACGAAGGAACGATTCTGGATATCCGAGCCATTCCGGAAGAGATCAGAGACAGTAGAAGGTGCACGCTTTGTTTGGAAGAGAGGACAAATGGATGTGCCACAGATTGCGGACACATGTTTTGTTGGGATTGTATCGTTGGATGGGCAAGGGAAAAGGTTGGCCGTTCCTCGCAGACTCTGATACTGTTTTACTGATGCTTCTTACCACAGTCGGAATGCCCTCTTTGTCGACAGTCCATTAGTTTGCCACAACTGATACCCATCCATAATCTGTAATCACCCCGTAGGGTGTAGGATGTGTACATTTTGAGACAGCACGCTGAAGATGCGACGAAAACAAGCGAGAATAGAGTTACGGTGCCTGTTGGATGAGGGTGATATTATCGCCCTTCAACATGATCCTACCTGGAGCGGATGATCAGGCGGTGTTAAGATATGAATCGCGAGACCAGGCCTGAGTCGCGTACCAAGTTCTCGCCGTGGTTTGGACTCCTTCACGTAAACCTCTGCTGCTTCATCGATCACAACGTTCATGAACTCGTCGAAGCCCTACAGGAAAGGAACGCATCGTCGATCAGCATCTTCGTAGCGGGCTCGAGTCAAGCACAGAAAGTGGAACAGGGGAGGGAGGGTGCGGACGCGAACACGAAAGAGATTTTTTCGGTTCAATGTCCATCCTGATACCACGGGGGTGGTGTGTTCAAACTCCAGCGTGGGGGTGGATTGGAAATGCACGCACAATTATCCGTCCCTCAATGCGCATTTCTATGTTGTCGTACAGCCAAATCACGACTTTGGCTCTCTGTAAATATAAATAAGGGTGCTAATGAGCGTTTTTGAGACGGTTTCCGCGCCGTAGGTAGAGCACCTGTTGGAGATTTTTAAAGATTACGTTCTAGAAAGTACATTCAGAGCATATGAGCACGATCATGGAGAATCTGACGGGGAAATTCGCGCACGATGGGTTGGACCAGCACACGTTGTTGACGGCCAGACATTATGAGCAGGTAAAACGTAAATCTGTAGCGATAAAGCGCGGTTTTGTTAGGGGGAGGTGGAGGTAACGGATATTCGAATGAGGGCACGTGCTGTTCAACGATCACCTTCTCGCGTCCCGCTCCAGACTCAGAGTACTCGTCAGCGACAACCTGAGTCGAAGTTCATTCGATTCCGACATTCGTCGCGATGGAGGTTGGTTGAAATCCTCATTAACGAAAGGTACTCCGCGTTTCTGATGATCAAATAATCGAATACAGGCCTTCACCTCCCCCAACTCATCAACCGCCGCGGCGGTAACGTTTATTACATTCGTCCAAGATCTAAAGAAGAAGACCAAAGCTTGGGCACCGCTCATAGACCTCTGCGCTAGCGGAGAGAAGACGCTAGAGAGATTTAGATACCAATTCCCCGACGACTGGTTGTACAGCGATCAATTGCGAGGCGAATGGAGCGCTTACAACGAGATATTGAAGCGCAAAAACGACTCAATTCAAGAACAACTAGGCGCGTATCCCCATTTCATTCTGGAATGTACATGATCAGTCAATATGTGTGTTGTCAGCCGGACTTCAGCTGAAGATTGTGGCTGAGGACAAGATTGTTGAGAACAAGATCCAGGATATCATCGCCGAATGGGAACAGACACGACCCGTGCAGGGGAACCTACGCGCAGATACTGCTCTTAACACCATCAATGTTTTCGAGAGCAAACTCACGCGCGTTCAGGAGGAGTACGATCTCGTGTGCCGTGCTAAGGAAGCATTGGACCTTGAGCTCATCCGACACACTCGTCTCGGACCCGTGGTAGAGGAACTCAAGGATCTCAAAGCCGTTTGGACAGCCCTGTCGGGTATTTGGAGCCAGATCACCGAGTTGAGGGAGAACGCATGGGCCACGGTTCAACCGAGGAAGCTGAGACAACAGATTGACGGATTATTGTCGTCGACGAAGGATATGCCCACCAGGATGAGACAGTACGCGGCGTTTGAATATGTCCAGGATGTCTTGCGCGGGCTGTTGAAGTCCAACGCGATCATTGCTGAGCTCAAATCCGAGGCGCTCAAGGACAGACATTGGAAGCAGCTGTTCAAGGTCGTGAGGTTACCAAAGCAAATCACGTTGACTTTGTAAGTGGCTTCCAACATGGCTCCTCTCAGTTCACCGATGGCCTCTAGGATGACTCTCGGAAATGTCTATGACATGGACCTCAAAAGGAACGAGACGTTGATCAAGGAAGTGATCATACAAGCGCAAGGGGAGGTGAGCCGAACAGCGGATGCGGTTCTGTTGTCGGTGCTGATCCATTCAATTAGATGGCGTTGGAGGAATATATCAAGACGGTCAAGGAAACTTGGTCAAGCTATGCCCTAGACCTCGTCAATTACCAAAACAAATGCAGGCTGATCAAGTACGTTTTTGAGGCAATATATGGAATACTTGAGGTTCACGTGCTGGCAGGGGATGGGATGACCTCTTCAATAAGTGCAGCGAAAACTTGAACTCGTTGGTCGCAATGAAAATGTCCCCGTATTACAAAGGTCTGCATCATTCTAAAACTCTCAACTTTTTCTGATTTTACGTCTATCCCAGTCTTCGAGGAGGATGTACGTACCCTCGGGACTGCTCCGAATCTACCACTAACTATGTTCTAGGCAAGCTCGTGGGAGGACAAACTCAACAGGATACATGTACTTTTCGGTGAGTAATCTCTATGAACCAGGCCCTCGAACTTCTTGTGACGTTTTCCAGATGTCTGGATCGACGTTCAACGGCAGTGGGTCTACCTCGAAGGCATATTCTCTGGCAGTGCGGACATCAAGCACCTGCTTCCCATGGAGAGCGCACGGTTCCAGAACATCAACACCGAATTTTTGACCGTCATGAAGAAGGTTTACAAGTCCCCCTTCGTCCTGGATGTCATGAACCAGCCTGGTATACAGAAGAGTCTGGAGCGTTTGGCAGATCTCCTGAACAAGATTCAAAAAGCCCTTGGAGAGTACCTCGAGCGAGAACGTGCCTCTTTCCCTAGGTTCTACTTCGTTGGAGATGAAGACTTGCTGGAGATTATCGGCAACAGCAAGGACATCCTTCGCATTATGAAGCACCTTAAGAAGATGTTCGCTGGGATCTCGACAATTATTCTGGACGAGGAGCTTACGCAGATCTTGGGCTTGACCTCGAGGGAAGGAGAGGAGGTCAGGTTTAAAGAACCCATCTCCCTCAAGGAATACCCGAAGATCAACGATTGGTTGACGAAGCTGGAGTCAGAGATGAGGAGGTCTCTTGCGGTTCTGTTATGCGAAAGTGTTTCCGAGCTTCAAGGATTCTATGGCTCAGGCTTGGAGATCGAGCCTCTCATGGCATGGATGGAGAAGTATCCCGCTCAATTGGTCACACTCGCCGTTCAGGTGGCTTGGACGGGCGCTGTCGAGGCATCATTCCAGCAAGGAAGCAAACCAGAGGACGCTCTAAATACGATTCACAAAGGCCTTGAGCTCTTGGCTGATGTTGTCCTCACAGAACTGGCTCCCGTCACACGTCGCAAGTGTGAACATCTTATCACGGAACTCGTTCACCAGAGAGACGTCACAAGATCGCTGATCCAACAAGGAGTCTCAGAAAATACTGTCTTCGCTTGGTTGTACCAAATGCGATTTTACTTGGATGCTGGAGCCGCCAACCCACTGAACTGCCTTTCCATTCGCGCTTCCGATACTTCTTTCCCGTACGGATGGGAATATCTCGGTGTCCCGGACAGGCTCGTTCAAACCCCTCTTACGGACCGTTGTTACCTCACTCTTACCCAAGCCCTCGACACGCAACTCGGTGGTGCCCCGTTCGGTCCTGCAGGAACTGGTGATTATTTAAAACCAGAGTACGCGCCTCAACCATTCACGCAGAATTAAACAGGAAAAACGGAATCCGTCAAGGCTCTCGGTGTACAGCTCGGAAGATTCGTCCTCGTCTTCTGTTGCGATGAGACCTTCGATTTCCAGGCGATGGGTCGCATTTTCCTCGGTTTATGTCAGGTTGGCGCATGGGGCTGTTTTGATGAGTTCAATCGTCTGGAGGAACGTATTCTTAGCGCTGTGTCACAACAAGTTCAAACCATCCAGCAAGGTTTGGCTGCGACCGTGAAGAATCCAAATACTGAGATTGAGTTGGTCGGAAAGAACCTCAAGATCAATCCAAACATTGGTAAACGCACTGTAGAAGCCCATTTTTGTGTCGCTAATTGGAATGCGCAGGTATATTCATCACCACTAATCCGAACTATGCTGGTCGATCGCAACTACCACCTAATTTGACAAAACTGTTCAGACCGTATGACCATCTTCGGGTTCAGTGGATATCTGTTTCTCTGACGATTCATTATTAGGATGGCCATGACCCGCCCGGATCGGGAATTGATCGCACAAGTCATGTTGTTCTCCCAAGGTTTCCGCACTGCAGAAACTCTTGCTTCGAAAATCGTACCCTTCTTCAACCTTTGCGACGAACAACTCTCACCTCAACCCCACTACGACTTTGGTCTCCGAGCTTTGAAGGCAGTCTTGGCTAGTGCTGGTATCCTCAAGCGCGAACGTTTGCAAACAGGGAGCCCCGGAGAGGCTGGCGGTTTCTCGGATACCATCTCCGAGCAGCTCATCGTTATCCAGAGCGTTACCGAGACTATCGTACCAAAACTTGTTGCAGACGACGTTCCTCTATTGACCAGGTACATGCCCTTTCTCATCACCACCAGTTCCATGCCTCTGACAAAGCACGTAGTCTTCTGGCGGATGTGTTCCCTGGTGCGGATTATGTACCAGTGGACCTGAGTGCTTTGCGACAAAAGATCAGCGAGGTTTGTGTGGAGCGCCGGTTGGTCGAGGGAGAGAGATGGATCGCCAAGATCCTACAGTTATACCAGATCCAGAAGATTCAGCATGGTTTCATGATGGTCGGTTCTTCTGGTACCGGCAAGACCAACGCCTGGAATGTCTTACTCTCAGCCCTTGAGAGGCTTGATGGCGTAGAGGGTGTCTCGTATGTCATCGACCCCAAGGCGATGCATAAAGATGCACTATATGGAACCTTGGATCCAACAACCCGAGAGTGGAACGATGGTCTTTTCACGCACATCCTTCGAAAGATCGTAGATGACGTCCGTGGTGAGAGTGGGAAGAGGCATTGGATCATTTTCGACGGAGATGTCGACCCTGAATGGGTCGAGAACCTGAATAGGTGAGCTTGCATTCGTGTCACTGTTTCCGTGGATTTTGACACTTTCATCAAGTGTTCTGGACGACAACAAGCTCCTGACGTTACCCAATGGTGAACGTCTCAACCTGCCTCCAAACGTTCGGATCATGTTTGAAGTTGAACACCTCCGATATGCCACCCTCGCCACTGTCAGTCGCTGTGGTATGATTTGGTTCAGTGAAGATGTGGTAGAACCATCCATGGTTTACCAACAATACCTCGACACCCTCTCCTCCGTGCTTTTGGATGGGGACGATGAAGATTCGGCTGACTTTGCCGGAAGGCGCGTTGACGCCACTGCAGGTTCGGGTTCACCACACCTCGCGACTCAGAAACAGGCGGCGGATATCCTCCGACCCTATTTTTCGGAGGGAGAGCTTGTTAGTTCTGCCCTGGAGTTCGCCGCAAACATCGAGCACATCATGGATTTCACAACCACCCGCGCCCTGGCTACCTTGTTCTCACTTCTAAACAAGACCGTCCGCAACATCATCGAGTACAACATTCAACACTCCGATTTCCCGTTGTCCGCAGAAAACGTCGAGCAATACGTTACCAAGCGCCTCCTCGTCAACATCATCTGGGCCTTCTCTGGAGACTCGAAGTTGGACCTGCGTGCGGAGATGGGAGAGTTCTTGCAGAAGCGGACCGGTATCGACCTCCCACCCCTCCTGCCAGGTAGCTCCTTGCTCGACTACGACGTCGTAATTTCTACGGGTGAATGGATCGCATGGCACACAAAGGTTCCGTCCATCGAGATCGAGGCTCAGGCTGTTACAGCCTCAGATGTTGTGGTTCCCACCATCGATACCGTACGCCACGAGGAAGTTCTGTACTCCTGGCTCTCGGAACACAAGCCCCTTATGCTCTGTGGCCCTCCGGGTTCAGGAAAGACCATGACGTTGTTCAGTGCTCTCAGGAAACTTCCAGACATGGAGGTTGTTGGTCTCAATTTCTCCAGTGCCACGGTTCCGGAGTTGATCCTCAAGACATTCGAGCAGTATTGCGAATACCGCAAGACTCCAAATGGTGTTATCCTCGCTCCCATACAGATTGGCCGTTGGTTGGTCGTGTTCTGCGACGAAATAAACCTTCCAGCTGTGGACAAGTACGGTACTCAAAAGGTCATCTCCTTTATTCGTCAGCTTGTTGAAGCAGGTGGATATTGGCGTGCCTCTGACATGGCGTGGGTCAAACTTGAACGGATACAGTTTGTCGGTGCTTGCAACCCCCCCACGGACCCTGGTCGTGTTCCCCTCAGCCACCGGTTCCTTCGCCACGCCCCTTTGATCATGGTTGATTACCCCGGGGAGATTTCCCTCAAACAGATTTATGGAACATACAATCGCGCTCTTCTCAAAGTCGTACCTAACCTCAAAGCTTACGCGGAACCCCTTACAGACGCCATGGTCGAATTTTACCTTGCTTCTCAGAAAAGATTCACCACGGACATCCAAGCACACTACGTCTACAGTCCTCGAGAGCTCACACGCTGGGTACGCGGCATCTACGAAGCTATCCGCCCGCTTGAGATACTTTCCATGGAAGGACTCGTTCGTATATGGGCACACGAAGCTCTCCGTCTGTTCCAGGACCGTCTAGTTACCGAGGAAGAGAAACAATGGACCGACGAAAACGTCGATGCCGCAGCCTTACAACACTTCCCTACAGTCGACCAGGATGAAGCCCTCACGCGGCCGATTCTGTTCTCCAACTGGACATCGAAGAACTATATTCCAGTTGATCGAGAAGTTTTACGGGAGTATACAAAGGCGAGGCTCCGTGTCTTCTACGAGGAAGAGCTAGACGTTCCTCTGGTTCTATTCAATGACGTGTTGGACCACGTCCTGCGCATTGACCGAGTGTTCCGCCAGGTTCAGGGGCATCTTTTGTTGATCGGTGTGAGCGGAAGTGGAAAGGTATGTCGGCTTTATTCCGCGTTCTGTTCGGGATCATTCAAGCTGTTGTAGACCACCTTGTCCCGTTTCGTTGCATGGATGAATGGCCTCAGCATCTTCCAGATCAAGGTCTCCAACAAGTATACCGGAGAAGACTTTGACGAAGACCTTCGAACTGTGCTTCGCCGCGCTGGTACCAAGGGTGAAAAGATCTGCTTCATCATGGACGAATCAAACGTTCTCGACTCGGGTTTCCTGGAACGAATGAATACCCTCCTTGCCAACGCTGAAGTTCCAGGTCTCTTTGAAGGTGACGAGTACTCCGCCCTCATGACTGCTTGCAAGGAAGGGTCACAGCGAGATGGCCTTATGCTCGACTCACATGAAGAACTCTACCGGTGGTTCACTCAGCAAGTAGCGAAAAACTTGCATGTCGTGTTTACCATGAATCCCCCAGAGAACGGCCTCGCCTCCCGTGCTGCGACTTCTCCGGCCTTGTTCAATCGTTGCGTGCTGGATTGGTTCGGAGATTGGTCCGACCAAGCCTTCTATCAAGTCGGAATGGAGTTCACTCTTACTCTTGATTTGGACCTCGCATCGTACAATCCCCCTGGGCCCTTTCCGATTGCATACCGCGAACTTTCCATGCCGCCCGTCCACCGAACTGCTGTCGTCAATGCCTTGGTTTATGTTCATGAGTCGTTGCACCGTATCAATCAGCGCCTCAGTCGCCGCCAAGGTCGTTACAATTACGTTACCCCTCGTCACTACTTAGACTTGTAAGTTTCCATTTCAACATTCTCATTACCACCTTGTTTAATCTTTCCCTTTAGCATCAACCACTACGTTCGGCTCCATAACGAAAAACGCGAGGAACTCGAGGAGCAACAGCGACACTTGCACGTTGGTCTTGACAAGCTTCGCGACACTGTTACTCAAGTTGAAGAGTTGCGCAAGAGTCTTGCGACCAAACGCTCTCAGTTGGAAGCCAAGAACAAGGAGGCTAACGAGAAGCTACATCGTATGGTCAACGACCAGAAGGAAGCAGAACAGAAGAAGGCTGCCTCTATCGATATCCAAGCCGCCCTGGTCGAACAGGAACGTTTCATCGCACAGCGCCAGGAGGTTGTCAAGCAAGACCTCGCGGACGCTGAACCAGCTGTGGAAGATGCTCGGTCAGCCGTTGGCAACATTAAGAGGCAACACCTCCAGGAAGTCCGAGCGATGGCGAATCCCCCAGAGGCGGTGAAACTGGCGATGGAATCTGTTTGCACGGTTCTTGGCCACAAGATCGACAGTTGGAGGACGGTCCAGGGTATCATCCGACGTGACGACTTCATTCAACGAATCGTCAACTTCGACACTACGACACAGATGACGAAACCCGTTCGTGATCTCATGAATAAGGAGTACCTAAGTCGGTCGAACTTCAACTTTGAAGTTGTCAACCGAGCCAGTAGGGCTTGCGGACCTCTTGTGAAGTGGCTTATTGCCCAAGTGAGGTTCTCCGACATCCTGGAAAGGGTGGAACCTCTGCGAAACGAAGTCGCTTCTCTCGAGTCCCAAGCCGCGAACACAAAGGAACAGGCCCAGACCATTGTCAACATGATCGCCGAGCTGGAGGCCTCCATCGACAAGTACAAGTCCGAGTACGCTCTCCTTATCAGCGAAACGCAGGCGATCAAGGCGGAGATGGAACGTGTCCAACACAAGGTCGACCGCAGTATGAAGCTCTTGGAGAGCTTGTCATCCGAGAGAACTCGCTGGGAGTCCGGAAGCCGGACCTTCGACGTCGAGATGAGCACCATTGTTGGTGACGTTCTGATCTCTGCTGGATTCCTCGCGTACGGTGGTTTTTTCGACCAATATTACCGAGAGATGATGTGGCAGGGTTGGTGCGATCATTTGCAGGAGGCGGGCATCAAGTACAAGTCAGAGCTTGGACTCCCCGAATACCTCTCAACCGCCGACGATCGTCTTGACTGGCAGTCGAAAGGTCTGCCGTCCGACAACCTGTGTACCGAGAATGCCATCGTCCTCAAGCGCTTCAACCGGTACCCTCTCGTCATCGATCCGACAGGACAGGCCACGAATTGGATTCTCCAGGAATACAAAGATAGGAAGATCACCGTCACCAGTTTCTTGGACGAGGCGTTCCTCAAGGTTTTGGAGAGTGCTCTACGATTTGGCAACCCCCTACTCATTCAGGACGTGGAGCACTTGGATCCTATCCTCAACCCCGTATTGAACAGGGAGATTAGGCGTACAGGTGGTCGTGTCCTCATTCGTCTCGGAAACCAAGACATCGATTTTTCCCCATCCTTCATCATGTTCCTCACAACACGGGATCCTTCCGTGGAGTTCTCGCCCGATATTTGCAGCAGGGTAACCTTTGTCAACTTTACGATGACCAGGAGTAGTCTTCAGAGTCAGTCATTAGATCAAGTCCTCAAAGCGGAGAGACCCGACACGGAGCGCAAGCGTACAGATTTGATGAAGATGCAGGGCGAATTCAGGTTGCGACTCCGCACTTTGGAGAAACTGCTGCTTCAGGCGCTGAACGAATCGTCGGGTAACATCCTCGACGATGACAAAGTCATTGATACCCTCGAGACATTGAAGAAGGAGGCCGCTGTCATTACGAAGAAGGTCGAGGAAACCGATATGGTCATGCGAGAGGTGGAACAGGTCACCGCGGAGTATCTTCCACTCGCTCAGGCTTGTAGTGCAATCTTCTTCATCTTGGAACAGCTGAACCTGGTCAATCACTTCTACCAATTCTCCTTGCGTTTCTTCCTCGACATCTTCGACTACGTCCTCCTACACAACCCGAAGCTGAAAAACGTTTCCGACCACGCTCAGCGACGCAGCATTCTCCTCAACGACCTCTTCCTCGTCGCGTATAAGCGAACATCCCGCACCCTTTTCCACCGTGATCACGTAATGCTTGCCGTTTTGCTCGCTCAAGTCAAGTTGCGTGGCGAAGAAGAAATTGCTGACGAGTACGAATTTCTGTTGGAGGGTGGCGAAGGCGCGGTTGTTGCATCTGGAGGCAGCGGTGGATCCTCATTCCTAAGTGACGAGCAACTCCATCGTTTGGAGCACTTCTCGAAATCTCCACTTTTCAGGCCCGTCCGAGACCACATCTTGTCCAATGAAAGTGTCTGGGCTGCCTTCCTGGAAGCCGGCTCCCCTGAAAAGACCATCCCATCTCCTTGGGATCCGAGCACTCGTAAGTGGTCTAGCAGCATAGGTTTCCAGGACTTGACTCTTCCCGCAGCCGCCCTGAACGCCATTCGTGACATGCTCATCATCAAGTGTCTCCGACCAGACCGCCTTCTCCAAGCAACTGCAACTTTCGTACAGACTGTGTTCCAAGTAGACCTCGCCGCGGAGTCTGCCTACGTCCTGGGAACCATGGTCAATGATGAGATAGCACCAGCTACCCCGTTGGCGCTGGTTTCCGTCCCCGGATACGACGCCAGTTACCGTGTGGATAACCTCGTTCGAGACTCAGGCGCTAGGTGTGCTTCGGTGGCCATGGGTTCTCAGGAAGGTTTCACTCAGGCCGACCAAGCGGTTGCGTTAGCAGCAAGACAGGGTACCTGGGTACTACTCAAGAACGTTCACTTGGCACCAACATGGCTTGGACAACTGGAGAAGAAACTACAGACTCTCAACCCACACCGCAGCTTCAGGTTATTCCTGACGATGGAGGCTAACCCGTCCATTCCCGTCAACATTCTCCGACAATCAAGGATCCTGATGAACGAGCCACCTCCCGGTATCAAAGCCAACCTCCTCGATTCATTGCGTAACATCCCTCCCTCGCGCTTGTCCCAGGGTCCCGCTGAAAAGGTCCGTTTGTACTTCTTGCTTGCCTGGTTCCATGCCGTAGTGCAAGAGCGCCTTCGCTACGTCCCGTTGGGGTGGAGTAAGACGTACGATTTCAATGACTCCGACATGGCATCCGCCTTCCTCACGATTGACTCATGGCTTGGACGTGCCGCCAAATCACGGGCGAACATCGATCCTGCCGCCATCCCGTGGGACGCCGTGAAGACGCTCATCAAACAGTCCGTTTACGGAGGCAGGATCGACAGCGACTTCGATCAGCGGATTTTGGACGCCTTTGTTGATGGGCTGTTCACTCCTCACGCATACCACGTTGACTTCGACCTCGTTCCGAGCACAACTGGAGAACGCACACTCCCTGTTCCCGATGGCACGAAGCTTGAAAACTTCCTTGCATGGGCTCGACGCCTTCCCGACCGCGAGCCGCCCTCGTGGCTTAGCTTACCCTCCACAGCGGAACGTCTGATTGCCGTTGCACAAGGTACGTATCGCCAGCACGAGGCCGAGATCCGGTGTATTCAAAATACTTGACAGGAAACGAACTGCTGGGTAAATTGAGGAAGATGCGAATGTTGGCAGATGATGATGATGACTCCGCGCCCGCTGTCGGAGCTCCTCAAGGGCAAACGTCACAACAGCCTGCTTGGATGAGGCAACTGCACGACCGCTGTCAAGAATGGATTGGTCAACTCCCCGCCGTGAGTGATCGGCATCCCGCAGTTCCAGTTCGACGGGATCTAACAAACCATCGCAGAGCTTCCAGACTCTTTCCAAGCAGACCGCAGACAACTCAGACCCGCTTCACCGATTGTTCTTCCGAGAAGGAGCCATCGGAGATAAACTTCTTTCCCAGGTCCGCAGAGACCTTTCCGACGTTGTGAAGGTCTGCGAGGGTGCCCTGAAGCAGACTAACCATTTGCGAACTCTCATGAGTGCCTTGACGAAAGGTAGTTGCTGTTGCTTTCATTAACCCTGGAAATGTTACTGATGTACGACGAAGGGACTATCCCGGACCACTGGCGCAAGTACAAGGTTCAAAAGTCGATGTCCGTTTCTGAGTGGATCCCAAATCTCGCTCGTTGTTTGGCACAATTGGATCATATCTCCGGACTGGACAACTTGAACAGCGTCGAGGTCTGGCTCGGCGGGTTGTTCTATCCTGAGGCTTATATTACGGCAACTCGGCAGGCGGTGGCGCACAGGAAGAAGTGGAGTTTGGAGACGCTTTATTTGCAGCTAGATTTGGAGAAGGTGAACGACCCCGAGGCTTTCATTCTCGATGGTGAGGTTTTCATGATCCGCATCCGGTCCCTCACCTCACGCTAACCTTGATTCTTTTAGGTTTGGTTCTAGAAGGTGCTTGTTGGGCAACGGACAGGCTCGAACTCAACCAGGGCGAGTCTGTGCGGCTCAACCCTTCGCAGATCAGATGGGTGCAGTCGAACGAAGTTCCTAGAGGATCGGTCAATCTCCCGGTATACCTGAACAGCGACAGGAGCGACGTCTTGTTCACTGTGGACCTTCCTTTCGATGGCAGCGCTGGCTCCTTGGTAGCGACCAGGGCTGTCTGTTTGACAGCTTAGAGACGATTACGACGACGACCCGATGACGATTTTTGTTGGAATACCCTAGATGATGTTACATATCTGTTGGCTTGCTGTTTTCATACGTATCGCATTTGCAATGGAAGGATAATTGACACATAATGTGCGGTTGGTATTGCAATCTGCACTATGACCGTTGCACTGTGCTCCCCGGAGCGATGTGTAAAACCTTCCAATCGACCTCTATGCCCTTGGTCTTGAATATAGCTCGAGCGTCTTCGGCTATAGCCTCGAACCCACCAGTTGCCAATGCTAGAATGGTAGGGCCCGCTCCTGAAAGGCAAATGCCTAATAAGCCAGGATGCGTTTCGGGCGTGATGCTTGATGTCACTTCAGGTAAACCAGGTATCTGTATGGCCGTTATCAACCCCTGTAAGATGAGATGGGAAGTGAGGACTCACCAGTTCTTTACGATATGGTTGGTGTATGCGATCTTTCATCGCCTCGTAGATGAGTTCCGGATCGGGAGGGTTTGCTGCGAGAGCGGTGGTTAAGACGGCGATCCGTTGCAAATTAAATACCTGGATGGAAGTTTATTGTGAGCCAGGGCTCGAAGTGTGTTCACGAGGCGACTGTGAGAGACGTACGAGATCCTTTCGTGAGTAAGATTGCGGTAGCACCTGCCTCGCGCTCGCGGTGCTCAACTCAAACCTGGGCACGATCGCCACGGCCTGGATGCTCTCCGACCATCCGAACCGAACGTAATGCCCGATCCCGGTCGGCGGTTTCGGAGGGTCCAGACCCCAATCCTCCCCAGCGTCAGGCGGGTATTCAGGCAACACCTCGCTCAGCGGGACCGAGGCCGCCTCGGTCGCCGCCGTGTCCAGTTCCCGCAGGTAGGACCCGACGAATCCGCCGACGAGGGCGGCGGTTACGTTATCCGGGTGCCTTTCGACCATCAGCGCAAAGTCGAGCATTCGAGAGGTCGAGAGGTCGAGGTTTCCCAGTTCGTTTCCTAGTAACACTCCGGCGATGACGGCCGCTCCTGAAGATCCTAATCCGCGGCCGAACGGGATCTCGTTGTCCACCGCGATTTGGAGTTGGACGTTTCGTGTCGTTCCGTCGGAGGGGTCGGAAAGGGTGGTGGGGAACCTTTGGATACCGTGACAGCGTAAAACGTACAGCGCGACTCGGGTGGTCAGGTTCTTGTAAGGGTCCAAAGGGACTTCGTCGGACCCTTCGCCCGTGTACTTCAATATCGGTGGGGTCCCGTGAGGTCCATCGGTCGGCACGAAGGTGACGGTGAGCGTGAGGTGAAGCGATAGAGATAGCCCGACCACGTCGAATCCGGGGCCGATGTTGGCCGATGTTGCGGGTACCCTAATGGTGAAGGAAGAGCACGGTTGTCTGACGCTGGCCATCCCCTTGCGTTTTGAAATTGAGCTGAGGGACGGAAGACACAGAAGTGTCTTACGGGAATCCCGGAGTCTTTTTTTTCATCGGTGACGGATCTGACTCGGGCCCTCCCTCGAGGAAAGCCAGGGGCCTGAGATCGAAAGGGCGCTTAAATTATACACCATCGAAAGAGTAAGACTCCCCCCGCGAAATAAAAGGTCGTGAAAGAAAACAAAGTCGCGACAACAGATGTAGGATGTATGTATTGTACAACTATGCAATAAGAGTTCAATGTCGGAGCATCTTAGATGACCGTGAACTGTGCGAATGGAGCGAAAGAGTCAGTCCGGAAAGATCGCATGTGGGATTGAATGGAATCGTATACTCACATACACCATATCGCCCATAGCCCCTCGTTGGGCAACAGGGGCAGCGACTATAGAGATTGAGAGCGTCAGTCAGTGGGACCATGCGGGATGGCAGAGATGGCGCGCACTTGGCTGATGATTCGCTCCCGAGTGGATCACTGCGAGCCTATAATGCCCAGCGGGCAGGCCACCGGTAACATTAGTAGACAGAACTCCGTTCACCGCCGGTAATTCCAATCTCTTAAAGAACGCAAAGAGTTTCGGATTCGTCGGCGTCGTCTGTCCGAACCCGGTCAACAGCTCAGCGACGACGTGCGAATGTCCCATAACGTCCCCATTGGCGTTGACCACCACAGGTGCAGACAAGAAAGTTGTGTTCGAGTTTGTGGCCCAACCGGTTTCGAGGTTGTTGACCGCGACCTTAATGGTGAATGTTGAATTTTTGGCGAGCGTCTCAAAATTCGGTGGGAAAATGATCTTGGCCGAGGGTATGTTATCCACGCTCGGAATGACGCCTATCGGGGCCGGATTACACGACCCACCTATTGAATTGGAACACCGGGATCAAACGAGTGTCTCGAGGCGGTGCGATGCGAACGCACCAGGAATCTGGGTGCCGTTGGTGAGCGGCTTGTTCACAGTCTTGCAAAAGTTGATCCAGTTGTTGCTCGAGGTCTGACTTTGCACTACATCCTAAAGGCTGAGCCCACGTCCGATGGATGAAGCGAACGCTTGCAGACCTTGTGGGGGATTTGTGGTATCACCCTGTCCGTCGTTCTCAAAACCGGTAGAGAGTACCGCTGGGTCCAAACAAAGAGAGGTTTGTGACGGATCCTCTTGACGGATCGCATGAAGAGCCCTTGTCGCGGGAGTGCGCTTTGTATTCCTGTTCTCCTTGACACAGCCTATAGTCATCCCGGGGGAATCGATCTTGGGCGACGCTCGGCACCTACACAACAGTGAGCGTTATCGCCTAGCCGGGGCGAACGGGAATGGCATACACGAGACCGACATCGCATGGTATCAGGTCAAAATGCCCTCGGACACATCGAGCCAATTGATCGTTAATGCAAGCCACCTCAGAGTCTGTTGTGCAGGGAGACGTCGGAGTGAGGGATTCGAACTTGGCACTGTTAGATAGTGATGATCAGCAACCATTAAAATATGCATATTAACCCCAAGGCGTACTTGAGCGCGATTGCATCCTGTCCGTTCTGAAGCGAGTGCGCTTTCCTTCTCGCATAGGGACCAGCGTTTACAGAAGCAAAGAGCGAAAGACAAAAGGTCAAAAGCAAGCCGGCGGTGGGGTGCATCCTGGGGAAGGGGCGAGGGGACGGGGAGACTTGACGCCAGAAGATTGAGCTAATATATAGCCGCACGGACCGTTTGAATAGAAAGCAGATGTGATACGGTGGCGTGTAAATGCCTCAAGCTCAAGCGTGGAATGCCGGTACCCAATGATGCGCTCGACGTCAATAAGTACGCGGAAGCAAACGTCCACTCCTGACTTCTGGTTTGCACAGCCTATGAGCGATCCCTCGGTGGCTTATTACGCTCACGACTGGGCTGCCGACGGTAAGACGCAGTGTGCCCTCGAGAAGCCCTACCAGCGCCCGCCCTGAGCCGAATGAAGGCACAAAGTTGATCAAGAAACGGGACGCCCGGCGGATCCGAGGAGCACATCACGTCCTTCATTTCACCGGAAGCCGGGGGCCCCATCGACATCAATACATCGCCACAGTAGCTCACGAGGGGAGATGGAAGGGGAATACACCGCTGTGACTGTGAGTGACCAGTGGAATCAGGTCTTCAACGAATCCTCATCGAGGTCGAGCGCTGCGCGTTCAATTACGCTCTGCGTCAACCCGAAACAGCTACGTACAGCGGGCATCAGAAAACCGTCGACCACCCCTTCCGCGTTGACTTTTGCGTTGAAGGTTTGTTACCCGACGGAGACACTCGAAACGAATCAGACAGCACATCTGTCGGCTAGTTGATGGATGTATGGATATCACAACTGATGAAACCACAAGCAGGGAGCGTCTCCATTACGCAGTGAATTGAGGGGCTCGCAAAATGGTTAGGCTCGAGTTTGTGTCTCGAGCATATCATCTCACGTATCGAGTAGGTGAGGTCTTGACCCCAGTACCCAAGTTCAACGGCACTCCGCTCAATGGACTCGCGATCCAAAGGTATGGTCAGTAGCAAGCAAGCCGTCTTTCACTTTCTCAATGGCGGCAAGGTGTGTGTTACAACGATCAAGGTCATTTCGAACTTCTACATGTAATCTTCCAGAGGAGGGGGGCGGCCATCGTCGTCGGAATCAGAGTCCACATCCGCAGACGAACCGGAGAGATCAGCTCTTCCTACGCCCATTTGGGCCATCATCTGCAGAAGGGCTTTGAGCAACGATTGGCATTGAGGAAGATGAAACCAACCTCCCCGAGTCCACCAAGTTTCGGCATGCCCCCTATGTCCAAATCTTTATTCTCCGATACACCCGCCCCATCCTGCTCATCCTCATCAACCCACTTGTCAAAGTCGACCTTGATGAAGTCCGACTTCTGTTCAGCCTTTGGAAGGCGTGGCCAGTACTCGAGTTTTTTCTCCTTCTTACGAAGGATCACGGAAAAACGGCGAGAATTCAAGTGCCTCTTACTCTCCTGGCGTTGAGATCAGTCGCAGCCTCCTGTGTAAAACGCATCGAAAAAGGCATGTACTTCTGGAATGACCTCTCCAAACAACTCCATGTCGAATGCGTAGTCCTTCTCTTCGACGCCCTTCTTGGCGCTGTTGCGATTAGAGGGCGATTCGTTAGGAATTCCATTTATCGATCACATTGCGTGATCTGCGACTCACTTCCCAGTTCTGGCTTTGAACGAGATCTTTGAGGAAGTCAACTCGTATTTGAGCGTAGATCCGTTGATATCAGGCAAGTTGACAGTCAGATACACGACGTTCTACAGCGTCGGTTGATAACCCAATGGTTAGGAATCAAGACTTTTTGCGAGAGAGACAAAGGATCATCAACCTTTCCGGCTTGAACATCGCTGCTGCGTTGAGCCCAGAGGATTTCAGGATGCAAAGTCATCCCCACGACTGATAACGAGGGGGTCTTGTTTCTTTGATCAGATTATCATTTTGGCTGAACGAATGGAATCTATTTTATTTTCATGGGATTTTGGCATTGGCCCTCGGGGCTGCCGCCCTTCTTCAGCACGTGAGTTCGCACAGTACAAGAACGCCTTGTGACGAGCAATCTCACGGTCCACAGGTATGGCCAGTAGCAAGCAAGCCGTCTTTTACTTTTTCAATGGCGGCAAGGTGTGTGTTACAACGATCAAGGTCATTTGGAACTTATACATGTAATCTTGCAGAGGAGGGGGGGCGTCATCGTCGGAATCATAGTCCGCATCCCCAGGAAGACCTGATGAACTGGACATGCTAGCGCTATGGCCCATTTGGGCCATCATCTGCAGAAGGGCGTTGAGGAACGAATGGCATTGAGGAAGATGAAACCAACCTTGTCGAAATCCATGCTTCCACCCATGCCCGGCATGCCCGGGCCAAACTCTGGACCCGCCCCATCCTGCTCGTCCTCATCAACCCACCTGTCAAAGTCGGTCTTGATGAAGTCCGACTTCTGTTCAGCCTTTGAAAGGCGTGGCCAGTACTCGAGTTTTTTCTCCTTCTTCCGAAAGATCAAGGCAAAAAGACGAGCATTCAGGGTCTTCTTATACCCCTGGCGTTGAGATCAGTCGCAGCCTCCTGTATATCGACGAGTAAAACACCAATGGAAAAGGCCCATACTTCAGGAACGATCTCTTCGAACAACTCGATGTCGAATGCGTATTCCTTCACGGGGCTGTTGCGATTAGAGTGCGATTCGTCAGGGATTTCATTCATCGAGATCTGAGACTTACCTCCCAGCCTTGGCTTTAAACGAGATCCTTGTGGAATTCGAGCGTAGAAACGATGATCTCAGGCAAGTTGACAGTCAGATACACGATGTTCTGCAGCGTCGGTTGAAAATTTGATGATTAGAAATAAGTGTTTTTGCGAGAGACAGGGAATCGACAACCTCTTCGGCTTGAACATCGCTGCTGCGTTGAGCCCAGAGGATTTCTGGGTGCAAAGTCATCCCTGCGACTGATATGGAGGGCGTCTTGTTTCTTCGATCAGATTATCATTTTGGCTGAACGACTCTATTATAATCATAGTTTCATGGGATTTTGGGATTGGCCCTCGGGACTGCCGAGGCCCTATTCCGGCGTCACAAAGTCTCCTTTCTCCAGCACGTGAGTTCGCACAGTATGAGTTGAACGCCTTGCGACGAGCAGTCTCACGGTCCAAAGGTATGGCCGGTAGTAAGCAAGCCGTCCTTTACCTGTTCTATGGCAACGGGGTGTCTCTTACGATGATCAAGGTCATTTCGAATTTCTACATGTAATCTTTCGGAGGAGGGGGGCCGTCGTCGTCGGAATCAGAGTCCGCATTCGCAGCGAGACCCGATGAACCGGAGGGGCCAGCGCGTCTCAAATCGCCCATCATCTGCAGAAGGGCTTTGAGGAACGACCGGCACCGAGGAAGATGAAACCAACCTTCTCGTAATCCATGCCTCCACAGTCCATCATTGCACTCCCCATGCCGAAATCGGGGTCCTCCGGTACATCCTGCTCGTCCTCCTCGACCCACGCGGAAAAGTCTTTCTTGATCAAGGCTGACTTCTGTTCAACCTTGGAAAGGCGTGGCCAGAACTCGAGTTTTTTCTCCTTTTTACGAAGGGTCAAGAGGAAAGAGCGAGAGCTCAGGCGGATCTTACTCTCCTGGCGTTGAGATCAGTCGCAGCCTCCTGTGAATTGGCGAGTAAAACACATAGAAAAAGGCGCGTACTTCTGGAATGACCTCTCCAAACAACTCCATGTCGAATGCGTAGTCCTTCTCTTCGACGCCCTTCTTGGCGCTGTTGCGATTAGAGGACAATTCGTTAGGGATTCGATTTATCGGTCACATTGCGTGATCTGCGACTCACTTCCCAGTTCTGGCTTTGAACGAGATCTTTGAGGAGGTCAGCTCGTATGCGAGCGTAGATTCGATGATATCAAGCAAGTTGACGGTCAGATATACGACATTCTACAGCGTCGGTTGAATACCCAATGGTCAGAAATCAAGACTTTTTGCGAGAGAGAGGAAGGATCGGCAACCTTTTCAGCTACAACATCGCTGCTGCGTTGAGCCCAGAGGATTTCGGGGTGCAAAGTCATCCCCACGACTGATAACGAGGGGGTCTTGTTTTTTTCGATCAGATTTTGGCTGAACGACTCTATTATAGTTCCATGGGATTTTAGGATTGGCCCTCGGGACTGCCGAGGCCCTACTCCGGTGTCACGAAGTCTCCGGCGCATGAGTTCGCACAGTATCACTCGATGTTCTCCGAACATATGTGCGCGCTGGCTGACTTCAAGCCCTTCCCCGAAATCCTTGCTACGGAGACATCATCTTGGAAATTCCGAATGGACAATGCCACCAGTTTCCCTTTCGATTGTCGACGGATCAAAATCACTGCTCCCAATGATCATTCCTTCGCCGCGGCCGTCGATGCGCATAACGCGTCGTACAAATTCATGGCACAGCGCGTGACGCATGTCATCTCGGCCCCCAAACCCATTGCAGGAGGCGTCGAGTGCCACCCCCGTCCTTTCGCTACGATGCTGACCTGTTGGGAGGGGTGCCCGAGGCATCGGCTGTCGACATCCCTCCCTTGGACGATCATGCATCATGCTCCTTTCAAGGCCGCCATTCGCGTCGAGCATGGCAACTTTGTTTTTTTTCCGGCTGACAACGAAGTGTTATACAGACGTGAACCGGTGAACGGGTCCGGTGCCCTGGGCCGAATGGAAGCATAATAGATCAAGAAATCTGAGGCTGGGTTAATCCCCAGAGGCCAGGGCACGCGATGAATCGCAATAGTAGCTCACGATGGGATGGAACGCGAATAAACCCCAGTGGCTGCCTCGAACCCTCATCGAGGTCGAGGGCAGCACGTTCGTTTACGTTCTGCGTCAACTCGAAACAGCTACGTACTAAGAGCGGGCGTCAGGAAACCGTCGACCACTCCTTCCGCGTTGACTTTTACGTTCAAGGTTTGTTACCCCGACGGAGATACTCGCAACGAATCAGACAGTGGGCAAAGAGATGCATTACAACATTACGCGAAGTATGGTACATACAACTTCGTACATTTACACTGGTCTTCTTTTGTATGTGGTCGACGAGCCGGGCGATTGCGAGGCACAGCTTGCTTGGCTTTATGTGTTGCCTGTTCCCGGGGAAGTTCCCAGGTGGTGGCGGCATATGATGCCCAAGAATGGGTGTGTGGATAAAGCCACGGCCACGAAACGGCAGCCGCCCTCGGGTGAACGGCGTATTGCGCACTTCTGCCTTTTCAAGCCGCTGCTCGAGATCTTCTGGGGGAACCTCATCCCCCGCTAGGTCAATGACAATGGCACCCGCTCGCGGCCGCCGCGAAGCAATACCTCTCTACCTTTCCTTTAGCTTTCAACCCAAACCTCACTTCCGAGGAAACGGCGACGTTCGGTGGGATGCCGAAACCCAATTTTTCGGCTCGACCTCGACTTTGTTCGTCTGCGAACCCTCCTGGAGACCCAATAGGGAGCTTGACAGGGTCTCCGAGGCCCAAAGCACCCTTGAAGTACTGGCCCCAGGTAAGGAGTTTTCCAGAGGATGTGAGAGCACCGAAGTGGTAGTCACCGAGGACGACTGAGATGACACATTTGTTCTGGAGTTCTGGGATGATTGTCGGCAGCATCTCCGGGGTGGTCTCTTCATCTCCCTTGAGTACCATGGAGGACGAGTAGGCGAAGAAGGTCTTGAAATGCGCAGAAACCTGGATATCGTAAAATCGGCACGAACTCAAAAAGCCCTTGACCCGAGATAGCTTCCGTGGGTGATGTGCATGGTATCTGGCGGCGGCTGCGTGTTCTATGACTTTGTATGGCTCAGAGTAGTGTGGAAGATAACGCCAGATCTAAATAGATGCTTCGTCGGTCAGTCCATCTATCTTGAGGACATGGCCTTTGTTGGTCAACCCCACGAGGCAATTATCGAAGGGTGCTACAGTCGAAATTGTTATAATACATATGGTCAAAATGCATATTTTCAAAATTGCATACGGTTCGGGCGGGAACGGTGCTCGTCCGGTGTGTTTTCCCATCGATATTGCATAATGCATATTGCATAGCCACCGGGGTGACCTCTCCCCGCAAATTATGCGTTTTCAGCCTCGGCAAATGCGAGGCTAATTTGTAATTTTGTGGGAATATTTGCCACCCGGGCAGTGGATACCGACGAAAAAAATCGAGCACGTTTTCCCTGCAATTTCCCTCACTATGGACCCCCCTCCCACTGAGAAAACCCGTAAGCCACGGACCATAAAGCCCTATGCGAGCAAACCAGGCCCAAAAGGCAAAAACTCAAAAAATCTTCCGGCAACCTCGGCTCAACCTTTGAAAAAAGTCAAAGAACGACTGACAAACAACGATTGGATTCAGGTTTACCGTTGGATCGACGACCATCCTCATTCAACACAAGCAGATGCTGTGAAGCACTTTGCAACGCGGCAAAACGGCGGCGCTCTCGTCTTTGATCAAGGCTCGCTATCCCGTAATCTCAAAAAACGGAGCCAGAGGGAAGCTGAGGTGGCAGAGAATCCAGCTGCACTCTCTTCAAAACGAGCCCGTATCGTCACCCGCCCAGATGTCGATCGCGCGCTATGGATGTGGGTCCAGGATCGTATGTCAAAAAGCCGAACAGTATCTGGTCCGGAGTTGAGCGAGAAGCGAAAGATCTTTGAAGCGAAATTTCAAGTGCCAGAAACAGAGCGGCTTTCTGACACTGGTTGGCAACAGGCTTTTTACCGAAGGTTGTTCTCATCTGATCCTACCACCCAAACAATAACTCACCTCCCAACAGATATGGTTTGAGGGAAATGAAGCGACATGGAGAGGCCGCATCTGCAGATCCGAAGGACGTTGAAGAGGAACGTGTTCGACAACGGGAAATTCTTGCAAGATATCTCCTTTCCGACTGCTTCAATATTGATGAAGCTGCCCTCCTCGGTTTCAATATCCCAGATCGGGGAATGGCCACCATCATGCTCAGCGGAGTGAAGAAGAGTAAAGAGCGGGTGACAATTCTCTTCGGATGCAACGCAGATGGGAGCAAGAAGCTTCCTCTGTTCTTCATTGGCAAATCAAAGCAGCCACGGTGTTTTGGAAAGAAGACAGGAAAGGAACACGGCCTCTACTACAGAAACAACAAGAAGGCGTGGATGACCGCAGTCTTGTTCGAAGAGTGAGCACATCTGACTTGTCTGCTTCATAAAAGGTGACATAAACATTCAACAGATGGATCCGTGACTTTGACAAGAAGATGCAGCGGCAGAACCGCCACATCTGTCTCCTCCTCGACAATTTCTCTGGCCACTACATTGACTACGAACCAAAAAACATCGAAATGGTCTACTTTGCTCCAAACCTCACACCGTGGGTCCAACCGCTGGATGCCGGAATAATTCGCTGCTTCAAAGCTCGCTACCGCAGTCGTTTCTGCAAAGACGCTCTCGAGCGTGATGAGCTTGGTGAGGAAAACATCTACAAGATCAACTTACTCCAGGTTTTTCGAATGGCCACAGCAGCATGGAACGAGATCTCTGCCGAGACAATCAGGAACTGTTGGAAGCATGCTGGCATTCGACGCGACCCGATCACCATACGTTTACCGGCGCCGACACTCGTCCAACAAGGGTGGTCCATTATCCTCAAGTTTGCGTCCCAGTCAGATATGTTGTTGCCCGAGGCGGAAGCCCAGCTCCAAGCGTTGTTTAAGGACCAGTACAGCGACGATGATTGGCGGCCAGCGCTAAAAGTCGTGACCGAATGCGAGCCCGATGACAACCCGATCGAAGCGATTTCGAAGCTGCGAGAATCAATGTCAGCAACACCCCCTGCCCCCCTGTCTATCTCTGAGGAATCTGATACTCACCTCCTTGAGTACAACGAGGCTCTCGTGGACCTGGGTCACTCCATCGGAGCTTTGAAGAAGCGCAATCGGCTCTTCAAAGGTGTCCTCACGGCTGAGGAATTTGTTGAGTTGGAAGTGGACGAAGAAGAGGAAGAGGAGGTGAAGTTGAGGACTGATGAGGAGATTGTTGAAGAGGTAACAAGGGAGGCGACGGGGCCTAGCAAGGAGATTGTCGACGAAGCGGAAGAAAACGAGAGCGATGACGACGACCCAATCAGCCTGGCAGAGATGATGGATGCCGCCATGAAGCTGGAGAATGGGGCACCGGTGGTTGGCGGCTGTGGTATTGAGCTATCGGCACTCTGCCGTAGGTTCAGAATAGAGCTGAGGAGGGTGATGGACCAGGAGGCGCGACAGACGACTCTCGATAGGTTCTTTGTGCGTGACCAATAATAGCCCTGTCACGCTTTTGGCCTAGTGTCACACGTTGTAACAATTTGTCACACTTTTGATTATGCATAATGCCGAAAATGCATTAGGATTTCGAGGGGACGGACGATATGCATTATAACAATTTCGACTGTATCTTGATCAACCAGACAGGATTTGGGAACGTCGGTTTCAAGGATTCGGGGTCCTCGCAGCTTCTGAGACTGAGACTCTGAGACTGGGCGGGAATTGATGATTCGGTTGCAGGCTCTCAAACAGATGAAAGTTGGTGCTGCGAGTCGATCAGTGATTTTTTTTTTTTTTTTGAATTCTGATTTAACGTGCTACAGCAACTCCTAACCTACTGCTCATCCGTATGGACAGAACACGTGGTAAAACACTAAGTAATACCAACTCCTACAAAGACAGACATCCCATTTTAGCTACGCGGAGGTAGGGAAGAAAAAGAGAAAGTCCATGCAACTACCGAATTCGGGGTTCAGAGCTACATACAAAGGAACAGAACCGTAACCAAAGAAACAGAACCCAGTCCAAAAGAAAAAGTTGTTGAAGTGTGTTGTTGAATGAGTGTCCTGTGGCGACAGAGTGGCCATGTGGATGCACCAGCGGCGGATCCTAGTGTCGCATGTATGGAAGGAGTGAAGGTGGTCAGGCGACCCGTGTCGACGGGGACCTGGTAAAGAGAGTGGAATCCGATAGGCCTGTATCGGTGGTAGGGCAGGGGAGGGAAACTGGGAGGAAAGGGAAGTGGGGGGATGGACCGGGTTCCACGCGCAAATTGCTGCGTGGGTGAGGGCCGGTAGCCTAGGCCATTAGCTCACAGGTGGGGAGGAGGGGGCCGGGATAAGAGGGTTAGTGCCAGATGTAGGGTGGGTGCCGTTATCACGTGTAGGATCATCGATGGGCCTGGATGGATCCAAGGAAGGATAGGGTGAGGCGTTTACGATCGAAAGGGCCATGAGGCAGGATCGTGGCCTATTGAGGCGGCACATGAGGCAAAGGGCGTGTCCGGGTGGTCAGAAGCGCGAGGCGAAACACCTGTTGCGTCGACGGTGGACGAGGTTGGGGAAGACCACCGCTGTATGGGCAAGTGGCACGGGTAGACCGGCGTCCGCTGCAGGTCTGTTGCTTTGATTTGGAAAGGTTTGGCGCACACAGCCAAAGGGGTTGGGAAGGGAAAGGGGCCGGACGAGAAAGGGAGCATTCGAGTAGTCCACCCGGGATTTTACAGGCATTCGTATTCTCGGTTGGGTTACCAGCTTGGCCGCTTTGGCTGAGTCTGACGGGATTCCCAGTGAGAACGCCATCCCCACCAAGGTTGCAAACTCTCTCCTGCCAGCAGAGGGGCCCGAAGGCTTTGTATCCGCTTCCAGTACGTGATCCGACCTGATCTCTACAACCAACTTACACCCCAAGACTGTTGCAGACGTACCAGAGTGACCGATGTCCCACGATGGCCCTCCAGGGGACGAATCCTCGCAGGAGGGGACCGTGGGAAAAGAGCGACCAAGTGGAAGTAGAGGACAAACCGCGGATGAGTCGATCAGTGATCCGAGCGCCTTTCGTCAACCACCCTCCCAATGTCCAACAACTTAGACGTGCGTGCACACAGCGACTCTACCTGCAGCAACGGCTGACGACTGGGTACCTCTTGGCTTTGGGTAGCGTGCTATTGAGCTTGTGCAGCGAGCCATCGATGAAGATGTCAAGCAGAACTATGCGGAAGCATACAGGCAATACCAGAACGCTCTGGACTACTTCATGCTGGCACTCAAATGTAACGTCGTCTTACTCGCCGCTTAACGTACCAATTTCCTAACGCTGGCTCTAAACTCTGATTGTTTGCCGTCATCGTCTTCCATCCCCCACTCCCATTCCCCGCCATCCGTACCGTGGCCGATCATCCAGATGAGAAGAACGACAAGTCAAAGCATTTGATTCGGTCAAAGATCAACGAGTACCTTACGAGAGCCGAAACATTGAAGCAGCATTTAGTGTCCGGAGAAAAGTCAAAGAAGAATGTGGTCGGGGCGAACGGGGTGGTTAATGGCGGCTCTGGCGCAGCGGGAAAAAAGTAGGCCGCTTCTGTCTGAAATTTCCATGTTCCCCCCCATGAATTCCGCTGCTTGTTCAGGGGCGATGATGATGAAGCTGACCCCGAGGTCAAGAAGCTTCGCGCTGGTCTGGCAAACGCGATTATTGTGGACAAGCCTGATGTCAAGTGGGAAGATGTTGCTGGTTTGGAGGCCGCGAAGGAGTCGTTGAAGGAGGCCGTCGTTCTTCCTATAAAGTTCCCACAGATGTTTACCGGAAAGCGGACACCGTGGAGGGGTATCTTGTTATATGGCCCACCGGGGACGGGAAAGTCTTTTCTCGCAAAAGCCGTCGCTACCGAGGCGAAGGGTACCTTTTTTAGTGTAAGTTCGTCCGATCTTGTCAGCAAGTGGCAAGGTGATTCAGAACGGTAAGTGATTTCGGTTGCCGATTTGATTGATTCAAGTCGATGACACTGTTATTCAAGGCTTGTGCGACAACTGTTCGAGATGGCGAGAGAAAGTAAACCAGCTATCATCTTTATTGACGAAGTTGATTCTCTCGCTGGAACTCGTAACGAGGGCGAGTCTGAGGGGTCGAGACGTATCAAGACGGAGTTTCTGGTTCAGATGAACGGTGTTGGTCACGATGACACCGGTGTGCTTGTCCTCGGAGCCACGAATATCCCGTGGGCTTTGGACAATGCTATCAAGCGAAGGTGAGTAAAAGCGGAGTATTGGCCGGTCTGTGTGCTGAACTTCTTCATTTCCAGGTTCGAGAAACGTATCTATATTCCACTTCCTGGCCTCGAAGCGCGGAAACGAATGTTCGAGCTGCATGTTGGCAATACCCCTTGCGAGCTGACACAGAAGGACTACCGAGAGTTGGCAGAACAGACAGAAGGGTACGCCTTTTTCTACGCCATTACCTCCCCAATACCTCACTTTTGATAGATACTCCGGTTCCGATATCGCAATCATCGTTCGAGATGCCCTCATGCAACCAGTACGCAAAGTTATGTCTGCGACCCACTTCAAACAAGTCCCTTCAGAAGGCGGAAAGTTGACATGGACGCCTTGTTCCCCTGGTGACCCCGCTGCCATTGAGAAGACATGGGCGGAGGTCGAGGGTGGCGAACTTCACGAACCGCCTTTACGAATGGCTGATTTCGTCAAGAGTCTGGCAAGCGTCCGACCTACCGTTACCCAGGCTGATATCAGGAAGCACGACGAATGGACCCAAGAATCTGGTACGTGTTTTCTGTGTTTCTCTTTGCAATAAATCTTATCATCGTGCAGGCAACGACGGGGCTTGATGACATGCACGAACTACTTTCCCTGGAGCTATTTATGTATTACACAGATTTACGATTCCGCATGACACTACAACTGATCTTAGAGCCAAGTGAAAGGGGGGATCCCGCCTATCTTTCTTGCTTTGTAAGTTCATCGAAGGCTTCCCAAACCTGTTTGATAAAGTTATAGAGGTCTCTCGTCCGGTTGAGTTCGTCAATCAGGATTGGGAGAGTCGGTAGAAATGGAGTACTGATAGGAACTGTGGGTACATGAGCTACCGCGTAATGGCCAATTCGTCGGACCCTACCTTTGTATGTCTTACTCGAGACGTCTATGACCACACTGAACTCACGGTCCAAGTCTGACGGATCAATGTGGGTAAACCGAACGAGAATTTGGTCATCCGCGATGCCTTCGATGACACCGTGTAGCATCTCTTCGCATGCACGAAGTTTATGGTTCACTTCCTGAGCGCGACTGCGTAAGAGACTTTCCTCACGTTCCTTCTCTTGTAGCCTCGTAAATTTGTGTATTGCAATGCGTGCATAATAACCGCTTACCTCGTTCTAGTGTTGCGACCATGGATCTATACTGCTCAACTTCCGCATCCACGGATGCACACTTCTCTTTTATAGAAGCAAGCCGCCGCTTCAGCGCGTTAACAGCAGTCTCCATCTCCTTTCTTTCTTCTTGCTCCTGTTGCAAGACTGAGGAAGTCAAAGTCCAGGAGCACGAAGGAGTGGTTCGCCCTGCAAGCCCCTACCTTCCACAAGCTCGATTTCCGACTCTTTACATTGATTGATCTCGGCTTTCGTGGTCTGGATTTTCTCAGCTAGCCGTGACTTCTCGGTATTGTACGCGTTTGTCTTCTCTATGACGGAGGTAGTCGTCTTCTTTGTGTAGTTCGCAACCACGTTCATGAACGAACGCGTGGAGCGTTCGTATTCATCCAGCCTGAGATCTATCTGGGGATTCTGGGTTGCGAGGATGGCAGCGAGGTTGATGTGTGGTCTGTAGGTTGCAGTGGACATTGTCGTAGCGGTAGCGGGGGCGTGAGGACGGTCACGTGCACCGTTGAACTTGGGGAGTCTTGATCGGATACTTGAAGCTTTCCCCCCTCGATCCCTGAGCTGGTCCGAGTCTGATACCCCCTTTGCCCCGACAGCCGATTCCAGCCTCCGGTTTTTCTTTTACAGAACCTTGGTTCTTGGTTTATTCTACGACACTCGTTGGTTACTTCGCTATGGCCCCACGACAAGGCATTTCTGGGCTACCCGAGACTAGAGGTGATCAAGATTACTATCGATACAACGATGTCCATATGGACACTGCCAGAGGGACGATAGGAGGTCTCCCCGATGTTAGTATGGGCACCGCAAAGGGTTATACCATCACCAACGATATCGCGATGGACACCGCCCGAGGCAACACCACCCTCAAGGTTGGACCCCTCAAGGTGTGGGAGAGGGAGTTGGTGGACAATCCAGAGGTCAGGCGGAAATCTACCGTTGCTCAATTATGTGCGTGTTTTATATCTCTCTCCCCGGGTTTTGATTGTTGATCGTTGATGACCGGTGACCCGTCCTAGATTTCCTCGACTATTATTTTCAGCTTTTGGGCTATATCGCGTCAAGGAAGGAACGTAGGGTTAAGTTCGACGCCGATACCGCTTCGAGAAAACTATCTGCGGCAGAGCATACCAAGGAATTCAAGTCATACTGTGGGCGTGAACGTGTGCTGTTGCGGCGTAGAAGGACCAAGCTGAGGGTGGAACAATTCCATATCATTGCACAAGTTGGACAGGGAGGTTACGGAGAGGTCTACCTCGCTCGAAAACAGGAAACCGGGGAAGTCTGCGCGTTGAAGAAGATGCGCAAACGCACATTATTCAAGATGGACGAGGTTCGTATGGTTTGTTTGAAGCGGCATTCACTCCCCTAATGATCGCGATGTAGATCCGACACGTCCTCGTCGAACGAGATATTTTGACCGCTACCAAGACCCCGTGGTTGGTTCGTCTATTGTACGCTTTCCAGGACCCCCAACATGTCTATCTTGCCATGGAGTACGTTCCCGGGGGTGACTTCCGGACACTGCTCAACAACTCTGGGGTCTTGAAAGAGGAACACGCCAGGTTTTATATCAGCGAAATGTTCGCGGCGGTGAACGAGCTCCACAAACTTGGATATATCCACCGTGATCTTAAACCCGAGGTGAGATGTCCTCGCTTGACGTTGGGCTGATTGGCTGATATTTGAAAAGAACTTTCTTGTTGATGGGACAGGGCATGTCAAGCTTACCGACTTTGGTCTCGCCACTGGTGCTCTCAACCCACAGCGAATAGAATCGCTCAAGCACAAGGTAAATCCGTTTACATTGCTTGCTATCTTTGAGAGGGGACCGATCGTTCTCCCAGCTTGATAAAGTCAAAGATAACGAAATCATCCATCGGTCCACTCTCGAGAGGAGGTCGATCTACCGTTCTATCCGTAACGCCGATCCCCGCTATGCAGACTCAATCGTTGGATCTCCTGACTACATGGCACCTGAAGTATTGCGAGCGAAACCGTATTCCTATTCTGTCGATTACTGGAGTCTGGGATGCATTTTGTTCGAGTTCTTGGCTGGTTTCCCCCCGTTCAGTGGGAGCACCCCCGAAGAGACCTGGACAAATCTCAAGAACTGGACGAAGGTCTTGCGGCGGCCGGAGTATGAAAGGCCTGAGGACCTCATCTTCAATCTCTCAGATATTGCTTGGGACGCCATAACCAGGTCATCACTGTTTCCCCCTTGCTTGTAGCTGATACACTGACACTTCCTGCGTCGATGATAGGTTGATCGCCCACTCCAGCGTCCGCTTCTCTGGGCTCAACCAGGTCTCGACCCACCCTTTCTTCAAAGGTGTGAAGTGGAAGGACCTGCGCTCTGTCAAAGCGCCGTTTGTCCCAGCCCTGGATTCGGAACTAGATACAGGCTACTACGACGATTTCACCTCTCCAGAGGACATGGCCAAGTACGCAGAGGTCAAGGAGAAGCAGAAGAACGTTGAGAAGGTCAAGGAAAAGGAGGAAGCGTTCGGAAGGGGAGTCTGGGTTGGATTTACGTTTGGGAAAAACGGACCGGGCGTGAAGGCACTCACGCCTATGGAAGCTGGATACGGAGACGGCGACGGCGACGCGTTGGCAACGATCTTTTGAGGGGGTGTGTCTACGTCACAACAGCAGAAATACCAGGGGTTATTTTGTGCGCCCACACTTGTTCATTTTGATGACGAAGTTTTAGACTTGTATATTTTCACATCTATTCCAGGATATACGACTTTCATGACCTACATCATGCCTTCTTTCGATGGCGACTGCTGGAGATATTGAGATGACATAAACGAAGTTGTGGATGCCCTCGTGGGCTGACGGCCATAATTACTTATAGGTAATGTGTGTAGTGCGCGGGCTTACATACAGGAAAATCATGGTCGGCTGCGAAATATTCCTTGGGCAGCTGGTCGAGAGATAGAAGGTGCCCCAATCGACCTGAGCCAATACTTGTCCACAACGCTGTTGGCAGTATCAGAAATCTCCACGCCGGCGATATTCTCTTATACGAGGTAAAGCACAGAGAGATAGCGCCAGCACCAACCGGCGCGAGGGTGGATCCACGTGGAATAGTTGCCTTTCAGTCGAGCAAGTCCTCGACTGTCGCCGCTACCGAAATATCAACACGAACCGAACCACTCGTGACAGAACCGCATCGCTTTTTCGACTAGTAGCACACCTGGGTTTTCTATGTCGATAGGGACGACCTCGATGCGGACGGACCTCGGATCGGGGATCGTGAGAGAGAGAAAGGCCCCACTGATTAATCCGGGATTCGATGGAGTGCCCTCTCGTACCTCAAACCCAGGGTCCCAGGAAAGGACACAAAGCCAGGCTTCGGCAGCGGGATGCGCGAGCCTATCTCCGGATCGGAAAACGCGCTTTGCCGACCGCTTCCACAGACGTGATCGATGACAGGCGTTGTGTAACTTCGAGTTCAATCAGCATCCGAACTCTCGAGAATCGTCCAAAGCAGGCTAGAGGACACCTTATCCTCTGAATCTAAGGCTAGATGCAACCCTAAAGCAGACGACGCCGTGCGGGACGATTGGTAAGACATCCGAAGGGTCATACTTATTCTGGATTGCAAAAGCTAGCCACTTGAAGGGCAGCCAGCGCTCGATTAATGTCAGATTGGGAACTTATCATCGATTTTTGCAGGGTCGGGTGTACCTGCTGGGCATCTTCTTGGACGCCGCTAGCCTGGAGACCAGGTGTTGACGCCAGCTGCTTGTTCATGGCACAAGCTAGAATCCGTTTCTTATACCTTGATCCAGTGGTTGGACCCAAACCGCGCTAGAAGGACAGTATGGAGGACGCTGTCCAGTGTAGCCATTGAGGGTGCGGACCACCCGACGTAGGTACACAGTTTAACTTAAAGAGGCCCAGGCCAATAATCGTGGGTGCTCCCGGCATCCGACAGAAATAACAGGGCGATCATCGATGGCTCCATGTAGCGAAAAGTCAACCCCAGACAATGGCGCGAAACCACACGACATCGGAATGGAACAGAGGGCGTGTGGTGCTCCACGTAAGGTCAAGGCTTTCGAGGTCAAGAGGGCAGCCGCAGGCTAGAAGATGTTCGGCGTATTGGGCTTCATGTGACATTCGACGTCTAAAACTGACACGTGCAAGTGTCCAAGGGGGCTCCTCCAGGTTCAAGGTTGCATACTGTCTCGCGTTCTATTGGTATATCGTGGAAAGAACAAACCGAGTTTGCGGCCCTTGCTACTTGCTGACGTTTTAATGAGTAAGAGCAATTCCGCGTTTCTCTTTCATCGACCAACAAATGAAGACGCTAGGACGCACATGGTTGGCGCTGCAGATCATGATACTCGAAGCTTGAGGCATCCTGACGATCAACGTATGAGGAAAGTGGATACAATGATGAGGTTTTTTCGGTGCGGAAATGTGTAAGCCTTCCTTCGTAGAAATCGAGGGCCGCTTACTCCGGATGACCCTTTCCGGTCTACAGGATCGGAAGCGCAGGTTTCCTACGGTGAGCCGCCCTCGAGCGTCCGAGGGCCCTACTAGAGGCCGCGTCCTGATCTGTGAAAGCGCGAGAGAACCCCCGAAAGCAAGACCCCAGTAGTAGGATAGACCCCCACCGGGTCCTCTCACCCTCGGCGCCAGGTCGTCCAGCCGCGCGTTCGTTGTTCAGCTGTTCTATACGACGATTCTGGGCGAAAAAACATCACCTGGTGCAGTGGGGGGTAGTCAGCGATTATCCGATCTGACCCATCGCGGCGTTGGTCTTCCGAGTGCCGCGTCTGTCGCGGCCGATGGCAGCCGACCTACAGCAAACCCACGGGCGGATATCAGTGCCCATGTGAAGTTTGTGGTGCTGGCGTCCGATACAATCATTCATCTGAACCCTCCGACCCCCCGAGAGGTCCTCCGATTGTGAACTCTTTGAAGGGCTCGGTTGTGACGCCAGAGTATTTGGCTCCGTTTGAAGCTAGACTGCTAGATAGAGATCTCATGCGTTTGAAACGAACGCCACTGTGTCAAATGTGGTAGTCTGAAGGGGCCTTGGTGTGATCGCTTGAAATTGCGATCGGGGCCGAGTCCTTCGGGAAATGTTTAAGTTAGTAGGCCTTAGGCACGAGCATCGCTGAAAACGACGCCGCGCTACACCAGCGTCAAGCGCATGAAGAAGAGAGAATGTGTCCCAAGTTATGATACACCAAGGTCTGCTGGCTGGTAAATACAAATAACAAAGGATAGCATGGGCGAAGAAAGAGACTAGTCATTAGTATTTAGAAGCCAACAAGAAACCTATTAATTGGAAAGGTAATTAACGATTAACTCCAAGAACCCTGCACTTGAAAAAAAAGGGTCTGCTTTAAGCAGAAAGGTCGAGGACCCCAAGATCCCTCTGGAACCCTTCGAACCTGCACCGAGCATAACCAAGGTAATCAAATTCGGGTTCTCCGCCATCATCCGTTTCTAGGGTGTCCCTAGCCTGGATAAGCCCCCAGATAGTCCACATGCCATGGGACGCTGGACTCCACACTTGAACTTGCTTCTCGAGAGCGTTCATCTTCTCCTCCTTCTCAGTCTCGGAAATGGAAGGGTTCGCATGTGTGAGGTATGCCTCGTAGAAGTTGCGCCTTTGACTAAGTATCGGATACCGAACCGAATCAAGGATGTGAGGTGTGGGTCCGTGGTAGTCCGCAGTCCATTCCATAAAGTGATTCGCAATATCAAATGCTGCCGGATTTGGGCCAGCGTATTCGAAATCAACAACGATAATCTTGACACAAAACAGACGGGTTAGCCAAACGTGCAAAAATAAGGTCTCGGGAGTTTTGTAATACCTGGCGATGGCCCTCGGGGCTATGTGGGTGGGGGTTCATCCGTAACAGGTTTCCGTACTGCGCGTCATTGTGAGCAAGCACGCGTGGACTGGCGCCTTCCTTGGCCTCAACGGCGGAGACCCATTGCATGTATTTCTCCCATTGGTCGGTGAAGGTGTCGATATTGAAGGTTCGAGGGAGACGTGATTGTGTTGCCGGAAGGGAAAGGACTTCCCGGGCATGAGGTAACCAAGACCTTACGTTCTTTTTGACCGAGTCTTCATGCCCTGAAGATGACGGTCCCCCCAAGTCATCAAGGTTGACCTTATGGAGTTCCGCCATTCTCATGGCTATCCAGCGACTGATCTCTGGATCACGGAGATCGGCAGGAGTAAGAGCAACAGAGTCAAAATGCTGTTCTATACGACCATTATCGAATGTCCCATAGACGAAGGGACCGATTTTGTACTCGGATGACAAGATATGAAGAATCTCCAACTCGCGCGGACGAGAGACGAGAGAACCAGATGATGGACCGTACACTCGAAGGAGGAGAGTGGAAGTTCCGGGGATAGAAGGGCAAGAGACAAAGAACACGGCGTTCGTCAATGCCCCAGAGACCTTGGTGACTCTAATGTCTGATGGCGTCATAGTGCGGGTGCGCCATGTGGTAATATTCATCGAAGTGACAATCCGAAGAAGACTGCTGGCGAATGATAGAGACTTGTATTTCCTGCAGAAAAGACAGAAGAACGCGTGAGTTTATGCATAAGACTGGGGAATGGTATCTCTTATGAGACAATTCGAACTCCACTCCGTCCGCGAGATGTACCAGCTACGACGTCATGGGCCAGCCAGACGGCCGAAAAGGACATGAATGAGTCAATAAGTCCTATCTCACCTTGCTTCTAGGCGACCCTCGATGTGGCACAGGCCCTCGAGTGGAGTGACCAACTCGCATTCGCTGGCAGAAAAAGGTATGGAAGAGCTTGAGCTGGAAAGTAAGGAGTCGATGGACGCCAACGAAGAGACGCTAGACCGATGCTGCGGTATCAGCATAGTTAGCGGTTAGTTCGAGAGGTAGTGAGTCGAGATAGTGGTAGTTTGCAAGCAAGATAGAATGGATCGTGTGACCAGGGGCGGCAGTTATCATGTCCCAGGATAACGGATGCTTAGCTCCGGCTCTATGACCAAGAAAGTCAGAATGTTCCCACACCCCACGTGCAAGCTGGGTATAGTTGCACAATCATGCCAGGTATTATTTCCGTGTATACAATCTGATGTGCTCGCCTTTGGTATGCTGGAAAATAGGCCGTGGTACTCCTCACTGAAAATGAATTTCACATCAGTACGCGCGCCCAAGGCGGGTTGCCGGTCCCCACCTGCAGCGCTCACCACTCCCAAGGAGTGAGCGCTTGAGCTGCAGTAGTGCCAGTCTCATGTGCGTGTTCGCTCTTTACAACCACCGTAGCTGGTACAAAGCACGATCCACAACTAGATGTTTCCTCTCAGGAATCGGAACACGTTCCAGGGAGCCAACATTCGTGCTATTCGTGTACGATCGTGGGGATTTTCGACCGTTAGAGACCAGCCGATGCACCGGGGCAAAGTACGAGCTATCGACTTGCAAACACCTGTGAGTGGCTTTCCGTGTCGAGCGCACCCCTGTTTTTGACCCATGTGCAACCACCTCCGACACCCGACCGGTCGGGGGCTGGTTCGGCAACTACATCAGGTGAACGATAGTAAACGTTGAGTAATGGTTTGCAGATCTTGTGGTTGCAAATGGGTTTGACGCCCTCGTTGATTGTGGTATGACGTCTCGAGCCTATGCTCTTCCCCGTTATCGCCAAAGGATCGGTCAGCAAATCTGTTGCGAAGTATGGGTGGTCGTCCCGAGTCTCAGGCGACGCCTGCGGGTTTTCGATATTGGGACAAGACCGCGCACCGAGCAGCGCATGGGCCGTGCGCTATGAAGATTCAATCATCGGTCGACTTGTTATCGTCTCGTGGGAGGGATGGTCATGTCTGAAGACTTTTCTGATGCTCCAAAGAGTGGGTCACGCACCCCAGAATAATTTCAGCCGATATTCCTACAATCGTGGTATAAGGGGCGTACAAAATTGAGTGATGCTATCTATGGACCAGTTTATATGGCTTTATTAGTCCCCGAGTGCTACAAGATACTTTTCTCGAACCAGCCCGCTGTGTTTTCGTGTGACTTGAGCACTAGGATGAAGCGGATGAAGCAACAGACTCAAGGTCGCCCTCCTTTGACGGTTGCTGTATTTGTTCAATGGTCTCAGTTTTTTCACTATCTTGCGCAAAATCAGTTTTCATCAGTATCGTAAGCTGCGAGGTGCGTAGAAAGATAAGCCAACTACATCATCATTAGTCAAATTAGCGAAGGACTTACGAGAGCTGCCAGGCCGAGTAGCGGAGAACACGTCGTCCAGATCGTCTGAATGGACACATCGTAAAAATCTACAGAAGCCATGATTCTGCCAGTGGCCACAAACACACCTGGATAGAACGTGCGATTGCGTGCACGACCTCGTCCTGTAACTCTGGTGGTGTTATCGACTGCACAGCGGTCAAGTCAATGGTGCTAGTGTTTCCTGGATATTCTGACAGCAGAACGCTATCTAATCTGACGTTGAAGATAGTGCCAGCAAGGGCCTGTGTATTGAATCGTGAGAAAAGCACGTCACAGTTCTCGAGAACGTGCTCACCAAGCCAATTGTTGCTCCCGTAAAACGGAGGAGGAAAAACGCACTAGTGCCGACGGCCATGTCTTTAGATTGCAGTGCTCTCGTAAAAACTTGGTACGGTGCGTGTAGAAGCAGGCCTAGCCCCATCCCAGCGACCAGGGGAAATAGGAGCTTAATGGAGCTATTCGACCTCTCGTCCAGCGTAATCATCAAGCCTGACCGTGGAACGGCAACCGCACGTCAAAACGCCGCTGGGAATAAATTTTACTGATAGACGCACCGAAGCCAACGCCACCGATGATCAGGCCCCCGAACGAAATCCATTTTTGAGCATTCATATTCCCCGCTTTGATTTGCCAGAAGCCCATGAACCATGCAGCTGGAATGGAGACGAGCGTGGACCCCAGTGAATATGGAAGAGAAGATATCCCCGCGGAGAATGGTTCCATCCCGTTAACGGCCTAATACGACGGACGAGATGTCAGCCCGCCAACTCGGCGAATCCATGGCTCAGGATTCGTTAGCAGCTCACTTGGAAATAAATGGTGATATAGAAAGTTCCGGCAGTAAAACAAAAACTGTGTAGGAACACCACGATGAGGATTGCGACTGTGTTAATCGTTCGTGAATACCAGTTTGGTGGGACAGATGAAGTCACGGTACCGCATGAGATATCTTTGAACAATTGTGGTGGGAACAACGCCTCCCGTGACGTTCGCACCTCGTAAACAGCTCCGAGAGCTAAAAGAACCAAGCCGCCGATTATGAGGCTCAACGTACTTGGCGCCGTCCCTGAGCAACGCGCATCCAAATCAAGAGGTCTGGATACGGAACACTGAAATCTACTCACAGCCATCCTGTGTAACGAACGAGAAGCCCACTATGAGCAAGCTCGTGCCGGACATAAAGGCAAACCTTGAGGGACGTTCAGGCCGCCGACGGAGGGTGCAGTAACGGCATTACTCACAGCCCAAAGAAGTCGAACTTTTCGGCCAAGTCGCGCCATGACGTGTTGGCTCTCCTGTCTAAATTGACAGTTCGGAGAGAGATCAGCAGCACGACGAATGCGACTAGGCAAATGGGAAGGTTCATGTAGACTGCAAGGGTCCCACGTTATGAATCAGGACCGAGGGTTATACAAATGGCCAGAGCGTGCACACACATGACCATCTCCAACCAAAGGCAGAGGCAGAGCCGTCGGTACCTAATCGTGCAGGCGATGAGTCTGTGCCCTTCGACCCATTAACAAGATTACGCACCACTGAACAGCCCACCCAACAGGGGTCCTGCGACTGCGGAAGATGCCCAGGTAAGCTGCGGGAAAAAAGCCTCAGTATCCGCGCTCATCTGGAAGACTAGATCGGGCTTAACACTAAGCGCTTGGCTCCAGTGGGCTCGCCTGTGAACCGGAACGATTTCAGACGTAATCGTCCACACGGAGCCGACAATCCCTCCACCCCCGATACCGCTGAGCGCTCTGGACAAAATCAGCCATGTGATGGTCTGTGAGATTATAAGCGAGAGATAACCAAGGATGAGATAAGGCGGGCTTTCCTTGGATACGCCACTCAATAGTGAACCAACACAAAAGACAAACATGCTCGCGTAGAGGACGGGCTGAAACGATGCTTTTCAATACAAGCACCACAGTTTTTTCTGAATTCATCCACCTTCCGACCGATGAGATCAGAAAACTTCCCATACAGTGGCTGGCCGGCTGTCTGTGTTAACATATATGCGATAGCGACCCATGTATATTGAACCTGCGAGGCTTCCAGTTCGCTGACGATGGTAGGCAAGCTAGTGGAAACAATTGTCTGTATTTGGCAAGAAAGTCACAGTCAGAAAATGAGCCCAACATCGAGCAAACTTTTCTATATTCACGGAATCAGTTGTTGCCAAAAACAATGTGAGCGCGGCACTATAAAATAGGGTTGAACGTCATTGAATATTGATCACGGACGCGGAGATAACTTGAATTCCCACCCAAGATGTACAAAAAATAATAGGCTGAACGACAGCTCTGGAGACTTGTCGTCGCATCCTGCAGATAGAGCATAAGGCTTGCAAGGCTCCCCCGAATTTTCGAGAGTTTTCGCCGGTGTCTGTGGAACCGAGACTATCGGCTTCAGAACAGAGTCCGAGGTGATGGACGATCGAGGATCGTCCACGTCCAAGGTTTCATTTCTGCCGAAGTCATCGAGAGCCCCACCGCTTGACGATGTGCGGAATAGGTTGCGCATGCCGTAGAGATATAGAAGAGGTGCACAAGAGCTGAAGGAGGCCAAAGAACGGTTGACTGGGGAGACATAATAGCTTCACCTGAGTTTTATACGAACCAGACCAGCCGCTAGACGGGGAAAAACCACCCAGAGGACCAGAAGGGAGTAAGTCAACCTGATTGATGTCCATCCTACCAAGCCTGAAAGAAATCCAAAGTTGGATCTTGAAAATGGGGGAGGTGCCGTTTGGTATAGAAAGATCGGGGCTTGCGGTGCTGAGGAGCCCCCGAAATGCGAGTCAGCCAATCATGAAAATGTAGGGAGCCACTAAGGTCCCTTCCACCACGATCTGTTGGAAGGAATGATGGAGAAAAGTCGCAGGAGTGGGAAATGCATTTCTCCAAAACAGTAACGTCGGAACTGTGTGGTTCGATCGCGCAGGACGGAGTTGCGGTAGACCATACGCAGCATGTCAAGTAAATATTGCACTGAACAAGACGAAAAGGCCCAAGGTTTGACGGAGGGGGAGATAACCTTGGTCTGATCTTTCCCAACCAAGCACCATCGAGCTTTTTCGCGTTACGTATTTCAAGACTGAACGCGCTAATCCTGTTTTCATACCCCAATGAGATATATTCCTACCTTTCTTCCGAAGATGCGGCCTGATACTCGTCGACAGGCGCGCCTTGCGATCTAAAAGGCGCTCTGAGGTTCTGAACCATTCCAGCGTCAGACAGAGTGGAGAGCACCATTAGTAGGCATGTTCTAGATCTATCCTATGATTGTCGGCGGTGAATTAATGATGCAGAGACTATCTGGTGATTACTATACTTCAGTAGCGGCGGGTTCCTCGTCAGAAACCAAATCGATCTTCTGACCTATACCCCCTCAAGCAGTTGCCCTTTGTCTTCCGTTCTCTAGATGCCCCGATTCTTTATCGCCTGTCCCCTCCTCGTGTTCGGTGCATTGGTCTAGAACATCGTCCAGCGTCGACAATACAATGGGACCAGCGTGAAAAAATAAATTAGAACCCGATAAGCCCCCTGATTTTTTTCCATGATTGTTCCGCCCATCCTCCCTCGTGGGACGGTGGTTGGGGAGATGAGAAATGAACCGTACCATTGTCATCAGCCTTTGCACTCGGTCGACGACCTTCCGTCTCCTTGGGTTCGTCTGCAACTCCATGAGAAGTTTTTGCCTTGATATTGCCCGATACTCGCCCTTCAACCTCGTCTGCGTACTGCTGCAGGATCTCGCGTTGGCGCGGTGTGAGAGATCTGTCGGATCATGTGTTCAGAACACAAATCATACGGGGCTGATTACCACACTGACCTCGGCAATTGAATGTTGAACGTGACAAAAAGGTCCCCCTTCTCGCGACCCATTACTCGGTTCAGACCATGACCCTTGAGAATCATTTCTTCACCCTGCTGAGTTCCCGCAGGGACCCTCACATCGACCTCCCCATCGAGAATGGGTATACGAACCCTTCCCCCGAGGAGCGCTGTATGTAGCGGGATCCGCGCGTCATGGTAGAGGTTGATCCCTTGTCGTTTGAAGAGTTTTGAGGCTAAAACTCGAACGCGAACGATCAGATCGCCTGGCTGGCCACTGCCAGAAATTGGCGAGTCGCCAGCTTCGGGGACCCGAATCCCCATCCCGTCTTCGACACCTGCGATAGGGTTCAACTAAGGAAGCTAATTGGACGAGTGACGTTGAATCGTACCTGCTGGTATATTGACTACGACGGATTTCCGTTGTCGTACTTTGCCTAGGCCGTCACAACTCATGCAGTTTCCTCCTTGGGGAACTGCTGAACCCACGCCTCGGCACACTTGGCAAGTGCTCGCCATCCGGAAGCCGCTGTCAACTACGAATGTTCTCGTACCGGTACCGTTACAGGCGGAGCATTTGGTACGTTTGATCCCGGGCTTCAAACCGGTGCCAGTGCACGGTGAACAATCAACGACCGGAGTGACCTCGATCGTCTTCTTGGTGCCCTTGCACGCCTCCATGAATGAAATCCCAATGGATGCTTCAAGATCGGACCCTTTCGCATGATGGGAACGTGCACGAGTACCACTTGAAAAACCGCCTCCAAACAGGTGCTCGAATAGATTCGATTGCGACCCCTCAGAAGCATCAAAGAACGGATTGAACCCCCCACCGAACCCGGGAAAGCCACTACCGAAGGGATTCTGACCGGAAGCATCGGGATCAAAACCAGGCTGCTGGGATGCAGATCCATACTGATCATAGGCGGCACGCTTCTTGTCGTCCTTGAGGATCTATCATTGGGGGTGCGCACGATTTAGTCGGGCCGGGCGAGGGCGGGCAATAGACAAGTACACGTACTTCGTATGCTTCTTGTATTTCCTGGAATTTTTCCCTCGCGTTTTTATCAGGGTTCGTATCAGGATGAAATTTTCGAGCCAGCTATCTAGCGTGTCAGACGCGTCCGAGCGCGATAAACTTAGCAACTGTGTTGCCAAACGCACAGAGAAATATATTTTCTTTACTTCGGCTGCAGTGGCATCCTTTTTGACGCCAAGCACCTGATACGGATCCTTGGGCGCTGACAGAGGTGTTGAGGCATGGAAGTTTCGCTGGTTTCCAATATGGGAGAGTCAGCAGGACCGGACGGGAAAACATGTGAGATTGAAACGTACCCTGGATGATTGGGAGGGCCCGGTTACTGTCACGACCTTGTTCAATAGCCTGCGGGTGGCAAGGTTGCTTCTACGCGCTCCGGTATGAGTTGTGAGGGTCCGTAGGCAAGTCAGAGAGCGGTGACCGGAACAGGTACTCCAGGTAATGAAAGAAGAGATGCTCGCAGACGTAGCCAGCCCAGCCATTACACCCAGATTGCGATTGAAAACGGAGCAAAAGACACAAGCAAGAGTAAAGAGCAGGGAGGTGAAGAGTGTCTCGACGTCGGAGGTCAGACTCGGAAGACTGCTTCTGGTGTTTGGCCATGTTTGTATTCTACCTCTTTCCTGATCAATCTATTCCTTTCCGTCTATTCCACCCGCCTCGTCCAGCACTTTGCAGTCCTCAACGATGATATTCACGACGACGACGACGACGACGACGACTCTGGTGGTCGCCGGTGACTCCACCACGATTTTCCGTAGCTGACCTATGGATCCAATACCAATCACGGTCAACAGAGTGCGATCGGCTTCGCCAGCACTCACTAGAATTTCTTCGCCCTTCTTGATCGCTTCACCGCCTGTCCAGATGCTCATTCGAAGTTCGCCGTTATCGCCACGCCTTTCTTCAAATTGAGCGTTGGGCTTCCCGCAGATTCCGCGGTAATCGTTTATGAAACGTCCTTCGTTCCCCATCGCAGAGGCGTCGACCCCAACGCTTACTGAGCCATCTGGAGCGCGATACAATGATAAATCGTAGTCCGACGACGGCCTATCATCGCAATGAACTTCGCCCAGATAATCCAGCAGATACGTTCGTAGCGGTATCTTCTTCGCCGCAAATAATCCGAATTGTCCCACAGCCTGCTCGAGTTGTAGATCCAATCGCTTCAGTTTGATACTTTCCATCGCTTTTACAAACTAAATGCACTTGCTGGATGATTAGACGGCCCGGTAATCTTACGGATGACAATGAACGATGACTGCGGTTTGATGTGCCCATGAGAATCTGGGAGCCGTTGTCCTTTGATAATATCAAGGATATCCTTGCTGACAGAGGAGTGGTATTTTTGGGTAGTAAGATATCGGATATTCTTTGGCCAGTGTGGCGGCGTGTAGGATGAGGGAGAGCGAGACATTGCCGTGTCGGAGGCCGGCTATCGCTGATTTGATTGGCTGTTCGCATCCTCTCTCTCAGCGACCACCACCACCGGCGTCGTCAATTCTTCCGCGATGGGCAGAACGCCGACAAAATCTGTCGCGAGAGTCTATGCCGATGTCAACGGGAAGCTCGGCCCTTCCTGGCACGAATACGGTCGGTTGCGCTCTTCCCTCTTGACTCGCTCTTCTTGTTTCTGATATCGCTCTGGAAGATAATCTACAGGTCCAGTGGGGATCCCAAGACCATTACGAGATCGTTCGGAAAGTAGGGCGCGGAAAGTACTCAGAGGTGGGCACAGCTCGTGACGATCATATACTAGAAACATGTCTGCTGACCGACAACCTCGGCGAAATAGGTCTTCGAGGGCGTTCACATTCTCAACGATGAAAAGTGTATAATTAAAGTCCTCAAGCCCGTTAAGAAGAAGAAGATCAAGCGAGAAATCAAAATTCTCCAGAACTTGGCCGGAGGCCCGAATATCGTAGCCCTGCTGGACGTGGTTCGCGATCCGACCTCCAAGATCCCGAGCTTAATCACGGAGTACATCCACAACGTGGACTTCAAAGTGCTCTACCCTCGATTCACCGATTATGATGTTCGGTTTTACATGTTCGAACTTCTCAAAGTGCGTGCTTGCTTCTTATATCTTCGAAGAGTGTCACGCCAACCCTGAAATCCGGAAGGCTCTGGACTATTGTCATTCTAAAGGCATCATGCACAGAGACGTCAAGCCACATAACGTGATGATAGACCACGAGAGGCGGAAGGTGGCGATTTATACCTAAACACGTGTGAGCCTACTAACCGCCCATAAACCCCCGCGTTCTATTCGCTTCCAGTTACGGCTCATCGACTGGGGCCTAGCCGAGTTCTACCACCCACAGACAGAATACAACGTCCGCGTGGCCTCGCGCTACTTTAAAGGACCGGAGCTTCTTGTAGATTTCCAGGAGTACGATTATAGCTTGGACATGTGGAGCTACGGGTGCATGTTTGCCTCGATGGTGATTACCGCCCGTCGGACAGGCTCGTGACACCTTTCCCGCCATGGCTTACTCCTTCGGTCTGTAGATCTTCCGCAAGGAGCCATTCTTCCATGGGCACGATAACTATGACCAGCTGGTGAAGATCACGAAGGTTTTGGGTACAGATGGACTCTACCAGTATCTTGAAAAGTACGACATACCCCTCGATGCTCAGTATGATGATCTCCTTGGAAAGTCAGTCACCCTCTTCGTCGAATCTCCCGCCCGTCGAGTCACTGACCCCCTGACCAACAAAGTTACGCTAAGCGGCCGTGGACGAGGTTCATCACCTCCGAGAACCAGCGGTACATCTCAAACGAAGCAATCGACTTCTTGGACAAGCTACTGCGTTACGATCATCAAGAGCGACTCACCGCTCGCGAGGCTCAGAGTCACCCGTACTTTGGTGTGTATCCTCTATTTCCTTAGTAAACCCACCGTGTGTAACCTGTCCGCTTCAGAACCCGTGAGAAACGCTGCAATCATGGATGGGAACAGTAGCGATGGCTCAGGAATTTGATACACTGAGGGGCTGCTAACCACCTCTACCCGCTTTAGATTCCTTTCATAATGCACGAGATCAGTTTTTGTATTGCTACGACCGTGCGAGCGTGTTCTCGCGACGATCGACATTTCGTCTAACCACCCTTTTCGGTGCGTCAATACTGGTGGTCTCCTCCCGCTGGAACTCGTTCTTCATGGTGTCCTTTCGCGAGCAACGGGAAAGAAGATCGCGTGCCGTGAACACCCTTGTGGTAATTCGTCTGAACCCCCGGCTGCAGTAATAGTGCTTTTGAGACAACACGAGCGTCGAGTTCCATCCGTTGAATCGTGCCACTGGCTCTGTGGTGTTAGTCGCTCTATCTTTCGCCGCTGACAACTTGGCACGCTCCCCCAAAATGATTGGCGAAGGTTGACTCTATTTCCTGCATGTGCTCCTACTCGAATTCTTGCTCCTTCAATATCGCAGCGACGATAAGCACGCCTAATAAGCACGCCTAGATCCCTCGCAGTCATCTTCCATTTTTTCGCAGGGTCTGACGATTTCCGTCGTGTATCACTGACGGGCTGTTCGGAAATTTTGAAGATCAATCCTGCCAACGTGAGTTACTGTATGTGTCTGTTTATCCGAATCCTCTTTCCATTTCGTTGCGTGAGGGTCGGGAGTACCGGATAGTCTTGTGTCTCACAACTCTACATTCTACGGCGATCGAGCCCACGTGCACAGTGCCAACCGGCAGCCTCCACATCTATCCCCCGCGGCTTACACTCATCCCGAAGACTGCACATCCGACGTCTCGCCATGGGTGTACCCTGAAGCAACAACTTTCGGCGGTCTCGCTGAACTTGACCTCGTGCGATGCGCCTGTGGACTACGATGCGCCAGGACAGTTCAAAACAGCGAGCTTTATAGTCCCCAGCACATCAGCTTCACGTCTGTAAATCTCATCTACTGTGAGCTACGACGGGTTGGGGGCCATGGCCCTCGATTCCGGCAAACGGAACTTCAGTATCTTATCATGTGCATCCATAGATGTCGTTTCTTTTGGGGGATGGGGCCGACCGCAGCGCCGCTCGCTGCTTGGTTCGATGGGGGACACGACATGGGTGGAAATGAATTCAAAGCGGTCGATGGGATTATTCACGCATTTGGGACGCTAGCAAGTGTGTATTCGCGCGGTTTCAGAGGCTTCTTTCGACGGCGGTCTCTGCGTAGAGCTCACCGGGGTCGTCTGGGGATTCCGCTCGGCGTTCTTTGCGGCGAGTCGGAGCCAGCTGAGACGCCAACTCGATATTCGATCTACGACATTCGACGTTTTGTGCTCGGTATACTAATGCTTGGAACAAGCTGGCGTTTTTTGTAGACGGGGAGGGCAACGAGGTTCCGGGATGTCAGTTTAGATCAAAGCCAACTCGCCATCATAACCCTCTGCCACTGTGGCGATCAGCAAACTTGTTGCTTCGGTCGTTCAGCAAGAAGTGCCTGGCCCTGTTCCGAGTGGGTTTTGAGCCTGCAGCCGACTTTTAAAACCAATACGCAGCTCGATTTCGAAAAAAACGCGCTCACTTTTTTCAGTTCCCGGACGGAGCTTGTGCCATGGGATGGATGCACTTTTATGGCCCCCCCATGGCAGGTGTTTGGTCCATACTTTAGATGCCTGCTTTCGCATAATCACCACATCAGTAAGGATGGTCATCACGCCTTTGTGCAGATCGTCGTCATGGCTACAATGACCTGAGATTCAGGGTCTACTGTAATCCAAGATTGAATCCCAAAATACTGATCGTCGCGGGAAAAAAGTTCTGAGATTGTTTCTCAGAAATTGAGCTATGTATCATTTTGCAGGCAGTTATATGCGCACGTTGAGTTCCTTTCGACTTCCCGATTCGAAGTCTTCTACACGACTATGTAGTTACTTGGCAAGCGGATTACCGATGTAGTAGCTAACCGGGTGCAGACCGGGTGCCCTCGTTGCTGTGGGTTACGCAGATTAATACCGCCTAGGAAGCTAGACCTAGGCACATCTACCCCTACATATTCTAGGCTGGAACTACGCGATGGCACTAGCCTACAATCCAAGCCGCTTGCCTCAGGGTCCACCTCTTGAAATATTTTCACTGGAACGCCCCTCCCATCACACTCCTGTCCCACATCCGAACGCAGGCACCCCGCATCGTGGGGCCTGGCCTGGGACCTGGTCATGACTGGCTTCAGGAACATCAAGTCTATTTATCTTTGGGGCGGGACTCCGTGAACGGACCTTGACATAGAGCACGGTCGCGTGGAACCGGGAAGCTGGAGGATCATAAACACCAGGTGCACCGACGAGGTCTTCAGGCTCTGAATTTAGCAGCCTTCGTGAATTTAAGCCCCTCAGGCGGGAGTCATGCAAAATGGAGAATCTCTCGCGATACTAGTGCCAATGTAGTATCTGCCACCGACTCATCATCGATCCTCGACCGAGCTATAGTAGTGGTACTGTCGCCATGAAGATTGAAGGAGCCCCGTGGGGTGGCGGAGGGTGGCGGGTTATCCTGGAGCCTGTGAATTTGAATTCAAGTCATGCCCAGCGGATCTCAGCCAGGGATCTGACCCTAGCGATCGGTTTTAGCACAAGGATTATCCGGGGAAGGATCCGCCACTCGGATGTTTATTCTGGCACCTGCCTCCGGATCCCCGTTATTGCCGTTCTCCATACAGTTTTCGATCATTGTTATTTTTATTTTTCATTCCTATGATTCTGATCTCGACCCCGTCGACTTAGACAATGGTCTGGGTCGGAAGTCGGGTAAATTTCGGAATCAGATTTCCGGTAGAAACTCAAGGTGAATCGAAAGTAGACCCCCCGGCAATCGCGACGCTATATTTTTTGGGCGGACCCGTCACGTTCTTGGGGTGCTGTGCGTCGTACAACACTTCATGATCAGAGAACGCTCCCTTATGTCCCTTTTTTTCTGACAGGGTCCAGCAAGCTGCCAAGCCTTATTACCAATGAGATCCTGGTGTATCGATACGATTTATTCACTGTCATCGGCTCAGGACATGATCAGGGCTCTCCATCTCAACTTGTGGGATTTGTCATTGTATCCGTGGCCATAGCTATTTGAAACCAGCGGCATACTGATACTTTTTGAGGTGCTGTGCGTCGTGCAAGTCGACGAGGTCGAGACCAAAACAATAACGATAACAATAATGGTGATTTGTTAATTCTACAAAAATGATGATAATGATCGAAAGAGCCCGCGCCAAATATGTTCAAAACCGCGATAAACTCAAATTTCCCATACAAATATCGAATGCAGTAGCAAAACGTACAGACTTGATTCCGTTGCGTAACTATTAGTGAGAGGTACGGCGTAGAGGGGGCGTGAAAAGGTGAAGTCGGGCGTAGGGACGTCCTGAGGACGCCTCTGGATGGACGCGGCCCGCGTGACCACTTGCATTCTGGCCGAGACCCATACAAGAGGCCAATCGGGTCATTCCCGACGAAAGCCAACTCTGGGACGTTGGATCTTCGGCGGAATGATCTAGTGGCCAGTGAATCGGACCGGCGGGTGCGTTTACGGCTTGCGGTCGTGGACGGGTGGAGGTGATTGTTCGCCCTAAAAGAGGGGTGCAGCTGAACCACAGGTGCGATGTAGATCAAGGGCATGGGTGGTTTGAGGTACACTTGGTGGCCGGTGGTGTCGTAGGAGGATGTGAAATTCAGTGGCCTAAGCTCCGAACGTTGAAACCGATCAAAGGGTGGCTGTGCAACTGCGGATGTTGACATTCAGGTCTACCTCAATGATCTGGCCATGGAAGTACCTTTTTCCGTCGCAAGAGTCCTGTAAGACGGCTCTAGGGCGTCGGTGTTGATTGTTGGGGGATTGTTAAAAATTGTGAGGTCTTCCAAGTTGAGAGGTAGGAGTCGAATGGCACCGCGGGACGAAGATCTTCTTCAGAGCCCAAGCGACGGAGTCCCTCAAGAAAAGAACCTCTCTCGGAGATCCCATTGGCGGATGAACGCCAGGAACTGATAAACGTTTGCATCCACTGATCACTGATGGGCCACCCAGGATCTGGCGATCGCTTATTGCGATGGATTTCTGAACGATTTTTGGTCGTGGCCTGGGGGGTCAGTGGCGTAGGTAACACGATTTTGATGTTATTGTGGGGGCGGTGGGGTGCTCCGCGGATGGTACTCGTGGAACCCGTAGAGCTGTAGGTGGAAAGGATGCGTGACGAGACCGTTGAAGGTTTACGAGAGAGATCGTGCCTTGAGTTTGACGCGGACCTTGAGAGCGAGGAAGAACGTGCGAGACGGGTCGTAGAAATGTACCCTTTGTCGGTGGGAACGTGGTCATCTGAGTGAGATATGACCAATACTGGGCAGGGCGGGCTGATGACGGGAATGGGGTGAATGGTGGAACCGACGACTGACTCATCAGTGGAGTTTCCGGAGCGAGACGAATCGATGGTCCGAAAACTTGGCATGCGAAGTGGACCCAGCGAGGCTTTCTCATTTCCATTAAGGCTTTCTTCATCGAATCCTATACTCTTGTGAGGGAAGTAAGGTCGGGGAAGACACTTGGATTCCCTCTTCCTATGGTATGCGAGGGGTTGGGTAGAAGGTAGAGGGGAGGGCTTAGAACCGGGCGATCTAAGGAGCAAGACGAGAATAGCGATGGTGCCCAAGACACAAGGGACCGCGAGGGCGATGACGGTAACTGTGACGGCGCCCATTCCGGTGCTCAGGAGAAACGGCACGCTGGGCGAGTCTAGTGACCCCCCATGGGGAAGCAGTGTGCCAACCGTCCGTGCTGATGTGGGGGCCATCCCAAGTAACACCCGGGAACAGGTTGACGTAATGTGGGGTGGACTGGGGAAGCAAATCCTTAGCTTAAAGATCAAGTCAATGTCGATATATAGTATTCACCTGGCCCAGGGAGAAGGGAAAGAGACTCCAACGAGGCACTCCGTTAAGGTGTCACTATTTAAGGACACTGCGTTTGGGGAGGATCGTGGGCGGAGCACTCTTTCTCATCGCGAGAATAATACCGAAACAGAGGTGAGACGGGACCAACGTTCCCGTGCTGGGGAAGACTTCGCTTCTTGAGCGATTCAGCGGAACGGATAAACGTTAAACGGGTAGATGTAACGGACCTGAAGCGACATCTAGAAGACCGACGGGCAAACAATGGCGCAGTGAACTGCGAAGTAACATCGATGTCGGAGAAGTCCGACTCGATTTGAAACTTTTGGCCGTTTTCTGCCTGGACCGAGCTGAAAAATTCAGTCACTTCGAAGTGCGTACAGCTGAAATGCGACGTAAATCGAGCCACATCCTGCCGCATCCCAGTCGATTTGGGCGACGGAGTCCTGGTTTTGGCAGTGATCACTCCGGCCGATCTTTCCTTGTCGGTCCGGCCGATCTTTTTGCGATCGTTCCTTCATCAAAACTTGTCCCTCACCTCGGATGGTTCACTCAAACGGATATTTGCAATCGCGGAAGGCCATTCCAAAACAACACTTGTTGGCGGTTGTCCGTTGGAAAGACCTCAACGCACATCATGCAACTGCGCGTATAACCGTGCCTGCCTACTCGATGGTTAAATACAGACCAGGCTCGCGTTGGGGAGGAGGGCTTCCTTTCCTCCACGGTCATAGGTTTTGTCCTTCGCGCCTCGAATCCGTGGTTACCTCTTGCACTTTCTGAGTCTATGCGCCCCGGTGACCTTTTCTTCGTCTTGTCCCTGCTCGTGCTGGGAGCACACAGTTTTGACATTACTCGATACGATAATGTGAGTACTGCCCCTCTCCCTCTCCCCCTACAAACCCGGTATCCTCCGCCTTGTTACTGATTAATTTTTGCCTCTTTCGGAAACTCGCCACATCTTGTGTCTTGTTTCCCCGCTGAATTTTGCGTGTTCGTGTGCTGCAACTATGTGTGTTTACCGCCCTGTGTTGTTTCAGGTTGGAACGTAAGTGATCTCTTCTAGCAGGTTTAGTTCCTGAAGGGGCTGGTGGTTGGGTAAACATTTCGCCGTGACCAAGGGGGATCGGCGGACGGGGCTCCGCCCCTCCCCAATCAGATCTCCACACGAGTCTAATTTTTTCGACTGGCAAAGCTTTTTCTGCGTATTCTCTTTGCATCCCGACCAGAAGGGTCCATCCGTGTTTCTGACGAGACCCAGGACGATTACATAATTCGATTTCAAATCTTCGCTCCATTCCTCGTTTACTCGATCTTCCGTGGCCGAGAGTGCAACTAAACATCGAGGGTTTTTCTTATAGGTATTGGGGTCAGAACTCTCAGGGGGCGAACCACCCCAACGACACCGCGGATTATCAGCAGACCCTCTCATTCTACTGCCAAGTGGGTTTATTCATCTGGTTATGAAATCGGAGACCTGTTCTGACTTGAGTCGATTTTGACACACAGGATAACTCGACGGATGTCATTCCGATTGCGTTCCTGACCAAGTATTTTTGTGAGTCTTCAAACTGGTTGGCTCTCCGGCACCGTCGATCCCTCGCATTCTTTGAAAAGTCCGATACATAATACTGACACGATTTTCCTCATCTTTCCGTTTGGTGAACCCACAGCAACTGGTGGATTACCGGAGATCAACCTCGGAAGCGTGAGTATTGCTCTTGGATTCCCCTTCATTCTGCCCATGATGTTTGGCCTTCCTGACTGATGCGGCCGTTGTGGACAGACTTGCAACCTCAATAACGGCACATTCCCGGGGACCTCCTTATACGACTGTCACAACCTCGCTTCAGACATCAGGCATTGCCAGAGAAAAGGAAAACTGGTCACGCTCAGTCTCGGTGGACAGCTGGCGAATGACTCGCTGAGTGATTCTGACGCGGGAGACTTTGCGGAGACGATTTGGGATTTGTTCCTTGGGGGATGGTCCGACACGCGACCGTTTGGAAACGCCGTTTTGGACGGGTGAGTCTGCTAGCTACGAATCGTGGTCTGATGCTCAGCTTTTTGACTGAAACGGATTATTTTTCCCCCCAGGGTTGACTTGGACATCGAGAGCGGGGCGTCTCCGGGTTACGCTACTTTCGTTGACAGGATTCGTGCTCTCTCGGCAGACGCAGATAAATCGTGAGCGAAACTTTGATTCTCTCAAACATCCGCACGACATTACGAGTGCCCATCCTTTCCGGACGCTGATTTCGTGGGGTCGTGCGTCACACCCTATCGCCGTCTCTCTTTCGGGTCCGGTCGGGAAATCGTTGACTGGCTTTGATGATCGATGCGACCCACCGCCAACTATATTCCCTGTCGGGTTAGAATGACTGACGTGTGTCTCCTCCGCAGATACTACATTACTGCATCCCCACAGTGCCCGTATCCGGACGCGTCGCTTGGCGGAACCCTGAACTCGAGTTGGTTTGATGCGGTCTTCGTTCAATTTTGTCAGTGCTGGTTTTTGGTTCATCTCTGTTCTGGTGTGGCTTACGGCGATCTGTGATCGATGTAGATGATAATCCGTGTGGTCTGCAGAACTTCAATCAGTCATCGGTAAGACTTTTGAGTCTTGGAGTAGGAAAAGTCTGACGATCCTCGATCCCCCCCGCAGTACTGGAACTTTGGAATCTGGTGTGTATGGGCGCGGGCCTCGTTCCGGCTGGGCTTTTGACGAGTGCTGATGCCGACGACTGTTACAGGGATTATTGGGCACGTTACATCAGCCCGAACAAGGACATCAAGGTTTACATCGCTGCACTTGGTGGCCCTGTTGTCAATGGGACCGGATACGTCCCTCCCGCGGAGCTGGGTACGATAGCGGTACAGATGCGACAGAATTACCCATCCTTCGGAGGAGTGATGTTATGGGACGCATCACTAGCATACGGTGAGCACTCTCGATCTGTCTCACGCGTCGTACGTGGTGCGAAACGTCGGTCTGATGACCCGGGGAGCGGGGGAGACCGCGGTTTCACTTGCACCGTTTCACTGGTTTCCATTTTTAAACTCTTGTTGTGAACACACCGGGAACTGATCGCGGCGTCGTTTGTGTTTCTGTAGCGAACGGGAAAACTGCTCAGTACATAAAGGAGACGCTGAGTCTGGCGGGCGGTCAAGGATTCACGTTCCCGCCGTGCTCAGCATATGGGTATGTGGATGGGCAAGTGTACAATGCCGGTGACCAAGTTTCTTATGCGGAGTGAGTATCGAACGATGGTGTTTTGCTTCGAAAAGTCGTTGACGTTACACACTACGCAAGGTATATCTGGGAAGCACAGTGGTGGACGGACACTCCGCCGACCCATGACCCACTTGGGCCTTGGAGCGAGAGTGAGGATTCATCTGGTTTCTGTAAACGGACTTTTGCTGAGGTCATCGATTTTTGTTTTTCAGTCAGCGCTTGCCAAGGGACTCCGCCAGTGGCGCCAACAGTGGTGCCCGGGACACCAGTGGCGGGTTCACTGGGAAACAGTGGGATCGGAGGTTTCGAGCGGGCGAGTTTCCTGAACATGGGATCGATGCTCCAAGTGTTCTTTGGTTTTCTTGCATTGTGTGCACCGGTTACCGCAGTGGGGCTGTTCGTTTGAATCTCCGTAGCTCGGACTGGTTAGTTAAGATTCGACCGAATGTATGGACTACTAGTATTTATATAAGCTCGACCGAGGGACTCGAAAATAGCCCAGGTAGAACGTTAACGTGGGATGTTTACAGCTTCTGTAATGGATTCAGCGATCGAGGGATACGTACCTTGTAGCCTAAAATAAAACTCTTGGCATTCCTTGGTTTATGTTATCGATCTCTCATCTGTTTCCGTCCCATATTCGCTTTCGCTCCCTCCGGCTTTTCCTTGCTCTCGACGGGTGATGATCTCTATCAGACGAAGACAGGTGCGAAGATGAGAGTCGCGAGAGAGGGTGCGAGAGAGGGCAGAGTGGGAGGGACTATGAGCGTGTGAAGTGGTTATTTTTGCCATGAGATGCCAAGAGAGCGACCAGAATTAGAACGGAGTGGTGAGGATTGCTTGGGACTCTCCTATTCCTTCTCGTCCGCAGGCGATGGCGCGCGATTGTATGTATGCTTCCAGTCCCATTCTAAACTCATCCTCTTGGCACACTTATACTTGGAAACTCGGCCTTCTCATATAATCCTCTCCCTCCCCGCCCCTTCCCTCTTTTCTCAACCTCCCTCTCCCCTTCCTTCTCTCCCTCGACGATGAACTCGACCGTCCACCACCCTCAACAGCTCATCGAATCTTCGTGGCGAATCCTAGAAGCCGTCCGTCCACCGCCCTCTCTCTCTCTCTCCACGTGTGTGCTGACCTTTGGTATATCACAGACGACCTCTCCATCTCTTCGGGAGATCCTTGCTGCATTCAGGTTTTCCAAAGGCCAAGACGGTGACTGTCAGCTCCTCTTGGCCCTTCTCAACGCCAAAAGTGCAGAAGATCAGGCGAGTTATCATCTTCCCGCTTCCGCCGCGTATTTCAACCTGCTTACCGTGTTCCGTGGGCTGGCAGCGGACCGCCGCGATCGCTAATTTGCACGCGCGTCTGCTCGAATCTCAATCGGACAAGCACTTTACCACTCCTTCCCCTCCTCCGACCTATTCCATTCCCCGACTCCATATTCCGTCACCCGTGTCACCCCCTCGATCGCGCTCGCCGTATTCTCCATCCGCCCAGTACAGCGATTCTTCATACGAGGCGCCAAGGCCTCACCGCTCTGCGTCGAGCCCCAGGCTGACGAAGAAGTACCGTCGGTCGCCATATGAGCGTCTCACTCGAAACCCCGAGGACGAGTATCGTCACCAGCGACCCAAGTTTGATTACGACCCACGCAGGTCCCCGTGTTCTCCCTCCGACGGGAGCGATTCGTCTTCCCCCCGTTCCAGGGAGACGATGTCCATCGGTACTCTGTTGAGCTCCCAGAACCCTCAGCCAGATGACGAAGAACCGGGGGTTAGCAGCGAAAGGAGCACTTCACGAAAGCTCTCGCCGTAGTTTCCCTCTTCGCGTTTCGTCTATTTCGGTTTTGGGTTTTGCTCCCCGTCTATTTTGAGATCCGCTTCTGCTTTCTTCCTCGTTGCGTTCGACAGTGCTTTGTGTGTCTAGTTATATATTGTTCGTTGTGTACTGTACCCATTCCAATATCAACTCTCGGAAAAAGTGATCGACGGAACAAGGCCCCATCAAAGTCATTTCTTCAAGTTCAACTCTAGCTCAAACTCATGTCGAGAGCTCACAAGATTGGTACGTCTCTCTACCGGAGCAACGAACGGGGACGGATTCGATGAACGTGCGTGCGATTAGGTTCACTCTTGTTTTGCCCCGATTGTGGGACCCTTCTCAATCTCCCGGTCGGCGACGAGCAGACGGTGGTGTGTGAACAATGCGCACACGAGGAACCAGCGAGTTGTGCGTCCTGGATATCTGGCGTAATAATGAACCCAATCATGATCATGTCTCATCTACAGCTTACGAAAACATCGAGATTATTACTCGGTCGCATCCAGATGCGTTCCCTTCTGCCCTTCAGCAGAAGCGTAAGACTCAAACGAAGACTCATAATGCCGACGAGGTTCGGTTGAAAGTGAGTGAAGAGAGTGAGATTAAATGTTGAGAAACGTGTTCAAGTTCTCTCCTGTTGTGCTAGGTGACTGAGCTGTGCCCGGATTGTGGGCATCTTGAAGCATACTCGGAGGAAAAGCAGCTTCGGAGCGCGGACGAGGGATCGACGATTTTGTACACGGTGAGTTTCTCTGGCGTCAAATTCAAGGAGTGTTTGATTATCATTTTTTGCAGTGTGTCAAGTGCAAATACGGATGGAGGGTCAATAACTAGTCACCTTCGACACCCGGTCACTCGGAAATCCTCATACGTGCGAGAACACGCGGATGCCTGCCTGTGCGGTGCGGGATCACGGACGAAAGCAAGGCCACACCGTTCATGAACGGTTCGTTTTGGAAGGATTGATTATCAGCCTGTGATAAGTGTCAAGGAACCTGATATGTTCGAGTGCGGCTGAAACAGATGCTATTTTTTTCTACACGTATACCCCGACGGTACAGAACATGGCTACTGTTCCAAAACCGCCGAGTATGCTGGCGAGGATTGCTACCGTTGATTCCTTCGCTACGCCTTTCGGCAGGCTGGATCATAAGACGTGAGGGTGTGAAACGAGAGGCGTATGTGAATACTGACGTTGAAAAGTAGAAAGCGAGGCCGAAAGTCAGAGTGAGGAGGATGTAGGCCAGGTAAGGCAAGAGCGAGACTGGGATGATCGGTTGGAACGGAGGTAAAGTCTTGTGGAGTTCCTGGAAATTCCCACAAACCAGTCAGGAGGGGTTGGAGCGGTGGGGAGGAGGAGACGATACCTTTATGGCGGCATAGTCTGGTTGGAGAGATGATGACATTGTCTGGAGTGAATCTTGTTCGCGATTGTCGTGGCTGATTGGAGACGTGGCGGGGTGAGCGCAGCGTCATGTGATTCACACGTGTATGCAATGCGTCGTCATACCCTGCTCCCCTTCAACGCCCCCCTCTTCCTTTTTAAACACCGACGACACAAATCTTCTCCTCACTCAACCATCACCCCCTCCTCTCCATCCACCTTCAATCCCACCGACTTAATCTTGTACGGTTTGTTCTCTCTCACCGTTTCTTTTTGCTTCTCGTTTGCTTGTTGCCGAGTCTGACGATGTCTCTCTTGTCCGGCCGCAGCTAATCATGTCGGCAGCTGAACGTGTGCAAAACCACCCAGTCTATGTTCAGGCCCAGGGAAAGGCCAACTACTACGTTACCCAGCTCGATAAGGAGGTAAGGGCTAATCCCGATCGTCTCCGCCTCGCCTTGCATCCTCGTGCTCACACGATGCTCGACAGCTCAACAACTACCCCTTGTTGAAGGCAATGGAGCAACGCACTCAAGTTCCCAAGGCATACATGGTCATCGGTTCCGTCGGACTCCTTCTTTTCCTCCACGTCTTCAACGCGTTCGCCGCACCCGTTTCCAACCTCCTCGGTTGGGCCCTCCCCGCCTACCTGTCCCTCAAGGCCCTCGAGACCCCTGGACCTCAGGATGACACCCAGTGGTTGACTTACTGGGTCATCTTTGGTTCCTTCACCTTCCTCGAATCATTTGCTCTCCGCGTTCTCCTCTACTACCTCCCATGGTATTATGCCTTCAAGTCGCTCTTCATTCTCTGGCTCCAGCTCCCTGCTTTTCGAGTATGTGATTTCCATTTTTGGTTAGATCGAAAGGAGTGCTGATCCGTCCTTTTTCAGGGTGCCCAAGTCGCTCACGCTCACGTCGTCAAGCCTCTCTTCCAGACCATCGACCAGAAGAGGGTTGTCACCACCCAGACTACCACCTCTCAGCCCACCAGCTACACTGAGTAAATGGGAGTGAGCACTGTCTGTCGAGGCACGGTAGAACTTTTGTGTCTTGGCGCAGCCTACTTGTCCTTGTTCTTCGTGTCGCTTTTATCTCCTTTTCTCCATTTGTTTCCTACATTGTCTCCTCGTGAATGACCTTGGTCCAGCTTTGGACGTTGCGACGAACTGTACGAGCCTATACTAGTATCTTTAAAATCCACTGCCTGTTTATCAGCGCTCTCTCATGGCCGTGCCTGAGAAACAAAAAAGCGATCGCTGAGCGACCTCGAGTGCGCCTGACTGGGATCAGAATTCATATACCCATCCTTCGCGGGCGGCGCTATCCATCGTATATTCCCTCGTCCCCTCTCTGATATCCCCATGCGAAGAATCCGATGCCCGACCCCAATACCACTCCCCCCGTAAAGCCAGACAGAGTCTACGATCCAGAAAACGGAGGAGACGATATCCAACTATACGATCACTCCGACGTTGCATCCTCGCGGTCTGGCTTCCCGCTCCCCGCTCGAAGCTACAGCAGAAGGTCGGTCGCGACTTCGACTTCAACACAGAGGTTTCTGCGGAGAACAGGATTCAGCGCGTTCTATTACCACCCAATAACGCAAGTGTGTTTGCTGGGCTTGGTGTGTTTCTTATGTCCAGGTTCGTTCAATGCTTTGAACGGGCTTGGTGCGGCGGGGAGGGTCGATTCCGGGGTGAATTCCAATTCCAATTCTGCGCTGTACGCCACGTTTACGGCTGCTGCTTTCTTCGCCGGGTGAGTCGTTTTTTTCCCTGCCGTTTTTCTTCTCTCCTTGGGTTTCTGTCGTCGAGGTTTGGGGCTGGGTCAGCGGTCGATCGCGCTTGGCCGGCGGCGGGTTTCATGAGGTCTGGACGATTGGATCCTTGGCTCCTATGTCACCCTCGTTCTACATACCTATCGGCGATCAGAAATGGAACGCGTTAGCTTCCGCCGAGAGGGGGGTCGGGCAGTGGGTGGAACGTATACCCAATTGGTTCCGACCCGCAGTCATTGCCCCTCCCTCCCCGGCCTCCGAGTCCCTCTCCTTCCGCTCGATCTTGATCCGCGTCGTTCTTCGGCTTACAGCTTGACGCTTCCGCAGATCTGTTAATAACAAGTTGGGACCGCGCGTGTTGCTGTTCGCTGGGAGCCTTTCGTATTCGTTATATGTTTCGTCTTACTTGTGAGTACCTGTCCGATAGAACCTTGTTATTTTCGCAACGCCGCCCGACCATCATCGCCACGTCCGCTTCGTATTCTCACCTGTGCCTATAAGATTGATCGTACCGACCCCTTTGCATTTTTTTCTACGAGACGCGTTCAATTGACTGACATTGATCTTTATCACCCTCCTCCCCCTTTGTTTGCTTATAGGGCGTTGACACTACACGCGGACGCCGGACCTTACAACATCGCCTCTGGAGCTATCCTCGGAATCGGAGCCGGTTTCCTATGGACGGCTCAAGGCTCGCTGATGCTCGCCTATCCGACGGAGAACAACAAGGGAAAGTTTATCGCGATCTTTTGGTCGATCTTTAATCTGGGTGGGGTCGTGGGGGCGGCTGTGTCGTTGGGACAGAATTATGATTCTAGCGTGAGTGCAGCCCAGGATTTTTCGTGGGGTTTTTTTTGGGGGGGGTGCAGTGGGTTGACCGTTTTATGCTTTCGTCTAGGGTGATTCTGGTACGTTCCGTACTTGTTTTGGCGGTTCTTACCGGCGAAATGTTATGCTCACGTCCTCGCTTTATCGTTCGACGATCCAGTGACGAGAGGGACTTACGTGAGTTGATCCGGTCTGGTCAGGGCGACGTTTTCGAGGTCGCTGGTAGTTGAGCCGTACCGAGCCTATGGTCAAAGTTTGCTGACGGTTTCGCGTTTTGTGCTTTTTAGATCACGTTTCTCGTGCTGACGATTGTGGCGGTGATAATCCCCTTGCTGATGGCCGCCCCGAACAAAATGGTCCGAGCGGATGGTTCGAGAGTCACCACTCCCCGACACCCGTCGTGGAAAGCCGAATTCAAAGGCCTGTGGATCGCTCTCCGAACAGATCCGTTCATCATACTCCTCTTCCCCATGTTCTTCGCCAGCAATTATTTCTACACCTGGCAGTTCAGCGAGTACAACGCCGTCTTGTTTAACATCCAGGGCCGGGCGCTGAATAACACCGTGTATTGGGTCGCGCAGATCCTTGGGAGCGTGTCGATCGGCTTGTTGTTGGACCAGAAGCAGTACAGGAGGAGGATCAGGGCGTTTTTGGCCTGGGCCATTTTGTTGTTTATGGTCATGGCCGTTCATATTTGGGCGTGGTATTATCAGAGGTGCGTTTTTCGCCGTTTTTTTTTGTTCTCTTGCGCGATTTCTTCAGTGTCGTCTTCCCTTTTTCTGTGTGATGTCCGGTGATGTCTGATTTTGGGACGCTCTATAGGGATTATTCGAGGGGGAGCGTACGCCGGGGAACGGAGAAACTGGGGATTGAGGATGATGGATACGTCCCACGCGTGTTGCTCTACATCTCATTTGGGTTGTTGGACGCGATGTGGCAGACGACGTCGTATTGGCTCATTGGAGCCATGTCGAACTCGCCGCAGAGGTTGGCGCATTTCACTGGGTTTTGTGAGTCCCTCTCGTTGGCTCCATTAGTAGCGGGGGGAAAAATGCTGCAAATCATTGATTGCGTTGGGATGGTGCTCTAGATAAATCTATGCAGTCTGCCGGTGCTGCTGGGGTCTGGAGAGCGGATGGAGCTGGTGTCCCGTGAGTGGCCGCGAAACCCCCCTCCCCCCCCCTCCACCCTCTTTTTCTGATTTCTGATCGATCTCCGTTGGGGATGCTGGTGGCGTTCGCGATTTCGTGTGCAGGTATCTGAACATATTTTATTCGACTTGGGGCTTGCTCCTGGCCGGGTTAGTGTTTGCGCTTCCGATGATGCATATGCGGATAAGGGACCACACGACGGAAGATGATGAGCTCGATTTTGACGGTGGTGGTGGTGGTGGGGATCCTTCGTCCGTCCCTCTTCCGGCTCGCGAGTCGGAAACTTGGGAAAGGTAGGGTTCGGGGTTTCTCTGACGCTGGCGGGTCGACCTCTTTCGCCCCCCCTCCATTTCGGATGCAGACCGATTGCCCATGATCTCCGTTCGTTAAAGTGCGCTTGGTATATTATTATATTCCCTTGGTTCCCTCCCTCCCCTTTTTTCGGTTCGTGCTCTTCTCCTAGAGTTCTCTTGACCAGGACTGTCTTTCCTCATGTGCATGTGTGTGTGTATGTATTTGTTATCTAACTACAGTGCTAGCCTCGCGATACGTCAGCAAAACCAGTTTGCGCTTCGACGCGCCATTGAATCGCCTTTAAAAGTCCCTGAAGTCCTTTGCGCGGCCGAGAGGTTTACTTCTTCAGTCGCAACTATCGGTGGGTCTCAACAAGGGCGATGCCAAGAAGGGCTGAACCTGAGGAGGCTGGGTCGGGTCAGAATAATGCCTTCGGTGTGACTGTGTGGGGAAACGTCGTCCGGCGGATAGAAGCGTGGGCCACCTTTCTGAAGCGAATGTACCCCAGATCTTGGCTTGTGCCGATGTAGAATCACAGTTGGAACCGCCTCGGCCCGTCTACACCGACTGTCCTAAAGTATAGGAGTCAGGCCAGGACATTTCACCAGCCCTACAGCTGTTCCGGAAAACCTTGTCCTCGCCGACTTTTTTTCTTTTCTTTTGACGTTGACAGCTGTCGATGTCAAAAATGTCCGATACGTCAAGGTTACTGCGGGGTAGGATCCGTCCGCGTTTCCTCGAGATTTCCAGAGACGAGAGAGCGGAGGCAACAGATTGCGAGCCTCTTGGGGTAAGGGAGATCTGAGGAAACATACCACTTCCCCCCCCAGCAAGTCGATATTCCTTCCTGAGTTATGTGGAGTCTGCCTCATTTCTTTATTTTTGTCGACCTCTACTCTACCATCAGCAAACTTGTCCCAGCCGGATCTGGCCAGACGGCGAATGCCGGGCCAGATCAGGCCTGACGAACCAAGATGCTGCGCGCGCCTCGCAGGTCTTGATCCGACGAGGGACCGCGTTCGACCCTTGGTGTGACCCAAGTGTGACCGGAGGGTCTGACAGTCGAGATCACGTGAGACGTGGCCATATCTGGCACACACCCTGCAGACCTTCACAGTCGATGACGGTCGGGCCTCAACTGTACAGTAGTAGTCACGTGTAGTCACACATATATAATTAATAAAACATGAGATACCAACACAAGCCTGAGTGCGACCACCTTCCCATTTCCCCTACAAAAATGTCGGGACTCCCCTTCACCATTCACTTGCACCCTACCCGCGATTCCCCCTTCCAGTGGATGCCCCCCCAACTGGAGGAAAAATACCTGGAGCAAGCGAGGCTTCAACGCAAACACCAGTGAGTCTGCCATCAATTACTCAATTGAATGTCATACCTGACAGCGCTTCCCGTCAGGAACGCCTATTTTGACGCGGTCTCCAGGGTTTGCACGCCGAGAGTCCGGACCTTGATCTCGGAACATTGCCGAGAACGCCTCGACACGCTCAACGCGGCGGCGGAAGCCGCCATCAAAGAAAATGTGGCAGACGCCGATCCGGAATACGCGATGATGATCAACACCTTCACTCAGCTCGAGCTGAGTTATTACTTAAGCGATCAGTACCTGTAAGTTTTTTATTTATGTAACGTTCGCCCAGACTGACTCGGCACGTTCCTAGGCAAGCGTACGAGGCGCTCATCAAAGCTATCGGCATGCCGTTCTTCGACGTCGCCGGAGACCGCCTCAACAAAAAAGACCACCGCCAGGCAACCGAAGAAGAGAGCGAGGCAGACGTCTTCTTGTTCCTCGCTCAAGCAGCGGCCATGCATGCATGAACGAACCGGGTAAAGTTTCAGCTAGCCGATATGTTTTTTGTATGTTTTTTTCATGTAAATGATATTTCGAAACGAAAAACGGATTTATTCATTGTGTGTCTCTGAGGGGCGGATCCATGAGAAGATATGTTTTTTGTATGTTTTTTTGTATGTTTTTTATGTAAATGATATTTTGAGACGAAAAACGTATTTATTGATTGTGTCTCTGAGCGGCGGATCCATGAGGCGGTGGCATGCTTAACTCGTCCCTCGGGACGAGTTAAAAAAGGTCTGGCCAGTTTTTGACCCTTATTTCAATTCACTGGCCTTATTTCGATTCGATGCGAGACAAGAAGAAATATATATTTGTACCGACGGCCGATAACTAGTACAAAAAAAGACTGTTCTCAGGAGCTGAATATCGTAGTGTGTTTGAATCCTCAAGGTTCCGCCAAGCCATATGAGTCGTAGTCTCCATCAGACCCGGACGCAATCTCGTCAGACTCGTCGCCACCCCTGTCGCTGCCCGAGCTCCCTTCATCAGAGGGGCCGGAGTCTTTGTGGTCTGCGTCGTCCGACTCAGAATGCTCTGATCCATCGCCGTCGTCGTCGTTGCTGTTGTCGCGTGCGCCGAGGGCGTCTTCGTCGTCGTCTTCATCTTGAGGGGGGGCGGGCTGGTGGACGTGCTGCTTCCCGTGGACGCGTTCGCGCGACATGTTCTCGTGCTTGACCTCAACCTCCCGCATGTACTTGTGCCCGATACCTCCTCCTCTATACCTCATGAACATGTCACGGTCGACGAACCTACCATAGACGTTCAGTATATGTAGTCCTGTATGATATGTAATGGAGGGACTTACTGATTGACGAAGTAGGCATCCCAATCGGATCCCTTCTTGGGGTCCCAAGCACTCACTGGAGCAGCCGGCGAGCCTGTTTGTCGAAGACCGAGAGTGAAGCCGGGAATGAGGTGGGACCCACGGACAATGTCGTCCGGGTCGAGAAAGCCGAAAGCGCCGTCCTCGAGGGGTGGGACGAACTTGACCCGGTACAGCCGTTTTGCATTCCACCCGGCTCGGTAAGTGTTGTCGAGTCTGAACCAACGGACCCAAAGAACGTCCATCCTGACCTCGTCCGACATGGTCGGCCCATGGAGGACGTCGATGCGAAACATACCGAGGACCTGCGCGTAGGCATATGGGTGGTCGTCAGCTTGTGAGAGGGTCATGACATTTGACCGGCCCCTCATGTTCACCTTGTCCTTGCGGCGGCGGAGGTCGTACGTCGTGTGATAGATGCTCATAGTGCACCGCTGTTCAAGCCGATCCTCGGCGATGTAGAGCTCGTTGCGGTCGTTCTCCGTGAACGATGGTGGGTCGGAGTCATATTGCTTGCCAAGGACACGGGCGAGAAGGTGGTCTTTGAGTTTTGGAACGAAGTCCTGGGAGGGCGTTAGTTTGGAAAAGTGATCAGGGGAAATCGATATGTGTACCTTCAATGCGGGGTCACCGACCTGCAGGTTCGCCAGACCGTAGAGGTCAACGTGGTGGCGATCCTTCTCCGCCATCGTGTAATGTTGCCGTGGCAACGCGGCATTGGCGTCGTCCCTGGGCAGACGCTGTCTTGATGTTGTGCGACCACCAGTTTTGGCCCTCAGTGTGTTGACGTATTTTGCGGTAGTGACGTTCCATCCGTTCATGCTTCGCGATTTGACGCTCGAACCGAGCCTTGTTGGTTCGCTTGTAGAACCGTTTGACGCGGCGGTGCTCGAGCTCACCCTGTCAGTTGTGCAGGTCAGTGGCGAGACTTGCAATAAAAGGGATGGACATACGTGGCCTGTGGTGAAACAGTCGGTTGGACCAAATTGTTCGATGTGATCGGCGTAGTCCCCGAGGGCGTGGATCTTGTATGTCTTCAAGTTGAAACCCGAGCCTTTGGGGATGACTGCCTTTGATGGTTTCTTGCCAGCTTGTCGAGAGGTGGGAGTGGCTGTTTTGGTGTTCGTGGCCTTGCGACGATATGCGGCAGCGGCCTCCCCTGGTAACAGTTTGGTAGCATACTTTGGGCACAATTTGTTGGCATAGAGACGGAGGAGACGGCCAAGTTCTTTCGTTTGTGATCGAAGGGACGCAATCGTGTCTGTGGTGTGAAGGCGGAGTTTTGCATAGGCATGCCAGGTGGTCAAATCAAAGGCGAGGTCGAGCAAGATGTTATTGTGTTCCCGGTCGGGCAGGATGCCTTCGAGAACTGGGATCCAACACTGGAGAGGGAGATATATGTATTAGGACTTAATCCAGTGAGAACGACGGAACAATACTCACCTGGATAATATCCTCGAAGTCTCGGCCCGCGAGCTTTTTCATAGCAGAGACACTTCCCCCAAACCTTCGGATCGTGTCACGACCAAAGGTTGGAACTTGACGGAACCTGTGGGAAAGATGTTGATCAGCGAATGGCTATATCTTGAGTACACTAGTGATTACCGTGCGTCAAATTTGTTGACTGCTGCCTCACCAACAGAGTGGAGTATTCGGACATTGTGTGTGATCACACCCTTCCCAACGCCAAGTTCAAAGTCGTGGAGAACGTCAACTGGCATAATCTTGGCCGGGTTCAGACCGAGTTCAGTGTGGTAGGCATTCTGAGAAGTGTGAGCGAAAGCCGTGGCAGAATAGGTCGAAAATGTATCTTACCCTCGTTAAAAGCAACGACCCCCTCTTTAAGATATCCAGGTCTCCACCGACGCTCCTCCCAAGGTCAAAGACGAGCCTGCGAGCATGTTCTACACGACCCGCAGCATCATTCGCGTAGTCCCGAAGGAGACGTCGGACGGCCTGGTCAGAGACCATGCCAATTCGGGGAACACCGTCCTTTAAGATCAGACAGCGGGGGCATAGGAACAGTCCAAGGCTCTTGATCGTTGCTAAGATAGACCTGAATGATCGTTAGCAAGGGGATAACTCTACGGAACACAAAGACTCACTTTTCTTTATAATCGGCCGAGTGGAGAAGGATCTGAAGCAACCAACGTCGTAAAATGTCATCCCCACATCGAACGCGACGGGGCTTCTTGTGGGCGTCTGCACATGACCCTCCAAGAACCAGTCGCAGCACCGCGTGTGTTAGCTCACGCCCAAGAAAGGTGAGCATATCCGAGTTCGGTTCTTTGCCGTAGTGCTTCTTGTAGAATTCCTTGATGGTGTCAGGGAGCTGTCAAGAGTAATGAGATCGGTGACTCAGGCGCGCTCGGTGGCATCAAACGACAGCGTACCGTGGGAATATACGCGATATGGTGAGCAGCAAAAGAGGTCGGCTTCGAACGGACGTACTTGGAGACATTTCCGAGAAAAAGGTAGATTGGCCACAGCGCAGCGTTCCCGAACGAGGCTAGATGGGTAGAATCGGAATAGAGAAGTGCTGAGACAATGAAGGTTTCCAAGTCGTTGTCTGGTCCGCGCGCCAAGTCGAGGTTGCGTCGCATCTCTGCATCGGTCTCGAGCATTGTGTTCGAGTTGTAAACCTCTGAATAAACCCGGACAGGATCCTCGCCCGGACCTGGCCTCCACCATTCCTTGTGTGGGGCAACGTGGATGTCGTTGAACGCCTCGGGGTCCTCAAGCTCGGCAGTGATCACCTCGACAATGTCCCGATATAGGATTCCCTCGACAACGAACTCGGGCGCATTGCCTTCCTGCTGCTTCACCCCTGTACACGGCACCCGTATGCTGACCGAAGCCTCCTTCCAGCCATCGCCCACCTTGAGAGCTGCTCCCGGGTTTGATATCCATCTTTTCCCAAATCGTCGAATCGCGGTGACAGCGTTGAAGTTCTCAAGCATTGAGGGATTGAACTTTGGGTGCTTGATGACGTTGTGGATGAGATCGTTAACCCCCGCAGGGGTGTTTCCAAGGCTTCGAGTCATCCAGGCGAGGAGAAGATCTTCGGATGTGTTGGCAGAATTGACGGATGGGTCGTTACCCCCTGGATCTGGAGGTATGACCATCAAGTTGGATCCGACGGATTGGGGAGCAGGCAGGGGTGGATGGGCGTCGGCGAAGATGTCAGGATCGCGTGGGTTGTGGGAGGAGACAGTGAGGAATTCTCGGAACACCCCGAAGGAGTTGGTGTTCGTGATGGTGCGCTCAGCCGAGTCGCGATTGATGCCATCGATAGCAGTGCCACGTCCGAGTCCAGAATCATCAAGTCCTGGAGAACCCGGTTGCACAATCTCTCTCCTCGGTTCTGTGGTACGTGGGATTGGTGGCGATGATACAGGTAAAGGGTCGCGGAAGCGTGCAGGGAGCCGCCGAGCTCTCGCTCTTCGCTGAAGTCCTGTGTCAACAGCTCGATCCAGCAGTGGGACCTGGATGTTCAAGTCGTTGGTTGAGCCCAGATTTTGTAAGTGAAATAGCATCAGACTTACTGGTGGTAACTCTGGCTCATGGTTCATAGCTTCCAGCGCTTCTAACGCCAATCGCCGGGCTTCAACATCTTGGCACCTCCGAAGTTCCTCTTCTTCTTCATCGCGCTTACGCTTCAACGACCTCGAGGCCCCAAGCGACGTTTCTTGTTCTGGAATGTCCTTGTGAATTTTTTTCTGATGTTGATGGAGTCCTCGGCTCGACGAAAATAGGCGTTGTGGGCCAGAGGCGCAACTTCCCTCATAACAGACGTGAGACATTAGAGCAGTAAGTGTCAGAAGTTTGCGGGCCACGGTAGAGGCGGCTTCATCGAACACACGGCTGTGTTACGGTTTATGACCGATCTATACCATTTTTGAATTTCGAGCAGGCTGACCTGATTAAAGACCCTATTTCAGGAGTAATTTAGGGGTGCGACCATCCGTTCAACCCCTCCCGTATACAGCCATGGCCGCAGCGACAGGACCGACTCTACCCGCTGAGAACGAACCCCAAAGGTATGTTTGCATTGTAGCTGCTGAGCCTAGAGCACACAGTGCTCAAATCGCACCCCACAGCGAACCCACCCTTACCCGCAAAGAGAACCAAGAAATCAAAGATGGGGCAAGATGGCTTCGTCGGGTCACAAATCCGTTCGTAGACTTCTACGTTATTCTGGCCATTGGAGCTACCGGCTCTTCTACGGCTGCAGGAGTCGCTCGTCAGCACGAGGATTCCCAAACTCGAGACCACGCGAAAGATCTGTAAGTGCGCCGACGTCAACATCTGCGATCACACGGTTCTTACAACAGCTTCCTACAGCACACCAATTCAACGAAAGATCTACGCGGAAGACTTCGATTCCATAACCAGTCACCTCCCTTTCCTGAAGAACCGCCTGGAGTCTGATGTTCCCACAAAATTTCTTCGAAAGGTTATCATTCGAGTACGTGTTTGACGCCCTTCTCGCCGTTTGGATTTGGCACAGCTAACACCCCTCACACAAACCCAGGCCCAGTCAACCGCATCTCAGGGTCGACAATCAGACACGAAGTCGATCAAGCAGACCATCGTCACACTTCTCCCACTCCCTCTCGACCAAACCGGGATCCGTCCGGTGAATATTGTCAACCCGGGTACCTCCAAAGCCTGGCGTGGCTGGCAAAACCTCACCACCGCAAGGTTGCTGTGCCCCGCCGACCACCTCGCTGAGTTTGACACGGACCCAGAGACGTAAGTCAATGCGTCTATTTGAGTCTGATTAGCCCATCGCGTCCTTCAGTGCCAGAGCAAAGCTTCGCGACGGCAAGCTCTCGTTGGTCGACACCAAGGGGGATCCGAAACTCCCGGCTTTTCTCTACGATGAAGAAGTCATGGACGGCTCACTCGTGAAGGGACTCTTCCGCGGCCAGCTCTTGCTCAAGGTAAGCTTGCATTGTTTGTGCGCTGGATGGTACTGTCTAATGGTCGGCTATAGGTCTACAAGCTCATCTTCATTGCGCCTTCCGCCGCGACCGGCGCGAAGGCATCCTTGAAGCGGGGAAATGCAAGAATACATGGAATGGAGAAAGTGATCCCATCAACAATCTGTTACACAGCAATCCAGGTACGTCTCAGTCTATTGAATGCTACGCCACTCTAATCTAATGGTGCCGGTTCCTTAGGTGTATGTTGCGCTGTGCTGCTGTCGAGAATGGAAGGAAGAATGGAAGGGTATCAAGTTTGCCCGCCTATACATGCTACTTCGTGAACAGTTTGCGTACCCAGACGACCCTTGGCATTCCAAAACTCTTAATTGGTGGAACGAGCAGGTCTTCGGCGCGTCTGACGGCACAGACGAGGACATTCCCGAAACAGCTCGGGATGCAGGAGGACCCTCCACACGCGAACGCGGTGATTACGAACGAGAGCAGAGGATGCAGGCGGCGGCGGGGAACTAACAGCTTTTCGTTCTTCTCCTCAAGCTTATTTTTTACTTCATGTTGACTTCATGTACCACTAACATCGAACGGAAATCCGGAATTGAATTTTGGGCCTCAGGCCTCAGGAGCGAAGTTATTTGTTTGTGTTTGGCATAGGCCCCATCAAAGCGGGAAGTCACCCAAAATGGAAACACTTGAAACGGGGTTCCCGATGGGCTGGCAATAATATAATAATATATCAACACCCCTCTGCCTAGATCACGAGTGGAGACTCGGGTACTGGTCATAAGTTTTCCTGATCTAAGGGGATCCCTCAATATCTTCACCGCAACCAAAACCTACACGCGACTTCAACGCGACCACTGAAAACATGCCTTTCTCACGAAGTGACTTCGAGAAACGCGTTACTGCTCCCATCCTCCCGGAAGACCTCCGGGACATCGCCGTCTTGATATTCCGCGAGATGGCAATGCGGAGGTCCCAAATTCGAGAGGAACAAACCGGGTTCGAAAATCTAACCGATGAAGAACTCCATCAAGTCATGTACCGAACGTTGAACCGGATGGTTACGAGAATGTATCAGCAGGATCAACATTGGAGATCGGTATGCTTCTTTTTGCCTTTCCACACGCCCGACGGTGCTCAGTATCTTTCAGTAGGGTGTCAAAAACTTCTCGGAAATGTAGTTATTGTAAATATATGTACAGACGTGTCAACAGAATGGCAAACGCGGCCAAGTGTGCTCGAAAAGTGAGAATTAACTCCTAGATAGAAATGGGGGCGGCTCAAAGAGATAATAACAAGCATAAAATTTAGGGCGATGGATCTGACAGCCGGCGTCCAGGCGGTTCTATATCCGTGAGAAACGATGACGTCGCTCCTGCATGGACTCCTATATTTTCGAGCCCCAACTTCGTGCCTGCTTTCGACAACATCCCCATCCGATTCCCTCCACTCCACAATGCCTCTCTTTGAAAGATACTACATATCCTTCTCTGACCTCACGATAATGTACGGCACCTACATTCGAATCTTTGCTGTGACACTTACTTATCCGACTATTCGACAGCTCAACGAACCCCGGCGAGTCCGTTGCCTCCAGGTCAAGATCTATTGTGTACGTCCCCACATCGTTCCTCCATCAAATTCTAGTGGCTAATGATCCCTTCCTCCCATAGCGCCCATGTTCGTTGACAGCTGTCTTCTAGGCGGGCTCATCAAGCGATCAAAGGACAGCACCGGGCCCACAATCGGTTCGAGGTCACTCAGGCCAATCCTAGCTCGAGCCCGAAAAGTTTGTCGGTGCGCTTGGCTCTTTCGCCCCCATGTCACGACACCGCTAATCTATCATCATAGGCTACTCCGCAGCTCCAGTCTTCTCCAACGTCGACCCCATTAAACGATGATCTCCCCGCTCTCTCCCCCCTTTCTGCCTGAACCCCATTTTCCTTCCTCCATCGCATTGCCACTCCCCACTTCTTGCCCTTCTTGCTCCCTTCACTCTCTCTCAGTTTTTGCTGCCATTTGTTACGTTTGATACGACTCTTCTCGCGTAGCTTCTATCGCACGTATTTTGTATTATTTTTCCCCGACCGACAAAAAATAAATGACATTTCAAATAATCGTTCGGACCGCAAATAAGGATTATATATTGGTTCAATTAAGGGATTATTAATTATTAAATTGGTTTAAACAACGAAAACCTATTGGGAATATAGAATATTTGGAAAATTATCCTCACCGGTGGCAGACGAGATCTGCCCTGATGGCGTTGCATGTGCTCGAGATCTGCCCGGATAGAAAGGGGCAGATCTCACTCGGAATTCGCGCGTCTGCCCCCTTCTGGCCAGCTATGACCTGACCGATCTCGGAAGGACGGATGGTCACATATATGGCCATCCGTTGCCATACCTGTCCATATCTGTTCCGGCCTAGTTTGCTGATGACTATGTGATTAAGGAGGCGGACATTCCAAGTTGTGAACCGCCGTCCCGCCCTCTCCCCGGTCACTACAGTCCGCGTGTTGTCCAAGTTGGCAAATGGGTGCTTCGCCGTCTACTGAGGATGCCCAGTTGTGATTTCACTATGCGCAATCATCAGTAACTATTTGGTAAATACCATGGGATCGCTTGCCCGCCTGAATCTGCGAAGGATCTTGAACGAGTCCCCAGGCTGCACCTTGGATTAGGGCAGATCGTACCCTCTTCGAATGGGCACCTACATCGTTAGAGTGACGCAAGTCCATACCCCATCAAGGACATCCCTGGCATCCTATTGACTCCACCGCAGGGAAAGAGGACCTGCTTGTCGATAAGAATCTGTGGCCGGCTGACCGTGTGTATTGGAGGAGGGAGGGTGAGTTTGTGGACGTCCCGGTCGCATCTCCGCCTGGGTAGGCCCCGAGCGAGATCCCAGTGAGGTCGCGGATGTCCTGAGGAACGGGTCCTTGATGGTGCAAGTCGATTGCGGGATCCTTGATGTCTCTGGTGATTTTTCGGAAGACCGCGAGGAGCGCAATGGGGAAGCGGGATGTCTCCTCAGATCTCCCTTACTCCAAGAGGCTCGCAATCTGTTGCCTCCGCTCTCTCGTCTCTGAAATCTCGAGGAAACGCGGACGGATCCTACCCCGCAGTAACCTTGACGTATCGGACATTTTTGACATCGACAGCTGTCAACGTCAAAAGAAAAAAAAAAGTCGGCGAGGACAAGGTTTTCCGGAACAGCTGTAACTCGGGGCTATTCCGGGTTTGACCAGGGCCTTCCAGAACTGCCGAACGGGGGCGGTGGGGGACCCAGACGACGACAGCCTTTTCCCTCTGACTCAACAATCATTAAGGTTGGTTCTAACTTAGGAGGGCAGCGGATGATACTGCGCCGCCCGGTCAAGTAGTCACCATCGATAGCGTACATCACTCACCGGGACCGCTGCATGCGTGGGGCGGCCTGGAGTCATAGCATTGATTTCGCAGTCAGTGTCCGATACAGTAACCCCATCACGTCACCGACTGCGATTCGGGATATGCGGCAAGGCCCCGCCGAAACGGTTCTTCACCGTAATCGTGCTGGAGGTCCACCCGCCGCAGGATTTAGGGTCATGCCAATGCAGATCATTAGTCTCGGGTCCAGCCGATCTGCCTGTCATTTTAAATGATACCCGCGCCGTGCAGGGGTGGTCGTCAGACCGTCTGGTGAACTCTGTATAGAGAGGGGGACGTCACGGTCACACCCTCCCGAAAAGGTTATTGACGGAACCCTACACTTGGTCTTCGGAATATAATATATAATTCCCCTCTATTTTTTGGATAAATGAAATCTCGTCATCGACTCAAGCCACCCAAACCTGTTGGAGGTCTCAGCCTGAGTACGGCTATAATTACCTGAGGATAGAACATTACATGCTCTGCCTGCAGTGCTTTCAAGGGCAAAATAAAAAGGATGGTTTTGGCCTTGTTCTCCTCCGAGAGCAACGGCATCACCCAGGGAAGAGTCTTTCCTGACCCAGTCCCCGCAATTGTCGTTACATCAAGGCCAAGCACCAGTGCCTCCGCAATGTCTAGCTGGAACTCACGGGGCTCATTTCCATTGAACACCGATTTGACCGCCGCAGCAAGTGATGCTCGTGTTTCTTCGGCGTCATAACCGGGTCTTAATTTCCTCGCATTTTCGAGCCGTCTGAGCATTATAGCTGAGCGGCCCCATGTTCTCCGCCTATTCAGTCGACGCAAGGCGATATGGCCGGAGACATCAATATCAAAACAACAAGTACAAATAAGAAAAGTAGTAAAATCGTTACGGTGGGTTACAGCCCATCAGTAACACGTCACCTGCGTTACCGTGATCCCCCCTCCCCTATACAAAGTTCACAAGACGGTTGGGAGTACTCTCTGCAGGCACCAAAACAGATCTGTGTACCAGATCCTCTGATACCCGATCACAAAATTTTAACCCCGCTCGGCACTACCCCGCAGATGAGGATGGCCTCCCAACCGTCTTGATTCTAGACTAGCAGATCATTACCCTTTATGAGGTCGAGTTCTGCCACTTGCGGTGCCCGATGCTGGGTCTGCCGTGACAAGATGTGCCCATTGGTAGACATCAGTGTTGGCCATACGGTCTGAGGCCGGTCCAGGCGAGATCCCCGGGTGTAGTTCGCGATCAAGGCTGTCTGATGTTATTTCTACATTGTGCGTACAGATTTTCCTAAGACCGATATGTTACTTACAATAAACATTACAATGCTCTCGTAACTTGATGGCTTATCCGCCTTTTCCAAACAACAAAAAGGAAGGGAAAGCAAGATGGCAATCAAAAGTTCGACCCTGCGGGTCTCGTGGAGGCTGCTTAATTACGTTTGTGATGAAAAATGCGGAGTTGTGGGATGTCGACTACTCGCGACGAGATTGCGTGGGGGAAGAGTTGGAAAGAGGAAGCGAAGGATGGGGAGGGGCACTGATTAATCCCAGAGTTCGCCCACATGGCTTTCTTCCCCGTAATGAGTGTAGTTATATGCGTCAAGGACCGCTTGGTAATCGCTGATACCGCATGCACCGTTGGCGAATGCTAGCGACAGTGCTGATACGGCCTTGTCTGAATAGGAGGAGGGGATATCGGTATGCGAGGGAACGTCGGAGGGGGGTAAGGCGCCTATCGAACTACGACTGCAAGACTCTATGTCGTCATCCGCCGTAGCCGATGGTGTCGCCTCCGAGAGAGTGGCATCTAGGCCGTCCACAAGATCAACCGAGAGCGCACGTTTCTTGCGGGGGTTCCAGGAGTGAACCTCTTCATCAGCCGGGGCGGAATCCAGAATCATGACATCCTCCAAATCATCCGTCGGGTCCGATGTCCTGCGAGTCATCATAGAGCGTGAGCGCTTTAGCCCTCTATGGGTCATCGTTTCCCGTTGCCTGTGGGTTTCCCAGTCTCGCATTTTGTCGACGAAACCTTCCCCTGTTTCGACCACGCTTCTCTGAAGCTCCGTAAGAGCATGAAGGCGCAGCTGGTCGATATCACGGGAAGGCGCGGGACTAGGACGGTCATCGGTATGGCGAGGAGTCAGGGTGGAAGGCCTGCACAGAGAGGTGCTTAAATTGAAGGCGGTGGGGGTAGATGGCAACGCTGGAAACGGCGATGAGATTTTGGAGTGATGACTGGGAATCGAGGGCTGCGGGATGAAATCAGTCTCTGACAGCGAACGACGGCAGACGAAGGCGTGGATGAAGCTCACATCGGAGTCTCCTGAGGTAACACTCTGGTTCCGTCTCCACAATTCTACCTCCCAATTTCTCGACGGCGAGAGGCATGGGCCACTACGATCTTGAACACGGCGTCTCCTGGATTCTTTTCTGAAATTGCTTGATTTCGATGAAGGAGAGGAAAGATAAGACATGGAGTCCAATAACAAGTGTAGGAGATGGTTGTGGTCGTGAAAGAAGAGGTGAAGATGCGATGCAGGAACGGGCCGGGTCACCACCACCGAACCGAATCGAGCGATTGTGCCAATGTGCCCTGACCTTTTCTGAGTCAGGTGATCTGTGTGATTCACAATCGAGTTTAGTTGTTTCAATGTTTGGCTAAAGCCTCTAAACCAAACAAAGTACGTCATTTCAATTGGTTACAATTTGCTGAACCAGGCCCAGGCCACTGTACCTCATCCATCTTGCGGCTGTGCAGCATAATCGCGCGAATTTGCCCATTGGTCTCGCTATCTTCCCGAGAGTCAAGCTCAAGTTCAAGCTCACTTCTATTGCCCCCATTCTGTTCCATTCGAGGGTACTTACGTTCCATCTACCGGTCTTGCGCCGGTATTCTCGTTTGGGGCACGAAGCACAGTTGATCCTTCTACGTGAATGAACACATGTAAGTACTTCTGTTCTTGATACTTTCCAGTGCCTTGACAATTTACGAGCTGTGGACGCAGAGAAGCTTAAATGCGAACATTCGACAAGTCGACTATAGAAGTCATTGAGCTTCCCAGTGCAATATTGACTTCAATCTTATCTAGACACATGCCCGTCGACCTGACTGTGACGGCAGAAGTGTTATTGATTATCTCCCGGATTCCATGGTAAACGTCAAAATAAATTTATCTCAAGTCAGCCAAAATCAGGAAGTCGCCGGTAGGCGTCTTTCTGTTCACTCCGCTCTAAATTCCCGGTACTCAGCGAGAGAGGAAGGTTATGGTTCCCCGAGCGGATGGAGGAGCAACATTTTTCCGTCGAAAAGCTTCCTAGGGGCTATCACCGTGATCATGTATATTCACTCGCGCGGGCGGAGTCTTCGGGGAATTATTTGGGGTCCTTGTCACCCACTTCTCGGCCCTGCCTTCGGTCCGTGTTGTGCAATGCGGATGACGAAGGACTGGACGACACCATGCTATGCCTGAACCCGTGCATACCATTCTACGGTTGGATCGGAACCAGCTCTCCGCGGGCGTTGACGTGAATCGTTCTCTGAGCACCACCGCAGTCCGGATATGCCGGCCCTTGTTTACCAGCTATACGGGCATATCGCGGATCATCGACGGTGGTAACGGTGGTTGGGAGCACGGTGCATGGGTGACGGGATCGCCATTTGACAATGTACTGCATCATGCATCATGCATCAGAGTCTGCCGCCGGAAAGTCAAAATCATGTGTGGGCATACATCGTCTAAATCAGGGAGGATTCGCCACACTTGCACTTGAAATGAAGTGAGGCTCTCACTTTTTCCTCTGCTGCGTTTGACCACTTACGCGACTGTGCAACGGTAATTAACAGCGGGATGACATCCTTGCCAACGAACCACGTGAATTGAGACCGCGAGACGGACTCGATGTGAGTGAATCGTAGAACACACTATTTACCATTACTCTGGTAGTTACTAGTTGAACCTTGGTGTGCATTAGGATCCGGGTAACAACGTGTGGATTAGGAGGGAATAAACCAAGCCGAGCGCCAGGATAAGTATCAGACGACGGGGAACAGTGTGATGCGCGTGGCTACAGTCACTTACACTCGCCGATCGCCTCTCTTTCCTTGTCCAGTCGTCTGCCGAACAGCTCGTGAACGTTGCTGGCATCGTCAACGTAACCTCCCCTTCATCGACGACGACGGCGGCACTCCCACTTCCTCTTTATCTTCTTCTCCCCCACTAATCGCCCACGACTTTCCTTTCCTAGTCAATCCTTATGGCCTCCGTCTCATCATACCGCACTCACCATCGACGAATTTCCTCAAAGTCCTCTACGATTCGCGGTTCCATGTCTAGAAAGCCTTCTCACCAGTCTCTCAGCTCGGACGAAGAATCTCCCGAATACGACGACCGCGAGGGCGACGGCGAAAGATTCCCAACCAAATACTCCGCTCACTCTCACTCCTCACGCGCTTCCTCATCTAAACCGCCCGTCAGTTACGTTGAATATCGCTCTGCCAAACATCAGATGGGTTGTGGCGACCCCACAACCCCCGCAAAGTCCGTTTCCAGGAAGACGTCGCTGAGTTCGGTTAAAGACCTCATCCTCCGGACTTCTGAGCGTAAAGCCAACTCTAAGGGAAAAGAGAAGGACCCGAGACAGGATGGAAAGCACCGACCTATATACACCGAATTGAGGGCCTTCAACACCGACTCTGTCCCATTTGGTAGCGGCGAGATAACTCCGACGCCCGTACGAGGGGGGCGACCTTCTTTCGGCCCTTCTGTTTCCTCGCATGACTGGTCTGAGCCCACAACGTATTCATTCCGCGATTCGGTTTCTTCCTCCCTCAGTCAATTCGAGACGCCCCCTCCCACACCGATCGATGATTCTATGCGGGTCTCAATGGACCGAATTTCCGTCGTAGCGCCCGTCTCAGGTGTCGAAGCTATGGATGCTTTGGTTGACGGCATGAATGGCTTTGGGGTTGACGACAGGTACCTGAGCAAGCATATGTGGTCTCCGAGACCGTCCAAGACCGAACGGGCAGGTGCCCATCCGTTATACCATCCTCCACTCCCACCGCCTCCGCCTGGGATCAGGCTTGGCGGGGCCCTTCCTCGGAAGAAAGGGGAACACTCCACCGACGATGACGATGAAGAAGAGGGTGATACGTACAATCACAAGGGAAGCAACTCTCGCCGTAGTCGTGAAAAGAGGAAGAACCAACGACCCAAGTCATCCCCGACCACCCCGACCTCTCCATCGCCGCCCACACCACCTCCTGTTCAATACGAGGCCGCAGACATCGAGTTCCCCCGTGTAAATCCGACCATCGACGAAATCATCAACAAATATGCCTCCGTCAGGACAAGATCCCCGACACCATCAGTGCCTGGCGCAACCAAGTCTCATAACGTTGTTGTATCTTCGACTCGTACCTCGAATCCCAGAAACCAAACGAACACACCGGTCAAAGAGCTTGATTCTAATCCTGGCGATGCTTCTGAGGATACTGAAATGGTTTCTCGTTCATCAGTGGACAGCGTCACAGCGGAGGCCATGAAAACTGTACGTACCCAGCGGGCCGCGCTCAGCCACAGGCGGCCGCCACTCCAGAACACCCGCTCTTTTTCCAACAACCGGGCTTCTGTATACTCTGACAACACTATTGATCTTACCACCCGTTCCCCTCGGTCAGAGAACGGACACGAGCCATCGATCTACTCGTACTCTGTGCACTCGGAACCCACATACGAGTTTTTGAGCTTGCCTACCTCGAAGCAGCCGCCTGCGTCGCATGCCATCGCCCAGTACCTTCGATCGAAACGGTTGACCACTCTCTTGAAGCTCACACGGTCACCCCACGGTTCGCTGGAACATCCGCTTACCGTCAGCCTGGCAGACCTGGGGTGTTCGACTGGCTATCCCCTGGTGGTGTTTCTAGGATTGGGATGCGTTCGTCATGTGATCGGTGTTTACGACGAGATGGCTGAGTGTTTGGGGTTGCGGCTTATCGCCATTGACAGGTATGACTGTCATTCTTTCGATATCGAATTTTCCTGACCGAGAATTACACAGGTGGGGACTAGGGAGGACACAAAGACCGCGCCAAAAATCTGCTCGCGGTATTCCTGAATGGGCTTCGGTCGTCAACGAGGTTCTCGACCAGCTGGGCATTGATCAGTGCAGCGTCATGGCCCATTCAGCTGGTTCTCCTTACGCGTTGGCCTTTGCGAATCGGTATCCTCACCGGGTGCTGGGTGACGTTTGTCTGTTGGCCCCTTGGGTTGGGGAGGGAGGTGAGTCATGGTGTTGTCCAGGACTACCCGGCGACTAATCACGATTGTAGCTGGTTACAAGTGGTTGAAGTACGTCCCTAACGGGCTTCTCAGGACTGCGCAGGCAGCGGAGTGGAAGGTCCAGGCTTGGATGCTGGGCAAACCTCCAACAATCGCTTACGAAGGTATCGGATTCGATCTGCAGAAGGAAAAGGAGCAGATCAGCCACAACGGTCAGAGCCTTGACCCCACATCGCTGCCCTCTCCCTGCGGAAGCGATCAGCACCTCGCTAGTTCCCCAGTCACTGGTAGGCCAAGCATCAGTTCAAGCGTGTTCAGTGATTATGACGACCTTCGAGACTTCGAAGGGAGGTTCGAGAGTCAAAGCACGGTTGGGGCTCTTCCAAGTCGACAGCTTGAGAAGGTGCAGGCGACTGACGACAAACGGGCGAAGAAAAAGGGATCGAGGACCTTTTTCAAGCTGAAAGGCGGGAACCCTCACCCTCCGTCACCTCCTCCAGAGAAGATCACGCCGTCTGCTCCTAGGACGCTCAAAGCTCTCCGGTCCATGGGTTCTCTCCGGGGGAAGGACAAAAATTCTTCGCGGAGGCCGAAAACCGCGCCAAAACCCCCACTCTCATCCCCCCAACTTCCTCAAATTGACACGAAGCTTGAGTTTGGGATCGAGAATTGGAAATCGCGGACGCCGTCGCCTGCTGAACCCCCGCCGAGCTCCTTCAAGCGCCTTGAGGGAGTGCGTTCGATCTCGCTGGGCACAACAAACAGCAGGTCACCGTATTCCTACTACCCACCTTCGCCACCCATTCCCTCTCTCCCCACGACTCCGACCAGTCAGACTCATACCGGTTCATCATACGATGCATCGCTAGCCAGTGCTCTGATCGCAGCCTCGCACGCTGAATCCGCTAAAGGGACGCACAACGACCTTCTCCTGATCCTAAATCACGATCGTGTTCCGTGGGGATTCTCGTATCAGGAATACCCTCACACGGTCGCCGTGTGGTATGGGGATAAGGATGAACGGATCGCTGTGAGTGCCGTGAGGTGGTTGGAGCAGACCATGGGCACAGAAAGGTGTAAGGTTGAGGTAGTGAAGGGTGCTGACCATGGGTTGATGTATAACACGAATGTCGTGCTCGATGTCTTCGACAAGGTTCACGAGTACGCGAAGATGTGTACGTACTTCGATGTCCTCGACGTGCTACAGTGTGCTTACCGCGTGTTTTGTATACAGGGAAACGAGCATCACCGTCGCTGCGGTCAGAGATCTAACGCCCGTTGGGATTACATAGGTACGTCTCGACATTCCACTCCAATCGTTCTGTCTTGTCTCATCCCTTCGTCAAGATCGTTTTCTTTATTGGCTTCCCCCTTAAGGTGGTTTTGTTTGCAAGCCCATTCGTTCGTTGTTTAATTATACCCCCCCTCATTACATCTACCCGATTCCCCCCCTCCCCCCTCCAACCCAGAAGAGAGCCACACCAAGTCATCCCATCATCACTTTGCAACACACAATCGCACGCGTCCCCCACAGTCACTCCCTTGTTTGTTACTTGACTTTATTCCTTGAATTATATCTGCGCATGCACAATCATATTATATCCCACTGAGATCCTCCATTTTGCCTTTTAAGCCTTCATTTATTTTTTTTCTTTTACCGACTCCGTACTCTAATAACCGTTCGGATTTTTTGGGGACACAGTTACAGTAGCTTGGGTATCTCTTCATCTCTCTTTTCATTGTACTTATCTTGTGTATATCAACAATTCTCTGTCTTCTCGCGCGCAACTTTTTCACCTGTCGTTTTCGCAAAATAGACATGTCCAGTTCTTCACTTTGTTGTTGAAAGATCGTGCAACGAGAACAAAAAAGAGGGGCCCAACCCGGGTTCGAACCGGGGATCCCTTGCACCCAAAGCAAGTATCCTACCACTAGACCATTGGGCCTGATCTTGAACGACGGACCCCATCGGTTACGGTCTCACTTCGAGGCGATCAAGTGACAAACCTCAGAAAAAGTGGAATCTATTGCGATGGTGATAATGATAACAAGAACGACATGAAGGGCGCGGCCTTGATTCTCCAGACCTGCATTGGAGGAAAACGATACATCGTACCTGTCTTAATCCCATTGTATCCTTTCGGCGTAGCGTCGGATGTCAGACACGAGATTTTCTTGCACTTCGTCGGCCGCCCCAGTTGCGACTTTTAGAATGATCTCGCTCAGGGGCGTCGAACCCAGAATGTCGACGTGGTCTGCAGTGTAACCTCCACCGCGAGGAAGACCCGGGACGGGGTTGTGAGGAAACTGGGTTTGGAGAAAATGATTGTGAGCATCTATAACCATTCAGACGGCTTTTCCGTCGTGACGGTACCTCCACAGTTGTGACCTTTATCCCCGCCGGGTTCCACCTCTTCCTCTTCCATCCCTCAACGCACATCGCACCAAGGCTCAGCAAGCTGACCGTTCCGTCGCCCTCACCCATTTTCACTCCATTGAGGACCTATAACACAGTGATCAGGGACCCGGCGAGCACAGCTATATTGTGGACTGTGAACCTTGGGATTTACTGTATGGTCAGTATACTCGTGATCGATGCAACTTGGTTTGTGTAGCGGTAGGTCCAGAGGGGACCTTGTGGTCCCACAGTTCGACTCCCCCGGGCATTCCGATTGTTCTGCGTCCGCCAGAGTGTCGTCGTGTTCGTATTGACCACGAGTGTACCTATGCATGATGTCAGGAAGCGACGAGACTCTGGCCATCCTAGTTGCCATACCAATACGAACGCTGGGGGAGGGAGCCGTGGTAAGTGAAATATCTCGTTTTCGAGTGAGAAGCAGCCCACCTCTGTATCCTTCCCGTGGCCGTACACACAGAAAAACTTCATCGAAGGAGCGTTCGGGAGCCTAATTTCCAACGGATTCGTCCACTTCGTGTGGTCACGATCATTCGCCTTCAATTTCTTCTCGTCTTTCTCAATACCATACGAAAAGTTTGTGGCCAGCATTTTCTTTTGGGAGTCAGCTATATTTTCTCGCGAAACGTCATCGGGAATCCAAACCTGGAAAGTAGTTGGTGTATGTTCCAGGATCCACGTCCCTGCGTTATCAGCCGTCATGTTCTTCGCCTTCGCGTCGTTCAACTTGGCTCGGAACGCGATAAGCTCTCCATGGGAGTGATCGGCCCCGTCGACATCATCTGGCGCGTGAGTCGAGTTTCCCCAAATAACGTCGCCACCCTGTAAGTCGCCTTTGAGCCCCTCACTAATAGACGGGGACCTCAAAGGGGCCTACCTTGACCCACATACTGGCACTGCCAACCCAGCTGCGGAACAATCTCGCTCGCTCTTTCCTCGAAAAAAACCGTTCGAGAACTTGGGGATATGCGGTTAGCATCGTCTCATCGAAAGGCACAGGCACGCCGTACCATAGGCACCTGCAGGGTTCACCTGAACTGTGTCCTTCATCTCTCCCGACAGGAATGCAGCCATCGCTTTGGCCTAAAGTACACACCGTCTTTAGGTGGTCCAACAGAAAACCCTTTCGAAAAAACGTACCACACCCTTCCCAATAGTTAGCCTCATCAACCAGCAACGAAAAGATCGTCGCGTACCAGATGTGTGCCAGCAATGGAGACGAAGGATTCGACGTGGTCCTGAGTCAATACCGCTATGGATCAACATAGGGAAAGGTAGGAACGCCCCCTTACACGTACCTCAACCCAGTTAGGCCCACCGCCTCCGTGCTCTGGCGACTCGACCCATTTGAAACTACGGTGGTGAGTAATCGAATCCGCCGTCAAAAGTGACGATCAGGCAGAATACCTACAAATACTGATCGCCAAGAGGCACGGTCAGGGACAATGAAGTTCGAGAGAGCACGAGTGGAAGTTATTAACCAGCGTGACCTAACATGATAGTCAGTTCGCTGCATGGAGCGTGCTAATGCTTTCGACAAACAGTTGTTCCCATGGAGTGTGCAGCAATGACAGTCTTCCTCTTCTGTCGCTTTCTGTATCAGGGGAGATTGAGGATGATACAAACTCGACGGGGGTAGAGCCGTACTTGAACCCCTCGATCGTACTCTTCAGTTTCGAGAAATACCCGTCACGTTCCTCCAAGTTCCAGCACGACAGTCTCCAGTCATAAGGTGCCAAATACAGGTTGTTCGTGTCATAGTTGACGACAGCTAGGTTCTCGATGATCTTGGACCTTGATGGGCCGGGTTCAGCTGATGATCTAAACAAACTGGAGGCGACATGCACCCACCATAACCAATACCCTTGGATGAAGGTGCTGGCTGCGTCGATGCCCTCCACAGAACGCACTTTAGCGCCAGGCGGATCGAGTCCGGTCTCAGGGTCAAGCATGAGACTCGCCATCCACCGCTCCTTGTTGAACGTGACTTGGGAAACCATTGAGAAGCCACCCCAGACTTTTTGCCTAAAGAATCTTCGAAGTTCTGGGGTCGTTGACCAAGATTCCAAACTCTGAAAACGACTTGGTCAAGTATGCGAAGTGATCGCACAGGCGAGGGACCCACCGTTGAAATAATACCAGGGATCAAAACCAGAGGGTATTTTGCCTCTAGTCCTCTGGATTTCATCTCTTCACCGACTTGGAACTCCCGCCCGTCGTTGGCTAGCTTCCACGGTTCAGGTATGTTGCTCTTGAAGCGTTCCCACTCGGCTGAGAAGTCGAATTGGGGCATGGAGGGCATCGTGATATCGTAGTCATCGAGGAAGAGTTGAAGATTCTCAGGGAGGGCTGGGAGAGTTGAAGGAGGGATAAACCAGCCCGCTAAGAGCAATCCAACTATAAAAGACGATGTACACGTGCCGTTGTTGAGCGATAAGCTCCCGTGATGATGGTGGATAAGACGCAACTGATGATCCCCAGTGGGAACAAAAACCTCCTCTTGGCCAGAACAGACCTATTTTCCGACTATCACGGGGTAAGCCTCGTGTGGACGGTTCCAAGTTAACGCCGCGATACCTCTTGTTTGTGCTTCCTTAGCTTGCTCTTCAGACCCTTCACGTTCTCCTTCAGGATATTTGTGTCGTCCGGTAACGGTGTTCCAGGGTCTGAGCTCGGGGGTTGGTCTGGCGGATCTAACACCCGGATGGCGGGTGCAACTGTCCCCGACCTGTTGAAATCTACAGCTGTCGAACCAGCATCGGGTGTATCTTCGCGTTCTCTCTCGGGTTTTCTGCGGTTTTTTCCTGCCATACCAGAGCGAAAAACTTGCAAGTACACGAAGGGGGTGATGGGCGAAATGAGAATGGGGGATGATCGCGTTTGATGCGCCCCAGAAACTTTATGTCAAACACGTGGCGACGTCATGGATCGGGTGAGGCCAAAATGAAATATTTATTGCAACCGAGCCGGGGTGTGTGGTTAACACGTTGTCGGGGTTTCGCAGTCCGTGTGCGATAGCAACTTAAATCTAGTAGGTCACAGGAGGGCGTAGGTACACGAGGGTTTCATGGACATCGAGAGATCTAGGGCACGTTGTTTGGGGATTGGGGGGACAATCGCCACTTCCGTCACTTGGATAGATTGGTGTTTGCAAGTTGCAGGTTCTCCACCATCGACGGGGCAGGGACGCACCTGGTGTTTGCCCTAGCGAATCTCATGATACCGAACACCACAAGCAATGAACTTGGGTTAGTATACGTTGTCCCCACACTACAAGAGCAGATGGCAAGTCACTCTCCGCGCTATCCGAACGAATGCACAAGATCCACGGGCAATGAGCAGCATCCCCCCACACTCTGTGTCGGGTAGGAGTGCAGGAGTGTCCCGGCCAAGCTTTCGGACGTCCCAACACATAACAATGGCCACGGCCAGGACGTGTGCCGAAGCTACGACTGACAAGATAGTTAAGGGAAGCGGCCCACCCTTGTTGATACCACCAGACCCGCTATCCGGGGTAAAGGACCGGACGTCCGTCGAAGCGTACGGTTGTGGATGATACAGCTGTGTGGGGTAACAGAACGACGAACCGATAGTATGGGATACTGGTGGCGGAAGCGTGGGGGCTTGTATTTTTGATGGCTTGTACGAGAGTTTGATGGCATCGAGAGTGCCATTGAGGTAGATGTGGACACGGAAGTGTGATGGATCCCAGCGACCCTATCGAGCTGGGCGTCGCCCAACACTTTTGATCAAAAATGGGGGAAGCACCCTGCAGCTGTAAGCATATCGACTACCACGGTATCAATGCAGTAACGCTCCGAGGCCTAGGCCAACCCAAGAACGATAAGGCAAGGGCACGAACCAGAAGCGCCGTCTACTCGGACGACTGTTGCACTTATGAAATCGTTGCTAACATCGTTTTTTCCGCAGCCTACGTAAACGCTATTGATGTTGGATTCCTGAAGCTAGAATCTGACCCTGCAACGCACAGTACAGTCCCCATTGGGGAAGACGGTGGTCAGGTGGACCCGACCACGTTCGTCGATGCATGGGGCTCACCCGGGCCGCAGATTCTGATATAAAGGCATGGGGACCATGGATAGTCAATGGTGATGATAGGGTTAGCCAATTGAACTGGGAAATGCAAGTGAATTGAGACCTGATTGACGGATAAAAAAAGACGGGGTGGGAGCAGCAGTAACAAGAGCGCACGCACCGCAAAAATACTTTCGAGCGGGCCGGGACGACGAGAAAAGGAGAGTGTGGGCTGCGAAAGAAAAGGGGGATGATTGGATTTAAGGAAAAGGAAGTTATATCGAGGTTGAACTCGTGGTTACCAGAATGATGAAATGATCAGAGTATGTGGCTTGTCGATCACTCCCCTTCTCGATTCGGACATGTCTGACAATTGACCACCACAACCGCCGCGTACCCCTCCGTCAGCTCAACGATGCCCGCTGCGACCCCCGCTGCCAACAAGCAGCAGAAGGAGAAAAAGATCATCGCCCTCAAATACACTGACGGCCATCCTCTCACTCGACTGGACCTCCAATATGATCTTCTCCACCACATATTCTCAGACCCACACAAGGTCTTCACCAACCCCTACCCAACAAACCCCGGTCAGACCCCCCAGCCGAAGCTCACCTTCAAAGATCTCTATCTCAACACCATCCTCCATTCACCCAAGTGTTCAAGAGGCCCGCGCGACAAGGCTCTCGAAAACCAAGATTTTGGAACCGAATTTGCGAAGATGTCTCTACTCACAAACGTTGGAAGGATCAACACCACCATGGCTTGTCAGTGCTCCGTCTTCTGATTTTCCGAACACGCTCTGCTCACTCACGTCCTTCCTTCAGTCTTCCCGGAACTTCGGACTCAACTACGGACCTATCATCCCGTCCCGCCGCTCCAGAAGACCGACGGAAACCTCCAAGATGCCCCGAGGATAAAGAACATTCTCAAAGATTGTTTCCTGCCATCAGAGGGCAAAGGTGCCCCGTCTCCTAGTCCAACGGAGATCCTCGCTCGTCAGGTACGTCCTCTCTGAAACATCCGCGCTCCCCCACACTTACGTACGCCCCCACTCGCCGCTCGTCTGTTCCCCTCCCAGAATCGAGGTCAATCACCACCAACAACGGTCGTAAACTTGCTGTTCGCGATAACCAGTCCCAGTCACTCACCCGTACGTCCCTTGGCTTGTGATCCCCGGTGATCGGCCTCATTAGGAATCCCAACCAACGTCTCTCACATTCATCTCGGGTGATAGATTGTGGCGCGGAACCACTTAAACGCCGGTTACAACCTCGAATGGGCTGACCTGTTCACTCCGGTTCCGTACTCTTCCGCCTCAAGGGCACAGGCTTTTCTCTGGCTATGTTACCATTATCTGGAATCCACTACGGGAAACCCGTATGCGGACGAATTTGCTTCCAACCACCCCGGTTTGGCGCCCCAGCTAGTGCCGTTAACATCCGAGGCTATGGAAGCCGAGAATGTTGACACTGGCGAGGAACTTGCATGGGGCGTACAAATGGCTGAGAAGAGGCGAGAATTTTTGGCCAAGGTCAAAGTTGAGAAGGAACAAGAGGAACGGGATAAAGCAAAGGTCAAGGAGCAGGAACGGGAAAGGCTGGTCAGTGGGCTGACGGGTGGTCATCCAAAGTCTACAGCTCGGAGGACCTCATCGGCTCATCCCCACCCTGGGGGTTCCAGCCGCTCGAGAAAGAACAAGCATGCATCAGGTTCTCGAACAGAGCGGGATGGTATGCCTTTTTTGTACTAATGTCGCTCCCTACTGACGGTGGAGCTGTAGCGTTATCTCCATCGGCCTTCTCATTACGGAACCGTGAACTAGATGGGCGACCTCTGTCGCCGTACTCGCGTTCACAGAGTGGGACCCATGATCCCCGGCGAAGCACAACTCGACGGTCGGCTTCAGACTCTTATCATCTCCCTCCACCAGGTTGGCCGAGGAGGACGCTTGTGGACAACGCATTCCAACTTGCGTTGACTACCGATCCACTTGCCGACTCGGGCGAGGAAGATGAGGACGCCCGTTGCGATTATAGTGAGTTGTGTAAAGACGTTATGGTCCCAATAACAATACTGAACTGTGTCTTTTTTTCCCATGCTAGTATTCCGGTTACATGTCGTGAACCGGCTGCGCGGGCGTGCTCCAACACCAGAGACTGATGAGACGGGCCTGACCCCGTCTGCTTCAACTCCCATAAACATCATGAGACACAGCGACAGCCAGGACATCTCTGCCTCCCCAGATACACCACCAGACCAACGGAGGTTCTACTGATCTTTCCGCGTCTCTTGCATCTCTCTGCCTCCCTCTACAGTCACTTCGCACTTCTTTCGTTCAGCTTTCCATATTCGTTGTCCTCCGCTCAGTACACACGCTCCTAAGCCTCATAACCCACACCTTTATGTACAACCGCCTCCTTTGGTCACACCAGACCTGAGCGCTTTTTCGAGTCATTCCTTGGTCACACCTCGAGCTAAACCCTCGAGGTGGACGTTCGTTTGTTCCGGTTTTGTTTCCCAGGTCCCTTACAGTAGTTTTATGCTTCTAACGCATCGTCCGTTCGTTCCGCACTGCCCGTGTTATAGCTTGCTTGTTAGTCGCTTTAGTAGAAACCTATGTATTAAGTTTTGCTGTTGGATTTGATTGGTCGGTCGAGGGTGACGCTGTTCCTGCGGCCCCTTCCGCATTTGACAGGAGAGATCAGCTTTCAATGACGCTAGTGTCCTGAGTGAATGCTGCTAAATCGAGTCCGCATGCTTTGTTCCTCTACCGTGAGAGGTTGCTTATTGTCCTTCTCGTCTCGTCTTACGGTACGCCAGAGCACGTCTCGACTTCATCTCGACCCGTTCGACGAGGTCCTTTCAAACGGCCATGCAGTCGTGACTTCTGCAATACGAAACCGTGCTATTTCCCATGCTTATGCCCCCTCGGTTCCGCACTAGCGCACTTGGGGCGCACTCTATTGGGTTTGCCGACGGTAATCGCAGCCACCCGCCGGGCCCGTTGCCCTTCCTTCCGCCGCCACCCGCTCAGCCCCAACCTATGGCGCTGACCACGAAATCGGTTTTGCGGAACCACGGGAGACCACGGGTCGTATCGATTTGCGTGATCCCCCCAAACTGATGTCATTGAATCTTCGAAATCCTGAATGACCATATATATATAAAAAACCCAGCGTGTGATTCAAACGCGGCCCCTCGCGCCCTATGCAAGTTGACTTCGGCTTCTATTCACTCCCCTTCAATGGAAACAACGGTCGGATTCGTGGAGACCTCCCTGAAGATCCGATGTATACAACTACGACCTTTAGCCCCCCCCCACCCTCGCTTCCATCAGAGTCGCGTCTCGGAACCGAAGTTCATCTCGGTCGACTCGTCGCAAGCGGTCTCCGACAATGAGTATGTAAAATCTCTGAGCAGCTGCGGTCGTGGCAGTCCATGCGGCCAGTGTCGATGGCGCGTGTCTCCCCCTCAATTACCGAGACATCCCGAAGGTAGGACTTTTTTTGAATACTCGCGGTCGCGGACCGGAAGGGAGCAGTAAGTACTCTGGTTCGCGGGATCGGCGAAACCGTTAGCTTGTTCTCATGGGGATTCGTTACTATACCGGTTGACCCACCTTATAGTTGAATGGAGGAATAACCAATGCCTAACCCCTCGGGTCCGTTGGTCCCTCTATACTGCGGGCTGACAACGTTAACGGACCTGATCAACGACTTCGTTATCGTGGGCACTTATCATGAGGTGACGGAATCGATTCTTTCTCAGAGTGATAAGCTGATTACACACGGGGAATCATGCCAAGGCGAGGGAAATCAACGTAAGTAACCGTCGTCCAGGTCGAGCAGCGTGCGTGGGGGCCAGGGTTTCCAATCTACTGTTTGAAACCCCTGGGTGAATCCACCCCTCCAAGAACAGGTCATACAACTTGAAGGTGAAGAGCATCGTCGCTGCTATGGTTCCATATGTGTATGTGTATCGTGGTTACCTATAATTCCTGTACACGACTATTTAAAAACCTATTATCGAGAGGAAATGATCGAGTTCAGATGCAAGAGGTGGGAGGAAATTGGGAAAGGAAACACGAAGAGAAGAAAAAAGAGATACATCCTATACCTACAAAGAACGAAATGGAAGGCCCAAATGTTGTATACGCGAAGGTGAAGGGCGGAACGTACACAGCATGCACGACAGACAAAATCCAGAAGATAAATGTAAACGCAGGGTGATTCCGGGAAAGGGATGTCAGTGATGAGGCCTTGAAGGGATGTAAGCGGACGCGAGTTCAATGTCGCGCATCTATGCGGACGTGTGACGAAGCGGAATAAAAGGCCGAAGAATGCGAGAGTCGGTCCAAGTGTCCCATGAGAGCCTGAGAGAGCATAAATTACAATGGTTCACCTTACAACTCCAACAAACCATAAAACATTCACCACATACAGAAGCGACAGAGTTGACACAGAATGGCAGTGGGAGTAGTTGGACACAAAGCGGTGAACAGAGAGATCGACAGGAGGCAAGACCTTGGGGGGATAGGGACGATTGGGGTGGGGGGGACAGGGGGTGGTTATCGCGCGGAATGTGGTTCCAACTCTCGTTGATGTTTCGTGACCGTTGTGTTCGCCTTCTCTGGATGGGGTTATTCGGCAAGCCATTTCTCGCACTTCTTCAGATATTTATCGAGCAACATGGACAAATCCCTGACCACGAACGTCAGCACAACCCGCGCGAAGAACTCGGATGCGTGTCGAAGTTTCGCTTCCAGAGCCGCTCTCAATTCTGGTGAGAAAGCGGCATAGGCCGGAGCTACCGGCATCGACGATATCGCCTTCGTGTGTTCATCCAGCAGTTGTGTCTGCATGAACAATTTAGAGAGCATCTGAACGTAGATAGCAGGGGAGTCCAAACTAGGCAGCCGTCCGTTAGCATCTCCAACGCGCCGGAACGAAACAAACAACTCACTTCTTGCCCGCGGTCAGTTTATCTAACCGCCGTGTGAGTTTTCCTCCCCACGAATTGATCTAGCCACGTCGTCAGACCAACAGCCACGCGTGAGAAGCAATATCACTCACCCCGCTGCTCTTCTTCGTAACGAAACCCTCTCCAACAGCCAACTTTTTCCCAAAGTTTGAGACGACGCCATCACACGTGCCAGAAAACTCCTCCAGCTTTGAGGCCCAGACCTCCCCCTCCTGCTTCCCAATGCTGCCGATACCGAGAACCATTCCGCTGCTGACGTTTCCCGCACCAAAAATATCGGCGCTGCAGTTCTGAATCTCTTCCAGAGCAGAGAGCAACACCTCAACGACCCTGACCTTTTCAGGAATGTTCAACAGTTTTGCACCCCCTTGCGACCAGACTTCATAAGGCACGTGTAGTCGATGCGTGACATAACCGCCGGTCTTCGATGTCATCGTCTGTCGTATCAGGTTCATCATATGATAGGGTTGTCGTAAAGGTTCTGCAGGAGGTAAAGGGGGAAGGGGTGAGCTGGGTGTTGATGGGAGATTTTCCGGGGGGATCGGCGGAGGAGGGACCAGCATAGAAGCAGCGGTAACGGTGTATGGTGAGCCCAGGACGGTATTTATCGAGATACTCATTTGAGCGTTGGGACCCAGCTTGGAAGGTATCGATATTTTCCTCATCCCAAGGCCGTTGACCGTCTGTCCTTGCACCACCGAATTGACCGGATAGCCGCCTGCAGTGGTAGGTCGACGACCTGGCTGAGACGCAGCGCGATTACGGTTCAGACTCAACATCTGCGCGGCATTATTCGGAACCACTGGGGCATTCAGCCGATTCATGTTTGGGACTGAGGCCGACACCTGAGCCTCGGTAGGGGAGCCCGGTATGGAAGGTGGTGCCGATGTCTTGCCTCGCCTCTGGGAGATAGTCCCCATCAGGGGCGAGTTATTGATCAACGTTGTGGTCAGGGATCCAACGGAGCTCGATTCTGAACGCGCGGATACGCTCGAATCACCCCTCGCTCTCGGTGTGACAAAGTTCAGCGAATCAGGAGAGGACAGCCCGGACTGGTGTTCGGATTGTCGACCAAATCGTGGCGTGGCCGGAGTAGGATTTTCAGGGGCGGGGAGTGGAGGGAGTGGTTGCGAGTCATTATACTGTCTCTGAGCAGATAACACGCTCTTGGACCGAGGTCTCCTTAGTGGTTGCTCCTCGTCAGCCTCAAACCGTTTCCCCGCGGATTCGTCCCGCCGTTCGACATCCTCCCTCAACGTCCCAAGTTTCGTTCCAGAACCAGTCCGTCTATGACCCAATGTCGGAACGGCCTGCCTGATCGGGGGTTCCGGTAGTTCTGGAATTGTCTGTATTGTTGATTGAGGCTCGGGTGTTGGGGCAGGAGGCAAAGAATTAGTCGGAGGTGGGGCGGCAGGGGGAAGGGTGGAAGAAGCACGAGCACGAGTTGGAACCGTTGAGCTGTAGTTCGGGCTTCGTACAGCTGGGAGCGTAGAGGTGCGTGCTCGGTTCCCGACGAACGTTCCGTTCATCTCTCCAAAATCAGTGGTTTGTGTACTCCCGTATGGATGTACCACAGATGCTACAAGAGTAGACGTCGAAGAGACGGTCGAGATGGAAGACCGAGGGGAATGGCCCGAAATGTAGCCATAATCAACACCAAACATAGCAGTTCCAATGGCCTCGACGCCATCCTCGATTTCACGTGAGCCATTGATTGTCGCACATTGAGGGGCAAGATGTCGGGGATCTCCCCGAAGATCCTCCGTCGAAGAAGCAGGGTGGGATGTATTATCCGAAACCTCGGAGGCAGAAGTTTCAGGCGAGGAAGGTCGCATGGATGCAGATACGTGATTCGTTGAAGCCGTTAAGTGAGAATCCACAGGGATGCTATAAATGAGGCTCAGGATATTCATGCGTTCGGCGTAAGTATCATGCTAAGATACGAGACACGTCAGTGACCTAGTGAGAAAGCGGGGGATTGCAGTTCGAGAAGTAACCCACAATTGATCTCAATCGCTTGACTTCCTCCTCTTGAGCAACGACGCTGCGACGCCTACCGTTCTTTCTTCTGCTAGAATCAGTGCTTTCTTCCCCTCGTATAACCCTTTCCATTACTTCGCTGAGGAGGGCCACACTCCTGCCGTACGCGACGACCGCGGCGTAAGGGTCATCATTTGTCGAGTCCAGACGAACGGCTTCACGAGCGAGTTCAAGCGCACGAGTCAGGGCCCTTCGCGAGGACGGCCGTCGCTCAGAGCCCTGGCGTTCGCTGGTAGGAGATAATCTGAGTCGGTCAGGCAGAATCTCTTGATGAGGCGGGTCCATAGTGGGCCGAAGCTGCGAACGCGGGGGAGGGTCGGAGAGGTTGTAAGGTGAATTGGAAGGAGGTGACTGGCTCGGAGATGATCTGTACGTATTGGGCGTGCTAGATTGAGAATGGAACGGGACCGCTGCCGAGTTGGTCAAAGTCGTTGGCCTTTGGTATGGATCGTGAGCGTGACCGGCGCCGTTGAGGTTTTGAATGTATATTGCCGACGACCTAGTCACCTCGTATTCTAACGGCGCTGTCGGACTCGTCGGCGAGGTGTAGGGGGGCACACTCGGTATCGGTTGGGTTGGAGGGGGACCTGGGGGTGGGACGTGGTAAGCTAGTGATCTCCTCCGGTGGGAATAATAGGCTTGTTGAGGCGAGTTCGATTGACTATCTTCGTTCCAACCGGAATTTCTTGCCACCGACAGCGGCCTGGATCCGAGCTCGAGTTCCATGCGATAGTTGCGGGAAGGACGAGTCTTCGCCGATTTTGGTCGGGGACGGAGGCTGGACTGAGGTGGCAAAGGTGACAAGCCAAGCTCAAAAGCAGAAAAATAGCGAGCAAACAGCTCCAATCAACCGGGCCACTGACGGACAACGGTAACGAACAAAGGGGAGGGGGACGGATTGGTTCGATGTGGGCATAGAACCGACCAGTTTTGGAAAGGTCGGATGTTAACCTCCTCGTCCATTCCGACAAAACAAAAATCTGAAATTTATTATGCCAAAAAATAATTCGTATTTGTAAACGGGTTGCGGATGCCCTCATCATCATCAGCGGTATCCATTCATTCAGAATATCAAAGGAGCGTAGGATTATGTCGTGGAATCAAGTAGCGGAGAGAGAATGAAGAGAAGCTATCACCCATCTTATGATCTAGCTTGACCTCCGACCCAAAAATATCTGAACAGGTAGCAGAGGAAGAATCAAGACCGAAAACGAAAGTGCAGTCGAAAACGTGATTCAATTTCCGGGGTATATCACGCTCGCACGACCTCTGAGGATTGCCCTCAAGCGTAGTCTCCACCTGAGCCCTGGGAGGCAAGGCGGCTCTCCAAGTTCCTGCCACGTTGAATATCAGCATCACTGATCGCAGCCTCTCTGAATGGAGCACTGCCATACCTGAGCGATTCTTCCTTCGCGAGAAGCTCTTGTCTCTTTTCGTGGATTTCCCTTTGGACCCTGAGCTCAATCTCACGAAGCTTTGAACAAAGTCATGTAAGCACACTGCCAATAAGCGTATCGTGCAAATTGCATACCTTCTCTTCTTCCCTACGAAGTTGCTCTTCCTTGAGGCGAACGCTCTGGGTAGCAAGTTCCTCTGGTAAGATAGAAGAGTCACTAGTAGGAATCGAGCGAGTCAACAAAGGCGTGCTCTGGAACCTGGAACGAAACACGGACTGGGTATCGTTGTTGACGGTGCGAGACAGCTTCTCGGTACGGTAAGTCTCGTAGAGGACATCATGCGTCAGCGCCTTGAGATCAGCTAGATGTGTGCTGGTTTCCACTATTAGAACAGAGCGCTCCGGAGGTAATTCAAAGCGACATACTTGAGGAGGGCCCTTCTCAAGCTCGGGAAGTCCGAATGCTTCGGGTTGTCAACCTCGGCGATACCCCAAGGGTAGATCCTGGCTCGAACTGGTTCGCCATCAATCTCCACCTCTTCCTCCGAGCCAATGATGGCGAAAGGCATCAAGGACTAGGGAGGTTATTAGCGTCCAGGAGAAAGAAGCTCAGAGCTGTTGGTACGTACCCTCAACTCGCTGTTGTCCTGAATGGTGTCTTCATCGTCTTCCTCGACATCGTATGGGAAGTTGTAAACGGGGATGTCATAGTGGTCAATGTCCTCCATTATCTGCAAACAGATTGTGAGTTTGGGTCTAGACCTCACATACAGCCGACATACCCTCTTCTTGAAGGCCTTGAGCTCGCTGGGCGTCAAGGAATCCGCCTTACCAATGACGGGGATGACGTTTACACGGGGTGACAAACGACGCATCAACTCGATGTCCATTTCCCTTAAGCTGTGAACGGGAACCTCAGCGTCTGACACATATCACGTTGACCAAAACGCACGAGTGACCAGTCGGGGGGATGAAGTAGAGAAGGCAGTGGACACGGTCATCCCTGAACCTGGGATTACGCTTGATACGTGACTCTTCAGCCAGAACATCATCATATTGGCGTTCGAGATGGCCCATAATCTCCTGGAACCTGTCACAATGTTAGGGGCTTCCTTTTTGAGGGAGTCGCTGCACCTACGCGAATTCATTGTCGATGTTGTCACCAAAACCAGGTGTGTCGACGATGGTCAGGGCAATACGAACACCCTCCTCTTCGAGTTCTATGGCATACTTTTAACATCGTATGAGCATGAAACGCGAGGCGCAATACTAACCGACGTTGACGGGCTTGATCCTGATGCCCTCCTCTATATGCGCCGTGTCAGGGCTGTCCGACTGTTTGTGGGCGAGCACATCCGATTCACAGAGAGTGTTCACGAAGGTGGTGCGTCCAGTTCCGGAAGCACCTGTAAGGCAAGAACGCCGTCGGTCAGTCAACGATGGGTGTAAAACGCGGGACGACAAGACGACTGACCGACGACCATGACGGTGAACTGAACACCCTTCCTAACCTTATTTCCCCGTCGCTTTCCGGCTGCGAAAGACATTTTGGGTTTTTGTTCTGCTTGTGGTTACACGAAGAGAGTGAGCGCGTCGTCGGAGTTTCGTTGTCCAAGTCGACTACGTTCTAGGCTGAGACGGGTTGACAAGCGACTTTCAAACTCCGTCGTCACGTAGCCGCATTCCCTCAAAGCTTCAGCCACAAACGCGTCCCCTGCGATTCTCTCTTTGGATGCATGTTTGTGGCATTATGCAGGCACTCGTCTCGTTCTCCTCGGTCCCATGGTGTCACTAGGTTTTTTGCCACGCGAAAAGCAGCTTCTACTGTGGTCAAAACGAAGAAGAAATTATCGGAATTGCCTCGGGCAAAGTTGCTGGCTGATGGAACTGTTGCTGCACCTCTGGAACCGTTCGATGGCGGCCTGGGTATAAAAAAGTCCACTCGCCGTAGATCCAGTGCGCCATTTCGACTCGGTGCATGTAATTATGTCTAATTGCCGTTTGGAATACATTCCATCTCCCGTCATGCTAAAAGAGCGCGCGGCTGAAATACAAGCCCCTGCTAATATCGAGGAAGCATGTCAAGCTTCTCCACAACGGAGAAAGCGCGTCTCTTCCAAGACTGCGGCAGCGCAAGAACGAGACGAAGAGGATATTGCGCCAGGTAGAACAGACTTTCCCTCTGGTACGACACTTTCCTGAGTAACCAAAGAGAAACCCAGGAATGCCCTTGCCGCTGAGGTTTTAGACAACTTGGCCAAGTTCCCCCATTGCATACTCCTGACCAGGGTTGGCCAATTCTACGAGGTATACTTGGCTTTACTTGCACCTTGCCACCCATTTCCTCATCATCGCTGTCAGTCATACTTTGACCAAGCTGCAGAGGTCTCACAGCTCCTCAACATTAAACTCGCTGGCAAGAGTTGGGGAGGTAAACGGATCCTTATGTGCGGCTTCCCAGTCCTACATCTCCAAAAATACCTGAGAGTCCTAGTGGAGAAACACAAGAGATGCGTGGCGATGTGCGAAGAGTTTCTCAAGGAACCACTCGAAGGTCCGAAAGGCGGTTTCGATCGGAGAGTCGCCCGAATTATAACCCCGGGGACACTCATCGACGAACCATTCCTAAACGCGGACGAGAATAATTACTTACTCTCGGTTGGAACCAGAGGACCAGTCGAGAGTACTACGCGCATCGTTGGGTTAGCGTGGATCGATGTGTCGACCGGCGAATTCTTTACAAAGGAGTGCACCGTCGAGAACCTCAGAGACGAGCTGGTCCGCATCGCACCCCGAGAAGTAGTCATGGACAAGGACACAGCTGATGATACCCACTTCATCACCGCGCTCGAAGTCATGGATCAGGAAAGAATCGTCCTCTCCCTCGTCACACCCAAACCCCCTGGACAGCAGACGTCGTTCGGGTCCCCCGAAGACGGGGAACCGATAGGCTCAACTCTCAGCCAGGACGAAAGCACGGCAGTGGAACTACTCACCACATTTCTCCACGAGAATTTGCTCGAGTCTATGCCCAAGTTGACCCAGCCCAGCAGGGAGTTTAGCGAAGAGAGAATGGAGATCGACTCCCATACTGTCAAGGGACTCGAGATTCGAGAGAGCATGAGAGAAGGTGGGACCACCGGCAGCCTTCTCAGCGTCATCAAACGCACTGTCACTTCGAGTGGGACTCGCCTATTGGCAAGGTGGTTGTGTAAGTGGGGCTCGAATGTGTTCCTCCTCCCACTAGCTCTACTGACAGTGCGAATGAAAGGTTCCCCCTCCACACGGCTCGAAGAGATAAACTTCCGTCAATCACTGGTCGCGTTCTTCGTTGCACGGCCTCATATTCGCGACGATGTTAGGCAGCTATTGTCTGGTGCAGAGGACGCCACCAGAATAGCCCAGCGTTTCTTACTCGGCCGAGGACTTCCCAGTGACTTTTCCTCTCTTAATTCCTCTATCATAACCTGGATTTCTATCAACAAACGCCTCGGCTTAGAGCGTAAAAGGGAGCGAAAGGAGCGTGGTAAACTGGCTACGGATGAATGGTCGTCCGTGGACACGCTATTGGGGAGGATGAAGAACCTCACGGACCTCTCAGTGCGCATCGCCACATCCGTGACTAGGACCGACTTATCTGCAGACCTTGAGCCCGAAGGCGAGGAAGAAGAAGCAAAATCCGACGCTAATTCACCCACTGGCGAAATCAACTTGACCTCTGGAGCGACAAACTGGATCATTCGGCCAGAGTGAGCACTGCGTTGCATTATACGATACAGGTACTAATACCAGACCAGCTTTTCCAAGGAGCTCGCTATCCTCCACAAAACTATGACCAAATTGCTCAAGGAAAAGGTCTCTCTTCAGCGTGAGCTAGGCAATACCTACGGTACGTGGGTTTTGCCGTTTCCTGCTGAATTGTCCTGCTGAGACCACTCAGGCGTCTCTTCCTTGACATTGCGGTCATCCGCGAGCCAGGGAATGTTCGTTCACATATCCCGCGCCAAGCGTGACGGACACATCCTCGCAGAGTATCCAGAGTTTATCCACCTGACCCAAACCGGCTCGACTAGAACCTACTTTCACCACGTGCGTCAGATCCCAAGGCATACGATTTCAACGCTGATACTGCTTGCAGAAATGGGCCGTACTTGGTCAGAAGATCGTAGAAACATCCTTGGCAATTACTGCGGCCGAGAAGAAGGCGTTCGAAACCCTAAGAGAGGAGGTTTGCACTGTCCCACCCTTTGTTTGCTTAAGCTTAATGGCATCAGGTCACAATGCACGTCGAAGACATCAGGCAGAATGCTAGGGTTATCGACGAGTTGGACGTTGCTTTGGGTTTCGCGAACCTGGCAGTGGAAATGAACTTTTGTCGACCCACCATGACGGATGAGTACGCACGACCACTCATCCAATCAGGAAGGCACAGTGACACTATCCCTCTCCACTCTCTAGCTCGTCCTACGACGTAACTAATGGCAGACACCCCGCCGTTGAACTCGGACTCTTGACTTCCGGGCGCGTTTTCACTCCAAACAGCGTCCATCTCCGCCCCGACTCCCGCCTTCACATCATCACCGGCCCAAATATGGCCGGGAAATCCACTCTACTGAGACAAACCGCACTGATAGCGATACTGGCACAGACCGGTTCGTTTGTTCCTGCGGAAAGAGCCACAATAGGAATCATGGATCGATTGTTCTCGAGAATCGGCGCCAAGGATGACCTGTTCCGAGACCGGAGCACGTTTATGGTGGAAATGCTGGAGACCGCGGAAATTCTCAAGCATGCCACGTCCAGAAGTTTGGTGAGCGATTTTTTTTCTCTCCGTCGCTTTGGAATGGTCGTTGACGTTATCAATTGCGATTACGTCCTTTCGTAGGTGATCATGGACGAGGTTGGGCGTGGTACAACCATCGAGGACGGCTTGGCGATCGCGTTTTCGACAGTTCATCACCTCAGCTCCGTCGCACAGTGCAGGGCACTATTCGCCACCCATTTTCACGAACTTGCTGATATGCTTGGCCAACCCGCCGACGACCCTGCATCCAGCCACTCCAGGGGCATCAACTTCTATTGCACTGGCGTGGACGAGACAGACGTAATGCCCTTTCGCCCCCGTGACGTGTGCGCCAACTGACATCTGGTTCACAACAGGATGGGTATTTCAGTTACTCATATAAACTTAAGCCCGGTATAAATCGGGACAGCCACGGACTCAAGGTCGCCCATCTCGCAGGGATGCCGCAGTCGGTTCTCAGGACCGCAGAAGGTGCGCTTGAGTGGTTAAGAAAGGCCCGCACGGATAACAACTCCCAACGCGCCGAGGGACTGAGTAAATTAGGTCAGACACTCCGCGACGTCGGCAGCCCGAACCCTGCCCCATGAACGAGTATCATAGAACGTATATAATAGCACTGTTGATTTACATTACTACCGACGTATAGACAAACGCTAATCATCAGTTCAGTCTGCTTCCTGGAGCTTTGAACGGATGTAGTTCAAGGCAGATCCAGCTCGTAACCAATTGAGCTGGTCAGTGGACATGGTGTGCTTAGTTGGAATCTCAAAGGCCTCTCCGGAAAGTTTAGTAACTTTCAAGCGAATGGCGCTGGAATGATCGCCGTTGAGGAGACCCTCTAGGCCAATGGTCTCAACGATATCCCCTGATCCGATTTTTGAATAGTCGGCGGTATCTGTAAACCATAAAGGTAAAACCCCTTGTTTCTGTCTCTCTTGTCAGCATGTCGAGGGGTAAAGATTTCTACAATCAACTCTCACTTTAAGGTTGGTTTCGTGTATACGCGCGAAGGATCGAGCGACGATCATCCCACACCCTGTGAAAAAAAGACAGGGGATAAGCGAAACAAGTCTCCCACATCGTAAATATACGTACCATAAAACCTGGGTTGCAAAGCTGCGTGTTCACGTGCGCTGCCCTCACCGTAATTTTCGTCAACAACCAATGCCCACGGTTGCCCCCGAGCTTTGAATCGCTTCGCAACGCCGGGGATAGTGTCTTTCTCCGATTGGGATGCACCGTGGTCGGTATCAAAGGCAACGTTCATATCTCCGCCTTCGTCGTTGATGGCCTTTGTTAAGTGATGATGAGTTTTACTGAATGGTGAAGCAATAGGCACACACGGTGATCACTGGTGCGGGAGAATCAGAAACAAACAGGAATGAACAAAAAGGATGGCTTACGAAGGTTCTCAGAGATGTTCGTGATATGTCCCTTGTATTTCAGCCATTTTCCCTGGAAGGCGTCGCACCGGTGAGCATTTTTACCGTATCAACAATGTGTTCTTACAGCAGCGGAGATATGATCGGTTGTGCACTTCCCCCGAACCCGCATTAGGACCTTCAATGGTGGTAACTCGAGTCCTCGGGGGTTGTGAGGGCCAAAGTGGCTTTCGAATGGCCGAAGGACTTCCAAACGCTGTGAGTCGGGCTTAATCACAACCTCAGTCCCTGGTTGAGGTTCAGGCATCGGCTTAGGGTAGTAAGACTCATCACCAGGAGTGAAACCCGCTGACGGCAAATCCTTTCCTGCTGGAGGCAGAAATCTGAACAATTCGCCCGACGGTGTCGTGAGGGAATCCGTCATAGGATTGAAGGAAAGCTTCCCGGCGTAACTCATGGCAGTGACGATTGTGGGGGACGCGAGGAAGTTCATAGTCTTGACGTTTCCATCGTTCCTAGAGCGGAAGTTCCGGTTAAATGAAGTAAGGATGGCTACGGAGCGATTGAGCGCATGATAGAGCAGGGATGGGTGCTTGAGTCCCACCATTTTCTTCTCCTTTCTTGTCCTCACGTTTCCACTGGGTAAAGTTGAGCAACTTTCAGCAGACGGAAGAAAAGTTTCAGACCTGTCCAATACATGGCCCACATGCGTTAGCCAACACCGTGGCGCCAGTTTCCTCGAGCAATTCAGTAATCCTGTCCCGCTCAACCGTCGCTCTGATCTGTTCAGACCCTGGGGTGCAGAGGAAGGGGACCTGCATCTTCAGCCCAGCACTCCTCGCCTGCTGAGCCAAGTTCGCGACACGCGTCTATTGGAGTGTCAGCGCCGTTCAGCTATGCTAGACGAGTGTGGATTACCATGTCTTCATAAGAACTATTCGTACAGGAGCCAATGAGACCAGCGGACAATTCGTCACTCCACTCATTCTCTTTGATGAAAGATGCGAATTTGGACAAGGGAGTGGCCAAATCGGGCGTGAAAGGGCCGTTGATTGTAGGCTCCACTTTTGAGAGATCCTTGCGAACCGTTAGCTGTACGGATTGTTCCAAAGAAGGTGAAGAATCACAATTTCAATGACTTCGTCGTATTCGGCACCTTCATCCGATGCCAAGAATCCATTCGCAGCCGCCTGGTCCGCCGCGTGGGCGACAGGGGCTCGCCCTGTGGCATGCAGATACGCCCGCATGTTTGGTGTGTACGGGAACGTTGAGGTAGTGGCACCAACTTCCGCGCCCATGTTGGAGATCGTTGCGAGCCCTGGAAGGCAAGATTTGAACAAGCAGGCCTTGTTTTGAGCTTTCAACTCACCGGTACATGATTGTTTGAAGACCCCAGGACCAAAGTATTCGAGAATGCGGCCAGTCCCACCCTATAAAATGATAAGGTGATGCCCCGCCAGGGAAGCGGGTTCCTAACCTTGACTGTCAACTTCCCAGTTAGATAGAGAATCAGATCCTTGGTCGTGGCCCAGCCACTCAGATCACCGGTCAGCTTTATTCCTACGCGGAGAACGTGATGAGAAATGGAAGAACCCCATTGTGTCAGTACACACCGACGACCTTGGGAGCCTTAAGCTCCCAGGGGGTCCCGGTCATGGCATCGACGGCGTCCGCTCCACCAACCCCAATAGCTAACATACCCAAACCAGAAGCGTTGGGTGTATGCGAGTCGGTTCCGAGCCTAAGAAACTGGGTTACTTTGTTGCAACGTCACGAAGAGAGACGAACACGCACATCAACATCCCCGGAGCGGCGTAGTTTTCTAGGACAATTTGGTGGATAATCCCGGACCCAGGCTTCCAAAACTCAATGCCGTACTTCTTCGCCGCACTTTCCAGGAAGTCAAACACCTCCTTGTTTGAAACAATAGCGTTCTGTACGACAGGTTAGACGTGTATTGTGAGCCCCGCAAAGAACCGTCACCTCAAGATCGGCGTGTGCACCGTCTGACGCCTGGATTAAGTGGTCACAGTGGATGCTGACAGGTACGGCACATCGGGAAAGACCAGCGCTCATAAACTGCAATCTACAGATTCCGGTCAGTTGATTGAAGGAGCTTCTCTATTAGGGCGGATATTCACAAAGCCATTCTGAGCATCGATGCCGATCAGCGGGTAGAGTGCTGGAAGCGGTAATGATAACACGTACTGCGCACTTGCATCTTGCATAGCAACCCTCTTGTAGTTGATCATCGTCAGAATCCGGTATGCACGTGGAAGGCACACGACAACCCACTTGTGGATGAAGAAGAAGATACGTCTCTCCACGCTTAAGTCCTCCACTACTGATGGTCTTCTCTGGGTCGGCCAGATGGCTGTACAAAATCTTCTCTGCCAAAGTCAATGGCCTATTATCCAGAAGTTTGCGAACCAGCGCAAGTTTTTCTTGAAGAGCATGGTAAGGCGGAGTGATAGAAGTGCAGTCTTTCTCCTGGAGTGAGGCGTAGGTCGCCAAGTACCTTCGCGCGACGAGAACCCTGCTGGCCTGTCTGCGCAGGAGGACTGACATCGTGAGTCGAAGAGTAGATGTTGGAGGCTGCAGCAAAAACCTGTGGATGCTATTGGCCAGAGTCAGTGCTTCGTGATATTCTTCTCACGGTTGCTCATCATCTTATGGAAGCCCATCGGAGTTTCAAATTTACGACACTGTCACTTGCTCTGGGACCACGCTGAGTCCTTGCTCACAATTCTACGTAAATCAGAGAATATTTCTGGATGGCCCATTCCATGCTCGACGGGCTACCGTCATAGCGCCCCCCCCCCGAGGATCGTCAGGTCCACCTCAGGAGGACCGAGATCGTTGAACGCCTTCTTTTGCCATTTTAACGGCGTCGATTACAGTGGTTCTTAGTGAGTCTCGATCTACGACAATTTGTGATCGGCCGGTGCTTGTCCTGATGGGCCAGATGATCGCAAAGCCCGGAGAATTTGTTTAAACCCTTCCGTCCGCGTGATGTCGTCAGTTACCCAAAGGAACTTAGCAACAACTCGAAAATCGTTTTTCCTGGGACAGATGGCGGACCATCCGAGCATTGGGCATCGTGCTCCTCAGCTCAAGTACGTGTAGTCTATTTTAGGCTCTCTGCGCAGGGACTTTATTGCGTTTATGAAATTTGTACGATTAGCCGTTGGGATGTTGAACCACTTGTTTTAAGCTCATATTGACGCTCCACTTTAGTTTTTCTTGCCCTTCTTCACGTCTGCGCCATTTCCGCTACTCTGCAGCTTGCAGGAGATTACTAAGCGACCCTTCGCTGGACCGCCTTCACACCATCCACTCATTTAAAAACCGATTGCAGGACTTGCAGGACTCCTACATTCAAAGGTGCGATCAGAGCAATTGGTTTTCCCTTATTTTCATTACGGCCCCATGGGGTTATGCCTGGAGATGGACATTCCTTTCTGCGAGTGGACGTAGGACGCGGAATGGATATATTCTACCACGCACGCGGCCTCGGATAGTCTCTCGATTTCGGGGCTTCAGTGTACCATGAGCTTTTTGAGCTTGAAGCTGATGTTTTCTACAACAGTATCCAGTTCAACGACGATCAAAATCGCTCCTCCGCACTTCCTCTGACGAGCCGCTGGTGGGAGTTGGCTCAAAGTCCTGATCGTATGTGTTGGTGCTGACCCTCCCTCTTAGACGGCCCGCCTCTACACCACCACGATTTTCGCCTGGCCTGCTCGTTACCTCTCCCTACCCTTTCGTCCGGATAGAGTCACTGCAAAGAATGTCATCGTCGAGCTCTCCGTCCCCATCGTCCTCGCAATCTTCGTCAACATTGTGAGTATTCAGCCTATGGCTCAGGCGGCATGTTTACACTTGCACCGGGGTGTAGCCTCAAAAGATTGACTGTGCGCTGATACAAGTCGTTCACATCATCCTCTTCTGCAGGACCCTACAAACATCTTTTCTGAGCACTTCTCCAACAAGTTCGATTGATCAAAATGACCTTCCTTCCACTTTGACCCAGTTCCAACCCATCAAAACGGGGGCGCCCCGCTCAGGGTACGATAGTTGCTCATCATTTTCCTCCCGACGCTCAATCCTCGCCTAGGTTATCCAGCGGTCGCACAGCAATCGTCGCTACCTTCACTGTGCTTGGCATCCTTCTCCTCATCCTCCTGATGGTTCTCGGGTCTTGTCGACGGTACCGGAGGAACCAGCTACTCCAAGCTCGTGCCCGGGAAAGGTGCGTTCATTTGCACCTCAAGTGTAAGCGTCCATTCGCTGCGAGTCCCTTTGAGTACCAAAACCTTGTTTATCCAGCTTCTTCGATCGGGCGCCAGGACAGTCGTGCGAAAAAGCCCCCCTCTGGTGTTAAGAAGGAACAGAGATTGGAGCACATGGAGAGCGAATTTGTGATTGACGGACTTGCTGAAAGACAGTCCAACATAGGAGATGACACTTTATATGACACAAAACACCCACATTTGGCCGGATCCATTCCTGAATTCAAAATCAACGACTGGGAGCCGAACCATCCTCTGCCGACAATTGCCCCACCTCGAGCTCACTTTCATGATTCGCGGCGGCTCTCTCGTGCACCTTCTTACCCATCCTTACATCCTGTCATCTCATCCGTGGAGGGGGATGACGATTCGGACTACCAGCTGCCCATCCATGCGAGCATCGCGTACCCGCCGGAAACAACAGTTGTCCCAAATCAGAGTTCCGATTGTGAATCGAGTCCCAAGGAACGTGGCTCATGGGTGGTCGGCGACCGGTCGAGTCAATCTTCTCCTCCACCTATTCCTCCGAGAAGTCCTCTCCGGAGGGCCTTGTCGATGCGGACCATGTTGAATGTGAGTCATCTCTTCCCCCCCACGGTCTCCGTTGTCCAAACAGACCTTAACGGCTCAATTGTAGATATACGCCCGTGAAAGTCTAGTAGGATGAAGAAGATTTATTCTCACCTTCATCGTATCTTCCTTGACTCCATCTTATGGGAGCGTGCACCCAACCTAATCATGGGTGCGCGCCAGGAAGTGGTATATCTGGAGCAGTATATTATCGCGAGAATATATTTAAAAGACAACTATTAGGTATTCATGATGATATTAAACCCGTAGAACGAGGGAAAGTCGGGGATGAATATTTCAGAGATTGATACCAATAGACTCACTGGTCCTAGTTTGCGTATTTTCACACGCTTCCATGGAAGGAGACGACGAGGTGGTGGGTGTGATGCCCATTCATTACACAAACTCTCTCGCTCCCGATGTCGCAGTCCTCCAGTTCCCGCTTCTGACACGCCCCCTGGAGGTCCCCCCTTCCGCGGCTGCGAGCGGAAAACGGATCAGGGCTCGAATCAAGCCTAATGTCCGGAAACTCGAGGTTCATGTCCCTGCAGACATCCGTCCCGAGGTATGGAATAGGGAACGAGCCGCTATCTTGGGCGCTGCGAGGCTTGGAGACGATGAGGAGAAAAATCAAGAGTCCAAGATCAAGCAGAGAGAAGGGGAGCAACCGAGATTAAGCGAAGTCAGACTGAGCAGCGAGGAAATTCCTCGTGCGGGAACGTACATGATAGGAGTAGTCAGAAATGGTATGCCATTCTTTACGATGGTTCGTACCGTACTCAAGCAAATTTCAAGGAAGGTTGTCTCTACATCCCATTGCCGAGACGCTCCAGCTACGTCCAACACTGACGTATATGGACCACCTTTCAAAAAAGAAAGCGGGGCGTGGGGGCGAGGAGTCTGGGTCAGAGGACGATGGACCTCCCCAATACCCCGATGAAGTCACCCTGGACGTGGCTAAGAAAGAGAAGCCTGAACCTCAGGCGAAGGAAGTACAAGTTTCTGTCCGAAAATCTATGCCGGATGAGAAGAACGTTCTAGGAGGGCTATCTGTTCAAAGGCGAGAATTGTTGGCCCATATCCGCGCAGAAGCAGAAGATCCCTGGGAGGAACTCGTGTACCATGATGGCGCAGTATGGATTGTACCTTGTTTGTCTTGTTGGACTTGCCGACTGACAATTGTTCTTAGTCGGATGAATCTCACGACGCTTTCGAGTCGCTGTTATCCAAGGAGGAACAAGAGCTGCAGACATCTGATAACATGTCGATATTTATTCATGGGAAACCATAGGATGTGACTGCAGTATAGTAACAAGACCTCATTGCCCCTGCTGTCCCTGGGGTGGGACCTTCCTCTCGGCGGTGACTGTGATGATTTTAGCAAAAAGAATATGTTGCTTCGGGATCGAGCACGTACCCCACGTACGACGGTCCATAGGACATTGTTGCTTCGAGGCAGGCGTGCCAATCCACTTCAGGAGACAGTGCATATGAAAGACATGACTACATTCACCCCATACTGCGTAACTGTCAGTGGTGATTACAATGGATGGGTGAATTTGGTACTCACTGAGCGGACAATCATCGCCTGGTACCTTACACGTGGGGCAGCAGCCTTCGTAGGGTACGCGACATATGCCACAAACATCACCTTCACCGTCTCCCTCGTCGTGATCCGTGTTTCCGGTGTCCCATTGCCATTGAGCAATAGCGTGCCATGCCTTGATCTTCACCTTCATCAGCTGCTCAACTGACTAGGTCGCACGCACAGGTTGAGGTGACGATGGACGAAAGGAGTAAAGTGACTTTGAAGTGATCGAGTCAACCGTCGCGTTCGCCCATGAGGCTAATTGAGTCTCAATAATCTTTAAACGACCAGGCGCGCTTCACAGTAACTGGTAACCCTCCACTCTCACGAACATGGCTCCCCCACTCAGTTCGGATATCCTTTACTGTGTGCTCACATCGTTGCCCGACTTTGCAACGCTGCTATCTGGCATCTTAATCTCGAAGGCATTCCACCAGGTCTTCCAGGCTCATCCAAATTCAACTCTCATCTCGGTGGCCGCGACTCAAATCGGCCCTGAAGTCTTGCCATGTGCAATTCGTCTGGCACACTTCAACAGAGACGAATATTTGACGTCTAGAGCTGCATATGTCAGGGGTTTCCCCTCGGAACGAATGTTCACCCACACTGAAGCATCGGAGGTCACCCCATATGTTGGGGCATTGGCCAAGAATGACATAATAGTGAGGGAGCTGGAGCTGTTCTTCAGCACTGTGTGTGTATTATCTTCTATATACCCGTGAAGGTGCACTAATGAATCGTTTGGAAACAGATGCAAGGATAGGGCGAGTGGGACTAGGTCACTGTTGACTCCACGCGAATCCTTGCGATTCCGACGGGCATTCTACCGGTGGTGGTTGTTTGTCAATCTGGTTACGCCTTGTTATCTCCGGTCAAAAGAAGAAGCCAGGGACACGGAAGGGAACGAAGGCTTCGCTAATGCCGACGGTGGCATCGATAGTGATACAGACGACGACGCATACGATGATACGGATGATGGCACAGACTATGACACAGAGGGCGACACGGAAGATGACACGGAGGGCGACACGGACGATGAAACCGAGGGCGACACGGACGATGAAACCGAGGGCGACACGGACAATGACGACGGAGCTGACGTAAACGCGCAGGATGTGTATATCGCCGAATCCAACGACCTTCGAAAGGGATATCTGTCTGAGTTTTCCGATGACGAAGTGGTAGAGATGTGGCAGGTCCACAATTTTATGGTGTTCGTCTCCATTTGCATACGGAATGCAACGTCAGATCCCACAATGGGTGACCGTGGGTTGCGTAACTCATGCTACATGTGATGGGTACTGAACCCTCGTTAGCTCTCCTCTTATGGCACGGTCCCTCTGCTGCTGCAGGAGTCCTCCGAACCCTTCGAACATCTGACAAACCAAAAGCTCACTTCACAGAGGTACTCAATTGGGCCTTCGGCTATCCTGACCCAATTTGGCCGGGTTTTTTAGAATACCTAGTACTGGGGGCAAGATATGATATCTCCAAGGTGAAGACGAATATCTGGGACCCAATCACAGGGAGTTATGTATTCTTAGACAGCAGGGTTGAAGACTCTGAAGAGTGTGGGTCTACGAGGAACTTCGTTTGTCGAATGTGCTAAACGATTGCAGGCGAAGAGTGTCACGCCACTGATCTGGGTCCGAAGCTATGGTCTTCCTCGAGTTTGTGCTCCCCTGCAATGCTGTATGCAAATAGCTGACCTCCTGTGTTCTAGACTGGCACCTACTCCCATGCGCTATCGTACTTAATGAGATACTCGGACATCTGCCCGGGACTCTCGCTTGGAACTGGCTTGAAACTCAACCGCTTTCAACTACCCCCTGGTCATTTGCCCAATTTGTTGACCGCCATATATCGCCGGGAACACATGACTGGTCGGAGGGCAAGGTCTTATGCAAGGAATGTGTGTTGAAACTTATGGGGCGCCACGCCTTACGTTCCCTGCGAGAACTCAAAGCACAGAGTGGGTCTTCTTGTGTGCTGTGCTGCGATACGCCTGGTGATAATCTGGTCTCCTGTTTAGATGGACCCCAGCTTGAGGATTGCTGGTACGGGTACAAATGCAGGACGCAGAGGAAGCCGGACCATGCAGCTAGGCTCAACGTACGTTATACGGCACTCATTTTCTGCTATGCTTATCTAACGAACCGGCCCCACGGTCAGCACCTCTGCGATCCCACCAGAGGGGAGTGATAGTCCGTCAACTACTCGTTACGTCTCCTGCAGATTATGCGCTCTCGCTTGTACCGTATTATATAATTTCCGTCCAAGTTTCGTGTGCCCAATCATGAATGCCCAATGTCACGTTCGCGTTTGTCACACCTCCTGTCAGTGTCACGACTTTCTCCTCCGGCCCCGATGCAGATTTGCGATAGTGACACTGAGTCCGAACCCGAGAGCGATTTGAAGAAATGGGACGCGACCGAGTTTGCGTCGCAGCTTCCTCATGTGATATCAGAGCACTCAGATCGTAACCTGGTGGAGAGGGTCACGGATGCGATAACCACACTGGAATCGATTCCCGTTGGGGAGGTTCTGATGGTGCTGGTTGCGATGCTTGTACCTTCAATCGTGGAATCTGACTGGTCTTTGGTTACAGAGTGAAAGACTTCACGGGTCTATCGAGGGTGCAGCGAGCGCGATCTTCGTGTTCTTGAACGAATTCTCTGCCCCGGAGTTATCAATGGGAGTGGGCCAAGTGCTCAAGGCACTTTCTCTAATAGGTTCGTTGACTGGCATTGTCATGATAACATACTAAAGCTTTACCTCCCACAGCGAATGAATCATTCATGTCTTTGCTTTTCGAGTATCGAACAATCTTCCGTACGCTTGCGGCGCGACAAGTACCGGTTGGCCGTTCACCCTCTTCAGTTATTTGTTGGGTCGACGTTGTGCTTTATCGGATTTCCGCTCTGGTTGATCACCCGGATTGCATACTTGCTCATCTTCCCAGTCTCCAAAAGCAGAGGGAGGATGATATGCTCAGAGCGGCCACTCAACTACCAGGTTTGTGTGGCATTTCCCCCAGCGTGCGAATTATGATTTTTTAGGAATTGTGTGCAGGTTCTTGGCTTGAAGCAGCAGGTTGGTTCGCTTCAGAAGATGCCTCTCCTGCGGCCTGCAGGATGTCCCTTCGCCTCGCCTTTGTGGTATACGCCTTGTGCGCCACGGGTTCTCGAAAGGATGAACCTTCAGAGAAAGCGCGGTGGGTACCCAGAGATTTGCTCAACCCGACAGGGATCTGACACCGCCGTAGCTTAATCATGCAGAGTGCTTTGGATGGATACATTCAACGACTGCCTTCCCCGACTCAGGAAGACTCCGGAGAACTCTCCCCTTTATCTAGGACGCAGGCCAGGTTAACGCACGCGATGATTTTGTCACTTCTCGGGGTATTTAACTCCCTGCGACAAACCCTCCTTATCCTCATTTTGTCCACAGGTCATCGAGACGGACGCAAGCCTCCAATTTCGTCCACACAGAGCCGCAATTCTCATGAGACACGTCCAAAGCATTTTTCATCCCTCGTCAACCGCATCAGAGATCTCACGTATCCTCCCATTAGCGGAGCTAGATGTGCCCCAGCGGATCTTGGTGTCGTTTGGTAAGACCATATTCTGGGCTTGGACGCAATGGAACGACGGGAGAATTTTGGGGATAGAGTCTATTTTGATCTGGGTACGCCCCCTTTTTCCGGCTGACTCTGAAAGGTCTGACTGGTCGCAGACGGCGACCTGGATTCACCAGTTACCATCCGAAGACAACTCAGAATGGGATAACGAAGTTTGCGACGCGCTAGACATATGGAGAGTCCCCTTTTCGGCTGTGCTTATGGTGAATTCTCACCCACTCATCCTAATCTTCATTGAGCTGGACGACGTTCAGATGACGCTGAGGCGATACGTCGAGCTTATCAATGTCTCCACGATGCTTGCCCAAGAAATCACGGAGCTGTTCAGAAGACCTGTTACACTTGCAAATCGACTTCTTCGATTCTGTTGCGAGTCACCTGTCCCATGCCATACGGAGATGAAAAGGTGCCTCGTGGAGGCGTATCCTTTCATTGATGACGTTGAGGGTGGGTCGCTTTGCACTGTATCAATGTCCTGTTTGATGCTACCCAACAAGGGGCTAGTTCTTGATTTGATTGTTGAAGTCATATCAAACACCGAGAATAGGATGCTGGCAGCGATCTTGGATACGATAACGCAGGATACGAGGTCAAACTTCGTTATGAAGCTTGCATTGGGTTTCGTCTCATTCTTACGTATGGCGGCACGCGGCTCACCGGTCCCTAGTCATCTCATCTAGCGCAAATGAGGCTCTCGGGGGCGATAAGCCTGCAATCGAACGCATTCGGAGGTTATTAATGTTCCTAACAGTCCTATGGCAAGCCGGGGCGATGGGAACGGGACTCCCACAGATAATTACCTCGTTTGTTTCATCACTTGGGAAGAAGTTCGCCGCCCGAGATCCAAATGTAAGGACTTTGGGCGGGGACATTCTGAATGCCTTGACCGCTCTCGAGGTATCTGTTCCTGGATCACTTGGCAAGGACAGAGACTTGGGCTGCGCTGACATGTGGCTGGCTTCACTCGATTCTGATCCTGAGAATCTACTGGACGCTTGTGTGTATTTACCTCGGACCGATCGACTCATTGACCCTTCTGATCTCGTACAGCTGCGTTTGCTAACTTTGTGGCCGTGTCCTTGGGTTCTCGGAAACGCGATGCTCTGCTGGAGTCGGAAACTTGGGATTACCTGCGGGATAGTTTGCTGCTCATCTTGACCCGCCACTACTTCTGTGATGAGGAGCCGATCGCTCTTGCTGCTGCCCCTTCTGCGTGCTTTGCCATGACATGTCTGTTCTGTGCTGCGGCGCCCCAAGCGAGTGCGAGCTTTCTGGGTTCCTTCTGTCACTGTAAATTTATCTCATCATTCAAGGATCCTACATGCTAAACTCTCCGTGGACCATGAACATGTGTGCCCTGCTGAAAGCTACTCTGGGAGATATCGACGAGAAGGATCAATTTGCTGTGGTGCTGAAGGACCGGTTGAAGAATCGTGGGGCAGAGTTATTGGATCAGGTGAGTATCGAGAACTTACGTTTGCCTTGCGCAGGCTGACAGAAATTGATCACAATCGCGAAGATCGCTCAAGCCGTCCACGCGGAAGGATCGCCCTCGACGTCTTCAGGAACGAAAAAGGTGCGTCGAATCGCTAGTGGGAGAAGTCTCCCCCTGATCAGAGACCCAATAGCCAAAACGTGATGAACGGACGCGATTGATTTTCTGCAAGCGCGGTGGCAGCCCTCCTTCATTACTCTCTGTACCATACTGTTAGACGAGGATCGTTGGGTACTTTCGTGGACTTCGAAGGAAGGGAAGTCGAATTCATCCCAGAGCCACGATCAGTTACGCCTCGAGATCTTGGGAGCGCGATCAGCGCCGGGGGAAAACCAAAGACAGTAAAGGGTGCGGTTACAGCGGGAGTGATATCGATAGATCGTTTCCCGCGGAATAAGTAAATCAAGACAGCCTCGTTGGCCCTCAAAACCGTTCGGTGCTATTTGAGTTCGGCACCCCGGCGTGATGCGCCTCGCCGGAGCGAGACGCGTGATGCCGTTGCCAGACGCCCAATGCCGGGCCAGGTTCCTCAGCACAACTCATTTGATCACCCGCAAGAAAACAGCGATACGCCTCGGGCATTAACAACGGGTCGTTGGTGACCTTGAGTATCGAAGAACAAATTGACTAGATGGAATTACGGCCCGCTGGAAGCCGATGCGCAAAACGGCAGGCTTCGCGATGCCGAGGTGCCGGGCCCCGATGGCGTCAAAAGCCGCGAAACGGTCGAAGTAAGTATCGATATGACCCCCGCAGCCCGCTGTAAGATCGATCCGGGCGCAACCCCGGAGCGGATGCGTGGAAAGCGCATGACCTGATTCTTCCTGGACCAATTCCTAGCAATAGGCTCACCCCGTCAAACTGCCACACCACCCGCCGTTTGACTACCTGACAGACTACATTCGCACCCCGCATCGTTTATTCTACGCAAGCTAGGAACGCACGCGGACGGCGATGGCGGTCATCGCAGAAAGTCCCTCCCGCGCGTCGCCACTCTTCTCGAACTTGACCAACCTCTACGCCCTTCCGATATCGGAGCGTCCTAGGAAGACTTGGGCTCAGTTCTTGAACGCGGTCGCTTTTGGGATGCTGTTTCACCTTGGGTGTGTGTTGATCAACGTGGCGCAGTTTGTGCTGCTGTTGCCGTTGAGACCGTTCTGTTTGGTGCCGATTGTGAGGAGGTTGTATGATGCTGGGATTAGAAGGTCAAAAGGAGCTTTTGGGACGCTTCTAGGTGAGTTCTGTGGTTCCAGACACCCCGTCTATCACCCACCCTATGGCAACGTGCGTTCCTGCCACACTGATCGTTAAGATGTCTCGTGATTCTTCGGGGCGGTCTCCTGGCGCTAATTCTTCGATGCTGACCGACTTACGGCCTCGTGTGTTCAGTGACCATGTGCGCGTGGTTCGGACCTACGAACTTTGTGATCACGTTCGAGACCGAGGGACCCGGGAAATTCACTCGAGATGAACTCGAGAAGCTGGTCGAGAGGGATTCCGAGGGAAACGTGTTCCTGAACTTGCCCACTAAGTCGGTTCTAATCGCCAACCATCAGGTGAGGTCCGCTCTTACTACCCTCATTCAGTCCTCTGACATACTAATGACGATGTAAAACGTAGATATATGCGGATTGGTGGTCAGTCTAGCCCTTTCTGAGGTCCTTTGCTTTGTTCAGACGCACGGTTTTATCACAGGTATGCGTGGTGCCTTACGTATTTCATGAACACCCATCGGGACGTATACATCGTACTCAAGAAGTCCCTCAAGTGGGTTCCGATCCTTGGGTGGGTATGTAAAAACATTCGACCAATCTCCACCTCCCCGTTCAGCGTCATTTTGCATCAAGAAACCTCTTCCAATTGAAAGCGGACGGACCATACTGAATTGGAGGCAATCCTCGTTTTTTACAGGGCATGCAGTTCTACAACTTTATCTTTTTGGCGCGCTCGTGGGCGTCCGACAGGTTGTACCTAGCGAATCGGCTAGCCTGGCTGGGTAAACGAGCGCAAGAACAGGACATCCCTCTCACGTTCATCCTCTATCCCGAGGGAACTCTCGTGAGTCCGGACACACGACCGATCAGCAAGAAATACGCGGATAAGTTGGGGATCGTGAGTCTTGTTTTCTATGGACTGATCGCCATTGTGGGTGCTTCTCTGACACATAACTATCTTCCTATGGGTTTGCCTAGCCCGATATGGCCCACACCCTCATGCCGAGATCCACGGGGCTACACCACAGCCTGCGAGCTTTAGCACCCAGAATATCAAACCTCAAGGTCATTGACGTTACTGTGGCGTACCCGGGTGAGTGTGAGAATGCCGCGGACTAGGGATCGGACCGGGGATTTTTCTCTCTACTGACGCTAGCGAAAAAAGGAATCCCGGAATTCAAGTACGGACAATCGTATTACACTTTGAGGTCGATTTTCTTCGATGGGATCCCTCCTCCGGCGGTTCACATGCACATCCGAGTGTTTGACGTATCACGCGATGTTCCGATTGGCGATATCTCCGCATCCAATCCAAATGTGTTGCCGCAGAACAGGAGCCAAGCTGTGGAGACGGAGGTACCTGAAAAGGAGAGGGAGGCGTTTGATCTGTGGCTGAGGGACTTGTGGCGGGAGAAGGATTCGATGATGGTCAGATACCTCGAGACGGGGACATTTGCGGAGGAAGGACAAAAAGAGGTCGTGATACCGGTCAGGTTTCGGAGCAGGTGGGAAGCGCTGACGCCCTTTGGGTTTTTCATTCCGGATGTTGTTGTGTGGGCACGAGGGAGGGTGGGATTATAAAAGATTTCTGGAATACATTAACGGGTGTCTCTACTTTGAGGGGAGGTCATCTATTGTCCGCCGGCTGCGTTTCTCTGGTCTTGTATGAGTTGAACGAGTTTGAGGCTGGTGTCGAGAAAACGGTCGACGCAGTAGGAGAGACACGACTCTTCGGAACGAGAGAAGCGGTTTGAGGGGGTGCCAGTCACGCACCTGCGTGCTCGTCAAGGATGGGATTGGAGGGAAGATTCGGGGCAAGCTCACTTGTCCCAGCACATGCTGGTCATTTTGTGGATTGATTCCTGAACGCGGGCCTGCGCTTGTTCTTGCTCTATGAACTGAGAGAGTTCTCGCTGGAATACGGGGAGTGTGAGCTGGCAAAAACGTGTGTAAAATGAGGGAGAATACCCTGGTCGAGTCGTCGAACTTGTCCATTTTGAATTTGGTCTGGGCGGCACTTTGACGTATGAGGCTGGATACGTCGTGGATGATGATGATGATGAGAACCCCGTGAACAAAAGCCTCCGTCAGAACCTCGTGCATCGTGCTCATCACTCTCGTCTGATGGACACGGTTCGTGCAAGCCTCGTGTTCCTCATCTCACTCCCTCTCATTCCCTCCCATGGCCTCATCCTCCACACGGTCCCCCGACCAGCCCCAATACTCCGCTTACACCAACGTTTGGCAGCCAAACCAACGCACCTCGTACGTCTCTCCATCTCAGAAACCTGAAAAACTGATCGAACTCTCCCCGTTTCCCTTTTCAGCACAACCCAGTACGTCGCCAGGAAGGCCCAGCCCATAAAGCGTGTCGATTCGGAGCCTCTCTGGCGAAAGGACATCCAATATGATTTTCTCTACTACATATTCTCAGACAGGACGAGAGCGTTCGTCGACTATCAGGCACCGGACAGGCCTGTCGTTAATTTCTGCGATCTCTATGTCAACGCACTGTACAATTCCCCAAAGTGCTCAAAGGTCCTCAAGGACAAGATGGTCGAAACCCCCGCTTTTGCGATAGAATTCGCAAAGATTTCCCTTCTTACCAACGTCGGGAGGATCAATACCACCATGGCATGTCCGTATCTTTTTCTCTCTCTCTCCCTGTTTTTTTTTGTTTTTTTTTCCGCTCCCTTGACATGTGGCGGCGACTCATTCATTTCGCTCTTTTTAGTTTTTCCTGAAATGAAAACGGCACTTAGAAGCTATCACCCCGTGCCTTCCCTCCAAAAGACGGACGGTAACCTCCAGGACGCTCCCAGGATCAAGAATTGTCTCAAGGCCGCCCTCTTACCGTTCGAGGCACGAGGCACTCCCCCAAGTACACCCCATGCTATTCTCGACAATGCCGTAAGTAAATGACACCTCTCTCGTGGCTTTCCGAAGGCTCACGTACACGAATTTATCTTTAGGCTGCCGGTCAGCTACCAACGACGAGTGTCGTAAACCTGATCTTTGTCCTGTCATCATATTCTACGGTATAGACCAGCTCTCCGCTCACTCAGTGGCGTTCAATGACATCTTCTGTCCAGCTCCTTGGTCCCTTGCATTTCGAACCTCCGCTAGACTTCATGGATCTCTTCCTTCCCCATCCCTTATCGTCCGCATCTAGAGCGAAAGCCTTCTTATGGCTAATCTTCTATTATTACCAAGGTCCACAGGCCCCTAATCCTTTCGCGGACGAACACGCTCTCAAAAACCCCGGTAAAATGCCTCGAATCCGGCGACTTACCGAGGAGGAGATGAACATGGAAAATGTCGACATGCAAGAGGAGGTAGACTGGGCAAAGCGCAAGTCCAACCAACGGAGCGTCATCCTTAGAGACCTCATCGAGACAGAGGAGCTCGAGAAGCGAGCCAAGGGAAAACTTCCCACAGCTCCTCCTGGTCCGAAAGGTAAGGCCTCACCTGCCCCACGAGGTCCCACGTTCTGGCACCTCTTCCATTGTCCCCTTTATCTGGTTTTGATTAAGCGAGATAACATCGTGCTGACCGTTACACGTGTTTTACAGTTGGCTACGCTCCACCAAGAAGCCAGCGCTCTTCGCCACCGCCACCCACGCTACCCCTCCGCGAGGAACCCACGAGGTGGCGAGAAAACTTCAGGTATTATACACCCGGCGATCAAACGCCTTTAACTCCATCAGAACCCCCCAATGGGAGGAGCTATCCCACACAGTCATCATCACATACGTCTTCGACCAGCCACCATCAACATCACACACCTTATCCTCCAGTCCGTTCCTCGCTTCCTACGCCTTCGCGCAGATGTAAGCCCCACGCCTTTGCCACCCCTTGATCGTTCTAACTGTTTCCTGTGCATTCAAGCGTCTGAGAAGAGCACACGCGGTATCTCGCTCGTTGATCGTAAGTGTTTACCCACCCAAAAGCTGAGCGATCTGCGGTTTCGAACCACATTTCTTTATTTAGATGCGTTCCAACGTGCGCTCACCATGGACCCTCTCGCGGACTCGGACGAGGAGATGGACCGTCCGGACGATACGGACAGCCGCAGGATGGACCACATTGACCGCAGTAAGCGTTTGACCCCTGCCTTTCTCTCGTTACGATTTACAAAGCAGAGTACCGCGCAGGCCGCAGGCTGTACGTTATTTCGAGGTTGCGGGGCAGGTCGGTGACCCCAGAAACCGAGACCTCTCCGCCCACTACGTTACCCTCCATCCGTCCTCGAGCGAACCGCGATCCTATCCCGTTTGGACCTTCCTCCTACACGTATAGGTCGCAGGCAAGCTCGCCCACGGTCCTTCCACCGCTTCGATTTGCAAACGCCACTCCGTCGGACCAAGAGACGCAGACTATCCGGCATGGCATCTCGTCCCTACGAACGTCCTCCAAGCAAGCGAACCACACTCACCGCCGGGGCCACAGTTACGACGGCAGAGGACTGGCTCCTATGGATGTCGATCCGTCGGCTTTGACACAGCCGTTGAACCTGAAAAGCCACCGGTATGAGGACCGAGACGGAGAGAGAGATTACGAGCAGGACCGGGACAGAGAAAGGGACCGGGGCGAGAGGGACCGACAACACTCCCTTCCGAGATCGGGCCATTCCCGTTCAAGCTCGACTTCGGTGACTCCAAATTGAACGAAAGAGGCAGCGGTCCAGACTGCTGGTGGGGTGTTAAAGGCACCGTCTCGGGGGTGATTGTGTCATCGGGGGGCCTGAGCCATCCGTTTGGAACGAACGGGCTAGGGATTGGATGTCATCTTTTTTCTCACCTCCTTGACCAATGGCATGGGCAGGGTAAATGCCGACAGTCGCCACTTGAAATTTGACGTCCCAACTGCCTCGATGGTGCAATGCTTTGGTAATCGCTCGGAGAGTCGTTGGCTCTCTCCGCGTGGCAACCATTCCCCCGCCCCACAAAGCAAACAAAGGGGTCAGTGACCGCAAACTCGTGTGTTCTACCTTCTCCTCGGTTTTCCTTGGGCTTGATGTTCGGGGAACGTTTTGTATGTTTTTGTTTTGTTTTTGACCTACAACGTGGCTATTTTTCCCACCCTGCTGTCATTCACCTCTCCCCCACGTCCCTCTATAATTCGACCGAGCATAACCTAGATTAATTCTTGTCCTCGCCTTCTTTTCCTTCTCTCACCACCTCTGTTCTGTTTCTTGCGCTTTTTCATGTTTCTTGGCCGTCGCTGTCCCCCGAACGTTGTAGCAACAGTGTTCTCTTTCTCACACCCCACGCAGAAGTCGTCCAACTGCTTAGCATTCAGCTGTCGATTTGCTTATCCTCTACCACTATCTTCCCCGGTTTTCCTCTAGTTCTCTCTGTTTTTGTCTGTTGGAGGTTTTCTTTTTCTTTTTCTTTTTTTGTTCTTACCGGTCCTCTTGCGCACCCTCCCACTTCAGTCTTGTCCAACCCATGTATCAAAAACATAATGACCCTCTCATCGTCTTGTCTTTCCCTCATTGACCGCGAGAAATCCTCCTACTGGGCACACCGTCGACGGATGGGTCTAGCAGAGCTAGAGCTCCATTCGATCTCGGGAACCGTATCTACGTTCCTAGATCCAAACCGCAGCTCCACCTTTGTTTTTGCTGATTCACTTGCTCTTATCCAGGCGACGTGTCCTCATCGTGGCAAGTTTTTTCATTTAATCTCCGTCAAAACGTCGTGCGCTCGTGTAAATCTTCGTGAATTAATATCGGAGGACGCGGGAGGGTTGGTGGTGAAGTGCGCGGGAAATGAAATGATTTTCGAGGTATGCTAAGGGGCTTGATCGATCTTGTTTCAGTTTCGGATGACGTTTTTCGTGCAAAGTTTCTATACGGCTCGGTCGGCCCCTTTGGCATTCTCACACCCCGCTAGCTGCTAGCAGGAGAGGGAAACGTACGGGAGGACCGAGTCGATCAGCGATCGAGAACGGAAGAGAAAGCAAAAATTAAAAAACAAACAGTATATTTCGCTTACGTCGTGGAAGCGACGGCGGTGGCGGCGGCGGCGACTTACTTGGAAAATGGAGGATCCTCCACACAGCTATACCATACGCCATCCCCGGAGTTTCACATATACCCCTATCTTCCAGAGATTTTGATACACGCCTAACCGTAGATCACCTGGTCGTTCGGGTCAACCGGTCACCCGGTCACCCCATTGATAATATTGGAGGGGATTGAGGGCGGTGAAGAGGTGCTCTCTTGGGCCTTTTGTTCTCTTCTGACACCCCCTCCCCTCTCTCCCCTGGGACCGTGGGGAAGAGACCGGGTTTTGAAAGGGGATCTTTGTGGTCATTGAGTATTTTATATATATATCGAGTACATTGGCGACCCCCCGCTGGACCCCGAAAGGCCTGAAGAGCCGTCGGTCACCTCGGAACGGCTTTCAGCGGCCGAGGAGAGTTTTTTCAATGCCGAGAAAGATCCCGCAGTATTGACGAAGATACCAAAGATATCACCGCCACTTCCCCCCCCCGTACATGGCCACAAACCGAGACCTGCACTAACCGAGGAAGTATATACTACAGCTTACACAACGCGAAAACAGGTTCAACCGGAGAAAGAAGGCAGGGACGTTTCGGGAAACTCGACGTTCAAAGCTGGGGGGGTCATACAGTGCGATCATCACCGCCTGAGTTTCATCAAAGGACCATTCATCGGACACCCAAGCTTAGGTAGCTTTCAATCAGCCCGACCGTGACCTACGCACCTACGCATCTACATACAAAGAGCTCCGATGGACTCGAGCCCAGCTCCGGACCAACCGAGTTCTGGGTGGTGCTTGATCGCTTTGATCGTTCCAATTCAAAGAACAGCGCCCAAAGGTAGAAAGAGTTCGGGGGTCAGAACCACCGCCCGAGGCTCCCCTCCCCCTCAAACACCGAGGACCACTACCTCGACAGACAACTCTCAAAACGGTGATGGAAAATGAAAATGAATCCAAGTGCATTGCACACGGATCGATCGCATGCGCCACTGCATACTTGGTAATGAATATGCAGCGATGTTGATGTGCACGGATGCAACATGGGTTCAAACGATCATCTTCGTCCAAAGATAGTGCACGGGACCTAGGATGCGCTTGTTTCGATTACGCGGGGACGAACCGCAAGGACGTCGGCATATATTCTTGGGGGGGAGCGAGACAGGGGTGGTAACATAGAGGGAGTGAGGTGATCTACACTCTCCACCGGGAAGTGAGCTACTCTACGCGAAAGGTATGGGAACAGGGGTGAAAAAGGCTTACTACGTACAAACACCACAAGGCCAAGCGAGTGTGATCGCACAGCAAACACGATAGAAAGGTGGGATTCGGGGGTAGGGGTAGAGGAGAAGCGGGAGTTTGTTGTGCAGGACAGAAAGGGAAGAAAGAGTCGCAAACTCGGGAAATGTGAAAATCAACTAAAACGACGAAAGAGAGGACCGAAAAAGCCCGCGAGGCAGAAATAACCACATTGGAAACCCTGCAAGCAGAGGATGAGGAACGAACAAATGAAACAAATGCTATGGGGCAGAGGCGAAATTGTTGAAACGCAAAATTCGAAGTTTTAGTCAAAAGCAAAAAGGGTTGCGACCGCTTTGAAGTCTGAATGCACAAGTGATTCGAGGGGGTTTGAAGGGTTCACGGAACCCCAACCTTCAAGAACCTAAGGAACGTAAAACCTCCCGCTTCCCTGAAAGAAGCAAAGGACCGTGGTGAAAAGGAGAGTCGAAATGTCCAAGAGACGATAAATCAGTATCGAGGAAACAAAGGCGGAGGGGATGAGTGTTGTCAAAACCGATCTGAAGAAACCCAGTACCAGGGGGAAAAACCATCTAGAAACCTCCAGGGAGGTCGAGGACCGGATGCTTGAACTGGCTCCTTGCGCGTATGGGCAATTCCGCAGGGGCACTTCGTCTCCTGATCACCCGATCCTCGACATGGACGGTCGACGCAGGTACGGGCTTGGGCGATACCAAAGAGACGGTGCGAACCGACCTGAGAAGCTGAGAGCGCGAGAAGGCCTCGAGATTAGACTCGGTGAGATCGATCGAGGTCGATCTCGGCATCCTGGGGATGACCGTAGTGGTCACTCGAAGCTTGGGCGTAACAGGCGAAGGTGGAACCCCGTAGACCTGTTGTTCTGGAGGGGGTGAAGAATCCCGTGTCCTAGACCCCGGCATTCGCAGACGACCGATCGTGATCGGAGCAGGCTTCGCTGGGGTCTTGGATTCGGCAGCAACGTATTGTCTCTTCTGCAGGAAGGACGGAAGACGTGGGGCAGGCCGATGCGCTCCAGATACCTTATTGAAATTCAACCGGGCCGAGATTTCGTCCAAAGAAGGTAGGACCTTGCCGCTTTTGAAGGTCAAAGCGGTATGGTTGGCTTTCGGCTGAACAGCAGACTTTGGGAGCCGAAAATCGACCTGCTCGGTCCATGGCTGAGATGTCAAGCATTCCTCCTCCAGATACTCGTACATCGCGAGGGGAGAAACGAGACCGGGCGAAGGGAGAGAGTAATTGTAGATCGCTGGCGAATCTGGCGGCGTCTTGGGTTCGTAAGCAGCCGCCGGGCAAGGCGGTTCAGCCACTTTGAGCAAGAAGCGCGCACGGCGTTCCACTGTTAAGGAAACAAAGGGTCAACGTGGCGTACAGCAGAGACGACGAGACGAAGGGTCTCACTTTGCTTGCTCTTATAAGTCTTCAGCGCGACCTCTTTCCTGAGATCTGGAGCCTTCCTGTGACCCAGAGCGGCAGATCGCTCGCGGGAGGACTTGAGCAACATCTCGAATCTCTCTCGTTCTAACCCTTGGCCCTTCACAGGCACATCCTCGGGCGATAACGGGGAAAGGTGCTTGGGGACGGACATGGGAGCGGTTGGTGGCGGAGAGAGTAAGGCGGGCCTGTAATTGTTTACATCTTCTTCAACAGCAAACTTTATGTTGTCGAACGGGGAGAATGGCTCGACGAGACTTTCGGTTGGGGGAGGTGGGGAGATACAAATTTCGGGGAGAACTTGGATGGCCATTGCAGGAGGGTGTGTTGGTGTTGGTATAAACCGGTTTTGACAAGAGAGGGTGAGGGGGAGGAATAAATTGAAGATGGAACGAAAAAAATGGGGGTGACCTGCACCTAGTGTATTACCTGCGAGATGAGAGTATCGACACCAGGGGAGGAAAGAGGTAGAAGAGAGAGAGAGAGAGAGCGAAGAAAGGGAGTAGGGGGAGGGAACGACGTGGAAATAAACAAGAAGCCAGAGGGAGAACAAAAGCGAGAGTGGGTGAGCCGGTGAAGGTTGTGTGAGTGTACCGTAATTAGCAACGGGAGATGATGATCATACCTTGGCGAGCGGTAACTCAACTTTCCTGTCTTTCCAATGAAGATCGTCAACGACCAGCGTACAAGCCCGAGCGCAAAAGAGGAGGAGAGAAGGAAACTGAAGAGAAACAGACGGCTTGTTTTAAGTTTTCGCTGTACGGTGTCGGGTACGCATTTGTGTACCTTACGCAGCCGGGCTGGGACGACTGTTGCCCCCGGAATGGTGATCGATTGATCCGGTCCGGTTATCGCCATGCCATGCTCCCCTTATACTCCATTATGCATTATCCACAATGACTTACTGACGACCCTCGAGCAAAAGATCCGATCGCAGATCACCTCTCATCGCGTTTTGTCCTCAAGAAGTCACCCCAGAGATCGTATTCTTTCTACACTCCCTACAACACCTGGCATCCAATGCTGTTCTCTCCTAGCCACGGGCTCAAACGCCGAAACGACCGCCCAAGCTGACACGCGCTGAAAGAGGATCAAACATCAGTAGCGTCCACCCCGCACTCGCATAATCCTCCTTCCTATAGCCCTTCAGCTTGCACTGCCTCCTTCAATTTGCTGTTGAACAACTTCTCCGCTTCAACCCACACCCTGGCATTATCTCTCTGCGGTAACTGCAACAGAGATGGAAGCAGATCGCTGCTGAACTGTTCAGACGCTTCTCGTGGGAGCAACGTCGGCAGGTGGTCAATCGAGATCACGGAAAGTGATGGATTCTCAGGGCTGTATAAGTCGGCGAGTAAGCCCCCCTGCCTATGGATGCCTTATGTCGACGTACCTGACGGTCACGGGCACGGTGGGCTCCTTGAATGTTGTATTGATGTTGTATACCGGGATCGGGTTGAATGGGTTCGTCGTATCGCAGCTCACGTCAACGATCACCCTTAACCGACGCCCTGGACCGGCAGCATTGATCTTCTCGTCTGTCACGAACGGAGGTATCTTCGAGCTCAGGTAAATGCAATTGACAAAGACGTCAACGTCCAGGATCTCTTGGAATGGTCCACCCTTGGCGGTTTCATCCATGTCCCACTTGATAATGTTATCCCTGGATCGTTTTCAATTTCACGCGCCAGATAAATCACGGGCGTGCTTACTCTTCCAGCCCGATCTTTCTGAAAAGATCCACCGCGCCCCGTCCGCATCTGCCCAAAGCTCCGATTACGAGCGCCCTCGTCTTCTTTGCAGAGTCTCCGAGTTTTTCCTTGACGGCGTTCACCATCTCTGTCTCGTTCGCGAACGGGTGCAAGTGACCGAGGGTTTCCCCTGCCTGCACGGACGCCAGGGCCAATGCGCCGGCGGCTGCGCCTGCAAACCCGGCGTGGAAACCAAAGGCGGCCACTCGCCGACCGGTTTCATCGGTCAGGAACTCGAGATCGTACAACTTCCCACCCCCTTTGTGGAAACGAGCTAACACTGCAGACCAGCCCGCTTGGTTCTTATAGCAGTGCGCGAACTGGATGTGCGTGTGTGGCAGAGGGTCGTCAGACAGAGGAAGCTCCTTCAGTCCGAAGATCGGGATATCTTTTGGAGCATTTGGCCAAGAATTATTCTCCTCCAAAATGCATCCAACGCTACGGGGCGCTCGTTATTCCCTCGGCATACATATCAATGAAGAGGCGCGTACGATTCGTATTCCGAATCATCAAAGATCCGCTGTTCGTCGCGTTCGACGTGGATAGTAAATCCTGCATCGATCAACGCTTTTGCGTTTTTGGGTGAAAGAGCGGCACGACGCTCAAACTCTTTCTTTTCGCAGCGGAGCCAGAGGTGTTGAGACATGGGTGTCGAGAAGAGAGAATGAAGATCTGACTCGATAATCTCTCGAGACTGCCAGCCGCTTGATGAGATATCCACGTGGGAGAGACCACGTGATGTCGTGGCGCAGAATTGAAATCCGCGCTTTTGTAACCAATCCTCCCTCTTTCTTTTTCCATACGGACATCTCGCCCGAACGAAAATGACTTTACATCCCGAAATTCTCTGGGCTCAACGCAGCAGCGATGTTGAAGAAGAAAAGGTTGTCGATCCCCCGTCTCTCTCGCAAAAAAAGTCTTGATTCCTAATCATTGGATTTTCAACCGACGTTTTAGAACGTCGTGTATCTGACTGTCAACTTGCCTGATATCAACGAATCTACGCTCGAATACGAGCTGACCTCCACAAAGATTTCATTCAAAGCCAAAACTGGGAGGTAAGTCGCAGATCACGCAATGTGACTGATAGATGGAATCTCTGACGAGTCGCACTCTAATCGCAACAGTGCCGAGAGGAGCATCGAAGAAAGGGAATACGCATTCGACTTCGAGTTGTTCGCAGAGGTCATCCCGGAAGTACGTGCTTTTTTTCGTTGCGTTTTACCTCGCCAATTCACAGAAGGCTGCGGCTGATCTCAACGGCAGGAGAGTAAGAAGCGCCTGAATACTCGCTCTTTTTACGCGATCCTTCGTAAGAAGGAGAAAAAAGTCGAGTTCTGGCCGCGCCTTCAAAAGGTTAAACAGAAGTCTAACTTCATTAAGACTGACTTTTCCAAGTGGGTCGATGAGGATGAGCAGGATGGGGCGATTGCAGCACCGGAGGACCCCGATTTGGACATGGGAGGTATGGGAGGTATGGGAGGTATGGGAGGCATGGGCGGTATGGGAGGTATGGGTGGCATGGGTGGCATGGGAGGTATGGGCGGCATGGGAGGCATGGGAGGTATGGGAGGCATGGGTGGTATGGGAGGCATGGATTTTGAGAAGGTTAGTCTCATCTTCCTCCATACTAATCGTTCCTCACCGCCGTTCTGCAGATGATGGCCCAAATGAGCGCTCAGGGTGGCGCTGGCCCTTCCGGTTCATCAGGTCCAGATGATGATGTAGACTCTGATTCCGAGGACGACGGCCCCCCTCCTCTGGAAGAAACACCCTCAACCTCGTAGAGGCTCCAGATTACCTTGATCGTTGTAACCCACACCTTGCTGCCATAGAATAAATAAAAGACGGTTTCCTCGCTACTGGCCATACCTTTTTTTCGTGAGACTGCTCGTCACAAGGCGTTCTTGAGTTGGTAGGGTTTTCATGCATCTGATCATGATCGTGTGGGAACGCGGCGGCAAGAAGCTGACACAGCTGTCGGGTTCGGCTTCCTCACCCTACGGCAATTGTTCGTAAATGTGTATGGTTTCTGACTGACGACCGCCTTCTCATGGTAGGGCTTGAGCCCAAATTCCTAAAACTACACTGAGATGCTGTTCACTACGTGACATTCGGTCGTGTCGCGCCACACCCATCCAGCCTCTCTGGTACTTTTCCCCCCTCATCGTCTGGAAAAGTGAAGTCGAAATGACCGCCATGGACCCCAAGTGGAGGATACTCGAGTGTGCGCGGTGCGATCTCTTCGTTTGCCCACAGAGTCCACGCAGTGCCCTTGAATGGAGTCTTGACCCCACCTACTTGGTGCGTGAGATGATACTCTCGAGAGTCAGCGAGCCACTGCGGAATGGGGAGGCCCCTTCCTTGTGCACGTGGTTTCAGATCATCGTTGTCTCAATGTCTGTTGTACTTACCTTTCTTCCTCATGCCGACAGATGCGCTTTTTGGTTCGTGTCGGGTAACGGACCCCCAAGGCAAAATTCAACCGCCGACAGTGGAACCAGTCGACGGTTTCTTGACGCCAGCTCTACGTAGCTGTTTCGAATTGACGCAAAACGTAATCGAACGGGCTGCCCTCGACCTCGACGAGGGTTCGAGGCGGCCACCGCGGTGTATTCACCTTCCGTCTCCCTTCGTGGGCTACTGTTGCGATGTTCCCTTGCCTCTGGGGATTCGCCGAGCGTCCGATTTCTTGATCGACTACGCCTCCGTTTGGCCCAGGGCACCGGTCTCGTTCACCGGCTCACGTCTGTATAACGCTCCGTTGTCGGCCGAAAAAAAAACAAAGTTGCCATGCTCGGCGCGAATGGCGGCCTTGGAATGAGCATGATGCATGATCGTCCAAGGGAGGGATGTGTCGGACAGCCAATGCCTTGGGCTCCGCTCCCAACGAGGTCAGCATCGTAGCGGAAGGACGGGAATGGCACTCGACGCCTCCTGCGATGAGTTTGGAGGCCGAGAGTACATGCGTCACGCGCTGTGCCATAAAGTTGCACGACACCTTATGCGCATCGAGGGCCGCGGCGAAGGAATGGTCATTGGGAGCAGTGATTTTGATCCGTCGACAGTCGAAGGGGAAACTGGAGTCTGCTGGCATTGTCCATCCGGAATTTCCAAGATGATGTTTCTCTGTGGCAACGATTTCTGGGAAGGACATGAAGTCAGCCAGCGCGCACTGATGTTCGGAGAACATCGAGTGATGCTGTGCGAACTCATGCCCCGGAGACTTTGTGACGCCGGAATAGGACCTCGGCAGTCCCGAGGGCCAATCCCGTGGAATTATAATAGAGTCGTTCAGCCAAAATCTGATCGAAAAAAACGAGACCCCTTCGTTATCAGTTGCGGGGATGACTTTGCACCCCGAAATCCTCTAGGCTCAACGCAGCAGCGATGTTGTAGTTGGAAAGGTTGCCGATCCTCCGTCTCTCTCGCACAAAGGCTTGATTTCTAACCATTGGGATTTCAACCGACGCTGTAGAATGTCGTATGGCTGACCGTCAACTTGCCTGATATCAACAGATCTACGCTCGAATACAAGCTGACTTCCTCAAAGATCTCGTTCAAAGCCAGAACTGGGAAGTGAGTCGCAGATCACGCAATGTGACCGATAAATCGAAGCCCTAACGAATCGCATTCTAATCGCAACAGCGCCAAGCAGGGCGTCGAAGAGAACGAATACGCATTCGACATGGAGTTGTTTGGAGAGGTCATTCCAGAAGTACGCGCCTTTTTCTATGTGTTTTACTCGCTAATTCACAGGAGTCTGCGACTGATCTCAACGCCAGGAGAGTAAGATGTGCCTGAGTTCTCGCTCTTTCTCCTTGTCCCTTCGTAAAAAGGAGAAAAAACTCGAGTTCTGGCCACGCCTTACTAAGGTTGAACAGAAGTCAGCCTTGATCAAGAAAGACTTTTCCACGTGGGTCGAGGAGGACGAGCAGGATGCATCGCTTAATTTCGATTTGGGCATGGGGGGTGCAATGATGGACTGTGGAGGCGGCCAGGATTTCGCGAAGGTTGGTTTCATCTTCCTCGATGCCGACCGTTCCTCAAAGCCCTTCTGCAGTTGTTGGGCGATCTGAGTGGCTCTGGCCTCCGATCCGGTTTATCAAGTCTCGCTGCGGATGCGGACTCCGACGACGAGGAAGATGACATGTAGAAGCTCCAAATGACCTTGATCATCGTATGAGACACCCTGTTGCCATAGAACAAGTAAAAGATGGCTTGCTTACTACCGGCCATACCTTTGGAACCTGAGACTGCTCGTCACAAGGCGTTCTCATACTGTGCGAGCCCATGTGCTGGAGAAAGAAGACTTTGTGACGCCGGAATAGGGCCTCGGCAGTCCCGAGGGCCAATCCCAAAATCCCATGAAATTATAATAGAGTCGTTCAGCTAAAATCTGATCGAAAAAACAAGACTCCCTCCCTATCAGTCGTGGGGATGACTTTGCATCATCCCGAAATCCTTTGGGCCCAACGCAGCAGCGATGTTGTAGCTGAAAAGGTTGTCGATTCTCCGTCTCTCGCAAAAAGACTTGATCCCTAATCGTTGGATTTTCAACCGACACTGTAGAACGTCGTGTATCTGACTGTCAACTTGCCTGATATCATCGAACCTACGCTCGAATACGAGTTGACTTCCACAAAGATCTCGTTCAAAGCCAAGGCTGGGAGGTAAGTCGCAGACCATGATCAATGAAATCCCCAACGAATCGCACTCTGATCGCAACAGCCCCGAGAAGGAGTACGGATTCGACATCGAGTTGTTCGAAGAGATCATTCCAGAAGTACGTGCCTTTTATCATTGTGTTTCACTCGCCGATTCACAGGAGGCTGGGACTGATCTCAACGCCAGGGGAGTAAGAAGCACTTGAGTATTCGCTCTTTTTCCATGACCCTTCTTAAGAAGGAGCAAAAGAACGAGTACTGGCCACGCCTTCCAAAGGCTAAACAGAAGTCGGCCTTCATCAAGACCGACTTTTCCAAGTGGGTTGATGAGGATGAGCAGGATGGTGGAGTAGTGCAAGACCCCGATCTGGACATGGGTGGAATGGGTGGTATGGGTGGTATGGGTGGCATGGGTGGAGGCATGGATTTCGAGAAGGTTGGTTCCATGTTCCTCAACGCCAATGGTTCCTCAACGCCCTTCTGCAGATGATGGCCCAAATGGGCGATATAAGAAGCGCTGGCCCCCCCGATTCATCAGGTCCCGTTGCGGATGCGGACTCTGATTCCGACGACGACGGCCCCCCTCCTCTGGAAGATTGTGTAAGTTCCAAATGACCTTGATTGTTGTAACACACACCTTGCTGCCATTGAAAAAGTGAAAGACCGCTTGCTTGCTACCGACCATACCTTTGGATCGCGAGTTTATTGAGCGGGGTGCCGTTGAACCTGGGTACTAGGGTCGAGACCCCACCTACTCGATACGTGAGATGATATGCCTGAGACTCAAACTCGAGCCTGACCATTTTGCGAGCCCCTTAATTCACTGCGTAATGGAGACACCCCTCCTTGGTTTCATCGATCCTTCCGCAGGGGCTTACACTGACCGTCACGGTGGGCAGAGTCTCGCGCCGAAATTCAATCGTCGATGAGATTCTCAGCCAGCACAAGGACATCAGAAGTCAGAACGAGCACTACTGAAAGTGCGCGAGATAAACGCGGCGCCTGTCAGTAGGGTGTACTTGCAGGACCTGATGAGTGACGTCGCGAGATAAAGGGAAGTAACTCTTCGGGAGCCGGTTGACCTGGTTCAGGCAGATTTTCAACAACTTGACATTTGCAAAGGATCGGAAACGCATCCCACCGGGCAACAATGTTGGGAGCCTCACGGAAGAGGAGTTGCGTCTTCCGGAGGCCCACGATTTGGATACGACGACAGAATCGGCTGTGCCCTTCCCGTTTGCAGTCCCACTTCACCTGTTTACAACGGCCACACATTGAGCCGCACCGTGTGCGCTTTGCTGCTTCCTGGAAGGCAGCGCGGGAAAAATGGTTTCGGTTTCGCTGGTAGGTACGAAGGGGTATGAATTATGGCACAACGCAATGTCCCAAGTCCACCGGAATCGCCTACCGCACGTATCTGGTGACCTCAAGACAAATTATCATGATTTCCCCAATTTGACCATCTCTCTCTTCGTCAGCCCTGGTAAAAACCTTTCTGTGTGCCCGTATACCTTCTCTCTCCCCCCTCTCGTGTGGCACATGACCCAGGTTTGAACCGCGTTCACCTCCCACAGTTGGACGAGAAGGCGGTCAAGGACCATCCACTGCCCGCGAGTTTCTTCACTCATTTGTTTGAGGTCGGCGAGAGTGATATCGATCGAGACCTTGCGAAGATACCTGTGGTCGGAGGTGAGGGTTTTGAGCGTCATAACGGCACATACATTGTCGAGTCTACTGAACCGGAATACCACCTCTTTCAGTCTCTTGGCTCGAGAGAAGTCTGCTGGGGGAGCATCTGGTGCAGGCACAAACGTAAGCCGCTCACTTGAGAAGCAACTGGGGAGGTAGAACTTACTGGGCACCAGGCAATAAACATGGACGATCTCGAGGGTCTCAGAACACCCCAACGCCAGCCACGGAAGGCCGTCGTCGAAAGAAAAAGTCCAATACAGTATCCGAAAGTGAGCACCATTCGGCAAATTCAACAACTGACGTGTGATATGTTCCGTCCCTTGCTTCAGATCAAGTTGAAGGGACCCGGTCAAGGGTGGAGAAATTGAAGGCTTGGAGAATTCGCTGCTGGTGATTCCATGACCCTTCATATATAGGTTTTCGAGGATGGGTAGGAAACAAATGAAGTTGAAAAGATGCGAGGCAGGACAGAGTTGATCGGCTACACGGAGAGATTCGAGAACCGGTGAGGAGGCGTAGGTAGAGGTCTATTGAAGTTCTCTTACTACTGTCCCAGATATCCAGCGATACCACCTTGGAAAATGCCCGCATCCAACCGTTCCCTTCTACAACTGTGGCGGAGATAACTTCCACACGACCAATGAACAGAACACGGGTCTGACATGCAAGCGAATTTTCAGGATCCGGGAAAGTCCGCATCCAGGCCTCGATGTGAGCTCGAGAAAAGAAGGAGACTCGACGGAAAAGATGTTTTTGGACACGCGGGACCCATGATTTAGAGACGAGGCAACATATTTTGAGAGTGTAGCTTTCTTCATGCAGGAGGTCGACAACGTAGTCGCAGATTTCTGGTGGAAGGCGAGGTTGTGACCTCCTGGTGGACGGTGGCGACGATGTCAAAGTGTCTTCTCCAGGTTGTGCACCCACCGGCGCGTAGCGACGAGCAGAGAATGCGGAGCCCATCACGCGTCACGCGTAACGTTCCCTCAATGCTTAAACTTAAAGCTGGCGCCAAATGTCCATCGGGCCGTCGTTCAAAACGGAGATGCCGAATACTCGCCCAAGAAATCAAGAAATCACCGACTACATCATCGACCTCCTACACGACGAACCCGAAACGCACAGGCAATGTTGCCTCGTCTCCAGAATATGGGTCCCACGCACCAGGAAACATCTTTTCGGGACGATCAGGTTCAAGTCCTCCGCTGACCTCGACGCACGGAAAAAAGCATTCCAGAACTCTCTCAGCTCGCCTACATATCATACCCGTTGCCTAGTCGTCAACTGCACAAGAGTTGCAGCCACGATTCTAGGAGAGCCCGGTCGGGTCCAGTCGTTCTCAAACGTTGTGCGATTGGAGCTCTCGTCCTGTATGAGGGGCTTACATTTTCACTTCCCATCACGACTTTCTTACCGTTCTCAAACTTACTTTGCATAGATTTCACAACCCCTCTATACTCAGAAGTTTTCGGGTTTATTTCTTCCCTCCCTCTTCTCGAGGACCTGGAAATAAAAAGCGTGCGGGTGTGCAACGACGCTTGCGTCTTCCAACATTCGACCTCGCCGCCGTCGACGGGGACTCTTGGAATTTATGTGGCTCGAGGGATGGAATTCGCCGCACGCCAATTATTGGACCTGCCGAACGGTTGTCACTTTCGGAGACTCGACTGTGCGTGGTATCTCGAAGATGACGTTCGGTGGGTAAGGGCTCTGGTGGAGGGTTGTGCTGGTACCCTCCAGTATGTTCATCTTGAGCGTGATGTCGCCAGTGAGTTCCATCCACTTGCTTTTCCGGTATTTATTCACTCCCGCATCAGAGACATCGCGAGCGGGTCCGATCGACTTCCCTAAAGCGACAAAACTCAGAGAGGTCACATTCCGGCCCAGAAACCTCGGCGACGTATCGACCGCCGTCTCCCTCAGAACCCTCACGTCAGACCATAGAGATCTCCGGCAGGTCTTGATCTACGTCCCAGTTGGTGACTCATCTGATGACAGACTAAACGTTGGAGAAATCCAAAGCCAGTGAGTGGACCTTGACCGCTTTCTTGTCCAACGGTGGAATTATGAGCGCAGTTCGCACCCGGGGCATATATATCACGAAATGGAGGGAGGCGATTGAGTGCCTGGAATGGTTCTTGCCGGGGATGACGAAGAGAGGGATGGTCGAGCTAGGAAGTTATCAAAATTTGTGGTAAGTCAGATAGACGGCTTTGGCGGATGCTTGGTGAATCTTACCTGTCAAGAACGTACAGGGGCGACAGAACGTTCGGACCCGGGACACGGCGCGGGCCTGAAGTCCCCTGCCGTGCCCATTCGTCGTATCGAAATCCTTCTGTCCACGCTGCCTTCCAAGAATCGGCAAAGACCACAACCTATGGGAAAACGAGCTGAACTTTTGTTGCCCGGTAGAACTGTAAAACAGCGAAGGGCGCAGCCGATGCCGACCTCAAGGCCTGGAAACTTCTTGCAGGTGTACGCCCCGGACGCTAATGAGTTTGTCTTCAAAAACCGGAAGTTCTCCGACAACCACCAGTGACGCAACCAATCATTTTTTCACAGTGCCACCACAAACGAAACGGCTATGTGTCGTGCATACACGACCCGCGTCGAAGACGGGTAGTGACACAGAAATCGTCGGACTTGGCGTTAACAACATTTGAAGACGCCCTTGAAAGAGGAAAAATGTATACATAGCTGAAGCGGAAGCGTCTTCAAGATACTTGGCCAACCTTGAGAGGTACTCATCGAGGTGCTCATATCACGCCACGCGCGCTGGGAGAATCGTTTACGTGCGTCAGGAGGGACATCAATTTTGATAGCTCACCGCTGGAAAGCGTCCCCGTCGTTTCCCCAACAGTCCGGAGGAGAGACCCGCGTCGGATTTTGCCTCCTCAAGCCTGCCTCATCAATCCAAAATCCTAATTTGCAGCTCCCGGCCAATATAGTATGTATCCACCACATGAGTCTTCTATTGTTCGATGTGAAGGTGTGCACTGTCGAACCCGTACTCACTGGGAAACAGCCTTGCTAGGAGTGATGGATTCCGCACAGTCCAATGGGTCATGCGAAAGAAGATGAAGATGCGATTCCGAGGACCGCCTCGGAATGGCTGGTAGCCTCCTCTCTCTGGGGGATTGTAGTTGCGCGCGATGCGGCATCGAGCTTTTTTACACCACACACTAGGGCATCAAGGCGGCACAAGCAATGTGCGCGCCCTAGTGTGTCACTGAAGCGTCCGAGAAGCTCCAACGCTCCCTTAAGTTGTTCAATCCCTTCCCCCGCAGAGGCTCCGGTTCCCGGTTTTCCCCAGATTGGCAACTCAATATGTGAGTAACCTCATTGTGATCTTCACCCCCTCTCACTTTGTTCCACGAATTTTCCAACAACCGCGGAAGCTCGAAAGAGTGATTCTCTGGAAATCCTTCTATCTTTGACCCCAGCACAATGAGTCGTGGTCTGTGCAAATAAAATCGGCCCATAGAATTTTGAGAGGTACACCAAGGGTTGTCCAATCTCAATGGAGTGAGGAGGACATAGGGATGTGTTTGACGGCGGCATCCTTCGACTTAACCGATTGGGTGGCTCCCAGGTCAGGTGGCTGGGGACCAAAACTTGCCATAACAGTCCCGGGTCCGTGTCTACATGGTGAAGAAGCCCTCACTTCGATGCCGAAGAACACAGAAGATGTTCCTCCCGCCCGGTCTGGTGGGAAACGACCAGCCGATGTTGCTCTTGTCGACGCCTCGTGGGAAAAAAGTGTCGACCCCGAGGAGGTCACGGGCACTGGGGCAGAATTTGCGGAACGCTGGGGAGGCGGGCATGAGCTCCACGGTTGCCATCAGACTCTTATTGGAATTCGCCAGGGTACCTATGCACGGTGTGTGTCCCACCCTTTCAAATGGCTGGCTCACATGTCGTGAGAACGGATTGGAGACAACACTACGCCTGACGGTTTTAACGTTCTGCAGATTCTATCTTCGTCTTGGTACAACACACCTCTCCAGATACAAGAAAGAGAGTAGGGAACTCATCATTCTAAGGCGACCCTCGCAATAGCATCCCCTTTCAACTAGTGGTATAAACAGCACAGGCTCGAAGGTGCAACGTCCGAGGCTTTGCGTACCCTCGAGACCTATTAAAACCTCCGTGGCATCGCAGAGTGCACGGAGTTGCAAGGCTCTGCTCCAGATCATCCAGGGGTTGGCGACTTGTCAAACTGTCAACCCTCTTCCTACGCTTGCTAATTCTCCCTCAGCCAATTCTCCCTCAGCTCATTGACCACAATCAAACAACTCTAATCATTTCTGTCTTTTCAAACGGAAATACAAAATCTCCGGTATTCGTGGAGCACCCGGATATCGCATTTCTGAACCTGATATTCCCCACCATTACTCCCAACCTTAATCGCCCTCGTCCCTACAGGGCGGCCACAAATGAACTTGTTGACCTCCTGTACCTGTGCGTTTTTCACTTCTTTCATGATTTGCTAAAAAGCCCGGTTCATCCCTCACGTTTCTCACTGCGTCCCCGAACGCCCGGTTTGCAAATTTGACCGCGGGCTGGGACCGGAGATCCGTGGGGCGCATACCTTATGAGGACTTGAAATCGGTTTGAAGTGGGTTCACAGTCGGAAGAGAGAACCTCCGAGAAGGCCTTAGATAAGGGCCGGGTGATGGATGAACGGTAATGTGGGTCGATGAAGCCGTTAACGGACCCGCCATCTGCGGTTAGTCGTTTGCTCTCTGGCCATTGGCGAGCGCTGGCACGGGTCGACTGAGGATCATATGTGCGATGTTGTGGTGTTCAGCCACTTGAACCTGGTTAGGCGATCGAAAGAAAATACCTTCTAACTGCATATGACACGCCCTGGAAAAAGGCCGCATGCGGTGAACGGATAACGCATACCGCGTACCGTTCTGGCAGTGTCACTCGGTGCAGAGAACAGAGGTAGTACTTGCTGTTCCTGTGGGCAGTGCCAGCGTTTTCGCCTGAACCCGGCAACATATTCCTTCTCCGCGCCAATAGAGTTGATTTCAAACGCATTAGGTATCTCTATGGTACTACAAATTTACAAACCAAGCGCAGCAGGTCGACTTCACGGACGGGCGCAAGCCGACACACAACAATGCCAAAATTGAATTGAACCACAAAACAGAAACAAACTATCGGGCTGTAATTGTAAAGCTAGAAGACGAAATCCCACTGCACCTATATATGCAAACCAGGGAGAAGGGAAAAAGTGAAGGACTCGAGAATACGCTAGCATGAGAATCAAACGAGAAACATAAACAGGAATCGCCGAAACACCATATGAAACCACTAGTTAGCATTGGACCCAACAATGGATCTGACGTTCACGTGAACGTGTTTGGGTTTCTCCATAACATGGCAAACTTCGATACTTTGCATCCATGGATGTGCCATAATCTGTTCCGTCGTCCACCTTGACTTTGGATTGGGTTCCAGCATGGCACGAATCAAAGGTCGGCATTGTTTAGGCGAGAGATTGGCAACGGTAGCTGGAGCAGCCGAGACCGCTGAGTTGGAAGAATTACAGGCATTGGCATAGGCGGCGTATAAGGAATCGGACGTCTGTGCAACCCGCCAGGGCATCTCCTGAAAGTGGAGACAATAGTAGACTATGCCGCAAGCCCAGATGTCGACTAAGCGTGCGTCGTAGGCTGTTTACGAACAACCAACGCATTAAAAGTGTGCCTCCGTGGAAAGGCAACGCCCTGCTTACGTTTCCCCAAAAACTGCTCAGGAGCAATGTACGGTTCGCTCCCGCATAGCCCAGTGGACATGTGGATCGTGCTTTCCCAAGGCAATCTGTACACGGTGGATGCACCATAGTCTCCGATCTGAACGGGGGTTAACGAAAGTCAAGGATGTGCGTCCGAGATCAAGTACCTTCAGGTGACCCTGTAGGTCAAAGAAGAGGTTCTCTGGCTTTATATCGCGATGAGCAACCCCTTGACTGTGTAAATAGGCAACCCCCGTCAGGATTTGTTTGAAACAACATTCGACTTCGCTCGGTGACATGCGGCCTCTTTTGATCGCGGCGTATAAATCGCCTCCTGGGCAGAACTCCATCACCTCACACCAACGTTGACTCTCGTCTTGGACTAGGTCGACTGTCTCAACGATGTTCACATGGTGGAGTGTTGATGCGATACAGAACTCTGCGGTGAGCTTCTTGACGTATTCTTTCTCGGTCTCGTTTTTCCTTCGTTTACGGAACTCCTACAGGAAAAGTCAAGGGACCGTTCTCCCTTCGAGATTGCAAGAGCTACCCACCTTGACGGCGTATATCTTCTCCTCGGTTCGATCCCACTTGTGCACCAGGCGAACAACGGAAGTGGCGCCTTTGCCAATCGAACCGTTATCGCATACACCATACTTCCTCAAAAGGGTGGAAGTGCTTTCAGCGACCGACCTGGCGCCTCCGTCCGACTCAGACTTCTTGCTACTTCCAGTAGAGCGCACCGAAGATTTCCTGCCCAGTTTGGGGGCGGTAGCCAGCAGCTCTTTCAAAGTGAACTTGTGGGCGGAATCGGAGTGAACAGAGGATGGGGCTTTGCTGCGAGGTGTGGGCGGTTGCTCCACACCGGCGGGTTGCGGGGTTGCGGGGGTCTGCTTCTTGGGGGACAACAAGCCACTCAGCCTCACTGCAGTAAAACTGGCAGCTCTACTGCTGCGCCGGCTAGGAGCTCTACTTGATGGCGGACTCCAGCTCTCATGATCGGAGGACGACAGGGATGTGGTCGAAGGAGAGCTGTTGTGAAGGTGGCCTTGGACATCCTTGGATAATACTCCAGCCACGATTTGAGGCTCTTTGGGATGGGAAGAGGCTTCTCTCGCGGGGAGAGGGACATTGGAGCGCCCGACTGACTGTTTCTTGGTACCATTGGTAGTGGGGGAAATGGGGGAGCGCAGGTTCATGTGAGATCCGTTGAGTGGACGGGAGGTGTTGATGGCGGGAGGCCGCGGTGGTTTGTCTGAGCCGTCAGGACCCTCACCCTCAGCCTGAGAAGTCCCGGTGTCATTTGAATCTAGCTGGGTCATGGGCAAGTGATAGATGGGCGAGGAACAAATGCTATGAAATCTGGCGAGCGGTGGATCACAGAAGCGATTGAGATGTGACTTGTGTGAGGTTAAAGGATCATGACGCTCCTTGTACGAAAAGGTGAGGCAAGATTGAGCGGAAACAAAAGATTAGGGGAAAGGGGAGAGTGGGTGAAGGGGGAGGATGAGGGGATGAGATGTCGTGACTGAGATTTCGCAGGCGGTCAGAGATTAAATCCGGACGTCGTGATGACTAAGCAGGCCATTGGTTCTCCTGAAAAATTGAAAATAATTTTACTTTTACAATTTCCCCGGACTTCACCGGCCGCTTCGGTCCAGCTCCGCGTCGACTCATCGGGATCATCCGACCGGCTGTATAGCACCTTTCAAACTCAGCCACCTTTCTCCTCTCGATACCCAAGGATTGCCAGCCCGCTTCCGAATCCCTCCAGGTCATGGTCAACCTTCGTTCTCAAAAGCGGCTCGCCGCCTCCGTCGAAAAGGTCGGCAAGCGTAAGATCTGGCTCGACCCCAACGAACAATCAGAAATCGGCAACGCGAACTCTCGTTCGCATGTCAAGAAGCTCATCAAGGATGGGCGAATCATTATCAAGCCCACCGTTATTCACTCAAGAGCCCGTACTCGCGATCTCCTCGCCGCCAAGAGGAAGGGAAGGCATACAGGTGTGGGTAAGAGGAAAGGTACCTCCGAAGCTAGGATGCCCACCAAGGTTCAATGGATGAGGAGACAACGGGTTCTTCGTCGCCTGTTAAGGAAATATCGTGAAGGTGGAAAGATTGACAAGCATCTGTGCGCATCTTATCTTGTTTTTTTCGTTTTATCTCGTCATCTGACTGCGATACAAAAGGTACCATTCCTTGTACCAAAAATCCAAGGGAAACGTCTTCAAAAACAAGCGCGTATTGATGGAGTACATCCACAAGGCCAAGGCTGAGAAGGCGCGCACGAAGGTGCTCAGCGACCAGATGGAGGCTCGTCGTACGAAGAATAAGGTACCGCACTTTCCGATTATTGGCGATCAAAGGCTTATTAACTCCCCCCATTCAGGCTGCTCGGGAACGTCGTGCCCAGAGGATTGCCGAGAAGAGGCAGGCGTTCCTCACAGGGGAAGATGCACCCTCGAAGGAGTGAACATCCCTCATACGACCCGCTTCCATATCCCTCGTTACTGTTGTACGCTATGCATCACATGTTCTCCATCAACCTCCGTCGCGCATTTATCGCCTCTCCAGTCCCGGGATCCTAATTCGATTTCATGATTACGAAGACCTGAACAGTGACCCCTTTGGGACGTGGCCCCAACCTATTCGGGACCTCTGTCGTCGTCTCTCCTTTGTCGTCAATCTTCCTTCCGTTGGATTTCACTACGTGGGCTTGAAGTAGACCAAACCTCCAACGTAACTTGGGAGCATTCGGCCTCACTCCATGTTCTGTGCCTTGGGGTTTAATTCGGGCACTATCCGCCTCCAATGTTAGGCGGAGACTATGGTTTCCCACGTGATTTAATGTCGGACCGAGCATTCAGGACGGTCCTCTTTTCGGGTTGGCCGGCCGGCCTCCTGGATAACTCCAGCGGACTCCAGCAGTCCAAATTTGATGAACAGCCCACACTTTGGCCAAACAGTAAACAAAGGCAGGGGCGCTCCAATACGGGCCTCCCCTCGTTGAGACCAATACGTACCTTTAGCGCGCTCGTGTTGGTGGATCAACGTCAACTGTCATTCAATAAGGGACTTTCGTCAGCTCGTTCGCCCTTCCGGCTAATTGAAGGAAAACGATGATTTTCTGACGATCATTGGGGGACTGTGCGCGTGGCTGATCGTCTGAATGCACGCTATTAATGCGACGCAGACACAAACAAACAAGGAAGAATCCTTTCGGGGCGGTGATGAAACAGCAACTAGCGAAATAGAGCGACGGGTATTGACCCTGTTAGATTTTGCCCCAAAGTTCAGATCAGGGTTGTCAGAAGAGCCAATATGACGACAGCGAACCTTCATGTCATTACTGCCCTATACGCGGTAGGCGGTGAGCACCCCAGCGCGCCCTACACCAGCTTCATAACAACACGTGAGGTAATATCAAACACGCTTTCTTGACCCCACGTTCTTTCGCGACCTGTTCAACCATCTCCCGGGTGACCACAATCATCTCAGGGCCGTCAGCCTCACGACCGTTCTTTCCGCGCATCCTCAGGAGACCACATTCATTCATCGCGAACGCTGCGTCTTCGATCCTGAGATTGGTGGCACGAGCGAGATCTGCCAGCGCGCATTTCACAACCACGTGAGTTGTGGCGCCCCCGTCCGTGTTTTGGGTGGTCAGAAAAGTCCTCTGCGATTTGAATAGGGGATCTGCCAACAAGTTTGGGCGTTGAGAATGGAAAAGAAAATTGTAGCAATTCAGGAAAAAACACCGACCGTCCATCACAGAATCTGGGGCTGTCGGTAGATCCAAGTCAATATCGATTTCGCCATCCCACCCTTTCACGCTCTTTCTCCGTTTCCTTTTCGGACCGGGTGAAATTGCTGAGAATTCCACCGGCGAAGCCGGACCCTCCCCAATACCTGCGCTAATCCTGGCTACGTCGAGGGCGTTCCCCTCTATCTGGCCAACATTCGGCGGTAAGACGGAAAGAAGACGCCTGAGCAATTTTGTATTAGTTTGGCGGTGGCGCAATGGGTTTGTGAACGTGGCTCGCCTCAGAAAACGGACGATGGTTGCAATCCAGTACGCTAGATAGCTTCGGAGCCCCAGGTCAGACAGGGGTCGCTCCGGTGTTCCGACCTTGCCGGCGCGTCTGCAAAGCTCGTAGCCTGAAAGGACAGATCCCGTTCAACCAGAGCTCCACCAGGCAAGAAGTGGGGATCTGAAACGCACTAAACTCAATCATCAGCATCCCATAACCCTTCCTCTGGTAGGGAGGCAGGACCACGATGCATGCTAGGTTATAATCGTCGTATGAGAATTTTTCCTACGCGTAGGGAGATTCAGATACAATCATGATCAGTTATCGCCGTTCGTCGCCTTGCGTACGATCGACGAACGGCAAATGTAGCTCACCTTGGAAAAGAAGCCTAGGACGTGGTCACGCTGCGAGTCCGCATCAGTCAATAAGTAGAAGAGGACTACGGCGATTCAGAATGAGGCTAAGTGGAGTGGATAGGATCTGCACCTACAATTATCGGTGTCGAAAAAGAGAGTCTTGATGTCGATGAAAAGTTTGCCGAACAGTGAGAGATTCTGGCAGTATAACTGGCGCCATTCAGTTACCTTGTTCAATCATTGCAACGATGAAGAGATTACCTTATCCTTCGCACCGTCAACTTCCCAAATGGTGTGCGCTCCGCGTTGGTAAACCTTCTTTCCTGGGGGGTGTTTGCGACCGCACTTCTTCTTTGGGTGACAGCAATGTAAATATCACAATTCAATCTCGAAAAAAAGCCTGGAAAAGCGGCAATTATGGCACGTACAGTGTGGACCTCCCACAGGGTCCCATCTGTCATGTACTTGAAGCATCGGTCGCATACCCAAAGCACTGAATGCTCGAGCCTGGAGTGGCTCCTGTTCAGACCACCTGCGAGTAGATCGGAAGTTCGCCCATGTGCCCGTATGGAAGCTCGTGAAACCCCAACCGCCTTTTGACCTGGTCCAGCGGGCGTAGGTGGGCCACGAGGCGCGGCAGATGAAGTGGCGTCATTAGATTCAGACTCCGTCACCGGGTATGGCGAAAAGTACCTGAGCACACCAGATGAACAAGGTTGAGATAGAGAGAGCAGAACGTAAGCAAGTACGCACCAGGTCTTTATCTGCCATTGCCCAAAGACGACCTTATCGAAGTTTCGCTTCGAAAAGAGCTTGCGATGTTGTTGGATGTCGTACTCCTCTTCGGTCAGCTCTCGCGGTTGGATTGGCTGAATTTCGGCACCATTGGAATTACCTTCCTCCCTAGCGGTGTCTGGTTGGGCGTTGGCTGCGTCAGCGACGCGTCGTGTGGTTGGAGCGGGTTGAGCGACGTCAGAGCCGCGCTTCCGTTTGCGCGTTTGGATCCCGTTGGTTGTCGAGGGTCCCATAGTTGCGGTTTTCACCTCATGTTCGGTCGTGCGTCGGATGAGCTCCTCCGATACCCATTCGTCAAGACGTTTGTCGGTGTTAAGATAGTGCACGTAGGAATGGCCTGACTCATCACTCTCCAGCACGTGGGCGAATTCTGAACGATGTCGGAAGCTCGTTAGACGAAGAGGTCGACCGGCAAGTCACTGACGTACGGTCTACGCCGTTCTTCTTGACGACAAATATAGGGAGTCGAGTTTCGGTGAATGTAGCAGAAGCGGTCATGCCGGTCAAGTGCTAACTTGATGGTGCCTTGTGTCAGGCAAGACGAGTGTTGTGTACTGATACAATGTAAAGGTGGACTACAACGAGGAACTAGTGGTAGGGTGCGATCCAGGGTTCAAGCTAAAGTTAAAATCTGTTTCGCTTCCTCTGTAATGGTCGAGCTGAAGAGTCTGGCGCCCTAACACCACAAGTGAGAAACCGTCTAGGGGTTCAACTAGGTAGCATCACAGCTCACTTTCGATTTTTTCCTTTTCCTTCCATCGGGTCATCGGTGTCCATAGCATCCCTATCCTTATCCACCCGTGGGCCCGTAGGGGGCGAAAACGACATCTTGGTCGCATCACGTTTACCCAGTTTTGCCTCTCGCTGCTTCTCCATAACGTGCTTCAGCGTCGCGTTGAGCTCCTTGTCGTAAGCCGCTTGTTTGGATGTCTTTATCTCGGCCTGAGATGACAGTTGAACAAGTTTGGCATCAAGGGTGGACAGGACCGATGAAGTTGTGTTTGCCCTGTATTTGGGTCACCCGTCTGTTTTTTCGTTATTCCTGCGTCAAAACTCACCATGCCTGAAGGGCTGCCAAAACGCCCTCGATTTTACCAGGAGCTAAATCTCGTCCCATCGTGTACTCCACCTCGAACTGTTGTTCCTTTTGGTCAAGTTTACCTCGAATAACATCCAAATAGATGGCATCAATGATCAAATCCTCTAAATCTCGAATCGTTGGCATTTCCAAGGAGGTGAGAAGCGTTTCGTAAGGTAGGACCTGTGTGGAGACACACGTTTAGGGGGTGCGGGTGGTACGAGACGATCATACTCACCCTCCGCCCCATGGCAAGGGAGACGAGGGACAGGTGCTTGAGTTTAACAATATGAGCATTATTCAACGGAGGGAAGGTCTCTTTCTCCCCTAGATGCGGGCTTTAGATGGAGCTGCGGTGGTTAGAATATTCAACGCACTGAGATAATCTTCGAATGTTCCATACGCGAAGAGCTGCAGGAGGCGGTGATGACCACGATACTGCTCGTTTTGCGATAGCTGTATCAAGCGCAGAGTGAGCAGACTCTCCTGGAAATTGTTAAAGAATCCCGACCTCCTGTATGCCCGGGACATCCAACAACTCTCCAAACACGAAGACACCGGGCGAACCAGTGGCGTCGAGGATCAGTTTTGCAGCAGCAGCACCTTTGGCGGACTTGGACATGAGCAAGAATGGCTCAAGCTTTACGAAAAATCCAGCTCCGAGATCCATCTTCTAGTTTGGAATGTGTTGAAATGCGGAATATCGTGAACGTAGTGGCCGATCGCAGAGGAGGCGTGAGCTGGGCGCTCAAATTCAAAGATAATCTAAGCCGATTTACTAGCTCGTGGAAGATATACAAGTTTCTACACGAATACACCTCTCGTTAAAGTGTTTCTCCGTCGACCGCCCTTCCCTTTAGCGATGGTGCTGTTATAAACTTTCCTCTGGACCACAAGGCTAGGAACAATCGAATAGCTCTCGAGCTTCCCTTTTTTCGCCAACCACGCAAACGCCTGGTCGATCGCCCTAGAATATGCAAAAGGGGGATATCGTAGGTACACGGCCAGCCGTCGGGCCCCTCTTTTCGATAATGCGTATGCGTGCGTACACTTTGGTGAGTTTGATGGGTGGAGAGATGTGACAGATACCGTCTTGGTCAAAAGCGACGACTTATAGGATGCTATGGCAGGCATTTTGGCTTCATCAGACCAACAGTGACCTGCACGGTCGTCAGCATTGTACTACTAAGACGCAAATGTGACAGCGCACCTAGAAACACAACGTCCCATGTACTGGGCAAGGAGTCCCACACTCCAAGTAGGCGCTGGCGAATGTCTAACTCCATATCCACATCATCTTCGAGGATGAGAGCCACGTCGTCTTGACCATCTGCTATCAAGCGTGCCGCACGCCAGTGAGAATGCCAGCAAGCGAGCCGTTCTTTTGTAAGTACTCGAAAAGGCGGCATCTCAGGGGAATAAGGATCCAAATTGAAGTTGCCACGAGCGCATGTGAGAGGTTCGTGGGAGGGAGGGTCGGGAAAATCTATGTCATCGGAAAGCCATAGATCAGATCCTTCCAGGCCTAGGGCAGATTCTGATTCGACAAGCTCGTCGACGTCCTGTGGCCACTCGAACGGGGGTAGGAGTGAGTGATTGGCACGGAGCGCCGCTACATGTTTCGTAATCCTGTGCACCGCATCTTCGTTGGCTTCTGTCCCGGTTACGTAGGTGAAATCCAGCCCAAGCGTGTACCGGATCTGTTCCATGTCCAGACGTCGATTAAAGCTCCTTGGTAAGCTTATAACATAGATTCGAGAAGCGACATTGAGGGTAGACATGTGGTTGCGTTCGAAAGACGACTGAGATGCCGAAGCCACCGGAGGTGAAGTCGCGGTAAACGCATGCTCAAGCCGCTGGGTAGTGGACGATAGAAACAAAACAGAAAAAAGCGCAGTCACGAGTAGAATTCCGATAACAGTCGCTCTGGGGGACACCAGCATGTTGCCAAGAATTACAGACGCGTCGAGATGGGAGATGGAGGAAGAACGGACAGACACGTGACTTTTGTTGAACTTCGGCTTGAACTCATTCCTTCCTCATTTCCTTTTCTCTCTTTTCAGCGTTACCCACTTACCTTTTAACTTTTAGCTTCAAGGTTTTGTCTAATGGGTTTCTGTAGACGTTGCGGTGATATCGTTTCTGGTCCGAAGTGCAAGTGCGGCGGTACTGCAGTCGGTAAGCACTTCACCTCAGCCCAAGTGATTGGATGGCCCGGCAGGCTGATCTCATTGTTTCGCTTGGTTTAGCACCGACTGTTAAATGGAACGAACAGGGATCCATTTCTAAAGCAACAGACAGATGGTCTCAGACATATGTTTCCACTACCAGCAATCGCGAGAAATCACCCGTTCGGAGACCTCTTTCTACCGCATTCCCTCCTACACCCGTTCAAAGTCAAGATACGGGCAGCTCTCCCTCCAACCCACTGATAAGGTCTACGACTACCAAACGATTCCCACGACCACAGTCAACCGTGGGCACGGTGAACCTCAGTTCACGTGTCTCGACGCACATCGAGAAGTCTACGGCATCTCGTCCCTCCTCGCCTCTCAAGAACCAGTACTCCCTCGAGACCCTTGAGAATGCCACCGATATCATCACTTCTCCTAACGGGCAGGTGCTCGCTAAAGCCTACGGTTCGATCCTGCAACCGATGGAAACCCTCACCTCGTTTGCCTGTGCGATCTGTCTCACACCATTCGAACCCGATGCAACCATATACCCCGATCCATTGGCTACGGCAGGCTCAGAACCTCGCTTCTTCTGTAGGTCATGCTTTGCTGCCAATGGTGGATCCAAGGGCGAATGTATTGCCTGTTGCAAACCCGTGCTCATCCTAAAGAGTGAGGGCGGCTACATCGAGAATTCTGGACGCCTCTGGCACAAGCGGTGTTTCCGGTGCGAGGGTTGTCAGAAGGACATCAGTAGCCAACCCATGGTCGACCTTTTGGGAAAGCCTTCTTGCGCAGATTGCTTTGATACCTGCCTAAAGAGGGACAGCCCCAGGCGTCACGAAAGCCCACGAGTAGATCGCGAGGATAAGAAGTCCAATCTCGGCGGAATCAGGTCCGGAAACAGGAGCCGCCAGGGCTCACCTGCACTGGAAGAGCTAGAGCAGAAACTTGGACTTTTGTCCAGGAGCCGGGAAAGCAGCCCTATGCTCGAGACTCCGACAAAGTCTTCGAACACACGGCCTCCCCCTTCCCCTCTATCTTCCCCCACGCATACCCCTGCTAAGAGCCCCCATAGTGCCCGTTTCGTGTCACCGATGCGGGACAGCAGTCCCCTCTTGGACCGAGTCCGGGCCAGAACAATGTCAGATCACGCCCCACCCCATCAATCCCCGTCAGTTGACGATGGAAGCCCTATAGCCCACAGAACTTATGACGAATTCAAGACGCCCGAACGTTCGACGAGCCGCGAGCCGGTAAAATCGAGCCCGAATATCTTCTCCACTCCTTCCAAGTCGTCACCGAAGCCAAACATGACGAGCGATGAAGCCGTCGAAGAGATGAAACAACGATTCTTGAACTCCGCCCGCTCCTCCCCTTCTCCGACGGCTTCCCCACAACACCCATCCCCTTTGCCACATACCCCTCCATCGCGCATTCCCATCATCAGTCAGGGAACCACATTATCGAGCAGTACATCACGGGAAATTAATCGAGACAGGATTGTTTCCCCTCCCGCGAGTATGCTCATGGACTCCAAGTTCCTCTCATTCCCCGATTTCTCCAGTTCGTCAACTGCACCTTTGCGTACCATGTCCTCTGTCAGCCTCTTCCAACCATCCTCACCCCCACCCGATCAGGAACTGCTTTCTTCTGAGCTCCTTTCTACCCCCGACCCCAGTAAGAATGCGATTCGTACCCCAGAGCTGAGAACAATTACCTCTGTGGGCTCATTCCAGGAGCCTGATCCGTTTTTGGCGACTCCGGAGCTGGGGTCAGATTTCTCTGATTGTACATCCACTTCAGGGCCCTCAACCCCTCCTTCACTTCCTTTCAGCCCCCCAACTAGGCCGGACGGCGATAAGCCGGCGAGGATTGAAGAGATCGAGGGCGAAATACCCTTGCGAACCACTCCCACACCTGCACCCCAACCCAAGCGACCCTCCACCACCATTGCGATACCGACCACTCTAACATCTAACGATAAATGTTCAAGATGCAACCTTTCGTTACTTAACAGGAACGGAGCCAAGTTCGTCGCTGTACCAGAAGATGACCCGAAGAAATCACCCAAGCTGTACCACACTCATTGTTTCCGATGCAGCGTGTGCCGTGGAACATTTGAGGATGTTCAAGGAGGGAGGGCCACATTCGTCAAGACAGACCAAGGGGCCTGTCATGTTCGTTGCGCCCCCAAAGAGACAAAGACAATAGCATCATCAAGAACAGTGACCACCTTTTCCAATGGAATCTCTCCGTCGGTATCGAAGCGGTTCGAACAACCTCCCATGACTGCCCCAGCTAGCCAAACCAAATTCCCCAGGTTCGGTGGGTCGACTTCCTGCCCTGGTTGTCTGAAGGCGGTCTCTCCAATGGAGTGGGGTGTCGTCCCTGGCCCCTCTGGAACAAGATGGCATTCCGCTTGCCTTAGTTGTGGTGGAAAAGAACGACGCGGACGAGCTGGACGACGAAAGCCAGGCGAGCCAGGATGCGGGAAGAAGTTGGACAGTGCTGCAAAGAGCGACCCTGAGGGTGGAATCTGGTGTCGTGAATGTTGGGTACGTCCTCACCCCCCGGTGGGCTTGCAAATGGCTAATGTTTCTCAGCTTTTGTTACCCCCTCCGTCACCGATTCGCTCACCGGAGCTAAGCACACCGGGATCCATATGGTCGAGCCATACGACGACAAGATTAAAAGGGGTTGAACCCCAGACGACAGGGACGACAACCATCGCCCGTCAGTTCACTGGAATGGGCGGAGGCGATCCGTTGATTCGACAAATGACTGGTAACCGGAGCGTAAGCCCCATCAAACAACTTGGAACGCCGACGACCCGATTCCCTCGACCGAAAAGCGTGATTGGAATGCGAGGTGAGGGTCGTGGAATGCAACTCGTTCGTCAGATGACTGGGGGGAGCAGTATCGAAATTTAAGCACAGGAACCTCATTCGAACCACGCTGCCTTTATACAACCGCACGGTGGCGGGTCAACGGACTTTTAGATACTTCTTGTTACAGTTTGTTTTTTCTGTGTGCATAATCCGTCTTTCCTTTTGTACAGTTGAATGTGTACAGTTGAATATGTACCTTACCTGAGACTTAAGCTAGCTTTACCCCTTACATTCAATTTCATATGGTAAATGAATACCAGGGCCGACTCCTTGACCACGAGCTGATGAGAACTTTTAAGCATGAGGTTCTGTGCCCTGGTACCTGCAGACAACTCAAAATTGTTGACAACCTGAAAAGAAACCTGCGCGGCCTTGTCCAGGGTCGGAACGGGAGAATGATCGCGCTAGCTGCGCGAATGGTTACCGGAGCGATGGGATCCAGCTCACTCATCTTTTGTCATCTTCCAACGCCGGAAGGCTGTCCATAGTTCCAGGTCGCTTTTTTCAAACTCTCTCGGCCAGCCGACAAACCTCTGGTGGGCAGACTTGACAGACAAAACTTCTGGAAAGCACAACATTGGTTCTCGAGACATAGCAGAGCTCCGTTCGTCCTCCCGGAAGCGAGTGGGAGAGAGAGTTGGTCGCCAAGGCAGTTTACTGATTCCATCGACTGCCTCCTGGTTTCCAATTGGTAGTGGACGAAACCGTGCTTGGCGATTGGCGAGTTTTCTTGGGCTCGCAGGGCCGAAGGATCTACCTTCTTCTCCCCCCCTTCCTCATTTTCTCTTGCCAACTTTCGCCGTGGGCTAGCAGACATACCGGTGGAGTCTCAACTCGTTGAAGAGGCCCGCGGCGACGGGTTCCAAGCCGCCTTGAATTCCATTTCAGCAACCGCCGTTCGTTCCTCTTCCATTCGTTCAAGGTGAGACCGTATACAGCTTGCAATCTCCCCACTGTCAACGACCTCACCGTGTTTAGCCCTTTCGTCGCACGGTTTCCTGCCTTGATTTAACCCAGTTCGCGCCGCTAGACAGCGTCCAAACATATTGAACACGGCCGGCGCAGGTTTCTCCTTTTCCACACCATCATTTCTCGGCCATTTTATGGCTTACCTTCCCCTGGAGGACCTTCATTTCTTTCCCTCAAAACGTGATCTCAGTGATGATGTGAATTTTGTCAGCTTCTACTCTTTAGAACTTTGTTTGACTGATGCTTTGGTTCAAGCTCAACTATGTCCTGGCTGATATTCCTCTTCTCGCCGTCGGAATCCTGGCATTCTGCACTTTTACTTTTTTGGCGCTCTTGAAGCGTCTTGGGATGTACGTGTTGTCTTCATTGATCATAGTTGTTTCGTCCTCACCGCACGTGTAGTTTGCTCACTGTCCTACACCTGACCGTTGTCACGGCTTTCATTGCTTCGATCATCGACCTATCTCAAGTGCTGCAACGGGAACAGTCCAAGAGGGACCTTGGGCCTCAGATGGATTCCCTGGTCAAGACGCGAGAGATTGGATATGCCCTCTCCAACTCCCTCCGATTTCTCTTCTTCTGGATATTCGTCGCTGAGCCCCCCAAAGCCGAGCGAGACACCCCAAACGCCCGTGCCGGCACTCACAGCGGCAATTGGGACGCTTGGGGTATCGTCGGCTTGGCCTTACGATGGGGGTCTCTCTGTCTCACCATCATCGTTTTTGCGCTGCAAGTTGTTTGGCGTCTTGACAGCAGAGTAGACGAATTTACCAGTGCGTACTTGGCCGAGTCAGCCATCGAAGTCATTCTGTCGATCATTCTCGCCTTCAAAATCCTCCTCAACTGTTCCCATTGTACGATTGTCTCCAAAGGGGTTTGCTTGCTCGATTATCTGGGTTTCCTTCTATCGTTAAACCTGAGTATCGGGCTTGGCATTGCTAACATTATACACCGTGAGTCCGTCTCTGGGTTAATCCGCGATATGCATGGTAACGAGTAACGAATAGTCAAATTCACGGAAACAATTCTCGGTCGGTTCTTCCAGGCCGTTAATTTTTATCTCCTTGTACTTTTTTCGCTCCTGGCGGTGTTCACGCCCTCCTGGGGAAGCAAATCCGGTCACGCGCCATCCTTCCACCAACTCTCGCCAAGGCCGCCGGCTTCGTCGTTCAATGTTTCCGCGCTCAACGTTTCCACCCCTGATCCCTCCTTTGTTCAACCACGATTCGACTCTCCAGTGATCCCGCAAACCCAGGCAGATACCTCTTCGCACACGAGGAGACTGTCTGGATGGTTAGCTATTCAGCGGCGGAGACTATCAAGCCTCAGTCGTCGAGGGGACAGCCAAGTCGACATCAATTCCCAGCTATGGAAGCAAAGCCAGGTCGAACGGGGGCTAACCTACTGGGAGAACGTGTCCAAGGATTCCGCCGTACTCGGGAAGACCTATGGGAACCACGATTTATATGTGGATACTGATCCAGTTCAACACTTGGCTTTTGAAAAGGTCAAGCTGGAAGCACCCCGGTTCGGAAGAGGATTCATCAAGTCCCTGTCATCTCGATACTCGAACATCGATCTTCCTGCTCCGCAAATGGTTGACCGAAAATCGTGGCAAGCCGGCTCTCCTGTGTTTGGCTTGAATGGTATCATTCGACCTTCCACTGGCGAGTCTGCGTCTGTGACGGTTACGGGCCCGGATAGAAGCTCGAACATCTCCGACCTTTTTCGCAAGCAAGAGGAACTAGAGAATAGCATAGCCGCATTGAAGCTGCTTCAAGGTCCCACGGCTCAGCCCAGTTCACCGACATCCTCCAAACGATCGGGAGAACCGTCGACCACTCGAAGCGAATTCTCTTTGAGTAGCTTCCCCAATCCACCATGGGTGACTGCCTCGGACCTCCATAATCCTAGCGAACTGCCGCAAAGCCGAAGTCATGTACCTACTCGCAACACAAAGCCTTTACACTTGAAGGCACCGGGCATTAGCGTCGAGAATGTTCCTTTCGAGCTGGTCCCTCCTCGAATGCCCGCATTGATGGCAGAACGTCACAGGACTCCGTCGCTCCCGATGTCAGAAACCGCGGACTCTGAGGTGCTTGTATCTGCCCGCACACAGCGATTTGATTCTCAAGGCACACAATACGACGTCACTTCTTTCATCGGCAGTAAGTTTTTGGAGTTTCGCCAGGTTCTCTTTACTCACACTTTGACAGACCTGACTGGCGGTCCAACTAACGACCATCCTCCGCCTGGACACAAGAAAGAGTTCTCCGGATCATCAACTGATACAGGTGACTTGACGGTTGCGAGCTCGGGATCGTTGGATCCTGAGCAGACCGCAACGATTGTAACACTGCAGCAGTCGAAGCAGACTTTCGAAGGCTCTCCGCTGGCCAGAATGCCCGTCATCAGTCCTACGACTACGGGGTTTTTGCCGGTGACCAGGGTTACTTTACCTTCGAGGCCGAAGCTTGATATCAGCCAACCACAAGAATCAGACCCGCAGTTACGAGCGGATGTGAGCCCTGATATATTCGAGAGACCCCGGGCTGTGCCTCCTATGCATTAGCAGCGATGCTGAAATTTTTGCGCTTTTTTAAAAATTTCTCTCTATGGTCCCGGTGTGGTGGACCTGGCGTTACCATACCGCACGCAGTCGAACTACAGCAGGATTCTGTTTACCCCGCCGCGCAGTTCTGTTACGATTTCGTTTTTACAACGTACATACACTGTACCTATTTTTCGTCTTCTTGGGCAAATCGAGGTTTTGTTCGTCGCGTGCGATGCGCGTGGCGTTTCCGGAAATGGGAGCAGATGTGGAGGGACGGAGAGGACGTCATCGGCGCAGTCCGACTGGCCCTTTAGCTTAATTGGCCACCACCTTTTCCCTCATTCCTCCCCTCGCAAGAGCCATGTCCCAATTTCCCGACTATTATGCAATCCTCAGCATTCCAAAGACTGCTACGACCGAGGATATTCGGACTGCTTATAAGCGGGAATCGTTGAGGTACGCAGTTCCACCTAGGGCTCTGCTCGTGTGGCATTTCTAATCCCTGTAGTGCATCAGGACACACCCTGACCGTCTGGCAAATGCAACCCCCGCCGAGAAACAGAAGGCTACTGAAAGGTTCCAGGTATGTGCTCTGCCTCGTTTCCCTCTCACGTTCACCGCTCAATCCACGCCTCGACGGTGGCGTCTCCCTGACTTAGGTCGTAGCCGATGCGTATTTTGTCTTGTCAGACCCAGACCGACGGAAGGAGTACGATTCATTGTACAGGTCCAAGAAGGAGCGTACTGCGGACCCCTCCGCGTCTGCCAACTTCTTTACGAACTTTGCGAATATGTTCGGTGGGAAGGGAGCCGAACCTGCTCCCGAGAACGCTGAGCGGCCGGACGCTGATTATATGTTTGCGGATGTTTTCGATGAGGTCAGTGGACCCCTTCTTGATTTTCTATAACACCCTTGGCATCTCGAAGGGAACACGAGTCTAATAACTCGCTTTGTTTCCCCCCCCTGGGATTTTAGCTCCTGCGACCGGAAATTCAGAATCGGGCTCATTGGTGGGCGTACCTGGGAGCTGCTTGCGGTGCCGGCTTAGGGTTTATCGTTGCGAACATTCCTGGCCTCATGGTCGGAGCTTACGCTGGAAATCGTCTGGGGGCAGTTAGGGATGCTAAGGGCAAGGCTGTCGCCGCTGTTTTTGCTGAACTCGGGAACGATCAGAAGGCTGAGGTATGTATGGATCGAGCTAGACCGTGGATCCTTGTTCCTCGGGATATACGTAGTCGTGGCTAATTCTTGATCTTTTGCAGATCATCAAAGCTCTGGTTATGAAGCTCTTCGGGCCCAGTGGTATTATCTAGGCGTGCACACATCTCTGTTCGCTCCCTTCGCGTCGGTACTCATTAAACGCACTGCCGGGCACAATTCATTGGAACACACGACTTCATGTAGTATTATGTAGCGTAGTTGTACTACCGCCACTTTCTTTTGGCTGGGTTCGGATCGATTGCAAGATGGAATGTTCTACGATATATCACACCTATTCACCCCCACTTCCCCGGATCTTTAGTCAGCCACGCCCCGTAAGTTGAACCCCTCAACGTGGAGAATCGCTTTGACGGTTATACAAACCTTTGCCAGTTGCGTAAACGGGTTACGGAAGCCTCTAAAACTCCATTCTCGCCCCAGTTTTCGGGAGGTCTGTTTGATCCAACGTTTCCATCAGATACCATCTTCACTTATCTTTCGTCACGAGGAACGGGGACCCGTTCTAAGTACACACCGCGAACCTCTAACCTCACCGTCCCTAAATACGTCTGACGTACCACAAAGTTCAGATATCCATCTTATTCACAACTCCACCCGCCAACATCCCGGCGGGGTTCCAGGTTTGATCGTGGCGCCGGTAAGAGTGGGTAAGAGCGTTGGTAGTTTGATGATCTCTTTGACTACGGCTTTGACTTGAACCGGGTATGCTCCGCTCTATAAGGAGGAGAGGCACGATCTGATAAGGCAACCTAACTGTTGGTATGGGGGGGTTATAAGGTCAAGGTCTGATACTGATATAACTCGCGATTCAGATAATCTGGTACGGAGAATAGGTGAAGAGAAGTCGCTCTGCGCGAGGTCATGGGGTGTAGTAGGATCGCCTTCTGTACAGCTACGAAGGGGAGGTGGATCCACCTTCCGAGGCTCCCTAACCAACGATTGCATCGCCCATCTGAGATGTGCCAGGATGCGATTTGATTGTTGATTGACTTCAAGCCCGTGTACACGAGGCCGGGGGTACGCCCCGCGCACTCAACGGGACTCTACCCGAATCGACATCGAGGGTGTATCGCCACGCCTTCCACGCGATCTCGACGATACGCCTGTGAGCCTCCCTCGGCTTTAACCTCTCCAACGCCTCCTCGATCGTGCAGAGGCGGGCGACGAACGAGGCCTCCGAGGGCGTGCCGGTCCCCGTATCGGGCACCTGTGATGCGTATAACATGTCAATCTCACGATCAGGGTTCCAGGGATCAGGGGGGGACGATAAGGCTGACAGGAACTCCATAGAAGCCATCCAACAATTTTCGCACATCAGGCTTCATGGATGAGAAGGAGCGGAGAGGAATGCGATGGAAGTAGCAAAGAGGCCGATCCAACTTACCGCGTCTTCAGCAATCTGACCCACAAACCAAGTCGTGAAATACTCTCCACCCCCAAACCTCCCCAAGTGTGGGTGTCCTTCTGGCCAATTGAACGTCGTAACAGCGATGGGCTCCGTATCTTTCACGGGTAAGGATTCCTTGCTGGGCAACCTAGGATCCGGCGCGAGGCTGCCGGTGTATAAAGGGAGAAACTGGATCCGATACCCGGTCTGCGAGTCAAAAATCATCCAAGACAGAAAGAGGCGTGTGAGCAAAGAACCCTGGAATGAATGAGAGAAAACATGCATATCCATGCCATCAGGAATAAAAGGGGGATGTGTCAGTGTGCGCGGCCCAGCCAGGTCGGACATCAAAACACGAGCTGGGGCACGAAACGAATGGTCGGAGGGAGGAAGAAAGGAATCCATCCACCTAACCTCTTCATAAGCTTCCCGCAACACGGTTTGCTCGAGTGATTCTCCCTTATCTTTCCTTCCCTTCGGCAAGAACCACCGTTCGCGTTTGTCGGTCACGAGAACGACCTTACCCGTCGCCGGTTGGATGATAACCGCACCGGCGCCTAGTAAAAAGTCCGTTGCATGGAAGACGCTGTTTGGCACCGCCGGAGTTGACCTCTCCGAGAGCTGGTCGATTGACGGGGGGTCTTGTAGCGTAATCATCATCGAAAAAGTAGCTAGGAAATCTACATACCAGCGTGAGAACACCCCTTTTATCCAACGCGCGTCCCTGGGCGCTCTATGACTCATGACCCTCCAAAGCTCGCAGTCCCCATGACTGCGGGCGATGTGAAATCTTCAACCTTCCTTGATGGAACTCGGATACAACTCAAGGACCTGGAGTCCGATAGGCGGAAACTCGGAGCCGCGGGTCGAAGAGGTGGCAGAAAGGAGAAATTTATAAAAACCGAATAAACACATGTGGGTAGACAAGACAGGATTGCAGAAATGAGCAAGGACTAGGAGGAGTTCCTCAACCAAGAGGACTCCAAGTAAGGTAACAGTGGGGTACTGGCCTTGCGGAATCAGCGGGGAAGGGGGAGGAAGGGTAATAGTACAGGGATACTGAGCAGTACGAGACAGGGATTTGGGGATGGAAAAGAAAAACTGACGTATATCTTTCGCAGAAAGAAATGGGTTGAGAAGCTGGGTAAATCAAACGAGAGAAAAAGGGAGAGAGGGCTAAGAATCTGTCCATGCCCATTCAAGATGATGTTAGTTCGTGAAGTCGTCAGAACGTGAATCATAAACGCGATTGTAATGAATGGAATTTCTTCATCCCCAAGTCTGTTCTTGCAAGCGAGACGAGCCACTAGAAATGTCCGTCAACCACGGTGCAGACGGTTTTCCATCAGGCCCGGCGGTACGATAATCGCGGAGATTGCTGCGACTGGAGATGTTCCAGTTCCCAGCGCTTCCGGAACGAGTGTGGCCACTGGCACGAGAGGAAGTGCGGGGAGTACCCAACGGGGGTGAATCGTTGTGAGCAGTGACCGGAGACTGAGTAACAGGCTCCATGCCATCCATGGAGGGACGCGATTTCCGCTATATGACAGAGATCAGTCAAGGTTCAACTAGTAGATAGGAGGCAGGGAAACACACCTGACCAACAATGTCAAGCCTGGCGCTGGCGTGACGACCAAAGTCGGGACCAGCCGTGACAGGACCGTGGGTCATGATGGGGGCGGGAACGTTGGCTTGGATGAGCATACCGTTCGCCAGTGTGGGATAAGCGGACTTGTTCTGCTTGGAAGCCAGGGGGTCCAAAACGGAAGTATCGACTCTCAGGGAGATCGGGGGTCTTCCAGTGGTAGCGGGAGGAGGGGGAGTCGAAGTAACGCTTCCAGTGGAATTGGCATCTTGATTGCGCTTGGCGGAGATGCGAGCGAGGAGAGAACTTCCGGAAGTGTCATTGGGATCGCTATTAGTGCTCGAGGAACGGTCGCGCCTAGTAGGCTCAATAGGCGGAGGGGTACCATCGCCTTGCCCTCCACCAGCAGGGACTTCGGTATGGATGAAGCAGCACCGTTTACCGTACGGGCAAGATCCGGAAACCCAGAAAGTCTAAGAGGCCATCAGGTGGCAGTGACAGATTAAGAAACGAGTAGACGCACCCTGCAGATCTCAGTCTTGTATTTGGGGTGTCGCGGGACCTTCCGAAGTTCTTCTTCTCCATGGGCAAACTGGCACTTGGTTCCGTACCTACAGCTTCCCTTCTCCTCCCAGCTACGACAAAGCTCCGTCTTGTAGAGACCCAGCTTCCTGTTGTTCGCGCTTGGACCGGTGCCACTCGGGGGATTCTGAGTGACGGTGGAGGTTGGGGAAGTCATCCCGCTATTGTCGGCGGGATTACTAGCAAATGAGCCCGTGTATTGGCTTTGGAGGTGCCTAGCCATCAACTGCGCCTGCGCAGCAGCGAGGTCGCTCTGTGCATAAGTCTCCGGTGGGTAGAACTGGTTTGCAAACATGGAAAGAGTGGGTCCGCCCAGAGTGGTCGCAGGATACACTCCAGCCGGAAATTGCGCAAGATTGTTGGTAAGGAGCTGTTGCAGAGCTGCGGCTTCACGGAGAGAAGCGGGATCAGAGGCAGAATGTTGATGGGTGGGACGGAATGGTTGTCCCTGGACTCGGGCGATAGCAGGGTCCTGCGGCATGATCATATCATACAACTGCTGTGTGCTTCCGGCGGCAAGAGCTGGCATGGGGTACGTGAAGTTGGCCGGGCTGTGCACGACATTTTGGAGTTGCTGGTTGAAGGCCCTGGTAGCTTGGGGCTGGCGGAACTGTACATTCGCTGACGCATTGCTCATGCGGGGCTGATTAAAGGCGTTCCCAGAAAATTGTCTCTGAGAGACGCCGTAATCAACCTGGAAGTCCTGTGAATCGCGGGTGGAGAGAGAGGGGAAAGTTGGCTGATCGCCATGAGGCCAATTCTAGCGGTGGAGCAACAGGTCAGTACCATTCATTGCAATTGCTTGCGAGCGCTAATGCTGACCTGGTCGATGGAGCCGTGGAACGTCCTACCGTTTGATACGTCGGTTGAGGACCCGCGAGAGTGCGTCGGAAGAGCTAGATTCTGGTCGGACGGTGAAGAGTCGAGGCTGGTGTCAGAAGACGTCTCCAACGGGCTGCCATCTTGGCCGGGAGTAGCGGCGTTGCGCATTTTAGAGATGGAATCTTCGCCAGCGATCCTGAGCTTGGCCATGTGATCTGCCAGCTCCCAACCAGGGGTTGGAACGACGGAACCTGTTCCGGGAAAACGCCAAGCGTAGTTGTCAGCAGGTGCCACGAGTGTGATGTCGGATAGAGAGGTCAGCTCGGCTGGGCGTCCGATGAGCACCACGGAGGTACCTTTTAATGACGAGAGGACGTACGTTTTTGATTACTCGAAGGTGGAGTGCGACGGGGGGCCGTAGGAGAAGCAAACATGTCACTATTTCGTGTGAGCGTCTTCACGAGATAGTACCTAGGGGAATCGCCACACAATAGTTTTTGGTTGATTTTAGGAGGGCAGTGTTTCGGTGAGCAAGAACGTGAAGCAGGATACTGGGCGGGAGGATATGGTCAGAGGTGAGCTTGTGGGTGAGTCAGGGAAGGGCAAACCGATTAAAGATAAGTGAAATGCCGATTTCAAAGTCTGTCGCCGGGTGAGGGGAATAACAAGGACGTATATTGAGAGAATAATGAATTGACGAGGTCGGTGTTTGAGTGGGGGGATGGGGTGGGGTCTAGGTGGGCTGCACTTGGGGCACAAGCACGGGATATAAAAAGGGTCGTGAGTTTCGTTCTGGGTTTATAACTGGGAGGGGTGAGTGAATAAGGAAGGGGAAGATGAAGAGGGGATGGGAACATACGTTACTCGGACGGTCGTTTTTGATTGAAGGTTTTGGCGAGGCACGGGGACTTCCAGCCTAAAGGCGTCTGGTGGGGTCCTGGCCTGCAAGCAATCAATTACCCGAACACGCTGCTGGCTCGTGGATCTAATCCAAAATCTCCGCCTCAGGGACACACACAGACGTCTGCCCGGTTGGCTGGCTGGAGGGATGGACAGATTTATAGAAAGGATAGAGATCCTCACCTCTTGTCCGCCACCGACGACTCTTCTCGGGCAAAATAATTATAGAGAGACCAAAGAAAATCTCGAGAGGAATACGCCGTTCTTGAACAGTCGTCGTCGTCGTCTGTGACAGTCAGAATCCACCCATCATCCCCAGCCGGCGCCAGCTACTCCATCACATCACGTGACTCCCTTCCCGTCCGTCCGGCCCAAACACGTGATCGATGGGCACGCTTCTGCCTCACCCAACATGCGAGGGGTTGCAAATCTAGAACTCATGGTTTCGCTCAAATGAAATCTTCCTTCAATTCCAAAAGCTTAGCTCAACGACCCGTAACCTTGCTGGCTCGCAGGGTAATCGGCTCGGTACCCACAATTAATCATCTCGGCAAAACACACCGTATCTGCCTATTCACCGCGTTGTAACAACGAAGAGCGGTAACAAACGCATTTTCTCCTTCGCCGCTCGTCCGGACCCGCTCCCCTGTACCCCATCGATGCTTTTCGCTGGGGAGGGCTCTATTACTTGATCTTCCTGTCCGATTCGGGGCGTTGCCATTTTACGTGTAGAAATATCTCCCAAACCGGTCTCGTGGATGCGATTGAATTATTACTCTTGTACAGCTGTCTTGACTTCTCATCACCCCAATCAGCAGATCTCATATCTATGCGTCTGCGAAACCAAGACCAGTCAGAAAGATCCACCCCCACGAAAACAGCGAGACCAACATACAATACGACGTCCCAACCAGCATCGTGGACAAATTCTGCAGCTGATCCTCATCAAACAGCAACTGATCCTTGACCCATGTGTCCTGTTAACAGTCCGATGCCCGTCAAAATTCTCGATTGATTAAGCGCACATAATAAAAGTCTTCGCTTACCTGATGGGTCTAGACAGGCGACGAACAAAGATCGATTAGCGTCATCCAGCCACAAGATTAAAAAAAAGATGCGCCTCACTTTCTTGAATTCAGATGCACACTTCTTGATAGTGGTCGATATCGGCGGAGGATCCGTGGTGTGTGCGGCAAGTACTACCGGTTGCCCATGACCGTCATTATCAACGCAATCTGGGGTGGCCGTGACGAAAATGAGACTCACCATCAGTCAGCGATGGCACCCAGGGCTCAACGGAATACGGAAAGCTTTCGATCAGAGCACACAGGCCGAGGATCCCAGAATGCAATAGCCTCAGCTTTTCCGCATACCCAGCGTCCTGACGTGATGGTAATCTCGCCTTCCTAACCAGGCCAATGAATCGATTCTGTTTTTCACACAGAGATCGAACCTTAGATGAGAAATCGCTCCCTTAAACGTGTTACACACCTTGAGAGGGATAATGCTCTGCCTTTGCGAGCACCTGACAATCCCGGAAAGTGCCTTGGACGCCATCTCCCTTACCTCCACATTCTCATCTCCAAGGCAGTCCAAAAAGACTTCCATGACTTGTGTAGTTCCAGAATTAGAAATACTCAGCAGGTTCCGGTAGAAGAAAACCACAAGGGTGGGTAAAGCATTTAGCCTGATCCTCCACGACTGTTCCACGAGTCAGGGCGGCCAGGAGATTGTCATATGTTACCGAAACGCCTACCGTAGATGATTTGATCGCGTTCACGAAGTGATTCAGGATATCCTCGACATATTCGTGAGGAGGTGTTACGGCAGATAGGACGTAAAGCACCGCCGACTTCACCACCTGTAAGCCCTTGCGTCATTCATAATGACGAACTACTCACCGCATAGATTTGTAATTCTGAGCTGTCGTTTAGTTCAGACATCTTGAGGATTTCCGGCCTGGGAAATGACGCCGTCAACCCCCTGAATAGAGAGCACTTGTTTGTGAACTCACAGCATGGGCATGATGTACTTGAACATCAACGGTGCCATTGGCCCATGCGACATCGTCCACATCCATAACAACACTGGCAAAGCGTCAGGCGCAAGGGTTGTTCAATATGTTGAAACGCTTACGAGTTAGCCCGACTTTATCATACTGCGACTGGTTTGTGCGTGGTGGGGGCAGTCGTTGTTCCTTCCACTCAGGCAACATTTGGACCATGGCTACCGCGTTCTCCAAGTAACGAGCAGACCTATACACAACACCAAGCACGTAAAATACCGGCCATTTACCACGAGGAAGATGCCCAACCTGATTTGCAAAGGATCCGGATCAGTTGCACAAGTGTGAAGGAGTTCCGCTACGGAGGAATACGTTGGGTTCCACTGGGCAGAGATGATGATGTATAATGAAGAAGCGATGTGACTCCTCATCTGGGGTGGGGAGTAAGTGATAGCCGGGGATGACGGAAGGTCCCGACAGACCTCGTTGTACCCAGTGTTTGCGTTGTCCAATAGGACCCTGAAGAACTGGTCGGCCAGCGGGGCTGAGCGAGGTGATATACTGTCAAGGACGATCCCGAACAACGATAGTGTCTTGTTCACTTGAATAACTTCAACACCACGCAGGGGATCCTCTCATTCTCTTTCACTCACTGGTAAACGCAGAATCCCCTTGGAAGTCTATGGGCAGGTTCAGAGTCCACTGTATGAGTGGGTTGCTCCTTCTTGGATCTCTGTCATCAAGCTGAGACTAAAACACCGATTATCAGAGATGAGCCATGAGTCAGGGAAGCACTGAGACCCTCACGCTAAACACGCTTTTCCAAAAACTCAAGGTGTCCGGCTTAATCTGCACGAAAAACTGGTCAATCCTGTCCATCGTCCAATTCCAGAGTTTGTCCCATTTCTGCTTGGGCCAATGCTTCGATCCTAGGTGATAGTCCTCAGCGTTGGTCAAACGGGAAGCATCCGGATACATACCACGCAGCAGTCCAACAAGAACTTCGGCACCAGCCCTCTGTTTGAAACGATCTGGGTCAGTCAGCAAAGGATTGATGTTCTCGAGGATAGTATCGAGGTGGCGATCCTCGAACGCCTTGGCTGGAATATAGCTTAGCGCGAATCCGGTACGACAACGACAGGACGACCCACCAAGCGATTTTGTGAACTGCACGTGGTCATTTCTGAGATCCGGTTTTCCTTCAGTTTGTGAGGACTCCTGGGCCCACAAAGTCACTAGCTGGGAGTAAATCTCTCCGCTATCCAGAAGTGTTCCGAGTGTCTCAAGTACGGATTGGGACGCCTGTTCCCAAATTATAGGTGAATCCCCTTCTGGCACTTTCAGATACGCCTTGAGCTGCGGTTTCCACAAGAGGAATCCCGACGTAGCCTTGTCGATGTAGATGTCCCTACGAAGCGATGATAAATAAGATCCAAAGAGATTCGAGACCGTGCTTACGATGTCTGGTCCACAAGTTCGTCGCGAATTTCGTCGGGACTTGAAACAGTGACTATTCTCTCGACTGGACTGTGCCACTCATCTAACCACAGCTCTTCCGGACTCGCGGAGTATGATCTCATCTTGATCTGGACCATAATCTTGATGATCCCCCTGCAGTCGGCTATCAAGCATTGATCACGTGGACATGAGCATGCGTACTCACCGCACTGCAATGGCCCTGGTTGCAGTATGAGGGCTTACGCATTGTTCTAGGAAGAAACGGGCAAGTTCAGGTGTTGGGACCATATCTCTCTGCAGCAAGCTATATAGGATGCGGCTGGAAAACTGCTGATATCTCCACTGTTTCGACATTGGTGAGCCAGCCACACCCTGGACATGGTGAAAAACGAACGTGTGTGGTCGGCCTTGAGGCGACTGCGAGGACTGACTCCAACTGCAACACTGTGGCTTAATGTGCGAAACATATCGGGCATTGTGATCGGCGTACGTTTCTCTCATGTTTTCTGGTCTCCGCTGTGAATCTCGCTTCCATCTTCTCGAGAGCTTCTTCCAAGAGGGCCCCATCGACAAGGGAGCCACTGAACGCTCCTTCAAGGTCATCCAGAACCGCGAGAACTCTGGGAATGTCTTCCCGATACGCCTCAGAATGGACCGCTTCATCGCTCAGATGCGCCAAACATTCAGAGGCACAGTTTGTGACGAGTTTCTGGATGGACGGCTGCAAAAACGAGTGCTAAGTGTCTCGTGTGGTAGAGCAACAGGAGAATGATGAGTCACCTTCTCTTGATGCTGACAGTCGAGTAGTCTCGTCAAGTACTGATTCGAGATGTTAACGTCTGCGAAGAATTAGCCACGAGTGAACGTCATGGAAACAGGACTGCGGACCTGCAAGCGCATAATTTGCGAACGCGTTATCCCAGAGCATGTAAAGCGCACCCTTCATGCGATCCGGATCCGTGCCCGTAACCAACGAGTCGCACAGAGCGGGGAGCAACGACCTCGTGGAGCGAATGTAACGCTTCGGGCCATGAGTAAGGCCTCCACACATTGACAACAGAGGAGACGTACTTCCGAGACCGACCGAACGATCGACTGACAATACCTTCGCAACCTAGTGTACTGAGAAAGTGAAAGTTCGACCAAATCCCGGATCAAGTTGTCGTCGAGGGGAGACCTTTCGCGGTACATCGCGTTGAGGTACATTCTACTGTAATGGTACAAGTGTGCCCGTTTGAGCGCAGTCATCCTGGATCGCTCCTTTTGTCTGGGAGACATCCGATGCATGCTATGCCGAACGATGCATCAGTACCTTTGATGGAAGGAATACCAGATGTCACAACATACTCCCTCAGTTGCGTGTAGGCTTTCCTCTGCGCGCTGTACTGTCCCCTTGAAACGCCGTATTCTAAAAGGAATACTTCAGCAGCCTTCGCGATGCTGATAATGGCATCCACATGGTCCTCGGCCTCGACGCTGTTTCTCATAGCAATGATCTTCGTAGCCCTGTGGATCACTTCTCCGAATCGTCCTCGATGCGCCTCGGCGACCTTATATCTTGGGTCCTCGGGATCATCAAGTGCAAACCCAGATTTGACGGTTATGTTGGAAAGAAGCAGCCCGTCCACCTCGAAATCGTACGAGAACGTACTCTCGGGGACCTTGGGTACTTCTCGCATGAAACAAGCGAGGCCACCCCATATGGATCGTATAGCACGCATGTACCTGTGACGCGGGTAAACGTGACTGAACGGACCGACGAGGAAGTTTCTCCTACCGGCAGAAATCGTTCCGTGCGATGCTGTCCCAGTTGCTCCCACTATCAAGGAGCTCGTCGATCTTGTCAAGGACAGGATTCCCCACGACGTCGAGGACTTCCAATACGAAATCGATTTCCTCCTTGGAAGGAACTACGCAGGCTCAGCCGAGCAGATCACATCTTGAAACGCCGCACTTACCGTGCCATTCAATCTTCACGTCCTTGGCATTGTACATCCGTCCCCAGTAAAGGTGGTGGTTTGCATCGAACCCTTAGGTTCGAGTCAGAAAAACCTTTCACGGGTTTCACGAGACGGATACTCACCAGGACTGTTCCATTCTTCCGAATTTACAAACTGGGTGTCGAACGGATACGTTGCTGTGAGCGTACTCAATAGGTGGGTAACTATACCGCCACTCGTGGAATATCCGCGCTTGGACTTCGTCTTTTCGATGAGCAGGTTGAACAGATCAAGTAGGGTTTGTTTGTGCGTAAACAGCTGGTGAATAGGTGTGTTTTAGTTTGGGGACCCCTATCAACCAGCAGACCGCACCGAGTCGCTTCCGTTGCAGAGACAAGCGCGGAGAATCGAAAGGTCTGTGAAACTCGATGTTAGAGGTTACAGAGTCATAGTCTTGGATGCATACTCCAATGTAACGTGGTATCGGAAGGAACGGCGGCGTGGTTGGATGTAGTCCTCAAGCTTGAGGCCCCATGCTTCAGTTCTTCCTGGATTTGAGTCGCGCAGTGTGGCAAGAATTTGTCGATGGTCTTCCCAGGTTTTGCTCGAACAAGGCACGAAACGAGTTGTCCGACGGCCTGAAGGCATCATCAATTATTGGGGGAGCACACTGATTACTCCTTGAAGTTGCATACCCTGACCGAGTTCGACCTCGCGTTTGTCATGGCATAGTCAAACACGATCTTTAACACAAGATCGAACAGTGGGTCCGATAGGTGGAGGCAGACTGTGTCCAGCATCGCCTTGACGGACTTGAGCACGAGCTCTTCCTGCTTGGGGACAGTATTTCGTTTTCCTCCTTCCTCGGGAAGGTTCTCAAACAACGAAAAGACCCTACGGAAGAGCGAGGCCACCCAATCTGCAGAGAGATGTTTAGCTAGCTCAGACTTAGCTCGGACCACCATACCTGCAAATCCAGCGGTGCTGTCTCGCACGAGTGCACGTTCCTCTTCCCTGCTAAGTCTGTGCCCTCCAGGCTCGGTACCTTCTGGGATCGTGATGTCTTCCTCGTCGACAGCCATCATCTCATCTCCTGGAGCATCGCTCGCAAGAGCCAGACCAGCATGACGAGTGAGATCTCCGATTTTGATGCCAGCCTGCACGATGGCCGTAATGAACATCGTCGCACACACAGTCTTGGTGGGATCGTTCTAAATAACGGGGTCAAGAGCCGTGCGGGATATTAACCAGAGGAAAGAAGCAAACCAGATCGATGCCGGGAAGTGAAAGTTCAAGTAACGGTAAAACGTGTTTCTGCCCTCCGAGCCAGATATTTTCCGAGACCAGTGGTATGGCAACTCCAGACAAGGTACTAAGGACCGCGGTTGTACGGTGAGTTTCGTTCACGACTTCAAGACCATCATATGCACGCTCTAATATATCTGGCATGACAAGCTTCGGTTCAAGAAGCGCGATAGACCTGAGCGCCCCCTGGGCGAGGGCCATCGAGATAGGGTCCTTCGAGAACATCGACAACAAGGCAGGAGTTCGCACTGAAAGCACGAAGGCCCTCTTGATCGCTGGTGTCAGGCGATGTGTCTGGGTTTCGAATACATTAGAACGAGATTTCGGCCGCATGCTGTGGATAGCAAACCGTTGGAGTTTCACAACCAGGCAATTCTTCGTCCTTCCACCGCTTACAGAACTCGGAAGCGACAGCTTGTAAGAACGTCGTCAACTATGGGGGGGATTAGGTTTATCCGGCAGCCTCCACAGAGGCACTCACGAGCATGGACCAAGGCCCAAAGTTTGATGGATGGAAGAAGGATTCTGTACTTGTGAATAGTTTGTCCAGAGAGTCCAGAGCCTTCGACCCAGCAAGGAATCCAGGTTGACTTTGACCTGGGGTGTCTGTCGCGTCCCTGCGCACAGGACCATCGACGGCCATCGAATAGACAAAAAGCTTTGCAAGTGAGCCTGGAGGATTGTCAACCAAATGCGACTGTGGAAAGGTATGTGGCATACGATAGCGATTCACGCTCTTCTTTATCCTCGAAGACAGCTTTTCGCCAAGTAAGTCAGCCTGGGGGGCTGTGGTGCTTGACCCCTACGAAGATTTACAATGCAGTAGCACAAAGTACACATGGCCCGTACCTTCGTAGCACCAACAGGAACGTCTAGGAAATGCTTAGTCACAGAATGACGTGCTTGGGTAGAATGGGCTTACTCATCGATCCAAGCGCTTTTCCAACCAGGACAGTCCATTCCGCATCGGTCCAAATCCCCACATCTTTCCATTTCACAGCGCTTCCAGCCTTGTGCTCCTCAGAGAGGTCTCCACAGAGCTCGATGAGGCGAGCGTTCATTATCTCAGAATTGAAGGCTTCCCACAGTTTGAATAGCACAGGCACATAGAGATGTATGTCGAATGGCGGAAGAAAAGAGGTCATCACGGGGATCATGATGAGAATAGACTAGGGCGGCAAACCATTAGCATATATCAAGTGAAACGAGTACTACACGTACACTTTGGGTGACAAGGGGCAAGAAGGCCTCAAGCATAGCCGGTATTTCGCTCGACGGGAAGTAGATTTTGACCTGTTCTGCGAGATACAACAGTATGTTGACCGAATTTCTCCTGCAAAACTGTTAAGAAGCACTAGAAGTGTGGTGTTTGATTTATGGACGCACGAGCTTTCATAAGCTCTCTTCTTGGGCCATAACTCCTTCTGTAGCACACGCCACAGTGGTCGCCAGGGTAATTGTAAGTTCTCGGGTTCAATCTTCCGAGGTGTATCACCTTTATTGGCAAGGATACGTGAGAGATCATCGACCCACGAACGGATAAGGCGAGGTTCAATCCCCGGGAGAAGGGCTAGTTCATAGAACAGCCGTACGAGCTTGGCTCGTGTAGAGACAGGGATCGGATATCTCAGCGACAACCAACTACGGAGAGGTGAGCCGAAAGCGAGTTAGATACATGCATGGTAGGGTGACATACCAGTGGAGCAGGTGAGACCAGTTGGGCACGAGTGACCAGTTCTTCGATCGGACGCATACATCTATCTTTCCGATAATGAACTCCAGCTTGGCCTGCATCTCCTCGGGAGATTCACATTCATATGGCAAGGAATCGAGATACGTTTTGAGCGAGTCCAATTGTTTTTCCATTTGCCCCTGGGCAGCCGTAGGTGTGTCGATCTCTGGTGGCGTCTCCAATCCGAAGTCATCGTCTTCCATCTTCAAGGCGAATTGTCGTGCAATAGAGGAAGCGAAAGAGGCAATGTAATCTGGGGGGATGGCGTTGAAGTCGATATCCATGTCTTCCTGGTGCGCAGTTGCTGAGGCGGACGCACCTCGTATTTATTGAGTTCCGGGTGCGTACGCGGCCTTTGAAGAGTCGCTGATCGTGAACGCGTAGTGTCCCACTCCCGATCGCAGATGACACGTGCCTTGCTGATCAAGCGATGCTTTCCCCATCATCCGCATCCGCCATCCGACTGCTGGCGAGGACGTCAGTCAGAACGACTTTACGCGCTCCAGTCTCTAGAGGATTCGCGAACTTTTCGACGCTCAGGAATGCACGCCCTAGATTTATTGGAACAGGCGGTCTCGCTTTCGGGGCTGTTCTCTTGGCTTCATTCACTCTTGCAACCACCCATATTTACGCCGACACACAGGCGGAACCCTCCGACGTTGTCAGTACGTATTATGCTGCCAACTTCGTTTGCTTTGCTGATGGTGTCTTCGCTATAGCTGACCCGAATACATCCATAACCTTCCCAAAGACCATGCACGTACCCTCCAGGGTTCCCATTCCAGACCTCAGTTTGATCGGGGTTGGTGTGAGGAAGGTTTCTTTCCTGGGTATCAAGGTATACTCTGTCGCGTTCTACGCAGACTTGAACAATCCAGCACTGCAGGTCCGTGCTTGTTTATATCTCGAGTCACTCCACCCTAACCCATGGATAGGTGTCGCAGTCAGCCACTCCGGAGGAGAAAATCGATCACATCATTCAAAATACGACCTGTGCTCTCAGGATCATTCCTACGCGTAATACATCTTATAGCCACCTCCGTGATGGTTTCATGAGAGCGCTCCAAGGGCGGTTGGTCCTCGCCAAGAAGTCGGAGGCGCTAACGCCACAGGAAGAACTCGAGATCCAATCTCCTCTGCGGAAATTCAAATCCATGTTTCCTAACTCTAAGCCTCTCGAGAAACATCAATCACTTGACCTTCTCTTCTTGGCAGCCATGGGCGGCGAACCTCGTAATCTGATTGTTCGTGACCTTGGCTCAGTACAGAATGACTGGCTCGCACTAGAACTATTGCGTGCTTACTTCCACGAGAAGGGTATCAGCCAAGCGGTGGGTCTAAATATGAATATGACACCGGCGTTCTCTGTTTCTGACCCACTTGCACCTAGATGAAAGGGGACGTTTGGAAAAACATAGAAGGTTTTGGCACAAATAACCGCCGGATCGCCTAAGGATCTTATTCAGGGGACACCTAGTAGTCTTTTCTAGTTAGTTACTCGGAACCACGACCCTTAGGAACATCTCCGATCACGGGCGAATCCTGGGATTCCGGGAATGAGCAAACGTGGGAAAAGTTGAATACTCCCGATAGTCACTGTCAGAAGCCAATACCCCTTCTCCACAGTCATGATCGTCAGGATGACCGTGCCCGCTACGAGACTGCGTCTTCTGCGTCTTAAAACGCCAGGAATCTCACCACAAATCACTGTCCTCAAACTCGTCGTGAATCGGACTTACGTTACCCACCGGAACAACGCGTCAGACTTGCTTTCACAAACCCTGGATGTGAAGCGTGGAACCCGGAGAGATACAGTGGGGCCTTTCGTACTGGGAGTGAGCCCGTCGCAGCAGAGTGCAGAGAACGTGAAAAAATGGTCCGAGCTGAGTACAGGTGGAAAAGGTGTGTGTTTCGAGCGAGCTTGGTTATGACGCTGACAGTCACGCACACCTCCCGTTCTTACCTGTCGATAAGCCGCTAGGACTGCTTCGAGGACGGGCAACCTGGTTGTAATCCTCTTCGGAGCCGGATTCTCGGCCCTTCTTCTGTACGCTCTAACCTCAGAACTGTTCTCGAAAAACTCGCCAACTGTTCTGTACAAGGATGCTTGCAAGCTAATTGAAACATCGCCCCGTGTACACCTCAAAATTCCCCTCCATTGCGAGTCATGCTGACAATACTTGGACAGGTTGCTCGGTATCTTCATGGACCCCTCACCTTTCACAACAACCCACCGAGCGCAATCCGCCCCAGGCATCGAAACAGACATGTCTCTTCCTACATTCGCTCTGACAAATCGGGGAGGGAACACATGTTCCTACACTTTTACATCCAAGGCAGCCAACCTGGGACAAAGGCTACCGACACATCTGAGGGTCACTTCAATTCTATGATTCACTGGACCAGCGACGGCCTCTCACGGCTGAGTAACATGTCATTTGATGACGTAGTCGACGGAGTTAGGGCTCGCGCTGCAGGTGCAGCAGATTCGTCGAAGGCGTTGTTTAGGTTCCTCAGCGGTGAACATACGTCGCCGCCTTCACCCAATCAGCCTCCAATCCGCGAACCCGCGCCAGTGGAACAGAAATCAAGTAGCGCTTGGAGTTTCGCTGGTCTGTTCTCCGGTATCAAGGGGAAGCGGCGCGGGGACGGCTTGGATGCGGCTGATGACAGGGTATTCCTTGAGGGTGAAGCCCACGCAGAGCTGGTTCGCAACGATCAAGGATACTTCGACTTCAAGGACCTTATCGTGGAGATACCGAGTACGTTGTTTCTCCAGACATATGTGCCCCACACGAGTGCCGACGACTTCCCAGATTCGCATGCTTCGAATCGTACACAAGTCGCCGTAATTCTGTCTGGACAAGGGGACTGATCGCCAAACTGCTCTTGCATACTCAGTTGTACCATAGTATTGCACAACTTAACCTAATGACACTCCTCCAACACGAAAAACAATCACTCTCCGAATAGTTTCTGCACTCGCTTGAGCACGGAGTCCTTCGATGGGTCATATGGGTGATCTTTGGAGGGGATCTCTAGGAGGGCCGGGAATGCATTCTGGTACCGGTCGACCATAGGTCTAATCTTCTCTGCTATCTGAACATGCGCAGCCGCTGGTCAATGGCTAGGCGTCGTGAAAGGGCAGAACCCACACACATGTTGGTTGATGAGGAGGATGGCTATATCCTGACGTTCCGTGAACCTCTCAAAAGCATTCTCAATCGTCGAAATTTGTGTCTCTGTGAGAGAGGTTCAGTCAGAAAACCAGGCACCCAGACCGATGACCCTCACTGGAGTCGACGATGAGGAAATTCTTCTCGTGTTTCTCGTCAATGTGGCCAATCCCAGCCAATAGTAGGCCGGTTATTGAGTCCTATGCAACAAGGAACTTCTCAGTTGCTCAGCGTGACTTGAAGAACCCAGTCAGAGTTACTTCATCGCCGATGACGGCCAGGAGGTTGCGATCTTTGAAGGATGTGGTCATGGACGTCACAGTTACCGAGGCACACTCCTCATGATCCACGACCATCACATGGATATCTACAACCGACCACCTGCAATATCTGAAGATACTGTTCAATATAGGCTCTACCCTACGCAGCAATCCGCTGACAAGGTCTCAGCGCTGACCCTCGCAACTGTGCTCAAAAGCCATGCGGATGATTTACTGCCCGGATTCTTATGGCACAGAGATCCATTTGAACTCAAGGTCGTGTCGGATTCGAGTGGTTGGCTGTTGGAGGGCACTGTGCGCGTCGGAGACTGCGTAGACGACGAATGGTGCGTCGTTTGGCTGCTCAGGGAGATCTCCAAGAAATGGGACGTCGTAATAAGGTCTGTTCCTCCCTACCCCACTCGCTCTTCGTATTAAAACTATTCCGCAGTGTATCGGACTCGGACGGAGAGTTCCTTCTCATCGAAGCAGCCGAGGTCATACCGCCTTGGGTGACACCTTCCAACGCCGAAAACAGGGTGCGCACCATTTCCCGATAAGATTGTGCAGTTGGGTGAGTATTTAAATACTCGTTTTTTCATAGATCTGGATCTACAACTCCCAGTTACACCTTATACCTCTCTCCTACACCTCTTCGTCCTCCTCAAGACCCCCCAAAAGACAAACACCCGGACGAAACCAGAGCGATGACGAAGGCGTTGACTTCCTGGAGGATGATAGCTACATCTCAGTCAAAGATGCGTTGAAATTCATCAGGGATGAGACTGTGCAGACGAGAGCTCCGAGTGAGTTGGAAGATGTCGTCTGGAATCGAATATCACGGTACAGATGTTCATCATTACCACTCTTTGTGGGTCTAAACACCTCTTGAGATATCCTGCTGCCGCAACTCAGCACACCCATGTAACAAGAGCTTGGTTGCCAACAGACATCGCGAAGGCACTCCGCGTTGACCCAACTCTCGTTCAGAAACCAGCGGAAACGTTCTATACCCGAGACGCAATCCAACTTCGTGTGAGTGCGACGTTCCGCGCCCTCTATGACTATTTAACCCTCATTCACAGGCAGCCCATCGTATGTCAAGGTTTCCTCCACAGCCAACCGTCCTCACGACGGTGAGAATGACAAGAGTGGCTTACGCGCAGTTGGTCGGGCAAAAGTTTCACCCCACCAAGATATGGGGTTACTGGAAGGAAAAAGAGGGGACAAATGAGTGGCGGTGGAGGGATGTTGGGATGAAATTGGTAAAGACTCTCCTTTGGTGGACATGACTCGGCTTACGATTGGTCAATCAGGCATCCGGATTCGAGATGTTGTATCAGGAGAGCAAAAACCGTTCAGACGCGACAAGTAACACTGCCCAAGTGACTGTACGGCCTACCTTCTCATGTCGATTGGCGGCGGCTCACGAGTACTCCAGGATGAAGCGCGAAAAGACGCTTTGAGACGCGATCCGGAATACGTCAGTTATGTCGAACGCCTGAGATCTGGAGGGTATTTCGGCTCAGAAGTTCCCGAGTCTAATTTATGGAAGACCTTGGAAAATAAGGCTGCTGCCGCCTACGTCGACTCCAGGAAGGAAGAGTACGTGGTCCTCTCGAGCGTCCCGGGACTTGACCTGACCAGCTGTTCAGTGATGTGAGACGTCCTTCCTTTGCCTCGAAGATGAACGCTGCGCTGAAAGCTGCTGGTGATATCGATTTCTCGAAATGCCCAGAGGAAGGATCAGACAATTGGTTAGACGTTGGTGCGGAGGATTTCAATTTGCAGAACATGGAACCTGGACGATCCAGCGGTGTTGACACGATGGGTGTTGATCGTAAGGAGGAAGAGCTGGTGCAGGACCAAGCTTTAAAGTTGAAATCACTTGCCCAAAAAATCGAGAAATTCGTGGAAGGGGAAGGGGACCTGGATGGGGCGCTGTTTGATGAGTGGGTAGTCTGGAGTAACCGCGCCATTTTCATTGCTGATTGAACTGCTAGTGACGATGCCGACGATGATTTCTCAGAAGGCATGCCCGATTCAGATGTCGACTCGGATCCCGAGGCTGGCGCAGACGTCGACGACGCGGCCAAAAGCCAACTTGTCCCCGGCTTGGAACTTGGAGAATATGGGAAGATGCCACCGCTTTTTTACGCAAACTCTCAGAAGGTTGGCCCAAATCCAGAAACGGAGAAGGAACCACCCAATGAACCGGTTGTCGATGAAGATAAGGAACCACCACAGGTGATGAGACCAATTCGCCCACCTATCCTCCCAAGGGATAAGTTCGACGGCGTTGATTCGGATGACGAAACCGACGAAGACGAGCTCCCCGTTTGGAATGAAGATTCGGATGAGGACCACCCTGAACTTGTTGGTGAGGTCGAGCCGGATATGAACGAGGAGGAGGAGGAGTTTTTGGCATTCTCGAGAAAGGCTCTTGGAATTTCGAACGAACAATGGAACGACATTATCAACGAACGGAAGAACCGCGGCGGTTTGTGCTATTATCTCCGTTGACTCGATTCGAGTGTTAACACCAGATGCAGCCTTTGTACCTCACACTATCACCCTGCTAGAATCAAAACCGCAGGCTTCCGAACAACCTCAGAACGGCGGCGGGACTAATATTTGGTCACAATCAGCCAACGGGTCCAATACAGGAAAAAACGCTGCGCTCGATTCTTTCGAGTCCGTTATGCAGGCCATGGACGTCGAGCTCGCTCGTTCACGACCATCTAACGGGAAGCATAAACCCTCCGCAATGAGCAAAGAGAAGGGAAAAGGGAAGGCAACAGAAGCCGCTATTCCCGTTGACGGTGATATCGATGCCGCCATGGACGCAGAGCTCAAAGCGCTTCTTGGAAGTGAGGGGCTCGGTGATGAATCAGATGGTGACGAAGAGGGTGGGGACACTGGGATAGACTACAATCTGATCAAGAACTTTTTGGAGAGCTTCAAGAGCCAAGCGGGGTTGTCGGGTCCGGTCAGTAATCTGGCGGGAAGGTTACAACCGGACTTCAAGCTCCCAAGAGACTTCAGTTAGAAGACAAAATATGCGTATAGTATTTGGCCTCCTTAGCCCCAGCGCAGAAGAGATTCAGCAACCTTGTGCTACAACCACTAGCTGTCGCGTCCTTTGACCCCCTCAGCTTCGAAGCCAGTTCTTGATTGTTCCTCTGACCGCCTGAACTCCTGCACACGCTCCCTTATCTCCTCCCTGCGTTGCGTCCCGAACTCTCTAGCTTCTTGCCTCGCACGAGCTAGGTTTTCTGATGCCTGTTCATGGCGTCGTTCGTACTCCACAGGTGACCAAACGAATGCAGGGAGGAGGCTTATTACAGCAGACTACGGAGGGCTGTAAGTTACCTGCGCCAGCAAATCGATGAACATGATTCAGACGCACCACGAACGCGACGCAAATAAGGATGTTATCTCGCCGTCTATCCTCCGGCGTCATGGGGCCGTTGCTCGGCGGAGCGTATTGATGTCCGTAGTGGGATTGTGAATAAGCGTGTGCTTGCGGTCCCCAAGAAGTCCCCCGATGTCTCCGACGTTCAATCTCACTCCTAAATTCCCAATCCTTCCCGGCTTCGGGACCAGACCACCGTGAGGGGTGACCGGGTTTCTTTCCCGTGAGAACGTCATATGCGTCCTTTATCGAGCTAAACCTCTGGTCTCGTGTCCGTTTTGAAAGGTCCGATGTTCTGCTGTGAGTAGAATCTGGGTGGTGTACCCGAACGAGTTCGTAATCTTTCTCCGAAGGAACGGCGCTCGAGAACGTGAGGCTCCTGAAAGGCGACCGTTGAGTTGAAGAGACTCACACCTAGCTTTTACTTGTTTCTGACTTGCGCCTATGGGAAGATGGAAGATCTGGTACGGAGTCGGTCGCGGATGCGACGGGTACGAAAATTGATGTTGCGGAGGAGCGACGGTGGCCAAGCACCGTCGCGTGCTGCTCACAGCGTGGAAAGGAAAGTAGACAGCTGCAGGAATTGCCAACGGCCTGGGGTGCAAACAAGTCAGGAGCATCGTCGGGAAACCATAAGCTCAGTTGAGAATCGTGGGCTTCGGGTGAACTTGGGAAACAGACGGAATGAACCCGAGAGCCTTCAATTATGGCCCGATGGGGTCACAAAGTCGAGATCGGTGACGAGGTCGCTGGATTCGCGATCTACGGAAGAGTCCGAAGGTTGGCTGCGATCGGCTCGGTGCCGTGAACCAGTGATCGGCACCAACGTCAGGGGAGAGAGGAGAGGGGAGGCTAGCTGGTGTGACCATCACCCCTCTTGTTTCTCGTCGCCCATCTCACTCTCTCTTCCCTCGCTCGCAACATCTGCCCACAGTTCTTAAGTAGTATATTGCTTCCTTCACCTGTCCAGTCAGAATTTTCACTTGTGAGCGGCTCCTTCTAGGCTCTGTGTTCTACTGAGCGAGTGCTTGGTTCTACCCAACCCACACTCAGCATCGCACTACTTGTCGCAGGCCGCTCCCTCGTGTCAACCTTGGATGTCGGATCCACGACTACCACCAGAGATCCTCGACTACATTGTCGACTTTCTCCACAACAAAACTTGGTGGCTCAAAAGGTCCTGCCTTGTCGCCAAATCGTGGGTTCCTCGCACGAGGAAACACCTCTTCAACGAGATCGTAATCGTGTCCCTCAATAGCCTCGAGGCGTGGTGGAAGGTTTTCCCTGAACCAAATAGCTCGCCTGGACATCACACCCGCTCCCTGTTCTTTCTTTCTGTGTACTTTATCTTCCCTGAGGCTGCGGGAGGGTCCATTTTGGTCCGCCCGTTTCCTAACGTCGTGCGATTGGTGATCTCGAGCAGTAAGGATATCTCGCACGTTCGCCTCCTTCCATAAATTCTCACCGGTTTCTCGAATTCACGCAGCTTGGGAACTCCCCGCCCTTACAATCTCCCGATTCTGCGAACTCATCTGTTCCCTGCCCCTTCTTGAGGACGTGGAGCTCGAAGCTGACGGGATAGAGAAAGACGGCGACGACGGTCCCGTATTCCAACCTCGAGCCTCGCCCCCGCTGACCGGAACCCTTTTACTCAATGTGTCCGGAGGGATGGAACACGTCGCTCGCGGATTGTTGGCCTTATCCAACGGCATCCACTTTCGGAAATTCTTCTGCACCTGGCATCTCGAGGAAGACCATCAATGGGTAGCGGCTTTGGTAGAGAGGTGTTCTCATACCCTTGAATACTTTGAAATCTATCGCAAAGGTCCGTTTCTTCCGCTTCCGTGATGGCGCCAGCGTCTGACTTGCGCTCGCGGTAGACCATTCCTCAGCAGCTTCGATCGACTTGTCCAACGCGACGAAGCTCAGAGAGGTGGCTTTCTGGTTTGACTTCGACGCCAACTGGATCACACACACGCTCAAAACCATCTTGCCTGAACACGGAGATCTACGAAAGATCTCGATATACATCAATCGGTCTTTTGACGGTTCTGCCGATGACCCCGTAAATTCAAAGATGACTTTCAGAGAAGAGGTTCATAGGCAGTGGATGGACCTCGACGACCTTCTCGTCCAGCTCTGGGAATCGCATTCGGTTCGCACCAAACTCATAGTGGAAGGGAAGCCAGGATGGGTGTACATAGTCGCTGCAGGCTTGTTGCCAAAGATAACGAAAAGAGGGGATAATCTAGGCTGGAAAGCAGCCTCGAATTCAGAGCGAATTTGGGAGAGGATGCGAGGGAGGGAACTGCCGTGGGAGTACTAGGATAATCCAGCTAGTGACTTACGCCGGTGCATAACAACATCTTCTGGTGCTGTGACCCTGGAACGACAAAAACAATGATCATCACCATCGACGAGCGGCATGGCTCACAACCGTCCCAGGGTGACGGAGAACCGCGTGTACATATCGAACTTATGCAACCCCCCCCCCTGCATTTTCTTGCTCTCCTTTTCCCCAAAAATTCCGCTGTCGTCCCGCGATTCAGGCCACCACATCTACAATAAACCGCAAGGGGCTGTGAGTCTCCGCCGGTCACGCAGGTTCTAATCGAACAGACAACGAGGCTCCCCTCCCTCCCGGTCGTGGGGATTACTGCTCGCTATTCAGGTTAAAATCATCACCAACTTCATCAGTCTCGTTGTACATTACTATAGTCCCTCAAGCCCCCCGAAGCAAGCATTCATCTTTGCTGCCAGTGCCAGATCTATGACCCAACTCGTGGTGCTGTCGTCTTCTATTCAAATGCACACATTGTGAGTTGTAATAAGTAATAAGGGAACAAGGCTCAGTGAACGACTGGCGTGTGGCTCTGCCCGGACCCCAACGGACCGCCCGATCGAGCCCATATCTGGCTGACTCTTGCTGAGATGTGCCGTAGTAGGCTATACCGGAGCGCTCCCCACCAAAGCAGTTCTCCCTGCATCCCCCTCCCCTGCTCTGCTTCGAATTTTAGGCTGGATTCCAGCCTAGGTTACCGGTCCCCTTCTAGGAATCGCTCCCTCGATCGCGCCATCCTTGCCTGTGAATTCGAGGCTGGATTCCGGCCTAAGCTACACAACAGCCTTATCGAAGTGGTCATCGAAGGATCGAGGACCCAGAAGGAATAGAAAACTTATTCCTCTACTCAAGGTGTCCTCATAGGCCCGATTCTTTTCGTAAGGGTGCAAGTCTCTGCACAGGTGAAGAAACCCACTCCCGAGCCCAGCAGCAGGAGTCTCACAAAGGAGACACGAGAATGGCCGTGAGTTTCGTCCTGCCGTACCATGGTCTCTATCTTTGACGATATGATCTACGCAGGAACCGAACGAACTCAACGCCAACAATCAATCACACGCATTCCCTTGCCCATACCCTCCACTGGTTCGACCAGAGTCCATCCCGTTCGTGACAGATATCTTCCGATTGAAGAGAGGGCCTGGTAGCGGACTGAAAGTCGTCTCTGACGATGACCTTTCTGCTTGCACCAATGCCTTCTCGCGGTTGTCACTCGGCCCGCCATTTCCCCAGAGAGCTTTTGGAACCGATCTCTACGATTAAGTGACAATCAGATGTCGTCGTTTTTCCCTCTATAAAGTAGTTTAGACATCTCGGACTGTGCTCAGATCGAACTCTGGAGCGTATTGCGGCTGCCACACCCGGGAACATGTCCAGGTGCAAGGCACGTCCGTATCACATATGAAATTTGGGCGCTTCAGAGCGATACGTATTATGACGGCCTCTCCGTTGAAACCCATAATCAGTGACGGTGATTATTTATCTTTGAGGGAGGTCGTTCCCTTCCCATGCACACTCAAAGGTCTCCGAACGCATCGTGTGCTTAAAAGTAACATGTATCGAATTCACCTTAATGTACATCGTGTTTTCTTACGCCCTATCACCTTGTCGACTTTCACTACATGAATTTACCGGCCTGCGGGAAGTTGTAAATGCGCGAGCCCATCGGTCCTTACGAAGCACTCACCAACGACATGAGACCGCCCATTCCTCCGCCTCCACCTCCACCAAGCTTGGACTGGACCATGAGTTTCATGATGGTCATCCCAGCGCTGTTGATGGCATCTTGCTTGTTTCCTGAAGCGGAGCCTCCGGAAGAATCGAACAACTTGGAAGCCTCGGCCATGGCCATCGAGATCAAGTCGGATTGGGAGCTCCCTCCTCCTCCTCCTCCTCCTCCTCCACCGGTGAATTGCTTCAAGACCTACACGGCGGTGATGTCGCACGTGAGCGATTGAGAGGGGAAGAGTGCATCGGGCCGGACCATACCTGCATGGCGGCGGCGCTGCCCATAGACTTGGAACTCATTCCATCAGAAGATCCCCCCTGATAGATCTTCCTGTGAGCTTCGGTCACCTCCTCCTCATCGATCGGTTCCTGATGCTACGAAATCGCCCCACGGCCTCGTCAGCCAAGAGGACTCAGGAGGTTATAATGCTAAGCCTCACCTTGTGGGAGTTGGACTGGACGTGGCTGAGGGCGGAAGAGAACATGGAAGAGTCCTGGGAGGAACCATGGGCAGAAGCCTTCTTAACGACCTCTTCCTCGTTGACTTCGCGATCCCGTCAGTCAAAACGACCGCGATCTGGGAGGAGAGGGGGAGCTACGCACAGAAGGACTGGTTCTCTCCTCCACCGCTGCGGTTGTGAGGGGAGTTGTACTCCTGGCCTCCAGTCTTGGAGTATCTCTGACCGCTATCGTCTCCATCGTCGTCATCGCCCCTACCACCACGGCGCTGAGGTTGATTATAACCCTGGCCTCCGGTGTTGGAATACTTTTGACCGCTATCGTCTCCATCATCGTCATCTCCCCTACCGCTACGGCGTTGAGGTTGATTATAACCCTGGCCTCCGGTGTTGGGGTATCTCTGGCCGCTATCGTCTCCATCATCGTCGTCTCCCCTACCGCCGCGGCGTTGAGGTTGATTATTACCCTGGCCTCCAGTGTTGGAGTATCTCTGACCACTATCGTCTCCATCGTCGTCATCTCCCCTACCGCTGCGGCGTTGAGGCGGATTATAACCCTGACCTCCAGTCTTGGAAGTTCTCTGATTACTATCGTCCCTATCATCTCCATCATCTCCATCGTCCCCGCCACTCGGGCCTGGCGACGTCAAAAAACGTAAGATTCACATAGAGAATAATTGCAGTTTGCAGATCTACGAACGGCTGGATTTTGAATAGGCACTGAGGCCTTGCTGAGCTAAACTCATAAACGTGTCCTAGTAAATCAGAGTGATCTATGAGCACGCCAAATATTTATCCTCCGGGATAGCACGGATGAGCTTACCATGGTTGAGGTATGAAGACTGATATCGTCAGATCGTAGCAAGAGTCTGAGAGAGAAAACGACAACCCCTGATATAAATATCCCCTCCAAGTTCCAGATCCCGGAGGGGCCCCTAGCGGACGGAGCCCAAATGGGGCCCCCCGCTAGTCCAAGAAAGGGATCACCTCCGGGTTACCATCAAGTCGTTGATGGTATGGAGGCGTCGGATTGTGCGAGGTACGCACGGGGTGGAAAAAGGAAGATTATATTTGCTCAGAAACCAGAAGGGGGGGGGGCGGGAAGACAGGATAACAACATCTGCGGATGCAACAAAATGAAAGCGGAGAGAAAAGGAAAAGTATTAGAGACGGTGACAATGATCAGTGGACACCAGAGGTGGCATGGAATGGAAACAAGCAAGGTGGTTGGGAAAGGGGAAGCGGGAAAGGAAGTCTACATATTTACGTACGATTACAACAGCAAATGGGGATCAAGAAAATGAGACGTGTGGGTGACAGGCGACCCGAAACTTGTCCGTAAGTCGGAAGCCAGGTAGGGGAGGGTATGAGGAGGAGGGTGGGTGGGGTGGAATATCTAGGGTTAGTGAAAGAAAAGGGATAAAGAAAAGTCTAGTGTACGGAAAAGATATCAGAATAAACAGGGCAAAGCTTCTAGTAAAAGACGATAAAAAAACTACTAGAGAGAGAACGCATAGGTAAAGCCAAGAACAAAAGCGAAGAATGGAGACGTGGGTCGCGAGAGAGCTCGCCATTAGTGGTCAATACAGCGTTGTTGTAGAATCGCGTGATTGGTGACCGTTGCTCCATAACCGGAGATCACCTCACCTGAAGATGACCATTATGGTTCTTCGGCCACACCGCCCTTATCCGAGTCGCCTCTTCCACATACTACCACCGTAACGCCAGCGTCGCCGCAGTCGATGTGGCGATGCCAGAACCACCCCCGGCTACCAGGTGAAGTCGAACTCCTCATCGTCCACGTTCAACCAGGGGTGATTCACCAGGTCCCTCGCCTGCGCACGCTTGCGCCAGTCCACCTCTAACATGGGGACCAGGAATTCGCAGAACGCCTTCGAGGCTTCCATCGTCCACATGTACTTCTCTGCCATGACTCTCTCCAGTGGCCAAGGCTTCAAACTCCTGATGCGTCTCAACTGGCCCTTGGAGTCAAAGAGCTCCCTACTGTACCTCCCGCCCATCTTCAGGTCGGTGGCAAAGTCACCGACCAGCTCGATGATCAGTGCCATATGATCGTCGTCTTTCGAAAACAAGTTTGCCTGGGTCTGTGGATCGAACAGATACTCCGCTGTGAGCAGTTCAAACACGACACACGCGACAGACCAGATATCTGCTGTGTGCGTCCAGTCTGAACGTCCCAAGATCGCTTCCGGCGATCTATACTGTCTTGTTTGTATATCCTCGGTGAAGTGGCGCTTCGATGGCGTTGCATTGCCAAGATCTGCTATCTTAACTGATATAGGCAGAGGCGAGGTTGGAAATATGTCGACTTGGGGAGGTCTTTGACCCAATGAGTCTTCTGCCTTTGGGTTTTCGAGCATGACAGTTTCCGTAGAGGCCGCATTCTGGGGTGCCATTTGAGATAGAAGGGAAATCCCCGAGGGACCGCTGCTTTTCGTTGTAGCCGACGGAGGGCCTAGCGGTGGAGGATGATAGGAGTTTGGCGATTCTGAGATGGGCATCTGAATCTCCGCATTTGATATCATTAATTTGCTCATCGCAGATAGGGTGCTGCCAATGGAGATTGGCGAGGTTGCCTCCGAGATGGACGTGATGGAAGATGCGGTATTGGACCGGAGGGATAATGAGGAGGAAGTCGCCGTCGATGTCACCAGGGAAGAGTCGCTATCCATGGAATTGGCCGAAGTCTGGCCCTTTGGACCGCTCTTGGGCCCGCCAGACACCCGAGTCATGTGCAAACCGGGTTTCTGGGTTGGGCTCGAGCTGGCGCTTGGGACCGGACTCGTGAAGGGACTAGACAGGGGCTGCGAGTCAAAGATGTGTACGTGTTTCTCGCGGCCCCCGGTCCGACGTGGAATGGCTACGCCAGCTCGGAGCTTAGGTGGGACGCCCACTTTCCGAGAAGTGGGCGAGGGGGACACCGAGAGCTGTTGTTGAATATGCTGTTCAATGTCTGGGATCACGATCACTAATAAGCAGAAAACGGTTAGGTCTGTTCCGTGGGCGACGGGAGCCCACTTACTGATATTCTCTGGTTTGATGTCTGTGTGCACTAGATCGCACTCATCGTGAAGATACTGGAGACCAAGTAAAACTTGCTTTGTGATAATCTTGACCAGAGCGACTGGGATCCCGGTCTTGTTGTTTCGTTCGATGAGAGCGAGAAGATTTTCGCCGAGCGGTTCAAAAACGAGACAAACGTGGATGTCCTCTGGTGCGCAATGATGGAATGAATCGAGAAGTGATACAACATGTGTGTGGCCCGGGTGAGACGGGTTGGCTTCTTGCACGGCACGAAGGAGTTTGATTTCGTCTCTAGCGGTCTCTGCGTATCTACTGGCAGACTTGACCACCTTCAAAGCGGAGTGTCGGTTGACCCTGGCGAAGGATGAGTGTCTGCATGAGATGGGGGTGCACTGGGACGGCAAAATCTTACTGGGTGTCATTCACTAGCCAGACGGTTGAAAAATGTCCCCAGCTAGGTAAAATTTAGTCAGGAGGGGAACCCGCAGAAAAAAGTGGGAAAAACACACCCTAACTTCCTCATGACAACATATCTACCGTCTTTGAAAGAATCTCTGAGCTTTACGGGGAGGTAACCGCCAGAGTTGTAATCCGCAGGTGATTCTTCATCCTTTGGTAGGGTGGGGGGATTCACGGGAATTATCTTGGGACCGCTCTGGGTGACTACGTATTGGTATTTTGCACAGGCATTCTTGGGTGCCATGAAATGGGTGGCGAAACGAACGGATGGCGAAGGAGGAGCAGGGAGGAGAGGGGGTCGTGAGAAAAATCACGTTCCGAATTATCGGGCGGTTAACCATAATTGGCATTATACTGTACATCCACCGGCTAGTCGGCAGCGGAGTGGCAGACGCTGGATGCTCTTTCCATAAAACACCCCACTCACCGTCGGTTTACTCCGCACCTGTTTTCTGGTATCCAACTCAAACGCCGCGTTCAGATGTCTACAGAATTACCGAACAAGCTCATCGGTGCGGTCGAGGATGAGTGGCAGCTCTTCAGGTTCATACTCCCCCCCTCCATTGGCCCCAGTGTTTGACTTGACATCGATAACAGCAACAATGCCAAAGATTACACCCTCGGCGCGACCATCGGGTTCGGAGCCTCGTCGATAGTATACTCGGCCACCTACAAGCCGCGAGGTGCAGGCAGACCTACCCCTGTGGCTCTCAAGGTCCTCGACCTTGACCGCCTTCCTCAACAAGCCCTGAGACTCTTGCAAAGGGAAACACAGCTCATGTCTCTTTCCAAACACCCCCACGTTCTTCGCGTACGTGGAACGTGGATGGACGGCCACAAACTCTACATCGCCCTTCGTCTCATGAATGCTGGAAGCGCTGCTGACGTGATGTATTATGGCTGGGTGGGTGGCATGGAGGAAGAAGTCGTCAAGTGTATTCTGAAGCAAGCCCTAGAAGGGATAAAGTGCGCAGCCCTTCCTCTTCCCTGTTCATCCTTATCTCACACTCGACACGCAGCTATCTGCACATAAACGGCCTCATGCATCGCGACATTAAGGCAGCGAACCTGCTTATCGATGATGACGGTACAGTCCTACTTGGCGACCTGGGGGTAGCAACCTTTCTCTGTGATCCTGAGGATCCGCGGCCCCAATCCTCTGGGTCTGACCAGCGACGAGTGGCCTCATTCGACCAACCGCCCAAACTACACCTCCCCCACCCTCATGCCCACTCCCTACCGCGACCTAGGTTGGGCAAGCGCAAATCATTTGTTGGGACAGTGAGTTCTGATCGGATCGGCTCGCTTCGAATATCACCCCTGATTCCTCATCCTCAGCCGTGTTGGATGGCCCCGGAGGTCATACAAGGCCACAAGTACGACGCTAAAGCAGATATTTGGTCTTTCGGTATCACCGCGCTTGAGCTGGCTCAAGGTCGACCTCCTCGCTCGCGCGAATCGCCCCGCAGCGTGCTGTTGAAGACGTAAGCCTCTTGGCAGTTTCGGATCAACCCACTTCGCCCAGCCCACTAACAATCCATCAAGTGTTCAGGATCCTTCACCCACGTTGGACCGCACTGGCGGGTCATACAAATATTCCAAAGCGTTCCAAGAGATGGTAGATCAATGCCTTGCGAAAGACCCAGCGAAGCGCCCATCAGCTGCTGAATTGCTTTCATCTCCGTTCTTTCGGACCGCCAAAAAGAAATCGCATTTGGTTGGAGCCGTTCTTAGTGAGGACTTTCTCGCCCGGAAAATTTCGCACTAATCAATCGTTTGATTAACCTTATCAGAGTCGCTGCCACCGCTCGCCCACCGCCAAGAGCGACGTAAGCGTGCGTCTTCTACGTTCCATAACACCATGGACTCGTGGGATTTCACGAACACCCTTTCGCTTTCCGTGAAGAGGCCTTCGAGCACGTCCCGAAGTTCGTCACCGCTCCCCGACGAGGTGCCACATACCGCCGATCCGGTGTTTGAGCTGGACGAGGATCGAGGCACGGACAAGGACCAACCACAGGATGACAGCGAAGAATCGTCCACTGGGCCGTCGACTCCCGGTCCCACGACCCCGGTTCTCGCTGGGTTATCTTCCCCTCCAAAGAATGAAGTCACAAATCAGAACTTGTCTATATCCCCCGAGGATGGGCGCAAACCTGACTTGTGTTACAACCCTCGCCTCTCCACCTCAACTCCTATCCCCACTCGAGTAAATCATGTCAGGAGTGCCTCACGCTCAGCTCCGGGGTCACCTAGCGATCTGAATGACGTACCTGCGACAGTTCCTGATAAGTCCTCCCAAGGCTCGAAACTATGGAACAAATTGACAAGGGGGTCGACTCGCGGAAGGAGGCTCAGCGCTGTCTCTGATAAGACCGGCACGCTCGTTCGGGTCATGTCCGCAGGATTTTCGGGCAAGTCATCCAGGGTCTGATCGTCTCTGGATCCTCCTGTCAATTTTCCTTCTACCCAACCTTTCCCCACCAGTCACGACACAGCTACGATTCACGCCCACGGCTAGTATAGAGATCACTGGATACCTTCACGTGTTTCTGCATTTTGTCTCTCGTCGCAATCCCAGGCACAGCACGTCACCCTGGAACGTGCGGCGTCTGTATTTTTACGTTTGCTGGCTTGTACTTGTTATGTAACTTCCACATCGTCCTGTTCCTCGTCCCCGTATCTTTTTGCCCCACCCCCGTCGAGCACGCCCCTTCCGTATATATCCCTCTTGCATGACCATCCCCTTATACATTCTTCGATGCTCGCGTTCACCAACAGATTGACACCCCGCGGCCCAGCAGATCAAAAGGGGGTGAGAAAATGGTATCATAACGATCCTCAGGGGTTGTGTCGTGTAGAAATTACATGCCGTGTGTGATTAGAGTTTATACGTATACCCTACCAAAACGTGGGATCTAAGCCAAGAAGATGGAATACAGTTCCTTAGGCGACGATCGACCTTTTACAGCGAGGCCCTCCCTCTGGGATCGAACGGCAAGAAAAGGGCGATGAGTCCAGAAACGATGAACAACGATGCCGATATGTAGATGGGGACCGATGTGGCAAGATTGGCGTACAGCGCGACGATGGGAGACATGACTCCGAACACTCGGTTGGCGGCGGCGACGATCGCGTTACCGGTCCCACGGTCCTTGGTGGGGAAGAGCTCGGGGGAGATAGCGTAGAGTACGCCGTACATGATGTTTGACGTGAAACTGTAGCCGCAGTTCCAGCCGAGCAAGGTGTTGGACGAACGGGAGGTGGTGGTGGCGAAGAGGAAGACGCCTGTGAGAACTGGGGAGAAACCTTGGTTAGCACCTGATTAGAATATGATGGCGAAAGCTAGCTTACCGGTTGAGATTGCGAGTGTTCCTTTACGGCCGAGTAGAGGAAGTTCTACCATCCATCCTGCAAGCAGCGCACCAGGGATACCGATCACCGACAAAATGACTTGCTGTAAACAGAGAGAACCTTGTTAATGGAAGGTCCCTATTTAATAAGGCACAAAGAGACTTACGTTCCGATAGGCGATGTACACAGAACTATCACCAAAGTGGGCCCCGCGAGTGAGCAGGAAGTAGGTGAGGAATGAATTGTAGAGCGGGAATGCCAGGCCGATGAGGGCCCAGACGACAATCAGCAGAGACGTCGACAGGGCCAATTTTCTAGTTGCAAATAGCGACCTGACGTGCTCCCCCCTCAGGTGTTCCAGGTTCCTTCTGATAACAGCGGCAACAGATGCATCAACACCGCCACCTTTCTCGGCCTCGATGTCAGTGTTAGCGATCACTCCGACCCTCTGAAGCTCCTCAAGGGTGAGTTTGTTGGTGGTACCGTTGTATGCGGCAACCTTTCCGAGAACTTCAATCGCCTCCGAATCGCGTCCACGTCCCATGAGGTATTTTGGAGACTCATAGAGGTCGAAGCGCAACCGTATGAGCCAGAGGACGAGCATGGTCCCGCCCATCGTATAGAGGAAGTATCTCCATCCTTGGTTCTCAGAAGCGGGGCATGGGGTTGTGACGTTGGGGCCCGGGCAAGAGAAGTTGGAGATCAATGGCCATGCAACCTACGAATACGGGTATCAGATCCAGCTTTCACGAAAGGACTGGATATCGGGACGTACCAGACTACCAAAGAGCTGACCAAAGGCCCACCAAATGGAGAGGACGGTGAGGAGGTACTGGTGAGACGCCGGGACGAACTCTGTTTGAATTACGTCAGCGGACAGCGATGTGGCGGACAATGGAGTCAATTACCAAGGAAGATGGCAGAATCAACTGGCAGGTTACCGCCCACACCAACGCTCCAAACGGCAGCGAATGAGCACAGCGCGATGTAGTTGGGGGAGGCCCCGGCTGCTGTGGCAAAAACGCCGACGATAAGCAGAGTGGTATCAAAGGACCACCTAAAAATAGGATGAATATGATGTGCGCTCGTAGAATAATGCCATTGAGCATCTCACCTGCGCCCCCAAATGTCTGAACCGACACCCCAGAAGACAGCGCCAATCAAGAGACCGATGTTCTGTTGGTCAGGCGACGAGGAAAGAATACCGCATGCAACGTACAATCAGACAATCAATCAACATGAAGTTGGAGCTCTCGGACAATGGGCACTCACCTGACCAAGTTTGAGGAAGGGTCCTTGGAAAGTGAACTCGTTCAGCACAGGCCCAAGTATCAGGCCCGTGACAATCTACGACATATCAGTTTTCATTCGGCCAGCTAGGGCGTTCTGGGACTTACAGGCCACAGGTTGTCGGCGAACCATCCAAATCCGGCCACAATGAACAGCATCCACTATAGACAACGAATAAGTACCGGTATTTGGGCAGAGTCGAACCAAGGACGGACCTGATACTTGCCCATCCCAATCTGTTGGACGGCATTGTTCAGGAGCCTCGCTTTGATGTGATACACGCGATCGTCGCCAGGGACATCGTCTATGGAGTACATGTCATGGACGGCCCCGCGAACTTGGCCAGGGGTCTCATCGGAGCGGGGCATGGTGGTCGGGGCTCGTGAAGAAGGGGGGTGACGAGCTGCCTCGTTGAAGCATTTCATATATAACGACAGCAACCATTCTTAAACTTTGTCGCCCGCAACTCGCGTCGGAATCCGATGATTCTGGCAGAAGTTGATGCATTGATGCCTTGATCGAGAACCCAGGATGGATAACGTCGACCTCCACCCACCAGACGACTACAGCCACCGCTTCTTTATCTGGCACGAATGGATACAGGTTAGTTTCCTCTGAGAACAGCCTCCTACAAACGCTAACACCATTAACTTCCAGGCCAATGGTCCGCTAAGAGCGGATAACGTCTTTGATTACTTTTCGCATTCGATGTTCTACGACAAGCAAAGCAACAACCAGGTTTTGAGGATGCAAACCATGCACACCGGACAAAACTTGGAGAACGAAGCCGAGGAACTCAAGTAGGTGAACTTGGCGACTGCCTGAAATCCTTTTGCCAACGTCGCGGATGTCCCACCTCAGGCGGTTCACCGGCGTCGAGTTTGCCGTAACTCACTCTGAGCCCCCCACGTTTTTCATCATCCAGAAGCGGGAGAGGCTGTCCCCTGATGAAGGTAAGTCAAAGAGCCTTTCTATTTCAGTTGGAACAGCCTCTTTACGTCTCAGCGTACAGTACGCCCAATGGCCGCATATTTCATTATGAATAACCGCATCTACCAATCTCCGGACCTGTACACCGTGTTGTCCAACCGTTTGGTAAGCCATTCAGTGGCCTGTTCTGCTTTCTCACAAAAGCTCCACTCGATTCAGTTGACATCGCTTTCGTCCCTGCAAACATCGCTTGATATTCTGAGGACACACAAGCCACCTTTCTTGCCTCGTACTGGATTCGTCTGGCCAATTATGGAACCCGAATCGGCCGGAACTGGGTCGGACCAGCAAACTGAGAAACGAAAAGGCACAGATGAGGAAACGAGCACGACATCCTCGTCGAATAGTAGGAAACACCAAAACCATTTTTTGTTATTTAACGCCATGAGGACGACGGCTGCACACGCCAGCACGACGTTCACGAACAACACTCGTCTGGTGGTCGATCAACCACCAGTGACGGAAACTGCCCCACCGGAGACTACGGTTGAAAGGGCAAGGAGTTTATCCGTGGTCGCCACTCCCGCCCCTCAACTACGGAGAAGCTCAACACCTCGGGTAGCCGGAACTGCACAGTCACCGGAACTAGGCAAAGGTCAGCCTGGCGCCCCTGGTGTCCCTCCGAAGAAAAAGAAGAGACGTGAGTGCTCGCAAGGTGGTTTTAGAAGCTTGGTGTGCCTGACTTGTATTGTATTACAGGTACTATTACTGCAGGTAGTACGCCCGCTCCGAACTAGATCTCTTCCCTGTTGTACAGTTCCGGCAGTGTAAGAACTGTATGCCGTGCGGAGTTTCCCAAGGTATTCCTGATCCCTAACCGTTCCATGGAAAGCTCGCACCGGTGGACGGCACGGTTATCGGAGACCAGTCGCGCCAAACCTCCCAGCTAACCACCCGAGTGGGGTCTGAATGACGGCGTTGCGCGAGATTTTGTTCCCGCTTCCCAGCGCGAGTGGATTCGAGGATGAGAAAGACTTTTGTCGGGCTTGTGACGCTTGCTCGACTGTGCGACATTATTAAGATCGATCTTGGTGTGTAGGTAGAGGGACCTTACTTGCAGTCTGGATCTCGTCCACACTCGTTTCGAGCACGACGCCACCCTGAACTACCTCTGAGAGGATGTGGTGGGCCTACGTCAGGTCAAAGTAAAGTTCGAGATGGATGGATTGATAGAAGCTCACCTCGTCGAAGTTGAATACGAGGTCCAGCTCGCAAACATTCTCGAAAGCCCTGTCTAAGGATTCCACGAATACCTATAGCATGAGGTGGCCAACCATCAACACCTATGATTTGCGCTCTGAAGTGTAGGAAGTCAAGTACCTGTATCAGATCCAAGATGCCCAGTTCACTCTCCGAAGAATCGACCACAAAGACAAAGTAAAGGGTCGCATAATTCCGATAGATAATCTGGAGCCTTTCACCCGCCATCGAGGGATGGTTCAGAAAAGAATCGAGCTCCGGGGCATCAAGGAAGTTGCACAACGCTTGAGACCGTGAAGAGACCAGCGAGAAGATCTTCTCCACTAAGAGCTGCGGTGATTTCTGGGGAGTCGTGTAGAACTTTATGAGTCGTGAGACCCCGGAGGTGTTGACTGGCTTTCAAAGCTGAAAGATCAGCGACGTGTCGTGGGGTTTAGCTTTGGATCGAGACTTGCATATCAGTACTGCGTGTATCATCCGTGTGCGTGGCGGTCTCGGAGCAGCCGGAGATGATGATGATCGAGTCCGTCTACACCGTGTCCACGGCCCTCCTCATGGTCTCTCCCTCTTGGATAACGCGTTGTCTCCCATTGGAGACAATGGGGCCCCCATGGTTCCGCCTCATATGAATGCTCCCGAAGCCCCGGCTCTTTCACGGGCTTTGGCTCTTGCACACCAAAAGACAAAGATCGGGCCACCCAACACGGTCTTTGAACCGACAGCATATAAACGACGCGTTTTCATGTCCGTCTTGCTGCCTATCGCATTCAACTCCTCCTTCTGGACTTCTATATTAACATGATAAACGAACCGCTTGGACGCGTCGCTGTATTTTGGCACTATGGTTCGTGAAATTCCGCACACTTTCCTCCGCTCGTCCCGTGGGCTGAGCACCACACAGATTGCCTTCCACCCCACTGCTTCGGTGGATCACCGGGGGAATTTTCCCTCGCAACCCTCCACACCGTCTCCAACCTTCGACAGGCCCTTTATCAATTCGGGATAATCACTTCCTTCAGTGCCTACGCCACTTCGATGCCTCAGCAAACGAAGTGGGAGCTACAATCGCATGGCGTGACCGTTATCGACTGTATTTGGACGATGGCTGAGACCATGATCACCGGTAGGCCACCATTTGTTACCTACTCTCTTTGGTCTCTAAACAGTTCATCAGCCGACATGTTCCGCTTTGCTTTGGATAACCCATCGCTGGGGACAAGACTTGTACTTATTTCTTGCAGCCCTACTTTTGCGTACACGGTCGCCGTTCTGGAGGCTCGAAGATATCGGGTGACTGTTGTCTCGGCGCCGTCTCCAAATGGCGGCTTTCTTGTAGCACAGGCATCGGAAGTGATGGACTGGCCGTCCCTTACACGAGGAAACGCGAACCACCCGCGACCTGCTCCCTCCCCCCCTGCCCCGGCTATGCAGAATTCGTCGGACAGGTCGTCTCCGGAGCATCCGACGGGGATTGAACCTAATCCCCACGCTGGCTCTATGGACTTTTTACATAACCTAGCTGAAGCGTTGGAGGTATGGAGGTTTCTTTTCCGCGAAATGCCACGTGCTGAGCGCATCTCTAGCATTCTTTCACCGTGAGCGATCTGAACGTCGCCGGCAACGGCGGAGAGCGATCAGCTTCGCCACTTGCGCATCCCAGTTCTGCGCGGCTGGAGGTCTACCAGCCCTTACCCGTGGATGGTAGCCCCCCTTCACGTCAAATCGAGGAGGCGATTCTGAACCGCCCCGTTGTTGAAGATGTAGGCGAACAGCCCGGTCCTCGTTCTTTCGATTCCAAGGGTCAATCCATCGACCTGTTGACCAGACCCTTCAACCGTTCGGTGTCTGAGTTGGCTCTTGGCGTGGGTACCGGCGCAGCGCGACCCCGAGCAAATAGCCTGCAGGACGAGCGACGCCTTTCGCCGGCTGGTG